>OY728139.1:1256417869-1257657875 GCA_963277665.1 Viscum album
GTGTAGGTCATTCTCCGAACCACCCCTAAGTCATGAATCTTCTAGTTTGATCAATGATATCTCTACCAATCTTGTTGAATCCAATGACGCAATAAGGAAACACCAACTCTAGTCAAAACAGGTAGAAGAATCTTCATTTAATGATAAAGAGGAAATGTCGAACATGAGGAAAAAACTGGCAAAAGGTGAAGTACCAGTCATGTTTTGGCCTTGGCTGACTCCCAGTACGACATTCCAAAGATGTTGACGGATGATGGAATCCATGATATTCATCTCAACATATGGAAAACTCTTTTTCAATTGAAGAAGAAGGTATTATCTTATGATGAATATGAAAATCATCTTAAGATAATAGAAGGGCTACAACGTCAGATTGATTTGGCATCTCTATCAGTCTCTCGGTATCCGAAGGCTGAAAAGTAGCAGAGAACCCTTCAACGTTCATGCCTTGGCGCCCTAATAAAATTGCGTCAGTTAATTGCCAATGCTCCATCTGATGTTCATATCATAGGATGGGGTGTTCACGGAGCACTACATTTCATAGTGCTTTCCAGTCAACAAAGCCCGCCGAAAATTGTCTCATGCAATGTTATTGCCCATGGCCGGCCACAGTCAATGGGATTTGTTCATAATCAAAGGCTTGCTCAAGAACATGCTTCAACTAGTTCCTCTCAAAATCAAGCATATAGAGAACAAGTTGTTGAATTGCTCCTACATCAAGCAGGCGAGAATATTGCACAAGCCTCTCGTCTGGATCAAACACGTCATCAAATGACAGAAGTTTTGGAAATCAACCAACGGTCTGTTGAACCAGGTGATAAAAATGGATATAGGCTAATGCATCCACCTAATTTCCAAAATAATATTCGCAAGATCAAGAGATCTTTTAAGAAGATCTCAGAAGTAGCATGTCAAGAGCCACCCCAGCTTGTCAAACTGGGGAATTCTTCAACCCAACCCTCAGAGTCAACAAATTGGATTCGAGGAGTTGAGCGGAATCAGCAGGAACATCCCCAGTTCACAAGACTAGGGACTCTTTCAAATCATCAATCCCCTCCTCAGAGAATATTGGTCTTTTCTCGATTGGGAAAAAAGCCCCAAGAGGAACTAAGAGCCAAATTATCTGGAGATTCCCTCCAAGTTATAGCTCGTCAAGAAGTTCCTAAAATATTGAATCAACAAAAGGCAATGTCTCATCAAAGACATGAAAGAAGACAATATCACAGAAATGTTGATAGAAGAGATGAAATGCATTATGCATCAATCAATGTCATCAATGCCGTTGTTGCTAATCCACCAGAGGAGGTTCACTCAGGGGACTCAAATGAAGAGCGTCCTGCTCAAGAAAATGTACGCACCAATACAAATGAAGAAGGTGTGTGTACACGGAGTCAAAGGATTACTCAGAACCTAGGTAATCCAATTCCCTCCCTCCAAAAGGTATCCAACAAAGGGAAGGGAAATAATCAGGTTACATATCCTTCCTCTGGAGAAGGTCAATCGCTCTCATTAGAGCAAATATTTTCACAACAGGAGGAAGAAATGAAAGAATTAAGAAGGTTGAATGCAGAACTATTTCAGAGTAGTCTTCTTCTTAAGAATGATGAAGTCCGACAACCGAAGGAATTTGTTGTAACTACTGAGATGGATCAGGAATATCCTCCTTTATTAGTACACCCTCAGAAGTCTAATCCTATGGGTCAAATGCAACAACGGTTGGCAGCACTACCATCAGTTGCAACACCAACCAACACGTCTGTCCAAGCTCCATTCATTGCACCTACCCAAAACCAAGTTCAACCTGATGTTTCTCAAAAGTTAATAACTACTATTGAGTCATTAACAGCTCGGTTAGAAACTATGGAAGGGAAATGGGCGCAAGTTCAACCTGAAAAGAACGTTTACCCTGAATGGGTAGATTCAATTTCTCCTCCATCCAGTTTTGGAAACCCTATTTTCCCTACTTTCAATGGATCAGGAGACCCTGAACAATATTTGACGCATTACGTGTCTTGTTGTGATCCTATGATGGGAACTCCAGAACAGTAAGAAGCAGTGAAACTCATATGCTTTGTACGAACCTTGTAAGGACTAGCTTTTGTCTGGTATACAAGCTTGCAATCCCGGTCAATCATCGGATGGGAGGATCTTCGTCAAAAATTCCTTCTTCAGTTCAGCTCAACTTTGCCAAAAACGACAGTTTTCGATCTTACAAACTGCAAGCAAAGGGAGAATGAAAGAGTCTCTGATTTCATTGCTCACTGGAAGGGATTAACGTATTCCCTGAGTTTAGCACTCCCTCAGGAGGAACTGTTGCCAATCTTTGTGGCAAATTTGCGTGAAGAATTACGCACGTCATTGATCCCTGTGAAATACACAGGAGGGTTTTGAGACCTTACTTCAATCGCTCAACAGATTGAAGATTCCCTTATACAGGCTAAGGTTAAATCTCGTGTAATTCCATCAGCTCCAGGAAGGAGAATGGGTAAAGCAGAAACTGCTACAGATATGCTTAAACAAGCACCTGTACCTATTTCTACTTCAAAACCTTCATCTTCTCGAAGGGCTCCACATCCTGAACACCAACAACAAAGGCCGTTTCGTCCAAATGATCAAAAAGATCAACGGCGAAAACAATTTGAGGATTTGAAGAGTAAAACATACTCTTTCCGAAGTGAGTAATCTCCTGGTTACTTCATTTCAGCTCTGGAAAATAATTTGGTTCAATTACTAGTCCCCAAGAGGCCAAACAAGGAAGGAGATGAAGACCGTCCCAATTATTTTCCCTTTCATCAAATGTTGGGGCATCCCATCCAGGATGTTTTGTCTTTAAAGACCTTCTTCAAAAGATGGTCGACTTGGGACAAGTCAAATTGAAGGGTTCTTCAGCTCATGTAGCATGTGTTACCACTACAGATCCAGAGGAAGGAGGCGAGTGGAAGGAAGTCAAAATAAAAACTGTGCAAAAATATGATGATTGGATGGTCAGAAAGACAATCAATCGGACCCATGCCATTTTGCGAACACAATTGAAGAAGCCAATTGTGTCTCCTACAAAAGCTGCAGTGAAGCCTCCATCAAAAGACAAATCCTCAAAAGGGCAGCGCAATTCAAAGAAGAAAGAGGAATCAGAAGAATATGAGTATGTATCGAGGCCTAAGTTGTCTTTGAATCTGACAGATTTCATGCCATCTACTTCAAAGCCACGGGCACCGCCCCATCAAACGGCACAGCCTAAACAGGCTAATCAGGCAAAGTCTTTATCAGACGAAGAGTTAATCTTCGGTTCTGTTAATATGATTCAATTAACAGATCCATATTCCAGTCTGGATGAGCCTGAATTCCCTGTATCAAATAAGGGAATCTGATGAAGTTCTAGAGGTTCAGGATACAGGGGAAGACGTGGATCTTTCTGAAGCCACTACTCCAATTCTACCCCTGCTAGCACTGTGTATGCAGCAGAAACTCATGGTAGAGCCCTTCAGCGAGCTCAAAAACTACAAGCAAGTTCTTATGCCAATAGTCAACTCAGTCATGGCACAGTTATTTTGGAAGACCGATTGAAAATTCCATCTTCTTTATCTCAGCAAGTAAATGGATCTAATCGGTCTAATCTTCCAAAACCAAGGATATTGCCAACTTCTATCCCAATACAAGATGCATCCGCTTCCAAAGCATCTGCTTCCAAGGTACCTGCTAAACCACATATTCCTGTTGGGAAACGCAGGCCTTTAGATCAAAAGTATGATATATTGAAAAACTTGGCCCAAGTACCAGCCAAGTTATCAATTTTGGATTCTTTGAATCTGTCAAAAGATCTTCGGGAAGCACTCATCGAAGCTTTGTCAAGTCCTCATGAGTTTGAAGCTGAAATTGCTGCAGCTGAAGTCTATCACATAGAGAATAATCCTGTAGAATGCCATGCAGTGATATCTTTTACTGATAAAGATGATGATGATGTTGTGCATGGGCACATAAAAACTCTGTACATATCTGGCAAAGTCAATGGTGTAGATATCCGAAGAGCTTTCATTGACAACGGTTCAGGAGTCAACCTCATGCCCATTCGTACACTTCGTCGATTGGGCCTCACAGAATCTGATTTATCTCCTTCTACCATGATGTTACAAGGATATGATAAAAATGAACAAGAACCACTGGGCGAAGTTACACTCAGAACTCAGTTTGGAGATCTTGTATCCAATTCGGATTTCATGATTGTTGATCAAGACTCAGCTTTCAACGTCTTGCTTGGAAGACCCTGGCTACATCAGCATGCAGTTATTCCTTCATCATACCATCAATGTCTCAAATACTATTTCAATGGTCAAGTTGGAACATTGTATAGTGATAAGTCCCCATTCAAGACATGTGAGTCTCAATACATTGAGGCGGAATTTTATCACATGAAGGGAAGAGAAAAATCTACAATGAAGGAAATTACCAAAGTTAATGCTCCATATGGTTTGGAGAAAATTCCAATAAATCCATTTACACATGTGAGTACAGATTATGTGTTACCTATTAGTCAAATTGACAAAATAGGCCCAAATCAAAATACTCTTATGGAAAGATCCATAATGTCAATTATGGTAATCGAGCCAGACAACATGGGAGAAATTGGTAACCTACCAAAAAGTGATGAAAGCCTAAGTGGTGACGTTTTCATTTCATCTGCTGAAGTCCAACAAGTTTATACTTCACCAATCAGGCCAGAAGAAGTTATAGCAACACTAGAGGTGAATAATGATGTCAATTATCAATCCATCATCTCCTCTTTATTTCCCAAAGAAGGCCATTTATCATCAATAGTGTCAGAAATGGAAGCTTCTTCTTCAAAATGTGAAAATTTTGATATCTCTTATGATCATGAGAATTTCGTTTTGTCATCTACTTTGTAAGTAGAAATGGAAGACATAGCACGTAATGAAGAGGAAGAGGAAGATCTTCGAGATGCTCCTCCAGCATTTGAGGAAGGTATCTCTACCACTGTGGAAGAACTCAGAGAAATAAATCTGGGTACAGAGAAAGATCCACGCCCCACTTTAATTAGTGCGGCAATGACCCTTGAAGAGCTAGAGATGTATATTTCTTTTCTAAAGCAAAATAAAGATATTTTTTCTTGGAATTATATAGAAATTCCTGGTCTTGATCCTGATGTTGCTACTCATCATTTGGGTTTACCAAAAGAACATAGAGGATTTAAGCAAGCTGCGAGAAGAACACACCCAACTTATGCTTCCAAAATTAAAGCTGAAGTGGATAAGCTGATCAAAGCTAACTTCATCAGAGAAGTTCAGTATCCCAAGTGGTTGGCTAATATTGTCCCTGTAAAGAAGAAGAATGGACAAATTAGGGTTTGCATCGATTTCAGAGATCTTAATCAGTATTGTCCTAAAGATGATTTCCCAGTTCCGATTACAGAACTCTTAATTGATGCGACGACTGGCTATGAAGTACTTTCCTTCATGGATAGATATTCCGGATATAATCAGATCCGAATGGCCCCAGAAGATGAGGAATCTACAACCTTCAGAGCCCCTCAAGGTGTGTTTTGTTACCGGGTGATGCCCTTTGGTTTAAAGAATGCAGGTGCAACATATCAACGCGCCATGCATCATATCTTCAAACCTTTCATAGGGAAGTTTGTTGAATGATATGTAGACGATTAGGTGGTTAAATACAAACAATGTTCTAATCACTTGGCTGATTTGGAAGTCATATTCCACAGGCTTCGACAACATAATTTGAAGATGAACCCCTTAAAATGTGCTTTTGGGGTAACCTCATGAAAATTCCTCGGCTTTGTTGTACGCCATCGTGGTATTGATGTCGATCTTGAGAAGACCAAGTCAATCCTTGGTATGTCACCTCCTCAGAATTTAAAAGAATTAAGAGGACTTCAAGGACACTTAGCCTATATTCGGCGTTTCATCGCCAATTTGGCAGGCAAAAGTTTACCCTTTACCAAATTATTGAAAAAAGGAGTCACTTACCGGTGGACTGAAGAATGTCAAGAAGCGTTTGATGTTCTCAAGAAATACCTCTTGAGTCCACCAGTACTCATGCCACCTGTTGAAGGTAGACCACTTATCCTCTATGTGACAGCTCTAGAGCGATCATTGGGTGCCTTTCTTGCTCAAATGAATGATGCTGGGAATGAAAATAGCCTCTACTATCTCAGTAGAACTATGCTTGAAGCAGAAACCCGATATTCAAGTATTGAGAAGTGCTGCCTGGAATTAATCTTTGCTGTTCAGAAACTGAGACTCTACCTCCAACATCACAAGGTCCAATTGGTATCTCGCAATAATCCGCTCAAATTCATCCTTAGTTGTCCAATGCTTACAGGACGTCTAGCAAGGTGGGCAGTTATTTTGCAGTAGTTTGACATTCATTATGTGTCTCAAAAGGAAATAAAGGGCCAAGATCTAGCTGATTTCTTGGCTGAACATCCTTCAGTGGAAGACACGTCTTCAGATATTGAACTCCCTGATGAGGAAGTTTTCTCTATTCAAGAGAATCCTCAAACATGGGAAATGTATTTTGATGGTGCTTCCAGAAGTCCAACAGGGAAGAAAATGGAAAATCCTAAATTCAACAAAGTTGGTTTAGGAATTGTGCCCATTTCTCCAGATAAGGCAGTGCTACCTTATTCCTTTTTATTGTGGGAAGGTGGTACCAATAATGAAGCCGAATACCAAGCTCTCATTACAGGCTTGGAGTTAGCGCTCCAAGCACAAGTGAATCACTTAAAGGTGAAAGGTGATTCAGACCTGGTAATCAAACAAGTCAATGGGGATTATGCCATCATAAAAGAAGAATTAATACCTTTGTATGATTACGTCAGAGAGTTAATGGCGGAATTCCCTTCAGAACCAACATTTTCTTATGTCCCAAGATCACAAAATGCTCAAGTTGATGCACTGGCTAATATAGCCACAACTTTAGCAGATCCAAATCGGGACGAGACAACCATCAGTATTGCCCACCGTCGTGCAATTTAACCTTATGTTCAAGCCAGAACAGAGGAAATTAATTAAGTTAGTCCCATTCCTGAACCGTATGGTCATACTACAGGATGGATGTCACCTATCAGGGAATACCTTCAAAATGGAACACTTCCACCTGATAGAGCCGATAAAGAACAAATCCGGGGACGTGTGGTCAATTTTACTCTTTATAATGGCCCAAACCTCCTAGAGAAAATTATCTACAAACGTGGTTTTGATGGAGTTATCCTCAGATGTATTGATGGTGAAGAAACAATGGCTGTCATAAAAGAAGTGCATGCAGGAGTCTGTGGTGCCCACCAGTCTGGACATAGACTGTCTGATCAAATTCGAAGGCTTGGATAATTTTGGCCTTCAATGATACAAGATTGTGTTAATTTCACAAAGAAGTGTCATTCATGTCAAGTACATGCCAACTTCATTCATCAACATCCAGAGTTTCTTCATACGGCTAAATACTCATGGCCATTTGCCACATGGGGAATGGATGTAGTGGGACCTTACCCTTCAGCTACGGCCAAGTAGTTTAAGTACATTCTTACGACTACTGATTTCTTTTCTAAATGGGCAGAGGAAGTACCTCTCAAAGAAGTCAGTTCTAAATGAATTGTTAGCATCATCAAGTCTAACATCATTTCTAGATTTGGTGTCCCTCATACCATATTGACAGACAACGGCACCAACTTCTGTTCTTCTGGGGTGAAGAAATTGTATCAAGAATACAACATTAAATCCAACCATTCATCTCGGTATCATGCGGCGGCCAATGGCCAAATAGAAGCCTTTAACAAGACTCTTTCAAATATACTGCAAAAGATGGTGGATAAAGATAAGAGGTCATGGCCTGATAAACTCTTTCGTGCTTTATGGGCTTATCGGACTACCACCTGCAATGCAACGCGGTCAACTCCATATTGATTGGTATATGGAACAGAAGCAGTCTTGCCAATTGAAGTTCAATTTCCCTCACTCAGAGTAGCCATTTGTGATCAGTTATCTACAGATGAGCAATCCCAAAAGCGATTGAATGAGTTGGAACAGTTAGATGAGAAAAGATTGTGCACTTTTCACCACTTGGAAATCTATCAGAATCGAATAGCACGAGCTTTTAACAAAAAAGTTCGTCTTCATTCATTCATTCAGGGAGAATTGGTATTGGTTCTCATAACACCAATGATACCAGGAAAGAAACCTCCCAAGCTTGAGCCAAAATGGGAGGGACCTTATTCAATACATAGGGTCTACTCTAATGGAGCTTATTTATTAATCTCAATGGATGGAGAACTCATCACGACTCCAACCAATGCCAGATTTCTGAAGAAATATTTTGTATAAACACAAAATATGGTCCACAGAATCAAGATTCTTACAATTGGTTCCTACAGCAATGGTCCAGTATGACATTAAACTACAACATGGTCCAGTGTGACCTTAAACTACAACATGGTCCAGTATGACCTTAAACAACAACATGGTCCAGTATGACCTTAAACTACAACATGGTCCAGTATGACCTTAAACTACAACATGGTCCAGTATGACCTTAAACTACAACATGGTCCAGTATGACCTTAAACTACAACATGGTCCAGTATGACCTTAAACTACAACATGGTCCAGTATGACCTTAAACTAAAACATGGTCCAGTATGACCTTAAACTACAAGATGGTCCAGTATGACCTTAAACTACAATATGGTCCAGTATGACCTTAAACTGCAACTTCGTCCAACATGACATTAAACTGTAGGAAAGTCCATTACGTCCGGAAAGACGTGAAACTACATAAGCACTTAATAGTCCAGTATGACTTTAAACTACATCATCCACGGTCTATGGATATGACCTTAAACTATTTGCACTTTCGTCCAACATGACGTTAAACTGTAGAAAAGAACTTGTCCCTACAACATGACACTAAACTGTGCAGCACCAGTTTGTCCTTGCTATATGACGTTAAACTATACAGCAATGGTCTAGTATGACCTTAAACTGCAACTTTGTCCCACACGACGTTAAACTGTGAAAAAGTTCCCTAAACCGTCCAGCATGACCTTAAACTGCATCATCCCTAGTCCATGCATATGACCATAAACTATTTGCAAATCCCTTACATCCAGCAAGACGTTAAACTGTGACGTCCTAACTACATGACGCTAAACTGTATAAAAATCCCTTACGTCCAGCAAGACGTTAAACTGTGACGTCCTAACTACATGACGCTAAACTGTATAAAAATCCCTTACGTCCAGCAAGACGTTAAACTGTGACGTCCTAACTACATGACGCTAAACTGTATAAAAGTACCTTACGTCCGGAAAGACATTAAACTATATAATCATCAAAGGTCCAGCATGACATTAAACTGCACCATCCACAATCCATGCATATGACCTTAACCTATTCACACTTTCGTCCAACATGACATTAAACTGTGGAAAAAATCCCAAATACGTCCAACATGACATAAATGGTGTGTTATTTTGTCCTTACTACATGACATTAAACTGCACAGTCCCTATTTCGTCCAATATGACGTTAAACTGTATTATCCCCATCATCCTAACTACATGACGCTAAACTGTACAGAAAGTCCTTGATATGTCCTACATGACATTAAACTGTTATTTTGTCCCTACTACATGACACTAAACTGTGCAGCACCAATAGTCCTAACTGCAAGACTTTAAACTGCATAGTCCCTTTTTTTATGTCCTACATGACATTAAACTATGCATCGTTAAGGTTGTTGTTACCTATTGTTTCTCACACCGAGTATGACTCACGTGAGCTTAGAGAAAACATAAACCATAACACTCTCTTTGGGCCGCTAACCATGTGTAAGTCCCAACAACATTTTTATTAGATCGTTGTCCCCAAAAACAACTTGATCATTAATTAATTCTTTAATTAAACTACACAAACTTTGATCCTTGCCCTCCAGGCTGGGTATGTAGGCAACCTCCCAAGGTTCAAGCCCAAAAACAATCTCTTCACATAGGTTCACCACCTTCTCATATGATGTTGATTCGTGAAATCACCCCTGGAATCAATATCTTTACTTTGATTCACTTTTGTCCTTGTTATATGACGTTAAACTATAGAACACTTTTGTCTGGTACGACAATAAACTACAATACTCTTCGATTTCCTCATTTGAAAGGGAACTACTATTGACATTTATTTTTTCAATCAAGTTTTATTTCAAAAGACTACGTGCATACATGGAAATGCCTAAACTTTTTATCTTGGGTTAAACCATCATTGTACTAAAGTCCTCTATCACCCTTCACATGTACGAACAAAATTTGTACAAAGGGTAATTTCTAGAACTATGTGGGCTTGATTCCCATCCTTATGGGATACGTAGGAACGTTCGAGTATCCCTCGAATCCAGCCCCAAGTCTTTTGGGCCTAACCCCAAATTTCACTTTCAGTCCCTTAGCTGAAAAGTCCTCATGGAAACACACACTGTGTATTCATTATTATGGTCCGAATTCTATGACCCTAAACTAAGATCTCTCATACTTTCGTCCTGCATGACGTTAAACTGCATTTCAAGAACTACGTATGGCTTGATTCTCATTCTTATGAGATACGTAGTGAAGTCCAAAATTTCAATTCAGGACCCATCCACAACATTATTATGGTTATCATTGACCTATGTATCTCTATATATATTGGACAATACCCATCTTTATGTGTTATAATCCTAACCTTAAATATTTTCAGATCTTCATAACCCTTTTCATGACTTCTAGTCACAAAAATGTCAAAACTTCTGAGAATTCTTTTGCCTGACTATGCAGCACGTGCCCATAGGTGGCCTTGCATAAACAGTCCACATAACAGACTTCTTAGCCAAAAGATAATATTTTATTTAACTATGCAACCAATGCCCTTATGTGGCCTTGCATAATTCAACCCCCTAACGGGTTTGTTAAATGATGGTAACTTCATTCTTGGGAAGAATGCCTCTTTTGTCCTTATTTGTCTTAAAGGACAGTATGTAGGAATTCGCAAAACAATAGCCATCCTTAACATATTTGTCCCATATCCTTTTTCATGATCTGAAAGTATTCAAGTCTATGGTTTATTCTTCTTCCCTACGTTTGGGTCAGACCTTCGTGGGAGTGATATTCACCCAGTTATTCGATAATCTTGTCTAGAAATATCTTCTCCATATTCAAGTCCCTCTTTCCGTACAATAAACTCTATACTTTAGAAAATTTGAATCTCCATAAACTTCACTGGATTTTAGCACTAGGAAAGTAAATTTCTGGGAGTTCTTTTTCCTGACTATG
Organism: Viscum album; assembly: GCA_963277665.1. Classification (NCBI taxonomy): domain Eukaryota; kingdom Viridiplantae; phylum Streptophyta; class Magnoliopsida; order Santalales; family Viscaceae; genus Viscum; species Viscum album. The sequence goes on from OY728139.1 coordinate 1,256,429,187, forward strand.
GAGCACGTGCCCATAGGTGGCCTTGCATAAACAGTCCACATAACAGACTTGTTAGCCGAAAGATGCTATTTATTTAACCATGCATCCAATGCCCTTAGGTGGCCCTGCATAATTCAACCCCCTAACGGGTTTTGTTAAATAATAGTAACTTTATTCTTGGAAACTACTTCTTCTGATGCCTTTTAGCTCTTTTTCATATCATTTCTCAGATTCAAATATTCTTAAGCCATAGTTTACATTTTTTTTCTCCCTCATACTTGAGTATGGTAATATGTTTTCAGATAAATTGTCAAAGAATTGAATCAATTTTAACCCATTTTGGTCAAAGCTATTTCGAACTTAAACATTAGCCCCTTTATGTCCAGCATTCATGACTTTAAACTACCCACAAAAGACAAAGGAACTCTGAATAAAAGTCAACTTCCAACTCACTAAATATACATTTTTTGTATGATTTAGGTAATATTGAGCAATTAAAAGGTTCAAAGTTTGTAGGGTTATTTGTAATAATCCTAGTAAAAATAAAACTATGCTTACTAGGCCCATTTCCTTAAGTAAATTTGAAGTAGGTAGTGAGAGAATGAAGGTACAAATAAGTGAAAGTGAAAGTGTTTTTAATTGATGCACAAGAGTTAGAAGGACATCCACAGACTGGAGTCTCTTCTCTTTTTCAAGAATTACAAGAGGCTTTCAACATAATGCTTCATTTGATTTACGACATCCCGAGATTCATCAGCAACCACCTGGAATTCATTCATTAAATTGGATACAATAAGAGATGCAGTGATACCAGCTCTTCTTGGAACAATTGTAAAAGGATGTTCTTGAGTGCGGGTTGAGAAAGTTTTCTGCTGATCAAACAGTGACTCTGTTTCTGTCCAAGAGGCCTGGAAGATGGATACATGGATTTGAGAATGGAGCATTGAAAGTAAAGAGCCATTTGGGGAGAGTACTCTTTTCAGATATTGCTCTAATACCATGTTTGTCTTCTCTCCACCAACCAGCAGTGGAAAACATTTCAGCCCATGGGTTTTCCATTTTCATATCTGCAAGGAAATTACATAGAGGAAGAACTTGAAAGTTCACACCATTGTTGTTGCTCTTAATGCACAGCATAACCGAAATAGAGGAGTAGCAGTGCAGCTGCATCTCAGGTATATAATTGTTTGCATTGGGAACATTGAATCCTTACAGATGACCATGACCATACAGAGGCGTATGGATGCTCTGTTGAAAATTAGGATGATATTTCTTCAAGTACTTAGCCAAATCCGGGAGAGTGCTGTTGCAGATATCATAGTAATCATGGCCAATAATGTTCATCATGTCATCAATCCGCTTGCTAGCCAGTTCATCAACCGTTCCAATTCCCTTGGGAACCACTGAATCTGCACAAAATATGAATAAACTAACTCTTAAATTGGTTTAGTTTTCATAAAATTTGTGAAAGATATCGAAAAAATGGCTAAGGCATTAAAGGCGCCCAAGTCTAAAACATGGCGCGCAAGTATTCATGTGCCGCGCTAATTTTTGACTTGCAAGTATAAACCGCGCAAGTACAAATACCTTTACAGTAGCGCGACATCAAGGAAAACACTAGAAAACAGAGCAACCTGCGCGGTTAAGGTGACCTGCGCGGCGAGAGCTCGAAGGTATGAAGTCCGGAAATCCGGATGCTTGTACGGAAGTGAGGCCCTCTATTTATAGACGCGGCTGGGACCCTGCACGCCGTACCCAGTGCGCTCAAGGCCTGCGCGACGACACTTGCGTGCCGCCCTCTGTGCCCTGAAGACTTGCGCGCCCCCTTTTCCTTTGTATGGATTCAATTTCCTCAGAGTCAAACCCTCATTTCTCTCCGGATCCAAGTCTGAGGGGGGACTTTTGTTGACGCTCCTTTCGTCACAGAATCTAAAGATCGGAAAAGGGAATATCTGAGCTCAAAGTGATTCAACCTTTGAAGAAAATATCAAAAATCGACAAAGGCATGAACAAAGGATCAACAGCAAATGCACCGTGCAAGTTATATCACTATCGCGCAAGTCCACTTGCGCGCCGCCCTTGGTCGCGCAAGTGACTTGCACGACCTAAGTGATAACCGCCCGGTAACCGCTCGGGGTCTTCTTCTGCCTATAAATAGACCCTGTGGGCCCCCCATTCGGGAGGATCTTTTTCCAAAAACTCGGATTGAAGCTCTCGACGCCCAAGTCTCTTCTCAAAGCTTCCGGAACACTTCTAAGGTAATTTCTTACCTAGAACGGAAGATCTAAAGAGAGGGAAGAAGGCCTAAGTGTTGAAACTCATCAACACTTGCGCGCCTGAGTGGCCAGCCCTTAAGGGAACTAGTCACACTTTCGCGCCGCCTTATTCCTTCGATAGAACTTGCGCGTCCCTTTTCTGGGAGAACCTCAATAGGATTCTAAAGGCTTTAAGAAATAGTCTCTCAAGTATTTTAATGCTGGTTGAAAATCGCGCAAGTACCCCACATGTCGCGCAAGTATACCTGCGCGACCAATACTTACGCGCCCACACAAGACTTGCACGCCTTTCAAGACTTGCGCGCCCCTACCTTTTTGGGTGCCCATCTTGCCCATTTTACCCCTCTTAAGCCATTTTCACCTTTACTATTCAAGATTTAGTCTTCAAGATATTCTTCAAAGCCATTTATGGCATGATTTCTTGATTTGACTTCCTTATCTGAAAGGAATTCGGTGGAATATCTCTCAAAACCTAGTGATTTGCACATATTTATGTCACCAAAGATTGAGAATTCATTCATTCAACCTCATCCTTTAAGATGAGAGAATCCTTAACCTGGTTCTCCTTTTTAGGAATAATCCCCAGTTATAAGTCCTTTAATCTGGGCAACTTCCTCAGGAGTAAGCCCCAAATTCTTAAAGTTCCCAAACTTGGGCATCCTCCTCAGGAGTAAGCCCCAAACCTTAATTCCTTAACTTGGGCATCCTCCTCAGGAGTAAGCCCCAATCATAATCCTTTAATATGGGCATCCTTCTTAGGAGTAAGCCCCAAGTCCTCTAATTTTGGGCATCCTTCTTAGGAGTAAGCCCTGAGTCCCTTAATTTGGGCATCCTTCCTATGAGTAAGCCCCAAACCTTAATTCCTAACCTGGGTCTCCTTTTCAGGAATAAGACTCAGTTATAATCTTGGGCTTCCTTTTCAGGAGTATGCCCCAAGTCCCCTAACCTGGGCTTCCTTTTCAGGAATAAGTCCCAGTTATAATCTTGGGCTTCCTTTTTAGGAGTAAGTCCCAATCATAATTATGGGCATCCTCTTCAAGAGTAAGCCCCAAGTCCCTTAATTTCTCTTAACCAGTCCTAAATTACGTTTGATATGGGATTCCTTCTCAAGAGTAAAACCCAATTATCTATCCTCTCCTAATTTGGGTTTCCTTTTCAGGAATAAGTCCCAAGTTAGAGTATTCAAATCTCCATAAAGCACATATACCTTTATGGACCCTGCTCCTGGATTTTCTCCCTAAAAGTAAATCCTAAACCTTCATCTATCTGGGCAGTCATACATCCATAAGCCCAAAACAATTTCTTATGATTGCATCTTTCATGGCACAAATTGTCTAATTTTTACCAATACCTCTTGTTTCTCACACCGAGCATGACTCACGTGAGCTTAGAGTGTAAAAGTAATTATGACATCATTCTTTGAGCCATCAATCATAAACGTCATACTCCATTACTCGAACTACGTGGGTTCTGATTCCATTTCCAAAACAAAGGATATGTAGGTAGCCCATTTATGGGTTTGATCCCAAATTTGAAATAATCCATGTCCTTCTGAATGACGATAAACTTGAAGTGCCCCACTGAGTGGCTTTAAAACCAGCCTGGTCATCATAATGACCAAGAGACTTTTTATAAATGTTTTAAAGGATACCATTGACCAAGAATCTCTAAATAGATACAGATGATTCTCTATTGATGAAGAACCTCAAATACATATAAAAGATTCTCTAAATTTCTTACATATTTAATCATTGATTGTTAAAACTAAAGGAAAGCTCATTTTATACTTGGTAATGTAATAAGGATTCATGAACATAACTTAAATCTATAAAGAGAGTCTCATAGTAGACAATAATTCCCCTAATAAAGGTGTGATGAGTCCGACCTCCCATCCTCTTGACCAATGCAAATTCCTAAACCTCATCAGTCCACAAGATAATGAGCGCCTACCTTTGGAAAGTAGGTCCAAACGGATGTGGAATCATTGGATGTTTCCGGTTCTACGAACAAACCCGCTAGAAACCGATCAGAACATTTGAATCTCCCGTCCAGGAGGTCATCCCCGGATTCCGAGGGAATCAATATATTTATTTTGGCTTTATGGTTCCTATCTACTTTATTGTAGTGCCGAATAAAGTGATTTGTGGTATATTCGAAAGTCATAGCCCATTATTAATTCCTTCCCACATAAAAATATACTCATTTCACCTTTTCTTTCACCAGAATCCAATTCTTACTAGTATGATGGCTGTTGTGGTTGTTTTTTATTGTATTTTTTAAGCATTTTTAGAATTCTAAGAGGTAAAAACTTGAATAAAGTGTTTGGGTTTATCATGGATAGGTGGATCTGGTTATTCACCGAAGTCTTTATAGTTGGTTCTAGTTTTCATGTTTGACGTTCTATAGATGGTGATCCTTGTTGTTTCGGGAACTAAAATGTTGGTTTATAATTATTTGATGATGATTTTGGTTTTTGGTAGACATATTTCAGTGTGTCTTTTGATATTTTATGTTCCTTGGGATATATACAGTGATGTTGATGAGAATCAACAAGGTACTTTCAAAAACTATGTTTTGGGTGAATGTGATATTGATTTGTGAATCAAGGTTTGAATATTGATGTGTATTGTGGTCCTTGGTGAAAATGTGTTATGTTTTGGAATTTTAATTTGATGGGGTGGGGTGTTTTCACCTACATTGTTCCATTTTTTAAATTATATGATGTTTTTTATGTTTCTAGTTTTTTTAGTATCTTGTAATTTGTGAGGTTCCCACTCAATAATAAAATTGGTTTATTTAGAACATAATAAGATGATTTAGATGGTGAGGTTCCTAACTAAGTGTAACCTATAGAAAATTCCAAAAACATACAAATGGTCCTATTTGGCTAACTGGTTACTTCTTTTCCTTATACAATAGAATTTAGGCAAACCCCAAATGGGAAAAGCTACCAGTGTAATGATCAAGATCCTAAAAATATTTCTTTAGATGGAATCATAAACTTTATATTTTAATGGGGGTTTAATATCACCATCGTATCCTATGTATCCCATATACATGTATGTAAGATTCATGTGATTTAGTTAACAATCTTATTCTTTTCACAATATCAATATGTTCAAACCATATTGATGTGCAACTCTTTATAAAGCCAGTTTTTTATGTTATTAAACCAAATTAAAAGTCAACCATATTTATACACATCCAAGTGAATCTAATGAATAAGGTATTTGAAACCCTTTCATATATAGGAACAGAATCATATGAAATTTTCAATACCTACAAGATTAATCCTGGAATGAAAAATATATAGTTCACACATTTCTATTTAAGGCATAAGCCTCTAGGCCAATGAGCAATCCAACCAAAAGTCCCTCCACCCATGGATACTTCACTCAAGAGATACTAAAATTCAAAAAGAACTCCAACACCAAATATATATATCTAAATGTTATTAAATATATAATTCATTATCACAAATAAATACCATCCAAATCCAAAAAAGGGGAACACAATATCAATTATCATACCTATCATGTAATTTCTAAAATGCTTGTGTCGAAATTTATAAAAGAATTTTAATATTTTAAAATGAATTATACACATATTCTTAATATAAAAATATTTTATTCATGAATAATAAACAATGAATTATGATAAATAAATTTAAAATTCATATATTTAATCATCAGATAAATAATTCTAAATAAATCATAAATATAGAAAAATAATTTCCCCATGAATTATGGGGATTCTATAAAGAAATAAATATTAAAAAATTATATTTACTTATAATATAAATACCATAATGTTTTCCATTGTATGGATATTTACATAAATATGCGATCTCTTGAATATAAACATTATATATATAATGCATTCATTTATTATGTAAATACTTTAATTAACACATATTTATTTTTCAATCCATGATCAATCAAATTATCAAAACTCATTTTTTCATGGTTTATATAATTTCATAAAATTAGTAATAATTTGTTGAACAATTCAAATGAAATATTTTGAACTACTAAAAAAATAAATATATACACTTTTATATTTTTTCCATATTTTTTAATTTTTATACAATTTATAAATTAAAGTTATACTCTTATTAATAAAAATTTACATCTAAATAAGAAATCATTACATTCATCTTTTAAATGGTGTTTAATATTTAAAATTAATATATATAGAATATAAAATTATTAAATGTTTCATAAAAAAATTAATAAAATAAATCAATAAACCAAAAAAACGTTTTTTCATGATTTTAAAAAATTTTATAAACCATTTCATTCAAATATATAATGAAATTTATAAAATTTAATTTTTTTCATACATATTATATTTAAGGATATCCAAATATGATAATTCAAGGATATTTATTGTTATATTTCATTTTTAATGATATATAATATTGATTTGGGTATTTCCCTATCGTGATGGGCTATCATATCTTCAGATATATCATTTGTTATATAGATTATACGAGACATGATTTTTGAAAACATGGAATAACACCATCATCTTTTGTTATCATCAAGTTATATATTTCAATGCGTTAAAACCATAATACTTCACTGAGAAAATTCTTGTGATATTAGATAAAATATAGAGAAGCCCTATCTCTCCCTATGATATCGCATACTGTATCCCAGACCATAGTTGAAAATGTTAATTGTTTTTATGTTATGGAAAATGATATCCAATCCATTCATATTTTCTACATTTTCGAAACATGATTTCATCAATAAAATAAAATGGATTTCTTAGATACCCCAATTATGTTACTGTTGATAAATTAATACATAGTCAATTAGGAGAAAGTAAAAAAGAAACCATTAAACCCCAGATCGACTCTACAATTGAAAATTTTGTATATACCAAAATGAAGAACTATGTTTGTACTTCACATGAGATGTGTCTCTACTAATATCTTTATTACTATTGATTTATGAAGATCCATTATAAGAAACTGCAGGAATCCCCACTCCATGGTGTATCCAAAGGATCATGTGAATCACTCATGATGTAGGTGATATTCTCTTAAGGAGAAACAATGTTCTATTATCTTCTGAAGTAAAGGGTGAAAGAGAGATAGAGATTTTAGGAAAAGAGTAATTTGGTATAATTTTATGAGAACTTGAATGAAACCCATTTTTATGCGTTATTATTTTTAAAATATGTATTGATGCATTTCTAATTCAAAAAAAATTTACTCATATGTTATGATTTGTATGAGAAAATTGTTATTTAGATTACAACAATTTGAAACACATGGTTAATCTAAAACAAATAATTTGATCACATTAAATGTTATATTTAATTATATCCATCATAAAATAATATCAAATAATTACTTTTGACATTCATATTTCATTCATTTCATAGGGTGTTATTCTAGAACGTAAAATATGATTTTCGAAAATAATTACTTATGAAATGTAAACAACATAATCTATGAATGGAATAAGGAGATTATATATGATATTGACATATTATATTGAGTGATACACCTCAAGACATTAAATATGAATTTATGTTATAAATTGTTTACCCAAAGACTTATCATATCATGTCATATCTTATATACTAAATATATCATATATATATATATAATTATTTAATAGAATATCTCTATCATAGCTTCCTCATTAGCCTTTATTAGACCCCATATAATTATATTATAATATTATCCCAAATTAACGTAATCTAGTGGGAGCTTACTGTCATAACTCCCATTTCTTTTCTTGAATTTTCTTGCTACTAGTGATAGAAATTACTCACTAACATCTTCACCTTCATTTCTAGCATCATATATATCCAGGAACTCCATGGATTAAATTTTACTCTATATTGATTTTTAATTTATGTGTACTATAAATTCATTTTATATCATTGGTATAAGATTTCATCCATTGATTTAAGAGATAATTTTGTTAGAATCCATTTTTAATGAGCTAAAAAATTCATATTATTCAATAGTGGAAATTTATTAAGAGTTAACTTTATAATTTAAATATACTTAATTATATATTTCAGCCCATATATTTCTCTTAAAACCTCAATAATATGATGTAATAAAATAATAATTGTTTCATTTGTGATCCTCTTTAAATAATTTTTTTTGTAACATGTAAAGCTTCGATTTCTTTAAATTTTAATATCCCTCGTAGATATTTTATAGTTTATCCCAAATTGATATTTTCTATTAAAAACTATGTAAATTCATATAAATTCAATTTGAAAGTTCTCTTGATAGGTAATTTCTACTATTTTTCACTATCAATGAGTGAATTTCTATTTTATTTAGTCGTTGATAAAACCATAACATCACTAACATGTATTTAATAAATTGAATAAAAATATAAACCTAATATAATATATTATAAGGCTAATCTCATCTGATTCTTCCAAATATAAAAATTATACCCTTTGAACAAAGGAACCCCTTTTGTGTTGTCATTATTTTCCATGTTTAGTAAAATTAAATTCACAGGCTTACTAACTTGAACATTGTGGATGTGATATGACATATTATGAACACATGCCCAACTACACACTAAACATGTTGTGGATTTGGGTGTTAAAATTTAACTATCATAAAATAGATTATGTTTTCAAGTTGTAAAATCCATTGGAACCTTTCAAACTCATACACATACAATAATAGTATACATAAAATAAATTAATTGACATGAATATTTCACTTTTTTCACTATGGGATACACTATTGAGTATATGAATATATTATGTTGACATAAATGGTGATTTCACTACTCGCAATATATAATTACAGGGATTAAGAAAGATGACTATTGATTCTTGGGTACCTTCCTCTTTTTCACTATCCTATCACTAATTCAATTGAGAGTTACAAAATCATATGAAACATGGTGGTTACTCCTAATATTTCATTGCAAGATATAATAACCAAACCATTTTGTTGTGTCAATAAGGTTTCCTTATGAGTTTTCTATTCCTTCATGTATGGAAAGTTTTTGGAGTCAATTAGATTCCCTTTTGATTCAACCATTCCTTTATGTTGTGAAAATCACAAACACCCTATCTTTAGGCAAAATCCATTTTCCGTAAGATTTCCCTTAACAAAGAAAAATTTTCTTCACCAATGAAAATTTATCCTTACCATGTTTTCATTGTTCATGTCTTAATCCAACACATTTTTAATTATAACTATAAAATTAGGTTTCCCATCTAAAATCTCATAATTGTATAAATAATTAGATATAGAGCATTCTATTTTTAGGATCCTAATTATGGTTCCAAATTCTTTGAATTCAGACTCGAAAATTTCTGAGTTCAGACTCTAAATTCACTGAATTCAGACTCTGAACATTCTGAGTTCAAACATCGAATTCTCTAAATTCAGAATCTGAACTTTTTATGTTCAGAATCCAAACTTTCTAAATTCAGACTCATAATTCTCTGAATTTAGAATCCGAACTTTAAATGTTCAGAATCCAAACTTTCTGAATTCAAACTCTGAATTCTCTGAATTCAGACTCTGAAATTTCTATTTTCAAACTCCCAACATTCTATGTTCAGACTTTGAATTCATTAGAATTTTTATTTTGAATTCCTGAGAAATATAATCTGAATATCCCTGTAATTTATACTCTGAAGGTTAACTTTCTTAGATTCGGAATTCTATTTTTCCTTAGAATCTGAGAAATGAATTTGGTTGAGCAATAATATTTTTCACTTACTCCTATTTGAGATATACAAAGATGCCATATATTCAGTTACTAACTAATCATTTTTTGAGTGTCACATGTACAAGTCCCTCCGAAATTGAAGGAAAAATATTACAGTTGGAGGAGGGAGGTGATCGTTGAAGATATGCCAATAAATAGGAGCTCATATGAAAGAGATCATAAATTTTTAGACATTTTGTCAACTTACCAAATGAATTGATTTTTAGAGACAGAGGCTCTTTCAAATAATAGTACTTCATGTGGATAGGGTGAACAGCATGTTCGGGTGTGAAGAACTTGTTCAGAATTTCATTGTACAGACTCTGATCGTGCTGATCATGGGATTCCGGGTTTGGAAGATAGAGGTTCTGATTTCCTTCTAAATCAAGGGCTTGCGAAAATGCAAGACAGATAACAATCTTCTGATTGATGGATTACCTGTGTGTGGGTATGATAAACTTTCTTGAAATTTTAAATCAAGGGACCATTGTAAAGACCTGTAAAATTCAATGGAAATTTTTTTCTTAATTTTCTTTGGGATTTTACAAGAACGCAGTTTCTGACGACACCTGATTCCGAGGCACGGTGTGGCCGGAATCATTTTCCGATGTTTAGCTCGGGTACATTCAGTGAACGAATGAGCGGGTTTTCCAAACATTTTAACTGGTACTCGGAATCGAAATCCGAGGACACCAATCGAATCACAGTGCCAGTAATTGCTTAGAAACACCTTTTCTGGAGTTGCGTTTGCTCGGGTGTGGTTATTAAATTTTTGGGTGAAGTAAAGTAATAAAATAAAAGTGGTGCAACCAAATTTTATTTTATTTTTGTTTAAACTAAGTGGTTGAGTGGGACCCACATCCTAACAAATCCACTAGGTAGGATATTAGTGGGGTGGTGCCCACACGAGCCCCACCCTTTCAACTTCCTCAACCCCTATTAATTAAGGTAACGCACCCGCACCCCCTTTTTTTTAAATAAAGTAAACTCGTGCGTTGTTTTTAAATATTAAACGCCTCTATTAAATTGGGAGGTTTAAACGTTGCAATTAATTCAATTAATTGATTGATTCGTTTTTGTATTTTAAAATGCATGGCTTGAGAGATAAAATAAGGAAAACTCTTATTTTATTATAGTTGTTGAGTTGTGAGAGGATTGGGAGAATTTGATCAAGTTCTTGAAGTTATTCTTCCTCGACGAAGAATGCGAAGAATGCGAAGAACATCGACCTCCGACGAAGGTCGAAAAGAACGCCGGATCCTCGGATATCGATGACGCAACGCCGACGAATCTTTTCTCTGCGACGCGATGATTTTCCTTCCGCGATGCCTCCTTCCACGACGTGCAATCCCACGACGAGCCTTCTTTCAACTATGCTTGAGGTGGGGGTTTATTTTAGTTGTTTTTTCGTGATTACTTCCGCCACTATTCTTCATTTCAAATTGGGCCTCCTGTTATTGCAATAACGGGAGGAGGTCGGACCGCACGAAGACAGACGACCCCCTCTCCCCTTGGTTGTTTGATATTGATTGCAGCACGAGCAAGGCAATGCGGTGCCAAAGCACCGTGTGGGAATTATTAAAGGAATGGCGGATAAGCACGGCGTCATCACACCGCGCTATTGAAGACGAACTAATCCGCAGAGCTGTCGCGCCGCGCCGGAGAACCAAAAAGGCATCACAGCTGGAGCGGGGCCACAGCGGAGGGGCGCGGAGCTGTCGCGTCGTGCTGGATGGACCAAGGCCGTGACGGAGCAGGGAACGGCGGCCGGTTTCCGGCCGCCGACGTCGGAGCAGGGGGACGGGACTGCCCCGGTCCCGTCGCAGCAGCAGCCGGCCGGCCGGTCAGGGGAAAGTGTCGGTGGTCGTAACCCCCGGCTGGCCAGCAGGAGCGGACCCCACATGGGGGCCCTGGTTTCACAACGCAGGGAGGGGGGGCAGCGCCCCCCCCCCCCCCCTTTATCGCTCGGCCGTTACGGCCGAGCCGCCATGCCGGGCCGCGCCCTAATGGGCCGGACCCGGGTCGGGTCTACCCCGTTCGGGACGACCCAGGGGGATCGGGTCGGGTCGGATCGGGCCCGACCCCCTAATTCCGGACCTTTCACGGTCTTTTGCCCATAACTTGGGCTGCGGACCTCCGATCACTGCACCGTAAACTGCGATGCGATCCTTGGATCGAGACAGTCATTTCGGTATAATACACACAAGGTTTCAAAGAACTTTGGGTTCGTCTGGGTTGGTTCGTACACGAAACCAACTGGGCCCTCAGAGCCGAAACGCTTATAACCTGAGCCCCGGACGTCCGATTGACGTGCCGTCGACTTTGATGGTTTCCTCTTAGTGAGAAAAAACTTTTGGATTACTCCACTCGATGTTTGGATGCAGTTGGAGTACGGTCGGGTTGGTTTTGACTTAAAAACCAACTGGGCCCCTGGGACGAAAAATCCAATAACTCATAGACCGGACGTCCGATTGACTCATCGTCTGTGATGTTGAGTTCCTGTTGACGATGCGGAACTTTTGGATACATCAACTCCAGACTACTTGTTAGTTGATGTATCAGCCCTTCGGCTCGTGGAGCGTACCCTCCTGAACGAGCTTGCTGTGTGCATGAACCCTAGAGCGAGCTGCGACTGCGATGACGATGACAACTGTACAGAAATCCTCGGTGGATTCGACGGCGACGACTACAGCACTCAACGATCCTACGTGGATCAGTGCTACCGATCCTGTGTGGGTTAGATCTTGTGTGGGTTAGAGCTCAGCAGTCCTGTGTGGGCCAGCGCCTACCGATCCTTTGTGGGTCAGATCCTGTGTGGGTCATTGCGGGGGTTAGTACCTATCGATAATTTGTGGGTCATTGCGGGGGTTAGTACCTATCGATCCTGTGTGGGTCTGCCGGCTTAGATGAATCAGTGGCTACATCTGATCATCTCTATCGTCTTATGAAGAATTATACCTATGTGAGCTGAATCTTGACTTTCAATCATTATCTTCGATATGATTGTATTACTTTCCTATGTAGATTGTGTTGTGCTATCCTGTGTGAATGTGATCGAACTTGGGCTCAAATGTTGGAACATAACTTGAAATGATGACTTAGGTATATGTATGGGCATATACCTAAGTAGTGTCAGATGTTACTTCGTGATTTTATCTTTCCTTTGTGGATTCTGGGAGACCTTCGGGGGTCTCGGGGTCCCTACTGAGTAGCTTATACTCACCCCTGCACGGGCTATGCCCGCACTACGTTGTGTTGGTTGCAGACGACGGACAACGCTGATCGTGGTTGAGGCTTGCGGAGCAGTCGGTACCTGGAGGTGGACCACTGGGCGGGACGTACACGGAGCGGACGGCTGGACCCGTGGAGCTGAGGTGGATATCTGTACCCACCCTTCAGGTGGGAGTACTAGTGGATGACTCGACATTTCTACTTTACTTTCAGTTGTTGTATTTTCTTTTTCAGTTGTACTTTACTTCAGTTTGGGTTTGTATTCTAGCCCACATACTTTACCACACTTTCTATTCTACCCAGCTTTGCTTAGTGTTTGTGTATGCTTTCTTTCTTGCTCTATGGTGTTTGTTTACATTACAAAGGCAATTCCTTCCCTTTTTATCGGGGATTACACCTTGGTGCTAGTCACCAGCCCCTGGCCCATGGAAGGCGGGCTTGGGGTTGTCACGACACGGGCCTTGAAGATGGGTCATGAAAAATTGGTATCAGAGGAGTTCAGTTCTACCACAGAACTTAGGACTCTGATCTTTTTCTATGTGAACCAATAGTTTTAAGAGTATTCGGTGTGGTTATCAGTCCAGGGAGTCCAGTGTTGCTGCGGCAGTCGACGTATCTGTACACCAGGACCCTGACTTCTGATTTCCGACTTAATGTACGAAAACATTGATTGCATGTGTGTTTCATGTTTTCTTTGTGATTACTTTGTGTCAGCTCACCAGGTATACTGTTTGACCATGGAACACCTTTTTCTTTTCAGGATGGCCCCACGACGGTAGCCAGCTAGGGTTTCGAGCGTTGTACGTGATGACTGCCCACTGAGCGACGAGGCCTCGTTACAGGGCACTTTGACAGCAGAGGCACCCACGGTACCTCTACCCGCCGAGCCACCGATGCTACCAGCCCCAAACACTGATGATGCACGTCGCCTTAGTGCACTTCACGAGTTTCAGTGTCAGCGACCGCCCAGGTTCCACAGGGAGACGGACCCTCAGGCAGCTGAGGATTGGCTGGAGGTAGTTGTATGAGTTTTCAGGTTAGTGAGGACACCAGCTGACCTCATGGTGATCCTCGCAGCGAGCCTCCTGCACGCGGCAGTAGGCAGATGGTGGAGCTTGATGCTCCAGGTGCACGACGAGGCATCTCTCCTCTGGACGGACTTTGAGAGCCTCTTCCGCTCAGATTTCGTCCCAGCCACCCTCCCTGCGGTGCACATCCAGGAGCTTCTACAGCTGTGACAGGGCAGCTTGATGGTCACCCAGTACTGGGTGAGATTTACCAATCTCTTGCGCTATTCTACAGACATGGTATGGGACCCATTCTTCCGGGCCCGAACCTTCAAACAGGGATTGAGGCAGTAGATCAGGGCATCGGTGATCTCCCTCAGCATTCCGACATAGGCATGGGTACTGGAGAGAGCCCTTCTCATCGAGAGCTTCCTTGCTGAGCCTACATCAGCAACGAGGCCTACCGGAGGGCAGCACGTAGCAGATTATTCTACCGTAGGCAGTTGATGGATGACACATGGGTCCAGGCAGACCATACCCTCAGGGAGACGACCTCAGGACACTGGTTCAGAGGTGCGGGGAACTCAGCGCAGAGCCAGTCTTTCGAGAGGCAGACAGTGCTATGCATGCGGCAGGCAGGGCCAGATGGCTCGTGACTGCTCGACCCGCCGTGCCAAGGATCAGCAGACGGTTGAGAGACCACCCAGGCAGAGGCAGAGGGTCGAACGTGGTGGTCCACAAGGAGCAGGCGGACAAGGCAGAGGAGCTGGCCGAGCAACAGGTGGTGGGAGATGCTTTGAGGCTCTACCACCACCACCACTAGGAGGTCCACCCTGACCATAGGGAGCTAGCGGGCATAGACAGGCACAACTCCAGGAAGCAGAGGCCTATGACTACAGTGCGCCAGAGATGATTCGAGATACTATCTGTGTCTATTCCACCCTTGTTGCAGTTCTTATAGACACCAGAGAGAGTAATTATTTCATTGTCAATGGCCTTGTTCGGAGCTCGGAGATTCCGACAGAGCCGTTGGCTCGATCCTTACAGCTAGAGACTCTTACGGGAGCAGACTCGATGATTACGCACTGGTGCCGACTGTGTGAGCTTACTCTAGGAGGTGATAGCTTAGGCTGGGATCTTCTTGTAGTGCCGTTGAGGCCTTACGACGTCATCTTGGGCATGGATTGGTTATCTACAGTCCATGCTCAGATTGACTGTATTAGGTGCAAGGTGCGGTGTGTACACACCGATGGGAGCAGGTTCACCTTCACCTACGAGATAGGAGCCTTCGCATCACAGGATGGAATCTCGTAGAGGAGAGGACAACTCATCACTCATCAGTTGGCTAGCCTCATCCTAGGAGCAGTTGATGTGCGGAGTCCTGGTTTTCCTGCATTGGTGGATTAGTATGCGGATGTTTTCCTCGACGACGTTCCAGGACTACCTCCTCGCAGAGAGGTAGAATTTTATATTGATCTGTACCCCGGGATAGCCCCGATATCCACCCCAGCATATCGGATGGCTTCTACCAATCTTCGAGAGCTACGGGTACAGTTGGAGGACTTGAAGGGAAAGGGATTCATCTGACCCAGTGTTTCACCCTGGGCTTCCTCGATATTGTTCGCCAAGAAGGCGGACGAGAGCTTGCGACTTTGTGTCCACTATCGTCGCCTGAACCAGGTGACCGTGAGGAACAAGTATCCACTACCGAGGATTGACGACCTCCTTGATCAGCTCAAGGGAGCATGGTGGTTCTCAAAGATAAACCTCAGGTCAGGCTATCATCAGCTCAGAGTTCGGGATGAGGACGTGTAGAAGACATACTTCAGATGTCGGTATGGCCAGTATGAGTTCTTGGTTATGCCTTTAGGCATGACCAATGCTCCAGCAGTGTTCATGGGCATCATGAACATGATCTTTCAGCCTTAAATCGATCGATTTTCGTGGTCTTCATTGAAGACATTTTGATATACTCGACCATTGATGAGGAGCACGCCTACCACTTGCGAGTTGTACTAGACACACTACGAGAGAACCATCTTTATGGAAAGCTCTCGAAGTGTCAGTTTTGGATATGTGAGGTCCACTTCTTGGGACACATCGTCTCTGAGGCGGGAGTTGCGGTGAATCCTGTGAAGATCGAGGCAGTGCTAGCTTGGGAGCCACCCAGGAGCATGACGGAGGTGAGGAGTTTCTTGGGTCCAGCTGGGTACTACTGGATATTTGTGCCAGACTTATCCAGAGTTGCAGCACCACTCTCAGATTTGACGAAGAAGGGGAAAACCTTTGTGTGGTCAGACAGAAGTCAGTAGAGCTTCCAGGAGCTGAGATAGAGTTTGACCAGCGCGCCTATCTTTAGGTTACCAGAGGAAGGATTTGGGTATGTAGTTTACTGCGATGCATCAGGGACCGGACTAGGATGTGTCCTGATGCAGGAGCGGGCCGTGATCGCCTATGGATCACGTCACTTGAGGCAGCATGAGCAGAACTACGCTACCCATGACTTGGAGTTAGGAGCAGTGGTCTTCTCTCTAAAGATGTGGCGACACTATCTGATGGGAGAGCGCTTTATAGTCTATTCTGACCATCAGAGTCTTAGGTACATCTTCTCTTAGAAGGACTTGAAACTAAGACAGTGGCAATGGCTCAAGTTCCTCTAGGACTATGAATTTTAGATAGTCTATACTCCTGGAAAGGGGAACGTAGTAGCCGATGCACTCAACAGGAGGATGGGCATTCAGCTACATGGGGAGGCGACAGAGCAGCTAGCCGCTATGAAGATATCCTTAGTGGATAGAGATGGAGCAACCTTTCTTCAGTCACTCAGAGTCACTCCTCCACTACTGCAGTGGGTCAGAGAGGAATAGCATGGGGATGCTGACTGTGAGATGCGGCCTGCACAGATATCCTCAGGATAGGCACCTGATGGTTTCTCTTATGGAGGAGAGCACGACGTCCTTTTCAGAGGACGTACCTTGGTACCAGTTGCTTTACGGGAGGAGTTGCTGAGAGAGTTTCACACTTCCCCTTTGGCGGTACATCCTGGAGTGGCGAAGATGTACCAGGATCTCAGACGACAACACTGGTGGACGGGCATGAAGAAGGCTGTGGCAGAGTTCGTTTCTTGATGCCCCACCTGCCAGCAGGTGAAGGCAGAGCAACAGGTACCAGCAGGCTTGGTAAAACCCTTGGAGGTCCTGGAGAGGAAGTGGGACGGGATATCTATGGACTTCGTGACTGGACTTCCACGAACTTCCAGAGGTCACAACTCCATTTGGGTGATTGTCAACCGACTCACCAAGTCATCTCACTTCTTACCCATCAGAGAGCAGGGATCAGTAGAGAGCATGGGATGCCTCTACATTAAGGAGATTGTATGGATTCACGGTGTGCCATCATCTATCATCTCCGATCGAGATGCTCATTTTACTTCCTGACTTTGGAAGGGGTTTCAGGAGGAATTCGGGACGCAGCTACGTCTGAGCACTGCCTTTCACCCTCAGACAGATGGTCAGAAGGAGAGGACCATTCAGACTCTTGAGGACATGCTCCACACATTTTTCCTCAGCTTTGGTCGCAGCTGGGAGGACCACCTACCCTTGGTGGAGTTCATGTACAACAACAGCTACCACTCCACCATCGGGATGGCACCATACGAGGCATTGTACGACCGACCTTGCAGATCTCCTCTGTGCTAGACAGACCCTGGGGAGTCAGCACTTGTGGGACCAGAGATAGTCTAGGCCACGACAGAGAAGGTACAGGTCATCCATGAGTGGATGAGGATATCTCAGAGCCGGCAGAAGTCTTATGCTGATAGGAGGCAGAGGCCACTAGAGTTCGAGGATGGTGACCATGTCTTCTTGCGGGTCTCACCTTGACGGGGATTACGAAGATTTGGCCGAGGCAGAAAGTTGTCTCCATGCTTCATCGGACCATTCCAGGTCCTCAGCAGGACTGACGAGGTGGCTTATCGCCTGGCTCTACCACCTCAGTTGCACCGGGTGCAATATGTCTTCCACGTATCTTTGTTGAGGAGATACGTGCACGACCCGACGCATATCATTGACCATGGGGAGCTGGACATTGATGATGGGGAGACTTTTGCGGAGGTCCCGGAAGAGATTGAGGATCAACAAGAGCGGGTCCTATATGGATTGTCGATTCTTCTAGTGCGCATCAGATGGCAGCATGGGAACCTCCAGGAGAGCACTTGGGAGTGGGAGGCTTAGATGCGTGCTCAGTACCCACTTTTGTTTCCCTAGTTTATGATGTATCTTTACAGGGACGTAAATCCCTGAGGTGGGAGTAATTTAAAGACCTGTAAAATTCATGGGAATTTTTTGTCTTAATTTTCTTTGGGATTTAACAAGAACGCAGTTTCTGATAGCACCTGATTCCGAGGCCCGGTGTGCCCGGAATCATTTTCCGAAGTTTAGCTCGGGTACGTTCAGTGAACGAACGATTGGGTTTTCCTAACTTTTGAACCGGTGCTGGAATCGAAATCCGAGGACCCCGATGGAATCACAGCGCCGATAATTTCTTAGAAACACCTTTTTCGGAGTTGAGTTTGCTCGGGTGTGGTTATTAAATTTTTGGGTGAAGTAAAGGAATAAAATAAAAGTAGTGTAAGAAAATTTTATTTTATTTTTGTTTAACCTAAGTGGTTGAGTGGGACCCACATCCTAACTAATCCACTAGGTAGGATATTAGTGGGGTGTATCCCACACGAGCCCCACCCTTTCAACTTCCTCAACCCCTATTAATTAAGGTAACGCACCCGCACCCCCCCTTTTTTTAAATAAAGTCAACTCGTGCGTTTTTTTAAATATTAAACGCCTCTATTAAATTGGACGTTTTAAACGTTGCAATTAATTCAATTAATTGTTTCATTTGTTTTTGAATTTTAAAACGCATGTCTTGAGAAATAAAATAAGGCAAACTATTATTTTATTAGAGTTTTTGGGTTGTGAGAGGATTGGGAGAATTTTCCCAAGTTCTTGAAGTTCTTCTTCCTCGACGAAGAACGCGAAGAACACCAAGAACGCCGACCTCCGATGAAGGTCGACAAGAACGCCAGATCCTCGGAGATCGACGATGTGATGCCGACGAATCTTTTCTCCGCGACACGATGATCCTCTTTCCGTGACGCCTCCTTCCGCGACGTGCAATCACGCAATGATCCTTCGTTCAACTACGCCGAGGTAGGGGTTTATTTTATTTGTTTGTTAGTGATTACCTCCACCGCCATTATTCATTTAAAATTGGGCCTCCTGTTATCGCAATAATGAGAGGAGGTCGGACCACACGAACACGGCCAATCCCCATCTCCCCTTGGTTGTTTGATATTGATTGCGGCACGAGCAAGGCAATGCGATGCCGAAGCACTGTGCGGGAAATATTAAAGGAAGGGCAGAGAAGTGCGGCACCGTCGCGCCGTGCCATTGAAGATGAACTAATCCGTGGTTCCATCGCGCCGCACCGGAGAACCACAAAGGCACTGCGGCCAGATAGGGGCCACATCGGAGGGGCACGGTGCCGTCGCGCCGCGCCGGATGGACCAAGGCCACGAAAGAGCAGGGAACGACGGCCGGTTTCCGGCAGCCGTCGTCGGAGCAGGGGGACGAGATCTCCCCAGTCCCATCGCGGCAGTAGCCGGCCAGCCGGTCAGGGGGAAGTGTCGGGGGTCATAACCCCCGGCTGGCCAACAGGAGCGGCCCCCACATGGGGGTCGCAGTTTCACAACGCGGGGGGGCAACGCCCCCCCCCCCCCTTTATCGCTCGGTCGTTACGGCCGAGCCGCCAGGCCGGGCCGCACCCAGGCCGGGCCAGGCCGCGCCGGCGGGGCTGGGCTATGCCCACCGGGCCGGGCCGTGCCCTAATGGGCCGGACTCGGACCCGGTTCGGGATGACCCAGGGGGTACCGGGCCGGGTCAGACCGGGCCCGAACCCCCTTATTCTGGACCTCTCATGGTCTTTTTCCCATAACTTGGGATGCAGACCTCCGATCGATGCACCGTCAGCTGCGATGTGATCCTTGGATCGAGAGAGTCATTTTGGTATGATACAATCAAGAATTCAGAGAGCTTTGGGTTCGGCCGGGTTGGTTCGTAAATGAAACCAACTGGGCCGTCAGAGCGGAAACACTTATAACTTGAGCTCCAGACGTCCGATTGATGTGCCGTCGACTTTGATGGTTTTCGCTTAGTGAGATGAACCTTTTTCCTTACTCCGCTCGAGGTTTGGATTTAGTTGTAGTACGATCGGGTTGGTTTTGACTTAAAAACCAACCGGGCCCCTAGGACGAAAAAGCCAATAACTCAAAGACCAGACGTCCGATTGACGCGCCGTCTGTGACGTTGAGTTCCTGTTGACGATGCGGATCTTTTGGATACATCTACTCTGGACTATGTGTTAGTTGATATATCATCCCTTCGGCTCGTGGAGCAGACCCTCCCGAACTAGCTTGCTGTGTGCGAGAACCCTATAGCTGGCTGCGACTGCGAAGATGGTGACAACTATACAGAAATCCTCCGTGCATTCGACAATGATGAATACAACACTCAGTGATCCTACGTGGATCAGTGCTACAGATCCTGTGTGGGTCAGCGCTCAGTGGTCCTGTGTGGGCTAGCGCCTACCGATCCTGTGTGGGTCAGATCCTATGTGTGTCATTGCGGGGGTTAGTACCTATTGATCCTTTGTGGGTCATTGCGGGGGTTGGTACCTATCGATCATGTGTGGGTTCGACGACTTATATGAATTAGTGGCTACATCTAATAATCTCCATCGTCTTACGAAGAAGTATACCTGTATGAGCTGAATCTTGACTTTCAATCATTATCTTCGATATGATTGTCTTGCTTTCCTATGTGGATTGTGTTGTGCTATCCTGTGTGGATGTGATCGAACTTGGGCTCGGATGTTAGAGCCAAACTGGAAATGATGACTTAGGTATATTTATGAGCATATACATAAGTAGTGTCGGATGTTACTTCGTGATTGTATCTTTCCATTGTGGATTATCCTTTGTGGATTCTGGGAGACCTTTGGGGGTCTCGGGGTCCCTACTGAGTAGCTTATACTCACCCCTGCATGGGCTATGCCCGCACTACATTGTGTTGGTTGCAGACGACGGACATCGCTGATCGTGGTTGAGGATAGAGAAGCTGTCAGTACCTAGAGGTGGACCACTGGGCGGGACGTACACAGATCGGATGGCAGGACCTGAGGAGATGAGGTGGATATCTTTACCCACCCTTCAGGTGCGAGTATCAGTGGATGGCTCGACGTTGCTGCTTTACCTTCAGTTGCTGTATTTTTTTTCATTTGTACTTTACTTCAGTTTGGGTTTGTATTCTAGCCCACATACTTTATGACACTTTCTATTGTACCCAGCTTTGCTTAGTGTTTTCTTCTGCTTGATTGCTTGCTCCGTGGTGTTTGTTTACTTTACAAAGGCAATGCCTTCCCTTTTTATTGGGGATTACACCTTGGTTCTAGTCGCCAGCCCCTGGCCTATGGAAGGCGGGCTTGGGGTAGTCACGACATGGGCCCCGAGGACGGGTCATGACAACCTTTATCCATGGTTTTTAGATACCCTACACTTTGGGTTAAAATATTTCTATAATTTTTTCTTGAACTGTTTCATGTTTTTTTCCACTGTATTTTGGTTTTTGAGGAAAGTATAACCATTTTAACCATTTTTATACTTGTAATCTGATTAAATCAGATTCTATATGCTTTAAGGTAGAATATTTGTTTTTGTAAACGTTTGTTATGTTTCATTTCCAGAACCACATTTCTGGAATCTCTTTTTTGGAACCACATTTCTGAAATCAAGAAAGATTGTAGAACTTAAGGGTTTTGTGAATTTACTTTGTTTAAAATTGTTGAACAATAGAAAAGGTTTCTTAACCACATTAAAATTTCATAAAGAATTTTTGAAGTATACAATTCACCCCCCTCTTTTATATTGATTATCTACATCGTTATTTAGATACTACCATCAGTATCATTTCGATCCTATAATTGGTTTCAGAGGAGGTATTTGAAATAATTATATTCACATATAAGTTTTCTTGCTCATGTTTTTTCATTGTTCTATATTTTCCTAGATTATGATATTTTTATGCTTGTTTACAACCTTTTATTACTGACAAGTTTGTGTGGAGACATTTTCTAAAAGATTATAGGAATGAATGTTAGATCAATTTATAATATTAATCCTAATAAACCACATATTTTTTTGATGGGAATGATTATGAAAATTGGAGAGATCGTATAAAGACACTTTTCATTAACACTGGAGTGGACAACATTGTAATGCTTACTAGATATTACAAGATACCTAATAAAAAAGTCAGAAATTTTACTAATCAAGAGAAGTAAAAATATCAACTTAACTATAAGGTACATAATACATTGTTGTGTTCCATGACCAAGAATATATATATCCAGATTTATTCATGTGAATCTGCAAATTGTATTTTGAAGAAACATGAAGGTTCACATTTTGTTACACCCAATGTTATTGAAACTAGAAGAGCAATGCTCAGAGCCGAGTACCATGGTTTTTCTTTCCTTATGGAGAACCTATATGTAAGGTAAAATAGAGAATTATGACTATTGTCATCAGCTTACAATCCATGGGTGAAAAAGGTTTGGATGATGAGGAACTTGTAGAAAAGATTATAGACATCATGCCAAATGAGTGGGAATCAAAGAGAAAATCCATTGATGAGAATAGAAAAGTCTAACAGATTACTCTTGATAAACTTTTTGGATCTCTTATTCAACATGAGACTAGAATGAAGAGAGATTATGATAATGTCAAGAAGAAGAATATGAATGGAGGTGTATCTTTTACTACTACTTCAAAACATGTGAAATCCAATATTCTTGAAAGAGTGACAAGATCTAAATAGAATAATGTTGTTGCTAAACCTAAATCTAGTAAAAGTGAAAATTCTGAGAATGATCTGGATAATCTTGCTCGAAGTATGAACAAGATAGTTGGATAGAAAAAATTTCAATATTAATATAATATTAATGACAGAAAAGAGAAGTAAGATAGAGAAGTTACATGAAATGAATGTATAAGAACAGGTCATATGAGGCCTGATTGTCCCTTACATAAGTAGAGGGACAAGAAGGACAATAATTCAGAGAGAAACGAGAAGGATTTCTACAGATCAAAACATAATAAAGTCTTAAAATCCAATGAAACTTGGAGTGATAGTGGTGGAGATTCTTCCAAATATTCTTCAGATTATGAATCTTCTAAGAAAAATAATATTTTTTTAATAGCCCGAGCTCCATTTCAAACTCAATGTTTTATGGCTAAGGTATGAAATACTAAATCCTTAACCAATATGTCATTGAGTGAAAATTTTCCAAATAAATATTTTTCTTCAGATGATAAATCTTCTACATCAAATAATGTTAATGATTTTGCTTCCTAGGAATATGTTTCTAGGTTAGATATATTGCTAGAAATAAAAAATTGTAAAGTTTCTAAGAAACTAGAAAAATAAAATTCGAGAGAATTTATTTTAACAAAAGAAATTTCATATCTTACCAAAGATCTTGATAAGAAAAATTATGTTTTAGAAAAACTTTCTAAGAAACTTTAGGAAGCAAATTATGAGAAGGATATGCATTCTAAGTATCTTAATAAACTATTTTTAGAAAAATTTGTTTTAGAGAATAAAGATAACTCTATGTCTATTATTCCAGAGGGTAGCAATTTAGTCCTTAGACTAATGTCTGAAATCTTTTTATTGAAAAAACATCTTGAACATTTTACTTCTGGTATGGAAAATTTTAATACTATGTATTCCCAGATCCAATCTCATGGTAATAATCAAGAATTAGGTTATTCCCATGAAAAACATGTTTTTAGAAACAATTATTTTGTTCCTCCTAGATCCCCTTTTTATACTAAATGCCAAAGTGGTGGGTATTGGAAGAATAATTTCTCCTTAAATAATATTCAATACATTGGGTTTCATAAAGCTAATGTTTATAAACAAATGCGAATATCCATTATTTTATTGTCTAACAGTTTCAGATCCAAGAATGTTTTGATTCCGAAAGTATAAATCTCTTATTTTCATGAAAATAAAAAAAAATACCAACAAGAACACATGGTACAAGGATAGTTAATGTTCTTGACATATTATTGGTAACCAAAACTTCTTTAAAAATATTATCAAGACAAAAGGGGAAAAGTAACTTTCGGAGATAATGCTAAGGGATAAATTATCGGTATGGGTAACATTGTTCTTCTTTGAAAAACATTGATTTCAAATTTTTTTAAGGGTCTTAAGCACAACCTCATTAGAATATGTCAATTATGTGATGAAGGTTACCTTGTAAATTTTAGGAATGAGATGTTCTTAGTAGACAAGTCCAAGGAAGAGTTTACTCTTTCTGCCCTTAAGAAAGAGAATGTTTACAAAATAAACTTAGTAGACCATAAGAGCCATGAACGACCTTGCCTTATTGTAATGAAAGATCATTATTGTTTTTGGAAAAGAAGGTTAGGACATTGTAACCTTTAGAACCCAAGAAAACTCTCTAAGAAAAGACTAGTTACGGATCTACCGGATCATAGATTTGATTCTTCAAAAGTTTGTGATCCTTGTCTGTATGGAAAGTAACATAAATCAAGTTTTAAATCTGTTGGTGTAGTATCATCCATTGATGCATTATAGTTAGTGCATATGGATATTTTTTGTCCAACACAAACTGGAAGCATGGGAGGCAAATATTATGTATTTTTCTTAGTTGATGATTTCACTAGATTTACGTGGGTATATTTTCAAGAAAAGAGATCTGAAGTTTTTTTTTAATTTCAAAACCTTCAGAGCCCATGATAAAAATGTGAGAAACCTTTCTTTGATAATTATTCATAGTGATCATAGAGGATAATTTCAAAATTATGATTTTGAAATCTTTTGTTGTAAAAACCGAATTACTCATTTCTTCTCAGCAAATAGAACATCTCAAATAAATGGTGTTATTAAATAATGAAATAGAATTATTCAGGAGATAACAAGAACCATGTTGAGTGAATATTATGTACCCAAACACTTTTGGGCTGAAGCTATAATTATAGCTTGTTATACTATGAATAGTGCTTTGATTATGACCTTTTGTTAATAAAATTCCTTATGAGTAATGGAATGGTAGAAAACCAAGACTTTCCTACTTCAAGGTTTTTGGTTGCAAAGTATTCACTAACAATACTAAGGATAATCTACATAAATTCGCACCACAATCTGATGAAGTAATTTCCCTAGGTTACTCTGCAACTTCTAAGGATTATAGAGTTGTCAATAAAAACACTTTTACTATTGAAGAAACAGTACATGTAAAATTTGATGAAACTGAAAGTTTTGTTTTTAAATAACCTCAGCCTACTTCTTTTGATGTGTTTTCAAAAACTGATTATCAACCTTGGTTAGAAGATCCTTATGATAAGGAAAATGTTCACGAAAATATTTTGGAAGCATTTAACCCAGAAGACTTCCTACCCTATGTTGATGAACATGTTTTAAAAAACCCAAATGAGTTGTTTCTAAAGAATCATCCAAGTGATTGTATCATTGGTGATGTAAATCAACTTGTAAGGACTAGAAGTTCCTTAATAAATGAAGTAGAAAATTTAGCATTCCTTTCCCAATTATAACCAAAAACCACTGATGAAGCTTTAGGTGATGATGATTAGAAAAAAGCAATACAAGATGAGCTAAATGAATTTGAAAAGAATAAAGTCTGGACCTTGGTTGAAAGGCCTAAGGAAACTTCTGTTATTGGTGTAAAATGGGTCTTCAAAAATAAGTGTGATGAAAATGGAATCATAGTAATAAATAAAGATATATTGGTTACTAAAGACTATAATCAAAAATAAGGAATGGACTATGAAGAAACCTATACTCTAGTAGCTATAATTGAATCTATTCATATTCTAGTTGCCTTTACAGCATAATTCAATTTCAAAATTTTTCAAATGGATGTTAAATGTTCATTACTTAATTATTTTGTTCAAGAGGAATTTTTTGTTGAAAAACATCCTTGGTTTGAAGATACAAAACATCCTGAAATTTTTTACAAATTTACCAAGTCTTTTTATGGACTTAATCAAGACCCTAGAGCATGGTATGATAGACTTACATGATATTTGTTTCAAAATAATTATGTTAAGGGAAATGATGATCCAACTCTTTTTATAATGAACGATAAGAAAAATGTTTTGATTGTTCAAATATATGTTGATGACATTATATTTGGATCAACTTAGAAATTGTTAACTAATTCTTTTGCACATCTAATGAAATCTCATTTTGAAATGAGTATGATGGGTGAGTTAACATTTTTCCTTGGTTTTTAAATTTCTCAAAAATCAGATGGAATATATATATCCCAACATATGTATAGTAATGATCTTCTTAAAAAGTATTGATATTAAAACACTAAGAGTATAAGTACTCCCATTGGTACCTCAAATTCACTTGATATTGATGAAGCTGGGAAACCAGTAGATCAAACAACTTTTAGAGGTATGATAGGAAGTCTACTTTACATGAAAGCTAGTCATCCAGACATAATGTTTTTAGTATTATTATGTGCATGATATCAATCAAATCTTATGGAATCTCGTTTAAAGTTAGTGAAAAGGATTTTTCACTACATAAAGGGAACCATGGATCTTGGACACTTTTACACTTCTAGAAATGATTTTGTTAAAAAAAGTTTTTCAGATGATGATTTTTTTGGAAGTAGAATGGATAGGGAATGTAAATCCAGAATATTTTATTTCCTAGGAGATTCATTAGTTTCTTGGTAATGAAAAAAGCAACACTCAGAAGTACTTTACACTGCTGTAGCAGAATATGTAGCAGCTGAAAGTTTTTATTCTCAAGTGTTGTAAATGAAACACACACTTACAGACTATGGTATAAGTTTTACCAAAACAGAAATTTTGTGTGATAATTCTTGTTCCATTTCCATAAGTAAAAACCATTCACATCACTCTCTTGAAAAACACATAGATATCCACAATCCCTTTATTAGGGATCAAACACTAAAAATATGTATCATTTTTCAAATTATCGGAACACAAGATCAACTTGCTGATATTTTTCTAAAATCATTACCTGCTGATAGATTTGTATACATTAAACTGAAGTTGGGAATGATAACCATAAGATAATTCTCCGTGTTACCTTTCTATAGAAACCAATCTCCTTACAGTAAAAAACTCTTTTTCATAGGGGGAGTACATTTGTTTGTTAGATTCAAAAAAAAAAATTCATAGTCTAAATTTTTTTGGTAGTCTAATTTTTTTTCATAGTCTAAAATTTCTAGTAGTCTAAATTTTTTCGTAGTCTAAGTAGTTTAAAATTTTTTCGGAGTCTAAATTTTTTTTTCGTAGCCAATTTTCGTTCTTAAAATTTTCTTGATTAAAATTTTTTTAATGAATATTTTTGTACTAAAAATTTCGTAAAGAGAATTTTCATAATTAAATCTTTTCGTAATATGTTTTTTTGTAATTAAAATTTTCGTATTCCAAATTTTCATAAATAAAATTTTCAGAATCTATAGCTCTTCAAGAATAATTTTCTCATTACGAACAATCTTCCTAGTAATCCGAAAGGTGTGTTTCGTTTGTTAAATTTCCGTAATCATTTTTTACTTGTTGGTAATTTTAAATTTTTGTATTCACTTTTTCCATGAATCTGAATGTTTTTATTAAAAACCCCCAAATGATCAAACACTATCAAAATATCCTTCTAGCTATCATCTCAACCATCAGATCTGATCAGAAGGTCATTCAACCATTGTATTGAAGATGAAAGTTGAACGATCACCTCAATTCCTATATAAAGGACCGCCCGATGGTTGTCCCACAGAGAAACTAAATCTTGTGTGTGCTGAAGCTCTGCCCTCCTACAAAATCCCATTCCAAACTTCTCAGATCTTTCTTACTTTTGAATGTCTGCCAAAGTATCCTCTCAGAAAGATATGTCAATTTTAAAAACAATATCCGAATGGAAAATATATAGAGAAAGGATAGTGGATATGAATTTTTTTTCATGAAGTACAATACTATTATCGCCAAGAATTTAAAGCTAATGGATAGGAAAGTGTTTTCCCTTAAAAACAAAAATCCTAGGATTTTGTTTACCCAAATTGTCCAATAAAATTTTTGGAGTCAGTAATTTTCTTCAATTAATAAGGAATGAGTGTGTTTTTCTTTCAAGTGGTATGGAAATACTTATTCACTTTCCAACACCAAGGCTTCAAGATTGGTTGGTATTCCGCATGAAGGGGATGTTGAGTTCTATTCTCATAAGCTGCATGATGTTCAAGGAAGTATAAATATGGTGATGGCCATGTATTTTCTTAGTCTTTCAAGGGTAAAGACTCTGATTATTCTTCACCAGACTACAAATTATTGGATTCTTGAATTGTTGGTTGAAGGATTTATCATAAAGAGAAAATTATAGAAGGATATTTTGAAGAAGAGTGATATGTACATCCTGGATTTATTGGTAAACCAAAAGAAAATAAACTTGGTAAAGCATATTATTGTTACAACTAAGAACATAAATAATGGAAATCTGATGGATCATATTATAATGTAACCATCCATTCTCTCAAAAATGATTTTTTGGTGCCTAGAATCCTTCAAAATTCCCTGTAGATCTATGTCGAGTAATTGCAAAGTCATGTCGTTGTGTGATGATACTCTTTAAAGATGAATGTTGTATTTTACATAGAATCTGAAGAATTTTATAATTTCCCTGAGGAGAAGGCAGAAGCCTTACCAAAGAAATAGGAAGTGGCCGAGACTTCCAAAAAGGGTGGAAGGAAGAGGAAGTTGAAGGAAGTAGAGGAGAAGGAAAAAACCCCAATGGATAAGGAAACCAAATCCGCACCACCGAAGCCAAAGAAACAAAAAACTTATCCAGATGTGGTCGTAGCTATGTGGAGAGAAGAAAAAAATCTGAAAGAAGGGGATCTTAAGTTTGGCTTGGACCCTACTGAAGAAAAGCCTTTGAAAGAAAAAAGAAACATAAGAGATTAACATAAAAGAGAAATAAAATAAGAAAAAGAGAAAAATTCCTAAAGAATAGATTATGCAGTCACTTTTGAAGGCCTCTGAGAAACCCTCTAAGAATATTATGGTACCAGAATCCTTCCAGATAGAATCATTAACAGTGACTCTGGGAAAAAATATTGTGACTCCAGAAAAAGTCCAAGAAAAAGAAGTCCATGAAAAAGTAGTATAATAAAACGAAGTGGGATAAGAAGAAGAAGGCAGTGGTGATACTGAAGATATGATAAATCAAGTAGAGGATTTTCATGGGAAGAAAATCCCTTCAGAAAAAATATCATCCCAAACCATTCAAGATGAATCTTAAAAGCTTATTACTCCTGGAAAGGATGAAGAGAAGGTTGATGATGAAGTTGAAAAACTACATGAAGAAGAAAACATCAATAATGATTTCATTCATCTAGAGGATGCTGAGGAAAGAGCAGAAATGGAAGAGATAGATGAAGACAAAATCGTTCAGTTGTCTGATAGTGAGCATGAATCTCCTAACCAAGAGGAACCCATTCCAAAGGTTGATAAAGGAAAATAGGTGGTTGTTGATACACCTACCAAGGTTGTGATAAAGAAGAATGATGTTGGGGGATCTTCAAAGAGGAATGCTTCTGAGATAGAAAACGAATCCTCACCATGAAAAATTTATGATTCGGAATCAACCTATCTGGGACATGATTTCGTAGTCTATTCCTTGAAGAAGCTTATTGGAACTATCCCAATATTTCCAAATATAGACTCTAGATTACAAATGATTCAACACTCCATAAATCAAATATCTTATTTAGAATCCATAGTGATGGATAAGTGTATCAAGCTTGAGGCAGATTTCAAAAACTTTTTTCATAAACTACGATGTACACAGAAGATCATGCAAGAAGATGACCATCTGTTCAAAGAAAACTATAGAATACATGAGAATTTTTGAAGGGTTCTAAGAAAGTGTCAAGGATTCCTTCTATACAGAATATGTTAAGATCAAGGATCTCACAAATAGTTCTGAGAAAAGATAAATCTGGAACCTAATTATCAGATTCAAGAAGTGAAAGATCTTAATGGGATGTTGTATTCAATTACTCAAAGCTAGAATAGAGAAAAGGATCACAAGATTGAGATAGAAGAGAAGCATTCTAAGGAAGAATAATCCTTGAAGGCTCAGGTAGAGGTTATTAAGGATCATAAAGAAAGAATCAAAGCCTTAGAAAAGAAAACCGAAGATCAGGATCAGGTTCTCAAACTAACATAGGAAGTTCACAAAGAACTCAAGAGGATCAAAACGATATAAGAAATTTGATGCCGTAGGAGAATGAAGGACAATTTTATTCAATTCCAATCTTTTGTTGTATTCCTTACTTGTATCAATTTTATAAATCGTAATGAAATTTTGGGTTTCTCTTTATATTATTGTTTCTCTCGTACTAATATTTCAGGTACCACATTTCCTTTTCAATTCCCTGTATTCCTTTTTGAAAATCACAAAGGGGGAGAAAGGAATGAAAAAAATAATAAAATATTAAAGAAGAAATCTCCCTAAGTAAGGGGGTGTTTAACTTAGGGGGAGTTCTTATCTAAGGAGGATTCTATATATAATAAAATGATAAGTCTCAATCTGGAAATCAAGAATATGATCCTTAGTGTTTTCACAGCCTATGGGACATTTATTCATATTCATCTTTGCCCATGTGTTAAGGGGGATATGTTTTATTTACAAGTCCATGAAATTTTAAAGTCCTTATATTTTTTTCTTTTTCGAAAGGTTGTTTCTATTTTCAAAATGGTGGAGATTATTTATTCAATATGGTTTCCTTATGATTTTCCCATTCCCTCATGTTTGGAGAATTATTTGAGTTAATAAGAATACCTTATGACTCTACCATTCCTTTATGTTTTGAAAATCACAAACACCCTATATTTAGGCAAACTTCATTTTACATAAGATTTCCCTTATTAAAGAAAAATTTCCTTCCCCTGAGGAAAATTTATCCTTACCATGTTTTTATTGTTCATGTCTTAATCCAACACATTTTTACTTCTAAGTGTAAAATTCGGTTTCACATCTAAAATATCAAAATTGTATATATATATATATATATATATATATATCATTATGTTTTCAAGATCCAAATTCAGGTTACAAATTCTCTGAATTCACACTCTGAACTTTCTAAGTTAAGACTCCAAATTCTCTAAATTCATACTTTGAAATTTCTGAGTTCAGACTACGAATTCTCTAAAATCAGACTCCGAACATTCTATGTTTAGAATGAGAACTCTCTGAATTCAGACTCCGAATTCTCCGGATTTAGACTCTGAACATTCTATGTTCAGATTCCAAACATTCTAAATTCAGACTCTGAATTCCCTAAATTCGGACTCCAAACATTCTATGTTCAGACTCTGAATTTTCTATGTTCAGAATCCAAATTCATTAGAATTCTGATTCTGAATTCTTGAGAAACAGAATCAATATATCCTTGTAATTTAGACTCTAAAGGTTAACATTCTTAGATTCTGAATTCTATTTTTCCTTAGAGTCCAAAAAATGAATTTTGTCGAGCAATGAAATTTTCTACTGACTCCTGTTTGAGTTATAAAATGATGTATTACATTCAGTTACTAACTAAATTTTTTTTGAGTGACATGTGTACAAGCCCCTCCAAAGTTCAAGGAAAAATATTCCCATTGGAGGAGGGAGCTAACCATTGAAGATGTGCCTATAAATAAGAGATCATTTGAAAGAGATCATAAATTTTTAGACTTTTTGAAAACTTACATGCCGTTGTGATTTCTAGAGAGGGAGTCTCTTTCAACTCTCAATGATTCGTGAAGATGGTGTGAAAAACATGTTCAGGGGTTAAAAACTTGTTCAGACTTGCTTTGTGCAGACTCTGATCATGCTAATCATTAGCTTCTAGGCTTGGTAGACAGAGGTTCCAAGTTCCTTCTAAATTGAGGGCTTGTTGGGATAATAAGATAGATACCGATCTTCTGATTGAGGTCTTACCTGGGTGTGGGTAAGACATACTTTCTTGAAAGTATAAATCAAGGGACCTTTACCCAAGCTTGTTGGATACCATACTCTTTGGGTTAAAATATTTCTATACTTATTTCTTGTTCGTGTTTTTTTTCTCCTTTATTTTGGATGTTTAGGAAAGTATAACCATTTTATACTTTCTTATACTTGTACTCTAATTAAATAATAATTTTTATCATGTAAGGTAGAATCATTATTTTTTTTAAACTTTTGTTATGTTTCATTTCCGTAACCACATTTCTAAAATTTATTTTTCAGAACCACATTTCCCGAATCAAGCAAGTTTTTAGAACTTAGATGTTTGGTGAATTTACTTTGTTTAAACTTGTTAAACAATAGAAAGTTTTCTATCCCACTTCAAAAGTTACTAATGAATTTTTAAAGTATATTGTTCACCCCCTCTTGTATATTGATCATCGCCATCATTATTTCGATACTACAATCTGTATTATTTAGATAATACACATTCGAGATGTTATCATTGTGCTTTTACTCTCCTCATAAACTCTAATTAAATAGACAATTATTTAAAAATATAATCTATCTTTATTCATCTCGGTCTATCAATATTATTATCCATATTTACAATTTTGTTTAATCAATGA
This sequence comes from Viscum album, assembly GCA_963277665.1. NCBI lineage: Eukaryota > Viridiplantae > Streptophyta > Magnoliopsida > Santalales > Viscaceae > Viscum > Viscum album. The sequence continues at coordinate 1,256,462,155 of OY728139.1, forward strand.
AATATTTACACTAAAATAGTTGCTCTCTCTCCAATATCTCTAAATATATACTGTGAATCCTCAAAAACTTCTTTTATTTATTTCTTTATTTATTCTAAAACCATCCCCAAATTACATATTGAGTATCCTTCCCGTATTGTAGTGGATCACCCTTTCTAGAAATATATAATAAATATTCACCATATTTATCTATAAAAATTTTATATAAAATATTTTTTCTATTTTTCCACAAAAATAAATCTATATTTTAGAACCTTTAATTACTTCCATAAAATTTATATATTCCATTATTTAATTTAGTATGATTATATTTTCATGTAATACTTGTAAATACATACATTTTCAATCTTCCAAATAAGAATAAAATCAATACAATTATTCCCATAGATTTCATATATCAACATCTCTTTAGGACTGCATGATTTTATCCATTTAATTATCTAGGAAACAAATCCTTGTTTATCTCAAATAATTTATGTGATGTTTCATTAAAAAATGTTCAATAAAAAACTCCATCATAATTTACCAATGTGAGTTATAAATATTTGAGTTAATATAGTATCATAGTATAAGCCTTTTAGTAACTCTTAGGTGAGTTTTGGATATATCATTTAATATTACATGAGCTTCAATGTGTCCATGTAAAGCCTATTGTTCCATAAAATTAATCATACTTGAGTTATGGATTACTCTTATATGATTTTGGAAAATTCTACTCACTTTTATATATATATAGCTTACTATTACATGACTTTCATGAAGTTTGGTTTTTCTTACCTACGAGTTACGTTAATCATGCATAACTTCATAAACATAATGTTACTCTTTTGTAGAATAACTTTAATCATTACTATATTTATAAATTCTACTATAATATTATATAAAAATTAAAAAAATATAGATACTACTATTCTATATTGATTTAATCTCATATAAACTCGTTTAATAAAATATAATTTTTTATAGCTTTATTTGTGCGAAAATAATATCATACAACCCTTGAGAAATAAAAATTACTGTTCGTCAATGCCTTCTTTTATAATAAATACATGAATTTAAGAATTAAATTTTTTATTTTTTACTAGATAACTATGTTTTATTCATTTGATTGAATGAGACGTATGAATACAATTTCATTAGAAGATGAAAAAAAAGATAAGAAATTAAAATGATAGACACTTCACACCATGGAACCATAAAATTGAACCATAAAATATACAGAATATAGAGAAAATATAGAGAAGAAATATCGAATATGGAGAAGAAAATTTCACATAAAGTGTATAATTTATATTGTGTAAGGGTTGAGCCAGCGATAAACCAAAAAATGTGTCACCCAATCACACTATGAACATTGTGAGAAGGAGGATTCACACCTTTTATAAAGATTCACAAAAGACATTCATGTTATGAAATCGATTCATGGCACGAGCTCTTACAGGAATGAAAAGATTCACATAGTGTTTACATTTTGTGGTGTGAGTTCATCAAGGGAAGAATAATTTGAAGCCTCATACCCCATTATTTTGGCTATGAATCCACATTCAGAATATGGAACTTGATTTAATATAAGATTTTAATATGAATATTCAAGAAATATCAGGAGATTATTATAAATTTTAAATACACATATCAAACAGATATGAGATAAAAAACTATAGGAGTTGATGACCTAGGAGACCTGTAGCCACATTCATTCATATTCACATGGTAACCATATATTCATTCCCCAAATTGATTACTAATATGGCTTAGTTATATTGTTTTTTGAGATGTTTTTATTAGGGGATTCTGTATCATGGATATTTTTCTATTTTCATTCATTTTATGGTTTCTAAGTTATTTCATTAAATTTTATGTCACTCCTTTTTTTCATTTCATGTAAATTGTGTTGTGATTTTATGATTATCCTCATTATGATCAACTAATCACAAAATTTTTTATTTGAATATTATTCAATCTAGAGTGGTTTCCTTTACATAAGTTTTTGGGTTACCTATTTTTATGATCAAACCATGTAATTAGAAATATGAATGGGAAGATAATTTAATTGATAAAAGGGTAGAAAGGACAAAGATTATTTTAGACGCAATTCTAACAACAAATATGAATGGAAATTTAATTATTTGAATCCCTATCACAACAAATGTTCAAATCACTTATCCTAGAATGTTTCAAAACATGAATCTGAAAATAAATTTTTTTTATATATTCGTTCACTCTATTAAAAACATAAATCAATTTCATAATAAATTAAAAAATATTACACTATGTATATTTCATACAATAATTTTGGGGAAGACACTCAAAAATTCAAATTGATATATTTTTTAATTAGGTTTTTTGTGATTTATAAATTATTAAATTTGTATATCATCATCATAAATTAATGATGCCTTATGGAATGTCATGAAATATGAGGCCAATACAACATAGAAATTTTTAAATCATACAAATATTATGTAACCCATTAATTTTTTTTATTAATTTAAAAATTGTAAGAGACACAATTTACTTTTACATGGCCAATGAAATTATGAAATTAATCAAACATGAGTACGAAATGTGGAACTTTATTACAGTATTTCTCAAAAAAGGAAGCAGATCCCAAGTTAGATCGTCTTGAAAAGTAATATAATGGTCGACTCCCCTATTTTCAAGAGCATCAACAACCATATTTGCTTCATTAAAGGAATGGGTGATGATGTAGTTTATTTAAATGAGTGAGGAAAGACATCTCATCCAATAGGTAGTCAGATGCCTTACAAGGTTCCCCACCCCTTTTTGAATAGCATGGACAATAATGGTTTAATCACATTCCTTCCAAATATTATTCCATCCTTTATTTTTGGAAAAGTCAACTACATGGATCACACCCAACATCTCTGCATCCAGGGATGAGGTCGTACCACAACCTCCAAAGAAATATCCATGACAATGACCATGATAGTCCATGAAGACAAAAACACAAACTTCCAGTCTCAAGATGCCTTTGGAAGCACCATAGACATTCACATTGATCCATACCAGAAGTGGAGCTTTCCAGAATACCTCAAAGTCCATCTAGGTGGCCTATAGAGCCCAGAAATATGAAGATGGTGTAAGATCTAAAAATCTCAAACTGAGTTGTTGCATAAATCTTTCTAAGTCATAAAAGCATCACGAATGGAAATGAGAATTCACATCTGACCTACATTAATCCTGGATGAGAAAGTATTATGCAGAATATTATTTCTCTCATACCAGATCATGTGGAGAAGCCCATCCACAACAGCCAAAAAAGGATTCTTGATTTGGTGAGAAGATTCAAAGTCAACACAACACTGCATTTGCGAGATAATTGATTCAATAAGTAACAATATTCAAACAAAGATATCAAAAACATAACTCCAAATAGATGAATCTATAGAAAAATAAAGAAAATGATGATTAGAATATTCTCTATGTTGGTTTCAAAGGTGAAATTTTGAGTGGAGTTGGACGCCAAAAGATTAAAGATAGACATCAGTTGGGACTCTATTATGTTAAAGATACCGAATAATAGTTACTCTATAGGGCTTAATCCATGGATTTATAAAATATTTCAACCAAATAAAACTCTAAATAGAGGAAATGATGTTATGAGTGTAAAAAATCATGGAATCAAGAAGACCATTATGAGAAGGATCTCATATGAGGAACTCATCTGAGTTGGAATAAGGATTGTTCTCAATGATATTACATATGTTATTAGGGCGGGAAATGCTGTGAGAGTTAATCACATCCCTTATAGAAGAGTTGGTGTTCACAGGACACTCAGTGGCAGTTAACATGTCAATTAAAGGTGCACCAGTCTAGTTATAATGCCAGCAATTCATGGAAGAATCAAAACTGACCATCCATCTAGAGTTGCTCATAATGTTGTTAAATGATTTTATAATAGATGGCTAGATGGAAGAATGGATATAATTCAAATTCCCATTCATAAGCATAAATATGAATCTATTATGTAGAAATGCAATGGAGTCAGGGTTGTTGTGATAGAACCTCCATGTTAGTCTAGCCTAAAGGGCATCATAAAAAAGACGAAGATTTTTAATGCATGGGCCACCCGTATCTAAGGTCTTACAACAAGTGTTCTAAGGAAAGATAAAAAATTTCCTTTCAATAATGCTACCGGTCCAATCAAAACACTATAAGCACATCCTTGGGTCTAAAAAGTTATCAGATGGTGTTTTTACAATAGCATGAACTATTTAGTCTTAAAACTATTTCATACTCTTTATTATTGTGGAAAATTTGATCTATGATGAATTAAAATAAAATCCTTGATTTTATATTTATTTTTCTATCTATTTTAAAAGATCCAATTGAGTATTATATAATATGAAGTAAATGTCAGGTTCAAAGGAAAATATTTAAAATTGATGAAGTTCATAAAAAATATTTATTATTATATGATATCTTTGACTCCCGGGGTATGTATTTCCTAGTATTATTTCCCAATTCCTTTGTTTTCTTTACATCCCTCTAATTTTAGACAAAATATTTCATTGGTTTGAGGTTATAACTACTCCAATTGTGAAGATAATGTTGTATATAATTATATAAGGACTAATGTATTCAATAATTTTATAAATCCAATATCAATAAATAGTTATTATCTAAACCATATAATCGGTTATGTGGAAGTGTGGATTTAATCACAAGGTTTAAATATCATATAAATCCCAAATAAATGAGATGAATTTTGATTAAAACATTGGAATTGAACATAATTTTGATAAAAAATATCATACAAGTTGAAAAGGCTCAAGCCATAGATTAGAATATATTATTTGGTGGTATATAATTATATTCAAAACTCCAAAATGGATCTATATATAAATAAATGTGTATAAAAGATATTTTCACTTTCATATTTAGTTGGATCATAAATCATATTGGATAGTTTATTAATATAACATGATTTTTCAAGATATATGAATATTAATAAAGTTTTATTTATAAAAATTACATGATATTAGAAGAGATTACTAGAAAAATACCATTTTATATAATTAAAATATTATCTATTCAAGTCCAATTTATTTTTTTGGAAAAATCATAGTTACAGATAAGGGGTTATTGTTTGATTATTGGATAATGGTTTAGCTGGGTAATGTTTTTAAAAAATTTAATTGATCATATATATTTAATAATTTATTTCATTTCTTATTATAAATATTTATGCTAATGTAAAGGAATATACTTTCAGTGTGAATATATATCATCAAAAATATTTCAGAAATAATTTTTTAAGGATTCACTAAAAATAGAGCAGAAACATTAAAATATAACACAAAATTAAAAAAAGTAAGATTTCTCTTTACATATTTTTTTAATCTATCCATTACCCGAATTTCCCGAAGGCCTTCATTTTTATTAATTTTTGATAACCCCCCTTTCAAGGGATGAGGAGGAACCCTTACAAGGCCCGTATGCTCAGAGATTACATGGTCCATAGGCTTAGGATATTACATGACCCAAAGGTCTTATGGAATTCAACTAGACTATCTATAAGGAACTGCCCCTCCCCAGCATCTGCATCATGATAGTAGCTCTCCACCTTCGCATGGCCATATGGATAGGATTCCTATACAAGCATAGGATGGTCCCTATGGCATAGCCATACCCTCTCATTATAAAAAATCTATTAAGCTCTGCTATGGTGAGTGAACCTGCTCTGAATCCTCTTCTAAGGCTTCTACTTTTTTTGTAGTGTGTCTAGGGAAACTTCATGTGGCCCAATGGTCTTTAGGTGGAGCGAAGGCCATAATTGTGGACTGAAAGCCCTACTGACCCAAAGTCTTGGGTGTCCCGAAAGCGTTAAGGACTCCATGACCAAACCGGTGGCCCAAGGGGAATAGTTCCAGCTCCTACAGTACCGAACAGTACCTACTACAATATTTTCTATAGCACCTGCTACAATACCACACAATGTACAATACAACTATAGTACTACTATAGTTCCTGTTACAATACCTTCTACAGTAGTACTACAACATATGGAAATATGCCTCTATGTGGTTTTGAACCTGAGTCTTGTGGATGCACTTAAGGATATCTCCCCAAATGGGCTGAGGCTCATGTGCCTATCCATCAGATATATTAATTAATTAAATAATTTATAATTTCTTATAGTTTATTGGGGATGAAAAAATTATTATTTATATTTATTTTTTTATTTACATATATGTATTATTTTTATTTTTTTAATTCATTGAATTCTGATAGAATAATATTTTCATGTTTCAATGATCAAGTATCATTTGGGAATAATGTTGTTTAAAATAACTAAAAAGTAATGTGATTTATCATGTTATTCTATTCTTTAATTACGATTTAAATATTAATGTGAAATTTGATAAACTATTAATCTTATGTGCATAACTATTATCAAATGATATCAATACCAACCTCAGAGGATTTAAAATATATTTACTTATTAAATCTAGTTTATTTTGGTTAAAATAATAGTTAATGAAAAAAAAGATAAAACATACTCCAATTTATTGTTTTTAAACATTTAATATTGAGATAAATTTTTTTCATTTTTGAACTTATTTCAATAAATATTTGATAAAAATTTCAATTTTTCCATTTTTATACCGTTGATACAATTAGAATCCAAATAGGATACATATTACAAGCTTAAATCCATTATTGACCTGTTCATAAGTAATTTCATGAATAATATGATGATTAATGTGGGGGAAGTGTTTTAATTGGGATTATTTAGGTGATGTTAGAATGTTTTGTAATATTGTTTTGTATTATTCATGGTTGGGTTGAAAAAAATAAAACATTCAATGATATATGACATTTCAATCATATCCTTGAGAATTGATTTATAAAATCCTAAATGATAATGAATTGGGAATGTAATATATTGATGAATTATTTTATTTGAGACGAATAAAATAAATTAAAAGGAATAATCTATGTGTATTATATAATGGAAGGATAATAAGGGAGTTATATTTAAATGGTCCTAATTTTATTTCATGGATTTTTCATAAAGTGTTAAAAACACATTTTTTTGATAGATTAATTTCAAAGTAAATATATTAACCCATTAACATTAAAAAACCCCATTCAATGTTAATTTTTATAATTATTAAATATTCTATCAATAGTGAAAATAATTGTATTTTTCACAGTCATATAATTTTTTTTTATTTTGGAAGAGTAAAACATTGTATTTACTTTTTTTAGTGAGGAGATAGAGAAACTTTTAAGAAGGAAGTTTTAAAATGTATATGGTTATCAAAAACATATATCATGAATATTAATAGAAAAACTATAATTTATATATATATCCATATATAAATCATGACGTTATTATATATAATAAATTTTGAGGATTTTCAAATTGAGACTTAATAAATTATGATTGCTTTTAGTATATGATTTTTCCCATGAGAGAAAAAAAAATAGTGTGTGTGGAATTGTTTGGTCTATAATTTTATATATTTTATATCAATAATTTTATTACATAATTCCTCTAATTTATTTTATATTGGTAATTTTATTTATATTATGGATAGATTGGATAATATTGAATTAATTATTTATTGGGGTCAAAAAAAGATCATTAATTTTTTTAATAATTTTTCAAAAATATAATGTAATTTTTAGACACAGTATTTTAATTATAGATAAATTAATGTTTTTGTGGTGGTAAGGGATTCCAACTAGTAGTTAATTGTTACTCATGGCTGGTTTGACTGACTAATATAGTTTGATGAACTTTCCTTAATATAACTTATTTTAGTTGGTTAAACAAACCATGACTGATGTTATAATTTTGTTTGAACTATAATGAACATCCCTTGGGGGTGATTAACCTAAAATGATTGTAAGAGAAATATACCATTAACACTTTTTCATGATTATTTAAACAATTTGTTCCTTTTAATCCAATGGTCCAATATATGTTTTAGAATGAATAATTAAAGTATAAAAGTGAGAATCAAGCATCAAAGCATTAACATTACGGTAAACTAAGAGTTATGTTATATTTAATTGAAAATATAAATATGACATTAAATTGATTAAGTAAATTAAATATTTATATGTGAATGAATTGAAAAAGTGTAAATTCAAATTAGTGGGGAATGTATAGTGAATTCTATATATGTGAGAATAGAGAAATTTATAGATCATGATTGATTTATTTTAGAAAATGATTTATAACTAAAATTTAAATTGTAATGTAAAAATTTCATTATATAAATTATTGAGAATAATTTTAAATGTTCATAAGAACAAGTGGGTATTAAATACTCGTAAAATTATGTAAATTAAATATTTGTGTTCTTTGGGATAACATAATGAAATATTTTGAATTGGGGTCATAATGAAATATCATTTCATATATCTTAGACATAATTATGGGTGAACTTGCATAAAAATTGAATAATGAGGAGGATAGTCAATATATATAATTTTAAAGAGTCATAGATAATATAATATGGATCTAACTCAGAGTTATATTGTCGAGTTCATATCTGTAGGTGACAACAACCTAAAGCCAGTATTTCCTTAAAACATAGATACAAATGGGCTATGAAAAGTGAAAATAATTATATTATCATGAATTTTAATTAGTTTTATTTTATAATAATACTAATCTGAGATATAGAAGGTTAGAGTGGAGTTTGTCCAGGACTCTCTCCTCCTGCACAACAATCATTTGTGTGTAGGGATAGATATTTGACACTCGAAAATCATTGTTTTTTATTCTATCCTCACTTATGTTTACACAACCATATGTAAGGTCATTTTTATGCATTTTAAAAGAAACAAGGGCTTGAAAACAAGACTTTAGATGAGATTCTCCCTCAATCATGTGATCTTCCCTTTACGGGGCCCTCTTTATATCATGATCCTTTTAATCCTTAGAAGTCTAATGAAATTCATATGTCCAAATATCTTCATGAAACGGGACAAGAAATGGATGAGATTGATATGGATTCAATTTCCCTTGAGGTTAGGATCCTTCCATCCCCAATCCTTTCTTTTATCGTGGTTTATCCTCTTCCTTTATCAGAAGACATTGGTCCTACCCATTTTGTCCTTCAATCTCCCAGTTGTCAACATTGTTTAGATGATCCTTAAATATTTCCCATTGTAGTGGTTTTATCATATCCTTTTTAAAAGGATCCACAGGGTCTATATCTCTATCTAGACCAACTAATTACATAGGTGTTTCCATCCGCTTCCTCTAAATGCATCAAAAACAAGTCTCTAGATTGTATTCTTCCCTGAATCCTGGTTTCGAACAAGCCTTTTCCAAGGTTTTCACATTATTCGATTCTTTTAGACCCTTAAAAGTTTTCCAATTGGTCTCCTCTCCCATAATAATCCACTCATATTGATAATGTTTCCCAGGTGCTGGAATATTCGAGTGATGATCCTATCCATCCATTCACTGCATAACATGGCCTTAAGGTGATTAAATGGAAATTACCTCTAAGAAGCATTGAGGCTTGATCAATAACCTGAGATTTCATAAAATGAAATTTATTCTGGAATATCTCTAGAAATAGAATATTAGGCTGAATATTCTCCATAATAATGATTAAAATAGTTATATCGAATGTTAGGGGTCTAGGATCCTTGGCTAAGATGTAGTTAATTTTGAAAATGATTTGTAAGAATAATATTTCTTCAATGACCATCCTATAACGAAATCATAAATATGACTACATTAAGGAAAAATATTCAAATCTATACATGAGTCATTTTATGTATGGTCATCTTGTCATTAACCACATTTGGATATTCTGGAATGATCAACTACATGTGGATTCTCTATAGAGTTCTAGATAATATATATTCATTAAGTCCAATAACAATGAAGGATCCTTTCATATGTCTATTTTTTAGTCCAAATGTGACCTAGCATAGAGAAAGTATCTATGGGACTCGCTTTCTACATTCAACACTGTATTAGTGACTTGCATTGTTTGAATTGATTTCAATATAATTGTTAACTCATTAAAGAATAAGAGGATATTTTTACCCACAATGGTGAATAAGAACTTCAATATTTCATTTCATAAAATCAGATCCTTGAAATTGGTTACTCACATGATTCATATACCTGGTGATAAAATATTATTCGAAGTAGAAGAATATAGAGTTGGTTTGATAGAATTATGGTTATTTTTTAATAAATATCTAAATTTTGTAAATTCTTTATGTCTCACTTGTCCAGGTATTTCTCATAAGACTCACCAATACTTATTCATGTTCATTCATCTAGGGATGTGAAAAAGTTATTTTTTTATTATAGTCGGTTGATTCATTTGGATGGTTTCAAAGAATTTGTCAAATATTCTTGGAGTTGTCATGTTAAGTGTTTTTCTCTAGTAAACCGTCATAAAAATAAATAAGTATCAAGATTAACATTATTACATGGCTTCATTATCTCCCCAACATGTATTTAAATTTGTATTTCCACATGGATGAGATTAACCAGCTTGATCTTCAGTTACAAACTCAATGTGATGATAACACTTATATTATTGTTTCCAGTAATAAATATTGGTTGTATGATGCTTTCCTTGATATTGAGAAATCATCAAGAGAGAGATCGAAACATAAATGGATAAAGGTAGGGGACAAAAATAATCCCAACATTAATTCATGTATTAGGGAGAAACATTTTATGGTAAGGCACACAACTTATCTCCCATATAGTTTTTTCAAAAGTGATGAAATCATTGTCAGCCCTATTGAATTGGATCATTTCACTAATGTTATATATGGCCATTGTCAGTTTCAAGGGATACTTATCAATAATGAGGGTAGTCAAATCTTTCTTTGATAATATTCCTGGTACTATTTATAACTTATAAAAACTAATGGTAGGTTTTTTCCTGAAAGAAGAGGATATTTTTAGGCCATTAATTCCCTTAATTATAAGAGTTACCTATGACCAGATGGTTTTCAAGGATCTTTTGTTCTCATGCTTGGATCGTTATAAAAGGCAATGTGGTGTGTAATGTACAAGGTTATTTCAGGGGTGTAGCTTTACCAAGAGTCAAATAATCTCCATTTTGGATCTTATTCGTAAATATAATAATCCCAATGGTTTTGAAAAATTTTGTCCCATTACAATGTGAAATTTTTTTATATAATGTTTGGCCACCATTCTCAGGAAAGGATGGTACATTCATCTTCCTCTATAGGTATCAAAGAAACAACATGGTTTTATCAAAGGGGGATTCATAGATGAAGATAGTGGGATTTCTCAAGAAATTCTTGATGTTGTTGAAATTTGAGTGCATATATTAAATTTGATGATTAAAATTGACATGTAAAAGGGCTATAGTCATATGGAAATCTATTTCATTATCAAATTGGATAGAATGCATGTTTATTAGGAGTGAGTTTATGACCATTTATTCAGGTGATTCTCTCTTCGTGGATATTTGTAATACCCGAGATTTTTATGAGTAATATTTTATTTTTATATATCATCAAAGGAATATTTCACTACACACTTGCTTGGCTTACTTTACACGCAATCACGACCTTCCTCGATAGCTTGCGTCGTACGCAATACCAAGTTTCACTAAACAACGATATGCTATTAAAATATTATTAAAACTAGCCGTTATGAATAGTAATAACCACTTTTTGAAATTTTATAAATTTTATTTTTCAAAATGGACTTCATTTTTGGATTTGGAATACCGAAATTAGCCTAGGGTGAAATTTTGGTATTTTTCTGAAAACTTTCAATTTTTGATGAATAGTGAAACCACTAAGTGGTAGGTTAAAAACTGAATTTTTGCATAAAACATAATTTTACCGCTTCTGTGAATGGAATTTCGAAAATCCGACAGACACGGTTGATATCAGTAAGTAAAATGTGGTTCAATGAGATAAAAATAATTTTTTGGTGAATAGTAACTTTTTACTTTTTTTTACCGCGGTTAATAGTAAATAGGGGTCAATATGATATTACTATTACCCTAACACATGTCCTAATTCTATTGGATAAGTTTAATTCGACCAAAAACAAACTTAGGAATAAAATATGACCATTTAGGCCCACTTGGGTTAGATTAGGACATTTATTATTAATTTATTTAAAGAAGGGTTAAAATAGTTAAAATCAAAGTTTAATAATTAAATCATTTTTAATATGGGGATATACATAAGATAAATTCGACTATAAATATTAATTATAAAGATAAAAGGATTTCCTACATTATGGTATTTTATTTATAATTTTTATACATTAAATAATGTAATTTATTTATGACACAATGATGATGCAGTAATTATCTTATTAATGAAATATTGACATAATTGATGTTATAAACACCCAAATAAATGTAATTTGAGACTTTTTATGAATACCACTAATTTTATAGGTTACTATAATATATTAGTGTTGATTTAATCAACTTGGTTCGAACATATAATTCTGTTACGACTTTCACAAAAATCATATATCAAATAGTGTCAAAATTGACACAAAATAGTTTTTAAATCAAATATTATATTATTAATTGTTATTTTATTCCTAAAAATCTAAGGTTCGGCCAAATGACTTAGATAATGATATATATATTAATAATAAACAATTTGGGGTTCGTTTGGCATGTTATAGTAAGTGTATTAACCATATAGTGTAAGAAAACAAAAAGACACGGTAAAAGTTAAATTATTTAACTTAGAGTTAAATCTAATTGATAAGGTTAAAATAATACCCTAAACTTGTCTAAATCCTATTGGTTGATAGTATTTATACCCCTCCCCACTTTAGATTCGAAATAAGACCCTTTGGAACCATTATAAACCGATTTTGACTTTAATATAAAATAATATTTTGAGATATTCTTAAGGTACCCCTCTCCTCCCTTATAAAAGGGCACCTCCTCCCCCTCCTCCTCACACCAATTTGAGCACTCAAGCTCGGCCAACCCCTACCATTTTCTCCTCTCCACTTCCCTAGAATAATCCTAGAGGTCCTGGTCTTCTTCAAACACCAATCTTAGTTCCCTAAGTGGAGGATTCAAAGAGGCGTTCCAAAGAAGAGGTAATATCCATTACCGATCTTTTCAATTTATTTATTCTTCAACTTCTTCTTCTTTAGTTGTTTCATGATAAAGTAATAACATCAGTATTACCTACATACTGATATGTTATTATAAATATGAAACAACCCTAATTCACCTTCTATCCATCCTACGGTAAAATGAAATCACCGCGCGTGCGTACGTACGGAATACCGTCTCCACGCCGTGGTGTAATCTATTTTCCACCATCACCTTACAAGGATGGGTATAATGGTGTAATGAGTAACTATTTATGATTATTATAAAGTAATATTGATACTGAAATAATATATATATACTCCAATACAGTTCCACGATCATAGGAACGATATCATCACTCGTGTGTACGTACGGAATACCGTCTCCATGATGTGATGCGACTCGTTCTACATGATCATCATTACATAGTAATTATATAAATGAATTGAATGAATAAATATGATATATGTTACACTAATACCATTTTGGATATAAGGTATCTATAACCTTAAAATAAGAATAAGAATTTATTCGGCAAAACACGCATAAGAACAAAAGGCAATAAGGACCCAAGTAACAAGTAACAATGAAATATTACTAACAAGAAGATAAGAATATGACCATATATGATATCATATCAATATTTATGATTCTGGAATAAGTCAATAACATTATTTAAACCATTATACAGGAGCTTCGGACATGTACAAAGCAAATCGGACATAAGGTAAGGGAAAATATCACAATTTCATTTTTATCCGAGATTGTTTATTCGTAAGTATTTACTGGTGTGTATTTTATCATCCAGATCCATGTTACCTCAATATGTAATATTGTTTCCATCCACTTACAATAGTTTAAATCCAATTTTACCCTTCGGTGAGTTTTTAGTAAAGAATATGAAAGGAATCTTTTGTCGTTTTTTCGTACGAGGTACTTTTTGACTTTTCCGAAAAAGGTATGAAGAATGTTTTTTTAACTTATACGGCCTGAATGGATTTTTAAAACATTATTTCCAAGAAGCTTCCTTAACAAGTTTTCAAGTTTATTTTTAATCAACTTCTTTTAGTTTATAATTGTATGACATGTTAAGAAAAGAAAAGTGTTTTTTAAGAAGAAAGGATATTTTCCTCAAGAATGGAGTTCAAGTGTTTTATCAAAATTATTTTCCATCTAAGATAATAAAGGGTTCTGTTTTTATCCCTTTAATTACATTGATTTGATTATGTTGTGAGGGAATTATTTTTATGAAGTCATTTGCCTTATATGATTTGTTTTATGATGTCATGATGTTTCAAGAATCCCATTTTTGTTACATGTGTTATGCGATGATGTATAATTTATGATTTTGTGGAACACATAAGAAAGGATTCATTATAAGAGGGGTGGGACCTATATCTCCCTCTAATGAATTGGGTAAAGATTTTATATCTCATGAGATAGACATGGCTGGAACGGTAGGTTATACCGGTTCAGTGAAACAGGACTGGAACGAGGGTGACTCAGTTCAGAAAGGGACTCTGTTCACTAAGATAGTCTTGGAAATAAGTCATGACTAACAAGAAATGATGTTCCATGATTATGTGTGCATGCCACAAAGTTTCAAGTTTCATGTTATGATTATGGGGATCTCATTTTCACTTCTATGATTTATTCCATGTTAAGATATTATGATCTCTTTTGCAGGTTATGATTTTCAAAAAGATATGATATGATTTTTATTTCCTTAATTTTCCCTTGCTGAGCATTTGAGCTCACCCTTTTATGTTTTCTTTTCCCCAGGTCAGGAAGATGGATATTAAGTAGAATATGCTAAAAGGGGCCCTAGATATGATGAAATAAATGGGAGACACTGTAGAAGATTTATGAACCAGTTGTTTATGTTTCTTAGTTTCTAAAGACACTATACCTATATGGTCCTTTGTGGTTTTGTCATATGTTGTAATAAGTGTGCTTCAATTTTGAAGTATTAACAATGTATGTAAAGTATGGGTCGTTATAGTTGGTATCAAAGGAAAGGTATAGTCAACCTTTGGAAACTAGGATGTGAAAGCCTTAGTAAGAACCCTAAGGATAAGTCTAAGCATAGAACACAATCTTAGTGTTTTAGAAATGGCCATGAATAACCTAGGATAAGACCTTAAGCATGAAAATTATATTCTTGAATTATGTGGTTTTCCTATTATAATTAGTGTTGCTCACACTATTCTTCTTGGTTTTAGTCAATGGCTGGAACCCGAAGGAACCGTGTTAATGCGGAATGCGATGGGCAATGCAATGATTGTCCCCCTGAGAAACCAAACGATATGGGAGCTGGAATGCAAAATCTTGTAGCCATGATCACACAACTTTCTCAAGCTATGAATCATGCAGGACTTCCAAACGAGCAAAGGAAGGAGCAACATTTTGTTGAATCCTTCATGAGGCAGCGTCCACCTTCTTTCAGCGGGTCTACTGATCCATTAGTTTCTGAACAATGGATTAGTACTACTGAAAAGATATTTTCAGTTCTTCAATGTTCTGAACATGATAAAGTCATCCTAGTAGTGTATCTTTTGGAAGGAGATGCTGATCAATGGTGGAATCTTATTAAGAATACGAGGCAAAGGGATGAAATTGAGTCTATGGAATGGGACGAGTTCAAGAACTTATTTTTCAATAAGTACTTCCCTCGTATTCTCCGAACAAAGATGGAGAAAGAGTTTCTTGAACTGAAGCAAAGGGATGATGAACCTGTTGGTACCTATGAAGCAAATTTTACAAGACTTGCAAGGTACGCTTCTGGTATTATTATCCAACCTGAGAGTAAGATCGATTGATTCTTTAGTGGCTTAAAACCAAGTATTCGAAGGGCGTTAGCCATAAGGGACTTCAATAGCTATGAGGAAATCATTCGATGTGCTCTCAAAGTCGAGATGGATATTGGACTTACCCATCAGTCACATGGGTTTGATAAGAAGAGGAAGATGGAATTCAAAGGAAAATCTAAAGAGCACACTGAAAAGAAGATGAGCTTTCCCTTATGCTCAAAGTGTGGAAAGAAACATGGAGGGAGTTGTCTTAAAGGGACAAGTAAATGTTTTAAATGTGGAAAGGAAGGTCATCGGGCATTTGAATGCCGTGATAATGGGAAGAAGATGTCTAATGATGCAAACAAAAAAATGGATACACAAAATGAACCTACTACACTTCAATGTTTCAAGTGCAAGGAGATGGGGAATTATGCCAATCAATGCCCAAATCCAAGGGTTGATGATGATGGTCGACGTCAACAAAATCTTAAGGCTAAAGACAAAGGAAAGTCACATGCAATTTCTATCAGCGATGTGGAGTATGATAACGAAGTGGTGAAAGGTAAACTTACCATCCACTCTAAAGTAGCAAATGTTTTATTTGATTCTGGATCCACCCACTCTTTTATTTCGGAAAAATTTTCTAAGGGTATCATCGTACTACCTCAACAATTAGATGTTGAGTTAGCTGTGACAACACCTAATGGCACAACAGTTGCATCAAAAGTTTATAATTCTTCTCCGATCAAAGTTTGTGGGAAAGTGATTCCTGCAAATCTTGTGATCCTTCCTTTAGTGGAATTTGATGTGATTCTTGGCATGGATTGGCTTTCTCTACATGGAGCTCATATCAATTTCCAAAGAAGGGAAGTCACATTTCATATTCCAGATCAATCTACGATCGTCTATCAATGCAAGGATGAACATAACCTTCCAGTGGAAATTTCTTCCATCTTATGGGTATTGATTCCACTAAATGAAGGTTATTTATCTCAAATGGTTAGTGAGAAACTCACGATTAAGAATATGCCCATTGTACGGGAGTTTGATGATGTCTTTCCGGAGGAATTACCGGGTCTTCCACCAAATCGTGAAGTTGAGTTTTCAATAGAACTCGTACCAGGTGCTTTGCCAATTTCAAAGACACCTTATAGAATGGCCCCAATTGAGTTGCAGGAATTGAAGAAGCAAATCCAATAGATTCTTGATAAGGTATTCATACGCCCTAGTGCGTCACCTTGGGGAGCACCTGTTCTATTTGTTAAGAAGAAAGATGGATCAATGAGACTCTGCATTGATTATCGAGAACATAACAAGATCACTATCAAGAACAAATATCCTCTCCCACGCATTGATGACATATTTGACCAACTACGCGGAGCTCAATACTTTTCCAAGATTGATCTTCGTTCAGGGTATCATCAATTAAGGGTCAAAAGGGAGGATATACCAAAGACGGCTTTCCATACAAGGTATGGACAATATGAATTTATAGTGATGCCATTTGGTCTTATTAATGTCCCTTCTATCTTCATGGATCTAATGAATAGAGTCTTTAGAGACTATCTTGATCAATTTTTGGTAGTCTTTATAGACGATATTCTTGTCTATTCAAAGTGCAAGGAAGAGCATGAAGATCACTTGAGAATTATATTAAAGACCCTGAGAAAGGTGAAGCTTTATGCCAAATTTACCAAGTGTGAATATTGGCTTCAAAAAGTTGCATTTTTGGGTCACATAATCTCAAAAGAGGGGATATATGTGGATCCAACAAAAACAGAGGTTATTGAAAGATGGTCAAGACCAACAACAGTAACTGAGATCCGAAGTTTTCTTGGTTTGGCTGGATATTATTGACGTTTTGTAAAGGATTTTTCACGATTATCTAATCCACTCACCAAGTTTACTCAGAAAGGAGTTAAGTTTGTCTGGACAGAGGAATGTGAAGAGAATTTCAAGGAGTTGAAAAGAAGGATATCCAGTCCACCTGTGCTCACACTGCCTTGTAGTGGAGAAAGGTTTGTGATCTAAAGTGATGCATCCAAGAAGGGATTGGGGTGTGTTCTTATGAAAAATGATATCGTGATAGCTTATGCCTCACGACAGTTGAAAATCCATGAGCAAAATTACCCAACACATGATTTGGAGTTGGCTGCGGTAATCTTTGCATTAAAGATTTGGAGGCATTACCTTTATGGTGAAAGGTGTGATATTTATACTGATCATAAAAGTTTAAAGTATATTTTCACACAAAAGGAGTTGAATATGCGTCAAAGAAGATGGTTGGAGCTGATTAAGGATTACGACTGCTTAATCCATTTTCACCCTGGGAAAGCAAACAAGGTGGCAGATGCATTAAGTCGACAAGACCATGCTAGTTTATCCATGATGACGATCACAAAAGATCCAATATTTATGGATTTACAAAGGATGGATTTTGTAATTATAATGGAAGGGGAAAAATCTTATCTTTCTCAAATGAATGTTCAACCATCTATACATGTGAATATTAAAGAGGCACAAAAAGAAGATGTCGAGTTACAAAAGAAGGTGAGAAATGTTCCTGAATTCAACCTTGATTGTGATGGGATAATAAAGTTCAGGAATCGGGTTTGTGTTCCTCCCATCCCCGAATTAAAGAAGGAGCTACCAGATGAGGCTCATAGTTCATCATTCTCTATTCATCCTGGAAGCACGAAGATGTATAGGGACCTGAAAGAGTACTTCTGGTGGGATGGCATGAAAAGAGATGTTGCTGAATATGTCTCTCGATGCTTGGTTTGTCAACAAGTTAAAGCTGAGAGACAGAAGTCTAAGGGGATGTTACAACCATTACCCATACCCGAATGGAAATGGGAAAACATCACTATGGACTTTGTCACAGGACTTCCTAAAACATCCAAAGGCAATAATGCTATTTGGGTCATAGTTGATCGTCTTACAAAGTCTGCATACTTCATTGCTATTAGAGAGGATTTCTCTCTAGATCAGCTTGCCAGGATATATGTAAAGGAAGTGGTAATATTGCATGGAGTACCACTTTCTATTATATCTGATCGGGATCCGAGATTTACCTCGAAGTTATGGTGAAGTCTTCAGCATACTCTGGATACAGAGTTGAGTTTCAGCACTGCTTATCATCCCCAGACAGACGGTCAGTCTGAGAGAACAATTCAAACCCTAGAAGATATGTTGAGAGCTTGCTCTATGGATTTCAAAGGAGGATGGGATCAACACCTACCTTTGGTGGAATTTTCTTATAATAATAGCTATCACTCCAGTATTCAGATGGCTCCTTATGAAGCTCTCTATGGAAAGAAATGCAGGACTCCAACTTGCTGGGATGAAGTTGGGGAAAGAAAGCTATTAGGACCTGATCTCATTGATGAAATGGAAGAAAAGGTCAGATCTATTCAACAACACATAAGAGCAGCTCAGAGTCGACAGAAAAGTTATGCCGACAACCGAAGAAAAGACCTAGAGTTTGATGTGGGTGATAAAGTGTTCTTACGAATATCTCCCTGGAAGAGGGTTATGAGATTTGGAAAGAAGGGGAAGTTGAGCCCTAGATATATCGGTCCTTTAGAAATACTGGATCGTGTTGGGAAGGTAGCTTACCGATTGGCACTTCCACCAAATCTCTCTCAAGTTCACGATGTGTTCCATGTATCTCTCCTGAGAAAGTACATACCAAATCCTTCACATGTACTCAACTCAGAAGTTGTACCGCTGGAGCAAGAACTTTCTTATGAAGAACAGCCGATAGAGATTCTGGATCGTAGCGAAAAAGTCCTACGAAACAAGACCACTCGCTTGGTGAAAGTTTTATGGAGGAACCACCAACTTGAAGAAGCTACATGGGAGCTTGAGGATATGACTAGGGAGAAGTATCCTCATCTGTTTGTTACAAAGTGACGAATTTCGAGGGCGAAATTCTTTTTAAGGGGGGTAGAATGTAACACCCGAGATTTTTATGAGTAATATTTTATTTTTATATATCATCAAAGGAATATTTCACTGCACACTTTCTTGGCTTACTTTACACGCAATCACGACCTTCCCCGATAGCTTGCGTCGTACGCAATACCGAGTTTCACTAAACAACGATATGATATTAAAATATTATTAAAACTAGCCGTTATGAATAGTAATAACCACTTTTTGAAATTTTATAAATTTTATTTTTCAAAATGGACTTCATTTTTGGATTCAGAATACCGAAATTAGCCTAGGGTGAAATTTTGGTATTTTTCTGAAAACATTCAATTTTTGATGAATAGTGAAACCACTAAGTGGTAGATTAAAAACTGAATTTTTGAAGAAAACTTAATTTTAACAGTTCTGTGAATGGAATTTCGAAAATCCGACAGACACGGTTGATATCAGTAAGTAAAATGTGGTTCAATGAGATAAAAATAATTTTTTGGTGAATAGTAACTTTTTATTTTTTTTTACCATGGTTAAAAGTAAATAGGGGTAAATATGATATTACTATTACCCTAACACATGTCCTAATTCTATTGGATGAGTTTAATTTGACCAAAAACAAACTTAGGAATAAAATATGACCATTTAGGCCCACTTGGGTTAGATTAGGACATTTATTATTAATTTATTTAAAGAAGGGTTAAAATAGTTAGAATCAAAGTTTAATAAGTAAATCATTTTTAATATGGGGTTATACATAAGATAAATTCGACTATAAATATTCATTAGAAATATAAAAATATTTCTTACATAATGGTATTTTATTTATAATTTTTATACATTAAATAATGTAATTTATTTATGACACAATGATGATGTATTAATTATCTTATTAATGAAATATTGACATAATTGATGTTATAAACACCAAAATAAATGTAATTTGAGACTTTTTATGAATCCCACTAATTTTATAGGTTAATATGATATATTAGTGTTGATTTAATCAACTTTGTTCGAACATATAATTCTGTTATGACTTTCACAAAAATCATATATCAAATAGTGTCAAAATTGACACAAAATAGTTTTTAAATCAAATATTATATTATTAATTGTTATTTTATTCCTAAAAATCTAAGGTTCGGAAAAATGACTTAGATAAGGATATATATATATTAATAATAAACAATTTGGGGTTCATTTGGCATGTTATAGTAAGTGTATTAACCATATAGTGTAAGAAAACAAAAAGACACGGTAAAAGTTAAATTATTTAACTTAGAGTTAAATCTAATTTATAAGGTTAAAATAATACCCTAAATTTGTCTAAATCCTATGGGTTGATAGGATTCAGACCCATCCCCACTTTAGCTTCGAAATAAGACCCTTTGGAACCATTATAAACCGATTTTGACTTTAATATAAAATAATATTTTGAGATATTCCTAAGGTGCCCCTCTCCTCCCTTATAAAAGGGCACCTCCTCCCCCCTCCTACTCACACCAATTTGAGCACTCAAGACCAGCCAACCCCTGCCATTTTTTCCTCTCCACTTCCATAGAATAATCCTAGAGGCCCTGGTCTTCTTCAAAGACCAATCTTAGTTCCCTAAGTGGAGGATTCAAATAGGCGTTCCAAAGAAGAGGTAATATCCATTACCGATCTTTTCAATTTCTTTCTTCTTCAACTTCTTCTTCTTTAGTTGTTTCATGATAAAGTAATAACATCAGTATTACATACATACTGATATGTTATTATAAATATGAAACAACCCTGATTCACCTTCTATCCATCCTACGGAAAAATGAAATCACCGCGCGTGCGTACGTACGGAATACCGTCTCCACGCCGTGGTGTAATCTATTTTCCACCATCACCTTACAAGGATGGGTATAATGGTGTAATGAGTAACTATTTATGATTATTATAAAGTAATATTGATACTGAAATAATATATATATACTCCAATATAGTTCCACGATCATAGGAACGATATCATCACTCGTGCGTACGTACGGAATACCGTCTCCACGATGTGATGCGACTCGTTCTACATGATCATCATTACATAGTAATTATATAAATGAATTGAATGAATAAATATGATATATGTTACACTAATACCATTCTGGATATAAGGTATCTATAACCTTAAAAGAAGAATAAGAATTTATTCGGCAAAACACGCATAAGAACAAAAGGCAATAAGGACCCGAGTAACAAGTGACAATGAAATATTACTAACAAGAAGATAAGAATATGACCATATATGATATCATATCAATATGTATGATTATGGAATAAGTCAATAACATTATTTAAACCATTATACAGGAGCTTCGGACACGTACAAAGCAAATCGGACCTAAGGTAAAGGAAAATATCACAATCTCATTTTTATCCGAGATTGTTTATTCGTAAGTATTTACTGGGGTGTATTTTATCATCCACATCCATGTTCCCTCAATATTTAATATTGTTTCCATCCACTTACAATATTTTAAATCCAATTTTACCCTTCGGTGAGTTTTTAGTAAAGAATATTAAAGGAATCTTTTGTCATTTTTTCGTACGAGGTACTTTTTGACTTTTTTGACAAACACTACTAGAAAAACAGGTATTTGCGACGGGTCATTTGTGACGGGATCCCGTCGCAAATGGCTTTTTGAGACGGGGGCCCGTCGCAAATGGCCCGTTGCTGAAAACGGCGTCGCAACAACACTTATTTGCGACGGGACCGTCGCTAAAGCCTTTTTTTGCGACGGTTATTTTCCCTGTCGCAAATAGTACTCCGTATATTTGTAAAAAACTTTTAAAATAGTATTTGCGACGGGACCCGTAGCAAAAATTTTTTTTTTAAAAAATAAAAAACTATTCATAAATTATTTTAATACATATAATAATACTAGTATTTGCGACGGGCATAGTATCCCATCACAAATACTATAAAAAAAATAAAAAAAATAATAAAAATAAATTATTTTAATTAATATAATAATATAATTATAATTCACAAATAAAAATAATAAATTATTTTAATTAATATAATAAGAATAGAATTATAATTCAAAAATAAAAAATAATAGAATATTAATAAATGATTTAATTAATATAATAATATTATAATTATAATTCATAAATAAAAAAATATTAATAAGTTATTTTAATTAATATAAAAATAATAGAATTATTTTACATTCAAATATTAAAATAATTCAAGTATTACAAAAAATATAATTAAATTATAATATTATAAAATTTTAATATATATATATATTTTAATATTATAAAATATAAATAATATTATTATTCATATTAATATTGTTATTTAAAAATATAATATTATTAATATTTTATAATGAGACAAAAACTAAGAATAGAAAAAAAATATTTTGATTTCCCAAATTTTATAACATAAATACAAACTCTAATCTGAAGGAGGGGGGGAGGTGGAGGATCTGCAGATGGTGGTGGAGGAAACTCCATCCCTAAAGCATGAGTGAGTCGGCGCATGTACTCGATCTGCTCCTGATGCTGCTGCTGCCACCGACTCATCTGCTCCTCGTACAACTGCTGCTGGCGTCGACGCTCCTCCTCATGCTGCTGACGCATCTGCTCCTGCTCCTGTCGGAGACTCTCTATCTGTGCAGTCTAAGATCGCAACTAATCCTCATACTGTGTAGTAGAAGAAGATTCACGAGCTCCTCTCGAGCTGGACGCCGACATCGCAGCACTGCCATAATAATCTCCGGGAGTCAGTCGAGAGCCGATACCAACTACCCGGCCCTTCTCGAAGGCATACTGGGTGGCCTGCATCCATGCCGCCTCATCAAACTGACGGGCAATGGTCTGATCTAATGACTCGGCCTGACTTTCAGGCCGGGCCTGTGACGCTGCGGCCTCATATGACTCCTATAGTTGCAATTTAAAATTAAAATTGTGAATATATTATATGCAGTTAATTTTTAAACTTGAAAACAAATAATACTGACCACGATGTGATGCTGACGATCACCTCTGAGCTCCCCAGTAGCAGGATCACTATACATCCTCCGATATACGTCGTACTCTGTAATATCGGGGTGCTCGACAGCCTATAAGAATAAAAAATAAACTGTTAATATTTATAGTTATATAAAATATTTATAAATAATGTACGTACCAGATGCTGTCTATGAGTACTAAAAGAACGACTCCCAGCTCGATGAGTCACCTCCTGTCTCCCCCGATTCTGCCTCCCCACCAATGATCTCCTCTGAAAGGCACCACTCAACCAGTGCGCACATAATCCATCCCATACATGGGATGAAATATACTCTGGTCGGTGTGCTCTACATGATTCCTCAAAATCTGACACTCCTGCTTTCTTCATCGCAGCTTTTCTTAAATTGTGCAAAAGCTGATGAAGGCGATCACGCATGGCCACCTCCCATGCCTCGTGGATGGCGTCATGCATGGTATCCTCGATCAGATACCATAAACCCTATAAATAAATAAAAATATCAAGTTATAAATGAAATAATTTTCAAAATAAAAATTATTTATTTACGTACGTACCAACCAATGGCCGAACATGGCCTGCTGCACATCAATGGGAATCTGCTCCCATGTGGTCCACGGCTGAGAGAAATAGTTGCGCAAAATAGTGCTGCCCTGTCCGACATGGACGTCGCTCAGGGACGGGGTCAGAAATCATCAATCGTGCAAGACCGCACCCCCTCTGCGTACTCCCTGGAGCGCCTGCAGGCTGAGGGTCATATGTCAGCAACGCATCCGCATCGAAAGTCAGGTCAGCATCCACCAACTCACGAAATGTGGCGTCGTCCATCTGAAACAGAAAATGATAATGTTAGCAAATAATTGATAATTACTATTATATATACATATATACATATTATGATTGTATATAAATACCATGGAATTCTATCAGTTTTCATCTTCATCATCATCTTCATATATGTCAATTTCATCTTCATATTCCTCCTCAACATCATCGATATTCATTCGAGTTACAATTGCTTCATCTCTTGCCATTTCAAATTCATATGTGACATCATTAACATCATCGTCATCACCGACTCTTAAATGTGGGGTGTCATCATCGATACTCATGTCTCTTTGTAAAAAAGATTGATTTTGAGTACTCTCTTGAAAAACTTCAATTCTTTGCACATCAGTGAAAGCACATTCACTTTGACTAAACTGATTATCTCGAATTTTGATTTTTATTATACTCCACCAATCAGTCAAGTCTCTTGATGTTGCACAGTACTTTGCATAATAAACTTGATATGCCTGTTGAGCCAATAAGAATGGTTCATTTACTGCGAGAACACTTTTACATTTAATATCGATGATTCCATGAGTCGGATGAACACGCACGCCTCTCTCTGTATCCAACAACCGATATTTGAACATGGTTATGTAATGTTGTCCAAGATAACAGAGTTCAATGATTTCATCAAGTATGCCATAAAAGTCAACTTCATTTTCTCGATGATGAGATCCTCTCAAGCTAACTCCACTGTTCATTGTTTTTTTCGATTCCCCATATGCATGTGTGTGGAATCGAAATCCATTCACCACATATGCATTATAAGTTTTAACAAGTTTGGAAGGTGGGTTACTCAATACACACAGCCGTTTGTCAATTTTATCAGCATGTCGAGACACCTGAAAATTTGCGAAATAATTATCAATATAGTAAACTATACATTGAATGAGTTTCTAAAAGATAAAGAATTTATGTTACCAGTTTTTGAAACCACTGAGGGAAATTTTTCAGTCGACGTTCTTCGAGAGCAGCTGCTGTAATTTGTGGAATTTGTTTCTTGATATGATTATCATACAACCTATAAAAACCAAAGTTATTTACTGTAACATAAATGATAGAATAAGTGATATAAACACTTACAGTACAACTGATGTCATCTCTTCACAGTTGAGCAGAACATACGTATGAGCTCTCTGATGTTCATCATCTGAAAGCCAGCGTTCATAAACTCCACCAAAACCAAGCTCTGACTGGTTGAAAATAGATAATTGATTGTCGATTTCATCAATATTCCTCTCGTTCCGTCCCATTCGATTGTGTTTTGAAGGATACTCAGATTCAAAATAATGGGAGCAGAAAAAAGATTTTTCCTCTTGCAAATAAGCTTCTACAATAGATCCTTCAACAGATGCTTTGTTACGTACTTTTCTTTTTAATTTTTGCATGCATCTTTCAAATGGGTACATCCATCGAAACTGTACCGGACCTCCACATTTGGCTTAATATGGCAAATGTAACATCAAATGTTCCATTGAGTCGAAGAAAGACGGCGGAAATATTTTTTCCAGTTTACATATAATTACAACAACATCTTTTTCAAGTTTTCCTAGAGCATCATAATCTGCCGTAGCCGCACAAATTTCCCGAAAAAATGGGACATGTCTGTTATAGAATCCAAAATCACAGAATTCAACAGACCTCTTAATCCAATGGGTAGAAGTCTCTCCATTATAACATGACAATCATGACTTTTTAATCCAGTAATATGACCATTCTTTACACATATACCCAAATTAGAAGCACAACCATCTGGAAGTCTCAAATCTGCAATCCACTGAAAAAATAATAAACGGTTTTCTTTAGACAGTGTATAAGCTGCTTTTGGTTTCTGTAACCTTTCTGTTCTGACATTCTCAAATAGTTCCAATTCTAGACGCCTGCAAATTTGGGCAAGATCTAAACGTGCATTTACATTGTATTTTCTCTTTCCTGGCGTATCCAAAACTGTATGAAACAAATTATCAAAACAGTTCTTCTCAATATGCATGACATCTAACATGTTTCGGACCAACAGATCAGACCAATATGGAAAATCCCAAAATATTCTACGTTTAATCCAATTGTGTTCTTTCCCAAAACCAGAAATTTTTTGTTGGTTTATTGTGGGACCAAAAGTGATGGGAGGTAATGAAAATACAACTGATTTTAACTCTGAACCTGATAGCATTTTTGGAGGTCCATCCCTTTCAACTGTTCCTTTTCTGAAATGAGATATGTTTCTGCGAAAAGGATGATCAGCTGGAAGAAATCTGCGATAACAGTCAAAATAACAAGGTTTCTTTCCATGAATGAGCATAAATGCTTTGTTCTCTCCCATACAGTAAGGACATGATTTCTGACCATGTGTACTCCAGCCAGATAACATCCCATAAGCCGGGAAGTCACTAATTGTCCACATCAATGCTGCTCTCAGTATGAAATTCTGTTTCATTGCAACATCATATGTACTGACACCAGTACTCCACAATAAATTTAATTCATCAATCAATGGCTTCAAATAAACATCAATATTTTTCTTCGGATGTCCTGGAATTAGTAAAGTCAATAAGATATATGGATCCTTCATCAACATCCATGGAGGTAAATTGTACGGAGTTAAAAAAACAGGCCAACATGAATATTGACTACCATAAGATCCAAACAGAAAGAAACCATCAGTGGAAAGGCCCAGTCGAACATTTCTAGCTTCTAAAGCAAAGGATGGATGCACTCTATCAAAAATTTTCCATGAATCACCATCGGCTGGATGATTCAAGCTTTTATCGGTTGAAATATTCTCTTTATGCCATGACATCATTGTCGCTGTATTCTTAGACATGAATAAACGCTGAAGTCTGGATGTAAGTGGAAAATATCTCAACTGTTTTACAGGAATCAAACCAGACTTCCCATGTTGTCCTTCTTTATATCTCAGTTGCCCACATGTAGGACAACTATCCAATGACTCATTTTCCCCAGAATATAAAATACAGTCATTTGAACATGCATGAATCTTCTGACAAGTAAGTCCCAAATTTCGAACCAACCTCTTACTCTCATAGTAATTTGCAGGTAAAACATTTCCTTCGGGTAACAGTGTTTTCAGCAAAGAACATATCTGGTCAAAAAAGGTGTTTGACATTCCGTTATCTGATTTGATAGCCATAAATTTTGAAACTGCTTCTAATTTTCTCATCTTGCAGCCAGGATATAATGCATCCTCAGCAAATTTCAACAACTCATAAAATTCAGACGGTGCCAACTCAGTATTTGAAGCTATATCAGCCGGAGTTTCTGTATGTTGAACAGATGAACCTGCAACAACATGTACTAAATCTTGAAACCGGGATGGATCCGGAATCAAGTTGGTATCACCTGCTCTGGAACTGCGTTCACCGTGTTGATACAAAAAAACATAATCTGGTTGAAAACCAAAACGCAAGAGATGTTCTCCCACTTTGTCAAACGTGTCAAACGTTCTCAATGCACATTTTCTGCAACGGCATTTTTTTTTGCCTTCTGAAACAAATTCTGAATTTGATGCCGCAAATGATAAAAAAGTCTCCACACCCTCAACATATACTGGATTTAAACCAGAACCGTTTGGATTTCTACGTTGATTTATCCATATGTAGTCACCTAATAATGATTGTTGACGACCTCGTTGTTCCATATTTCTCTATAAAATATAAAAGCATTACTGGTTTTGAATAATTTGATAGAAAAAACACTCAAGTAAAGATTGAATATATTGAGAATAAAGCAAAACATGTTACAAATATTGATAATTTTAATATTATATTGATTTTTTATTATTTTAATAATACTAATATAATTTTTTCATAAACATTAATTATATAATAATAACATTATTACATTATTAGTATATTTTATTATTAATATTAAAATAATATAATTTTTTATGTTAATTATTACTAATTATTGGTAATTATTACTAATTATTGGTAATTATTACTAATTATTGGTAATTATTACTAATTATTGGAAATTATTACTAATTATTGGTAATTATTACTAATTATTGGTAATTATTACTAATTATTGGTAATTATTACTAATTATTGGTAATTATTACTAATTATTGGTAATAATTACTAATTATTCCTAATTATTGATAATTATTGGTAATTGTTCCTAATTATTGGTAATTATTACTAATTATTGGTAATTAATACTAATTATTGGTAATAAATACTAATTATTGGTAATAAATACTAATTATTGGTAATTAATACTAATTATTGGTAATTATTGGTAATTATCGTTAATTATTGGTAATTATTACTAATTATTGGTAATTATTGCTAATTATTACTAATTATTACTAATTATTGGTAATTATTACTAATTATTGGTAATTATTACTAATTATTGGTAATTAATACTAATTATTGGTAATTAATACTAATTATTGGTAATTAATACTAATTAATACTAATTATTACTGATTATTACTAATTATTACTAATTATTGGTAATTATTGGTAATTATTACTAATTATTGGTAATTATTACTAATTATTGGTAATTATTATTAATTATTACTAATTATTAATAATTATTACTAATTATTAGTAATTATTGGTAATTATTGGTAAATATTGGTAAATATTGGTAATTATTGGTAAATATTGGTAAATATTGGTAAATATTGGTAAATATTACTAATTATTGGTAATTATTACTAATTATTACTAATTATTACTAAT
Source organism: Viscum album (assembly GCA_963277665.1). Taxonomy (NCBI): domain Eukaryota; kingdom Viridiplantae; phylum Streptophyta; class Magnoliopsida; order Santalales; family Viscaceae; genus Viscum; species Viscum album. Next base: position 1,256,491,499 of record OY728139.1, read on the forward strand.
TATTGGTAATTATTACTTATTATTGGTAATTATTACTAATTATTACTAATTATTACTAATTATTGGTAATTATTCCTAATTTTTACTAATTATTACTAATTATTACTAATTATTACTAATTATTGGTAATTATTACTAATTATTACTAATTATTACTAATTATTGGTAATTATTGGTAATTATTGGTAAATATTGGTAAATATTGGTAAATATTGGTAAATATTGGTAATTATTGGTAAATATTGGTAATTATTGGTAGTTATTGGTAATTATTACTAATTATTGGTAATTATTACTAATTATTACTAATTATTGGTAATTATTACTAATTATTGGTAATTATTACTAATTATTGGTAATTATTACTAATTATTGGTAATTATTACGAATTATTGGTAATTATTACTAATTATTGGTAATTAATACTAATTATTGGTAATTAATACTAATTATTGGTAATTAATACTAATTATTGTTAATTAATAATAATTATTACTAATTATTGGTAATTATTGATAATTATTACTACTTATTGGTAATTATTACTAATTATTGGTAATTATTACTAATTATTGGTAATTATTACTAATTATTGGTAATTATTACTAATTATTGGTAATTATTACTAATTATTGGTAATTAATACTAATTATTACTAATTATTGGTAATTATTGATAATTATTACTACTTATTGGTAATTATTACTAATTATTGGTAATTATTACTAATTATTGGTAATTATTACTAATTATTGGTAATTATTCCTAATTATTGATAATTATTGGTAATTGTTCTTAATTATTAGAAATTAAATGAATAATTACTAATAATTAGAAATAATTACCAATAATTAAAAATAATAACATTATTAGTATATTTTATTACTAATATTAAAATAATATAATTTTCTAATTTATATACAATTCTCCTTTCATCTGTGCGTTTTCTATCTCCACATACAAATAATACATGTGAAGGCAACAAACACACAGATGAAAAAAGAATTGTATATATATAAAAAATTATATTATTTTAATATTAATAATAAAATATACTAATAATGTAATAATGTTATTATTCCTAATTATTGGTATTTATTATTAATTATTAATATTTATTCTTAATTATTAAAAATTATTACTAATTATTCCTAATTACCATTAACTATGAACAATACTAATAATTTAAATTTATTAAGTAACAAAACAATGTAAACATAATTAAATTACAACTAATTAAGAATAATTGAAACTAATAAAAAATTAAAAATAAATATTAAATTAAAATAAACATAAATACCTTGAAAATTGATCTGCTCTGATCGTTCTTCAAATCTTTAATATCAACTCCGGAGAAAAAAATTAAACTGGAGAAAAAATGAACTTTAGAAATACATCTTTGAGAGAAGAAGAAGATGGAGTTTGATAATGATTTGAAAAAAACGGATGGGGGTATTTATAGGTTAGATTATTTGCGACGGGGGAATATTCCCGCCACAAATACCTTTTACCACCGCCGGTTATTTGCGACGGGAATATTCCCCCGTCGCAAATAGTTTTCCCGCGATTTGGCGCGCAACGCGCGCCAGTTCTTTTGCGACGGGTAAATACCCCTGTCGCAAATAAGTTTTTCACGGGGCTATTTGCGACGGGATTTATTCCCGTCGCAAATAACTCGTCGCAAATACCCATTTTTCCCGTAGTGAAAGGTACGAAGAATGTTTTTTTTAACTTATACGACATGAATGGATTTTTGAAACATTATTTCCAAGAATCTTCCTTTACAAGTTTTCAAGTTTATTTTTAATGAACTTCTTTTAGTTTATAATTGTATGGCATGTTAAGAAAAGAAAAGTGTTTTTGAAGAAGAAAGGATATTTTCCTCAAGAATGGAGTTCAAGTGTTTTATCAAAATTATTTTCCATCGAAGATAATAAAGGGTTATGTTTTTATCCCTTTAATTACATTGATTTGATTATGTTGTGAGGGAATTATTTTTATGAAGTCATTTGCCTTATATGATTTGTTTTATGATGTCATGATGTTTCAAGAATCCCATTTTTGTTACATGTGTTATGCGATGATGTATGATTTATGATTATGTGGCACACATAAGAAAGGATTCATTATAAGATGGGTGGGACCTATATCTCCCTCCAATGCATTGGGTAAAGATTTTATATCTCATGAGATAGACATGGCTGGAACGGTAGTTTATACCGGTTCAGTGAAACAGGACTGGAATGAGGGTGACTCGGTTCAGAAAGGGACTCTGTCCACTAAGATAGTCTTGGCAATAAGTCATGACTAACAAGAAATGATGTTCCATGATTATGTGTGCATGCCACAAAGTTTCAAGTTTCATGTTATGATTATGGGGATCTCATTTTCACTTCTATGATTTATTCCATGTTAAGATATTATGATCTCTTTTGCATGTTATGATTTTCAAAAAGATATGATATGATTTTTATTTCCTTTATTTGCCCTTGTTGAGCATTTGAGCTCACACTTTTATGTTTTCTTTTCCCCAGGTCAGGAAGATGGATATTATGTAGAATATGCTAAAAGGGACCCTAGATATGATGAAATAAATGGGAGACACTGTAGAAGATTTATGAACCAGTTGTTTATGTTTCCCAGTTTCTAAAGACACTATACCTATACGGTCCTTTGTGGTTTTGTAATATGTTGTAATAAGTGTGCTTCAATTTTGAAGTATTAACAATGTATGTAAAGTATGGATCGTTATAATATTAATTTCTCTTTTTTGGAAAATATTTGGTTTATTCAAATTCATGAGTGGTTTGAGATAAGGAAGCTCTATATCCCCAATAATTTTCATTCTGAGCCAGTATTTTCTCAGTAGGAATCACTGTATGGGTCTTGAAGTTGGGTTGATTCACCCCTATAATGGGGTGTATGGATTTTATAGTATTTATCATATATTATTTGAATATAACATTTTTTTCTCAATGGTGGTGAAAATTAAAAAACTAATTTCAACCTAACTCTCCATGATTTTTTGTAATAAGGTTGGTCAATGTATTAATACTAACAAACATGGAATTCTTATCTCTAATAATTTTTATTTAAGGAGTTACAACATTATTCAATATAGAATTTCTATTTATAAACAAATATTTACATAGAATTTACTAGGTTCTCTATTATCTAATGGGAGAGTTATAATTCGCTACAATGATAACATTTGGAAAAGAATATTGTGAGGGATCTTGAGTTGTAAAAATCACATTCATTCATTTGGGGGGAAGAATCGCACCGATTAATAGTGTTATTTCATTTATCCTTATGAACATTTTATCTGCATGCATACCTCCAAATTTATTTATCTATAACATTGAATGAATCCTAAATTTTTTTATATGGTATTCTCACCAGGAAGTTCATCATCATTGGGAATGTTGGTATCATCTGGAAAAAGCTTTCCTAGAGGCAGTTATCTGTATCAATGGTATTGAATATTATATATTGTGCTTCCAGACTAAACTGGTGAGGGGATGATTTTAGGGTAATCAATCTAGTCTTCTTTTATTAAGATAGTGTATGGGGTGTTTCTTCTTGATTATTCTGTTAAATGTGATGGATCCCATCTCTGGAGTAGTTTGAATAGAATTGTTCACCCATTTTTGTATAATTCTAATTACATTATCGGGTGTGGATACATTTCATTCTTGATACAGAATTGGGATGGATCTATCTTGTACTTCCATGTCTTTTCAATTTTGTATATTAGTTTTAAAAAGTTCTATTCCCATCATTGGGTCACATATGTAGTTTTGAATGATGATAAAAATTAGGTGATTCATACCATTCATATTTATAAGGGTTATGACCATTGTTTCATCACTTCTTCAATTTCTAATAAACTGAATAGATCTATGTTTCTTAGTATGGTTTATTCCCTTTATAATATGATATCTTGGGCACTATAATATGGTTCAAATACATCTATCTTTAATTCAAATTCCTTATATGGAAATTAGGAAATAATAATATTCCAACTAATGAAAACATTCAATAAATATTCATTCATCTAGCTTCAAAATGAATGTAATGATCCAATGCACAAGCAGAATATATTTCCAATTTTTTCTTAGACTTTAATGGGTTGTTCATTTTTGCATTCATGTATTAGGTCTCAAATATTCCGTCTAAAGGGTTATCTCCTTGGATGATTTCTATTAGGCTCGCTAGGCTGTATAAGACAAGGAACGTGTGCAGGCCTAGGGGTGGTTTTTTCACCAATTCTGCTTGTTAGACCATTTATGATTCCTATAATATTGTTTTCTATCAGGGTAACTAAATCTCTATTACATAATATTTTAATTTTTGGATACCCTTAATTATCTTTTTTCATATGTGTAAAGGTTTGACACTTCTAATGGTTTTGTAATCACTCATCGCTTATAGTAGGACTAGAGTCAAGTGTTCTCTTTATAAGTGGGATGTCAGATTAATATTGAGATGGAAATATCTTTGTTAGGGATTTGAGATTAATACACATGGATCATGTTTGAAATGGATAATGAATTTTGGAATTTTTTTCAATATTTTTGTGTATTGGTCATCAAAGCTTTCTCATCTTTTGGGGAGGGTACTTCAGTTGTAGATGAGGATTTGTCTTTTCTTCAAGGGATGAAAATAAATATGTATCATCAATCATTTTATCTGATGTAGATTTTGAATCTTTCATTATCTTCAATGCATAGGATTTTCATCTCATCTATCCTTTTAATATCAGTCATCATATCAAGATTTTTATTTCATTACTTTATCCAAAAAAAGTGTTCTAACAACAACAATAATAATTTTACTAATAAAGAAGACATATATCATCAACCTCAGGGAAAGGAAGTGGGAAAATCACATTATCCTATAATTATGAAGCCTAATACAAACACTAATGAGAAAAATATCACCCTCTTGGGGAAAACTCCCCACATCAGAAAACATAGAAAAGGATTCCAAAAGAGATTACCATGAGTCTAGATAATCGGTGAATTTGTTTCACTCACACTAAGTGTTGGATACGATCATTACTCCAAATGAACCTAGAAAATGATTGACCAGGGAAGCCATGTAAATAGTCAAATATAATCATGTAGTCGGTCTCTAATTTCATAAGCCTAATATTATTCTTGTTGCATAGTTTGAGGCCAGCAGACATTGCAATAGCTTGAGCCTAAAGAAAATCGATGTGAATGAAAAAGGTAGTGAAGTTGATAAAAACAGAACCTTTCCCTTCATTCACAAGGCCTCCACCCCACTTCACACCTGAGATATATGAGCCATCCATGTTGAGATTTAACCCCATAAAATAAGAGAATATGTTTTCAATCAATTTGGGGAGGGATTCAGAGAAGAGACACTGCAAAAATTTGTGAACATAAGAAATTACAATGAAAAAGAAGCTTCCCAGTTCATTAAGAATCAGGCCAAGTCATCCAATTAGATTTTCCTTCTGAAGTGAAAAGATGTTCAAGATTTGTAAGATCCCTAAAATCTACCTTTTTTCCTTGATATACATAAACATCAGTAGCCAGTAGAGAAGATACAATAAATAGATTTCATCTCATCGATGTTTTCCCCTGCACATTGGAACTAGAGATCAAGAAATGATTCTCATACATGGATTTAGGGTAATGTGTTGGCAGAATTTCTCACTTCTCTGGGAGTCCAAGATAAAATTAAATTAGTGTTCTATAATTTAGGATTTATTCCTATTTATTTTACTAAGGTCATCTGAGGGGATACCCTTGAGATTTATCATTTATGGACCCTGCTATATCATTTTCTACTTTTTTATTTTCATTTATTTTTAATAAAATATGTCTATTTTCAATCAGATAGATAATCATAGAAATATATATACAAAATATGGATTTTAGAGTTTAGTTTGTTGATAATGATAAGGTGGATGGTTATAGGTTGATCTATGATGATGGAAAGATAAGTTCTTATTAGTAAATTCTAGGGGAAAACATAGTTCTTATTTCAAAATTTCATACACAGAAATTGTGTTTTTTTTAAATTAAAATTTCAGTATTCAATTATACATGAATAATAGGTATTTTCATTCTTATTATTCACATGGTTATGAGTTCTTATTGTATTTTCCATCGATTCATTCCAATTAATTTTTTAATTCATATATGATAGAAAATTTTCATTAATGAATGAGTCATTATATAAAATAACTTCATATGTGTAATCATGAGAATATTTTGTTTTTATTTTAATATAAATTGATTATTGAATAAGAATTAAGGAATTTCAGATTATGATTTATTTAGTTGATATTATTATTAATTGATCTTATCACATTTAAAAGAAGAGTTTACATTATTAATTTAAAGTATTATTAATAAAAAATTAATCAATACAAGGTTTAATAGTTTATGATTATATATTTATTCACTCAAAAAATTAATTATAAAAATTATATACAAAATAATTAATGATTAAGGAGGTAGATGGATAACCTAGAGTTAACTAATTTTATTTCATTATATTTTATTTACGCTTTTTATATATCCTAATATATTTTTATTTATATTAAATTTTCATTTGATCTATAAAATATTAAATCCGAAATTTTCTCCATATTAATATGATATAATAACTATAAAAATAAATAAAATGATAATATCAAATTTAAAAAGGAATTTTTTTAGAGATAAACATGGGAGTCCACCATTCTACATCTATTAATAAAAATAAATTATAAAGAGAACTCATGAAATGGATCCCTCAGTATAGAATCTATTATATCTAATAATGTAGTGATATTTTCTCCACATAAATTAAATTATTTCATAGATTGGACCACTAGCTCAATACCAATAAGATCTAGGAGTTTGGGGAATTCAGTCAAAAAGTTTTTTTTAAAAAAAATTAATAATTCATTGTTAGTAATTACATGGGTGTTTACAAACCCCAAAGTGAACCACCCCTATCATATCATCATCCACAAATGATGCACAATATTTTGGATCTCTAAAGTCCCCCAACATACTTGTTTACCTGGTCACCCTCTCTGAAAAAGGATTATATACCTATTTGGATTCTCTATATTGATGTATGATAGAAAAATAAATTTGAGTGATAGGTTTGATTCACTCAGTCCAATGAGGTTGAAGTTTCCATTGTGCATTCTCGGTTCTCACCTTCAAATCCATGACATCATTTTTTGATTCAGAGTCAATACAAATGGAATTACACTTGTATTGAGCCACATGTTTAATAGAATAAATCATCTCCCGTAAGTCATATTCATAATTAATTACAATCCAAATATAGTTATGGAATCATCCATTGAAAAGTCTATAGTGTATTCCCAAAATACATCCACAACCCAAGGGCCCTGGCATGACGAAGGCCACACCATCAACATTTTTCTTTATCCATGAATAAATTAGATGAATCAATCTCACATATTTTATCATAAGGGGTTGGAAAGATCTACCTAAAACACCTAGTATTATTATGGTTTTCAAATCACTCTTGTTGTTGTGCATCACACCAATATAGACCATTGTCGCAGTATGTACCTCCTTATGCGTGGAAACATCCCTAGAATGAATAGATGTAAATTGGTCATAAAAAGTATTCCTTTTCAAGCCCTCTAGGTCAAGGAAACGATAGAGGAAAAGGCTTCTAGAGGAAGTTTTTGAATCTGGTATCTTTTTCATGTATTGGTGATGAAGTCCATTAAATATTCCAACCGCCTACCTACTTCATTATCAAGGTCGAAAAACTGACATGCATACTTCCAAAGATCCCTTTAAAACTTAGAGCTCATGAAAATATGATAAATGTTTTATTTAGTACTTAAACAATGGTTGAAAGATGACATAATACACTATCTAGACTTGCTGATTTTGTCATGTTTTGGAAACATGTTTTTCCAGATTCTCCATAACACAATGTATATCAAGGGATAGATTATGTGTACCTTGAATTTGGATAGCCATGATGGTGTCATTCCAGAGATCTCATATTCCATCATGTATTAATCCTTCAGATTGAACTTTCCATTGTTATTTGGTTTCCAGAATACTATATTAGTGTCTATGAATACATGTATTTGAATTTCCATTACATCCTATGGGGGAACAAAGTCAAGGATGTTATATTCTGTCAATAATTCATCTATAGTCATATTATTTCTATTAGAAGTGATTATCAGGCTATCTTTGAGTGGGTTTTAAATCCAATAGGAGTCCTATTAGATGAGATCTGTTTTTAGCCATTAATTTGGTATTCTATATGATATCATCAAATGATTGCTTGATTGTGGGTTAGATAGATGACCAAAGATAGTATTAATACCTATCCCAAAGCCTTACCATGAACATTCTTAATATTAAATTATAAGAAGGTTCATTAGTAGATAATAGGTTCCATGTAAATTTTTATATGATACCATCATTTAAACATTTATGATACTTGATGCCGAGTACCCCCATTTCATTAGGCTTGATGCATTCCTTCCATGTGATAGTTATCAATTTTATTTCATGTAAAGACCAAGTCTATATAAAATTCATAATTATTTTATGCATTTACTTAATTAGACATTTTTTCCACCTATGAATAGATAAATAATAAACAAATTTAGAAGTAATGATCAAGTAAACAAGGAACACCCTTCTAGATCGATAAATTGATTTCAATTTCCATCTACCTAATTTATTGATGATACTAGATCATATTTTACTATGGTATTGTATCTTCAATTTTCACTAAAATGTGAAACACTAAAATTATTTAATGGTGGGGATCCCCTTCTCACCCTAAGTCTTATAGTGATCATGTTCAATTGACCCCCAAATTTCCCATCCCCAAACAAATTAAAAGATTTACCCCAACTGATAGCTTTCCATGTCACCTCCTCATAGTGAGTGAATAGAGATTAGATAGAAGCTATGGTACTCTTCAAATCATACCCAAATAAGAGGATTTCATTAGCATATAAAAAAATTGAAAGAATGGGTTCACCCCTCCTAGCCTTAATATTCAAGTACATGCCAACCTTGGAAAGATCATCAATACATCTGATTAAGTAATATTTAGAAAGTTAAAAGAGAATCCCTTATAGATAATATCATTTCTTTACACCCCTGGTACATTGAATAAAACATTTAGGGCCTACTGAGTAATATGTAAAACCTTAAATATGAGAGAATAGAGATTATCAATCAAGACAATGTGCATGATAAGCCATATCTCCTTCAAATAATGAGAATAAAACTCTATTTAAGGGTATCAAAAGACTTATATATATAAATCATAAGGTAAAGGTCGCATTATTTCACCATTATATTCATTGTGTTGATACCTTTGAGGATATGAATATACAATTCTGAATGTATATGATGGGACCAAATCCATGATGATTTGTGGTAATGTGCTCTTTAATAGTTCCACCCATCATGGACATTATGATTTTGTTGATGACTTTAGGGATAGTATTCCCAAGGGAAACTAGACTAAAATCCTTGATGTCAACTGCATTCTACTTCATAGGAATTAGGTCAAAGAACATTGAATTTATTTCATTTTGAAAAGAGACACGAGTGAGAAATTCCCTGACTGAACTTACCATGTCATCCAATAGAATGTCCCAATAGAGCATAGGGAATTTTTTTTTAATCCCTCAAGTCTAGATGAACTATATATATTGAGATAAAAAAAGATATTTCTTGACTTCATCATTTTTTGATGCCATGATAAATCATTGGTTCATTTTCTCTTCATTTCATGGAATGATATTATCAATGATGGTTGGGGCGGCCTCGGGGGTACGCTAGGTCTTCTTATCCCATTCCACGACAGTAGTGACCTCTAGTCCAGTCCCTCCCTCATCAAGGGAGGGACCTTTTACATCCTTAGAAGGAGTGGAGACCTCCTGCTCCCCCTTTTCCAATCCCTATCTCCCCCCCTTTCCTTCATTTTTTTGTGTCCCAAGGTTCCGAAGCTACATGATGGATGCTGGAACCTTCTTCTTTTGAATGCAGAATTCAACTATGCATTTTCAATCCAAAACATGACATTAATCTCTGTATTCTCTCAAATAAGGCCTTCGGTGGACTCATTTGATTGGTTTTTCTTCGGCTCATGGGATTTACAAGATAGGGAAACTATGGGACTAATAGACAACAAGAACATCATGGTTCATTATTCATTAGAAGAGGACCTGATGTAATCCAGGTCTAGTGCTCCCAGCCACTGCAACAGTTCTTGTTTTTCCTCTTAAGATGGACCTATGACTTCACATGAGGTGTGATTAACCTTTCGTTGTGATTTGGGTTAGTCTTCCCAACTTGTCATTACTGTTTCAAAAACCCTTGATATTTACAATGCTTGGAAACCTGGTAGGTATATATTTATGCATTGAAAGACGAAAGAATTGAATTTTACATCCGGTTAATCCCTGGGTTTATGTGGAATTAGATACCTCAAGGGTGCCTCCTAAATTTGTTTGGATCACAGTAGCTGAGGAGTTTCGTTGTAAATAATAGGTTCTATATGAATCATGGGTTAATTTCAATTCAGTTAGAAAATGCGTGGGCCACTCCACTGAGGCCTGTTGGCATGGCTCTATATTTTAATATCGGATAGCTGATAGGGGTGCATCAAGCAGTGTCATGTCTCATGTGACTAGTACGGTAGCAGGTGTGGACGATGCGACCAAGGTAGCTCTTCCCCAGGAAGATAGTCAGCTGGGAGTTCACCAAACGGGTGTAGATGCCTCAGTGAAGCAATCAGAAGTGTAAATAGGGGCTGGAGCAGGGGGTACCCAGGATCAAAGAAGAGTTAAGTCTCCAATAGTGGAAGAGGGTGGTCCTAATGACCACATGGGTGCCTCATATGCTGATGCGGTGTGCTCAAGTAGTAGTAACTGTAATAGAGGTCTGAAAGTGGATCTAAAGGAACAATGGGAGGGTAATTCTTCAGGTTTCCGACCCAGTACTAGCAAGGAGGTGTCTTTTCTTGATTTGGAAACCAATTTTGAAGGCCTACATAATGAGGACCTGGTTATGGATGATCAAAAACCATCCAGGTTCTCCATAGAAGGGCAGAACGACCTCATGTCCAGTGATGACAGTTCTAGCCATCCTGTTGATGAAGTTGAGGGTGAGGTTTATGTTCAAGGTGAAGGAATTCAACGTTCGAGGAGGTGTAGTAACTAGAAGGGAAACCAAAAATTAAGACATGACTACTCATAATTGCCACAACCTATAGAGACACAATCAGTAAAGAATGAAAAAGACAGACTGGGGGACCAGGAGGAGGAATCCATTGAAACCAGTAAGAATAACTCTGTAGGGGAAATCAGAATGAGGAAAAACATGAGTAATAGGAGGAGTAGGGGTAAGAAGGACTACTCCTCCTATCCACCAACAATGAATAATCGACCAGTAGGGAATAAAATTGAGGAGAAGTTGAGCATGGAGGCCATGCGTGAACTGAAACCATATGACCAGCTCGATTTTTCCATAGATTTGATTCTGAGTTCAGATTATGATGTGAAAGAGCAGGTGATGTTTCTCAAGGCCCTTAAATAGGATGCGGCTAAGATTATTGGTCGAGTCATTGATGTTAATCTGAATGAGGAACAATTTTATTGGGTTGAAAAATAGGATACAATTATGTTTTGGGGTATTAACAAGGGGTTGATCAACATAGAGGAGTATATACAGGTTTGGGATACACTGAATTCAGCATTTTAAAACCTATTAAAAGATTAGTAGCACATCCAGGTAACCGCTATATCCTGGAAAGTGTTTAGAGAGACATTTTCTGGAAGAATTAATCTTTTCTTCAATGATTCTGCTTTAGACATTTCTGGCTAATACTTGGTTTCTCACCCTTTCTTAAATCATATGAAATTGGGTATATCATTATCAATTTATGTGTTTCGAGTAGAATTTGGGATGTTTTGTTTCTAGATTGTTTTTGGGTTCCACTTCATATGGGGTTCAGATCATGAGGTCGTCACTTCTATATGGCACTTGGAGTGGAAGACTGAGACGGTATGGCTTCTCCATCGGTTCTGTGCCAGTGCATCTTTTCACGGGACTGTCTGTTGAGTGTTAATTATTTCGTGGGGAGAATTAATTTCATATAGCTATTGGGGAGAGGTGGAACTATTAATTTGAATGGGTTTTGCTATGCTATTAATTTTGGTTGTTTTGTTGGATCTGGTGGTTTCCCACTTTCTCCTTAAAAGTGATTTGATATAAAAAAATAAAAAAATAATTTTCAGTTATATATTATCAATAATAATTTATGTGATTTCCATACCATAATCTATATAAAACCTACTAATGTAGTCAATCACCTCCATTGAAACATCATTCTTAGAGTTTTACAACTATCCATTAATGTTAATGACATTGTTCCTTTCTTTAGTTCTTTTCTCCCAAAGTAATATGTGGAAAAATATTGCATTCCTTACCCCTTCCTTAAACAATTTCACGTTCAAGTGATTCATTTTAAACTTTTATTTTATGGTTAGAAGATCATACAATTTTTTTGGAGCTTGAAACTCCTCCTTATAGGATATATTCTAGTTTTGATTTCTATATTGAATACTTTCAAGATGTTTCTCACCCTCTTTAATTTCAAAATCAATCATTGTGAATGATTTTTAACTTCATTCTCTTGGGAGCCTCTTATGATGTTTTAATTTATCAGCATAAATAAGAATTAGGATTCCCATTTCCATAATCTTCCAACCGTATGATGTATTTTCCCAATTTCTATGAATGAAAACCTATAAATTATTCAAATGAATAGGGAGAGGAATAACCTATCCATTTTGGAGACCTGAAAAATTATAGTATTGTGGTTAGAATTATGTTTAGGGATGGTGTAACCCTTGAACCGACTATAAACACGAATTTCATAGATTTTACAAAAGAATCTATCATGTTTTCTTAATTTCATCTCATTCAATGTGTACCTTCTCCATATAAATTCAACTCTATCAATTGGAACCTCCACAAACCCGCACAGATCAATACTATATGAAAATTCAATGGTTGATGTCCTATTGAATTTGGATCATGTTTTTTCCTCAGGTGTCAGGACGGTATTAAAATAACTCAAAATCACACACTAGTGAACAAAATTCTTTGAGTTTTCCTCATGATCCCTCCAAATATATCTTCTCTTAATACAAGATTTCGATAAATACCGAATAGAGATCTAACTAGTGTGGTATGACATGATGAGAGTTATAGTTATACTCTGATCATTCGGGTAACATGTAGAAATTTGAATACATTAATGCCTAAGAACCCATAGATGATCCATGTTGTAATTGTGAATGATATGAGAAGCATTATTGAATCTAATAGAAGTCTATTTAAAGGTTTTCCAATTATCAAAAAACATTTTCATTTCATCTATAACAATTATTATTGTTTTTTTATAATAAAATGCCTATGGGATTGGCCATATGGGTATTCCATAGCCCTTTAAAATTATAATAGAATATCTTCATTGCTTTAGGTCATTGTCCCTTGTCACAGTTCCTCCATCCTTTTCCATATTAAAAGGCCTTTCCCTTTCTTATTTTTACATTTACTCTTTCCATCCTTTGGGGTTGTTTTCAACCTTGATCCCTCTATACATTCAATTTCCCCAATGTTGATCTATTAATTATTTTAATTAGCATAGTCAATCATCACATGGGTTTTTGGATCCTTAACCTCATCAACCCAACAACATCCACTCAATGAATTGAGTTTTTTTAGAGTGTATAGGCTTAATTTAATTATTTTTGGCTACAATCTTCCTTGATGTTTTTAAGTAGGAAACGATGAAAAAACTCCCTAATATTATAAATATTATCATGATGAGAGGCTCTATTTCCATTATTCTATGTCATTGGTGTTGTCTTTACTAAGAATTCATGTTTTTCAATAGATTTGTTTGGTGTGGTTGTATATTCAGTTTCCATTTTCTGTCGATGCCTTTCTGTTTCCAGAATTTTCAGATTTCCCTCTGCATTTCTCTTGGGTGTAACCTATGTAAGTACACATGTTTCTTAATTTACATGTTATGTTTTATCATCCTTCCCAGTAGTGGGTGATAGGAATTCTTTTGCATTTCATATGTGATTATGTGGGGACGAATGAAGCACATTGTGACCATGAGTTCTTTCTTCAGATATAGCCCAAAGAATTTTACCAATAGGTATGCCCATATTAGGATTCTCATGAGATTTATCACTTGCCTATAGAGAACCCACATTATCAATAATTGTTACCTCATCATATTTGGAGTAAAAAATACATGTATCCATATCGGATATAAAATCATGAACCTTAGGACTGACCTCTAAATTCCCATCAGGATGATTCTTTATTATAGTCACAACCTCTGTAGCCTCTCTTGTATTCGGGTGCCTATCATCAGAGGTGGGTTGTGGAGTCTAATAGTGGCCATGGGTGTTATCCACAAAGGCATACCCCATCTTGACCATATATTGTTAAATCTACTCATCCTACACATCCTTAATGGTCCCAATGTGAGATTCATCATAGGAAGAAGGGAGATTACGAGAATGCTCACGGTTTTCATCTATATGGATTATCACCATAGTTTCAATTCTAATCATGTAACCCTTATAGTATCTAGAGGTGATTTTTAATTTTTATCCAAAGGTCATATTTCCTTCGTTCCATTCCTCTATCTACAATTAGTAACATCATTACCCTTCATATTTCACAAGTTACACTCCATGTCCCTATTAAATTCAAATAAAATATTCCCATTGAACATGAAACTCATACTGATCTTTGGATTCCTTTCAAAATGGATTTTAAAAATTATTATATCATCCCTTTTGGTTATAACCACAACCTCCACATGGGTGTTAGACATATCAACTTCCATAATAATGAGAGAATAATACCCATATCATGGATTTTCAGTTTTCCTATCCATCTTAATCTGATATCCTATACCATAATCTATATCACAAAGAATGATTGGATGCCAATATAACTAATTATGTTTGGTATATAAGAATGTTGGATTTTGTATGACTATTATTTACTATATTTGGGACAAAATTAATGTCCCTCTCTTGAATTCGAAAAAAGATAGGAATCGAGGATAATGACCCAATTCTCCAAGTCATTCACTTGTAGTTATAAGAGGGAAATAATACATGTTAATACCCTCACCCCAATGTCTTCATCTTCCTTCCACCAAAGCCCAAGATTTTGAAAATTCATCTCATGAGATCATTTAATTTCCATAACATATTGCCTTTATGAATTAGAACTCTCACAATAATGGAGTATAAAAAAAGGTGTAGCCTTTTTTCCACAACCACCAGGTTTACTAAAACATTTCTTATCCTATCTTTTTTAATAACCCTTATAAAAAGAGATATATTTAAATATGATAAGGAAGGATTGGTAGTATATTTATCCAATTCGTAAAAAAATTCATCGTAACCACTACATTATCAGTGGAGAGGCCTCCCATATTTGACTTTACTAAAGAAAAATGATATATTTCCTTATGTATAACAAAATCTTCCAGTGATGAACACCTTGTATTTTGAACAACATTAATCTTCTCACAACCATCAAGATTTCTTGATTTCGGGTTTTCTTCAGTCTCCCTTTTCTTTTCCATCCACCTATAAATTTTACCTACCTTCTATATAATATTATCTTAAAATGATCATTAATTGATTTTTCTTTTAGAAATAAGAATTGTTGAAATACTGAATATAAGATGTTATGAATTTATAAAACTATCAAATCATATATATAGGTATATTTTACATATTATTTATAGGTCAGTAATCTTACAAAAAAATTCTCCACCCTGGAGATCGGAAATTGTACTAGGTAGACTATAATTTTGGATGAAAGTTTACTAAAAAATTCAATGAATCTAATAAAAGATTTATATGAAGTATTATTGAATTGATTATAGGTATTATGAAATTATTTTTTAGGTATATTGTGGCTCACATAATTATCATCTAATATTTTATTATCCTATGATCTATCTATACTCAACTAAAATTCATTTTTCCCTCCATGAATCTCACATGATTTTGATGTAGTAACAAGATTCATAGGTGTTATATTTAATAAGTAGATATTTTAAATATTTACCTATAAGGATTTCACTTGGGATTCTAAGCGGGTTGTCTCTACCACTTGGTGAATACCACCCCTTGATGGAAATAAGTTATATTTTTATAGTATTTCTTGGGAGTAATATCATCAAGGAGATGCCTCTAAATATATGGTGTCTTCAATATCTACATGTTATTCATGAAGGAATTAATCATATATCATGAAATAAAATATAATACATAGTAAAAAAACAATTAGAGGTAATCATTTAGTTCTATATGTGCGAATACTCATAGAATGTCATTAAATATCTCCCAAATAATTGAAGTGGGATCACCAGATTTTTGGACGAAAGATTTCATTTTTGTTTATAGCTTCATCATCATCAAATATAGGATGTACTTTTCAGAAAACATATTTCCCAATATACCCCAATTATAAATAAAATTTTCTAATAAGATCTCCACCAATTAATATAAAAATGGGGGTAAAAAAAGATTCATTTAATTTCTATATTTTAAACCTATCTGTAAATAGTAACATTAGATTTTGAATTTGACCAGGGATTGATCAGCCATACAGGTCCATCCAATGATGAATAATAATTTCATCAATAATCAATTATGGATGGTCTATGGGCCTATAAACCTTATTGTGAGGATGCTCAAGTCAGTATGTGTTATTCTAGTATGAATGGATCTATATTCATCCCTCATATGCTCCATATTTCGATCTCCCCTATAAGATTATGCTCTATTGATCATATACCAATTTCGGTTCTCCCCCCTTTATATTTCACAAATGATGATGTGTTTCACTCACATACACTACTCAGGATGATTTTTCATGGTCACTATTTTTTGATTGAATTTACCTGATGTGTTAATTATTCTTGAGTCTATAAATCTTTAGGTGCAATAGTTTTCTTTTATACCAAATAGATTTAAAATTTTTCTTAGATGTGATGCAGACATTGGAATATTTATTCATGGGAGAATCATTTCATTGAACGGGTTCTATTATATTTTTCAAGTGGTATTCAGACTTCCATAAATTAAGGAGATCATCAACCTTTCATTTATGGATTCATATCTATAAACTCCTACTACAATTTTAAACATTGGTTTTTCTAATGTGAAATATAACTTAATTGGTAAAGTTTTTATATGTTTAAAATCAAACATTTAATCACATATAACTCTTATATAAAAATATTTCTAATGACCAAAACTTATTAAACATATATGTTATATCTTTTTCGATGAATAATAATTACATTACAAAAAATAAATACCTAAGGTTCATAAAGGTATTGTACCTTTAGATATTAGACACAAAATCTTTTTTTAGAAATTTTTTCAAAATATCCCATGTGGTACTATTCTCATACACACCCTACTTCAAATCATTCTTCGTTAGTTGTAGAATGTAATCATAAGAAAGGGTGAAAGAAAATGGTCATTAAATATAAATAATATAGATATAAAATCATAAAAATGTTATAAGGGAATCATAACATGAGCATAACATTTTAAAACTATAATAAAATTATCAAATATCATAATATTCTGTCATGGAGTAAATATTATCAATTCATAATACATGAATCATAAGGAAATAAAATAAAATGAACCAATAGAACATAACATTGGTATAAGAGATAATGTTTTGGAATACAAAAAATTATACAACAAAATTTCCTTATTAGTCAAGCCCCATTTCCAAGGCGATCATAGAGGAATGGCTTCACCCTAAAAACTATCTTAGTAGTCAAGGTACACTCAAAAGACTATCATAGTGGGAAAATTCCCCTACCAAACTATGTTCAATTCACATTTTGATCATGTTTTTCAAATAGTATTTTAATCATTACCCAATGAATTAAAGAGAGAAATTGGTTCCACCCATCAGAAAATAAAAAATATACATCTATGTGCCACAAGATTATAAAATATTCATAATTTTAGTAACCATTAAATGAAATGGGTCTCATAAACATTTCCTCATAATAAAAGTTGTGTAAGAGAAAATATTTTCATAATCATTTCATCATTTATCACACCACAACCCATGGAAAAAGAAGTGGATTTCATAATAATTTTTTCATGGAATAAACCATGAAATATAAATGGCTTTAATAAATATATTTTCTTAATAAACAAAAACCATTCACATAAAGAATAAAAATTGTATCCTTGGATCATATTTTTGGAAAAAAATTAAACATCATAGGATGTCAACTAAGATTGTAAATGATTTTGAAAATACATATAGAACATTTGTTGAGTACAATAACATTACATTGAAAACATTTATTAAAACTAAAAATTTATAAAACATTTTATAAAATCATTTAATTGAAAATAATCATTGAAACATATAAACGAAGATTTAAAAATGATTTAAAAAATTTCACGATGAAAATATTTTTTCTTCTTTGGAAACAACTTTTTAAAACATAAAACATTTTCAAAATTCTTTTATTTAAAAATTACCATTTTAATATATAATGTAATCCTTAAACTTCATTAAAAAAATTCTTTACGAAAATATACATTCGAATTTAAAAAATGACTTCTAAAATATAAAAATATTCAGAATCAATTTATTTCCAAATATACTTGAAAGATATAATATAATATTAAAATAATATAATTGTTGTGGTAGAAATAATTCCTTTCATTTCATAGACATTAAAAAAAATTATTTTCTATAAAAGGAAAATAGTAATTGTTTGGAAAATGACATGAAGATTCCTTTAAAAAATATTTTTTAAAAAATGTCATAATGGGTAAGAATTTCATTAATAAATATTTGAAAAAATGTTAAAAATATCTTTGAAAACAATTTTTAAAAACATGTATTTGGAAGAAAAATGGTTTTTTACCGAAGAGAGAAATAAAAATTATTTTTAGTAAAAATATTCTTTTGTGATATTTAGTACATAAAGAGTGTAAAATGAAAGGAAAACATTTATTCTCATGAAATAAAAAAGGAGAAGAAAATTAATTATTTTCATGAGACATAGATCATAAAATTTCACCATTTTAAGAATAAACATAAACAATCAAAATAAACTATGATATTGTAACATAAAACGCTTACCACATTGGTAACATTTAATCATAATCCCTATGAAATAATATCATCAAATGAAACTTATAATATCATGAAAAGAAAAATCTCCATTAAATAAAATTTCAATGGGGGCTTATAACACAACATATAATAATTTAGGTCCATAATATAACTTAGGTCCCTAAGAAAACTATTTGACACAAAAATACCATAGCACATTATTAACATTTAAATTGTAAACACCATGAAATAGATATCCTAAAATTAATTTGTAAATACATATAATTTTTAGGTTAATCATTATAAAATACACACAAATTCAGTATATACATGACATAAACGAAACATATGGTTAATATGGCTTGTGTTAGGCAAAAAATAAAATGATATGGGAATACCTTACCTTAAGTCTCGACTTCCTTCACACCCATTAAACAATCATGTATAATAAATATATGTTCATTATAATTACATTAAATAACCACACATAGATATATAAATATATATCCTACCATATATGATTAACTCATGGCCTTTTATTACACATTTATTAACAATTCCATGTTAAAGACACATTTTGCATAATAACAACTTCGTTTTTCACATATGTTATGATTGTTGATTTTTTACCTATTACTTTGATAATGGTTCCATCATATCCATAATTTTAATCAGGATATAAATATAATATATATTCATTATATATGTATTTATATTAATCTATACAAGTTAGAGGTAGAATATTAAATGCACCGTTCATGGCGACAGTATATTGTATATATGCATGAACATTGTTTCGATTTTATCGTGAGATTAAAATAATGAAAGGTAAATAATATATTAACATTATAGAATAATTTTTATTCATTATGTATCATATATTTTCATTAAAACCATCCATATTACCTTCTATTTAAATAATGAATTAATCACATCGCTTCACCAGACAGTATTTTATTGTACACACATGTGAAGCTATCATACTACCAAAAAATGTAAAGGATGTATATGAGTTATAATAATTACATAATTATAATAATATAATAAAAATAATTTAAAAACATTTAATTCATCATTATATCCAACTTTGAGAGGTGGTGTTGGAAAAATAATAACATCAGTTCGTGAGGTGGTAGTCCTTTGTACAAATAAATGATGATTATTTTACCCCATTTAATGGATGTGGATATTATATGAGGTCATTCCATTAAAATAAAAAAATATAAATAAATTTAAGATACTTATTTTATTATATAATCTTGTTTTAAGAACAATTTAATGTGGTGAGGGAATAAATAAAGTAAAGATTCACATTGAAGAACATTACCTCTTCTTCGGGTAGCCTCTATAGATTTGCACCAAATGCCTTCTTATATTGTCATTATAAAACAATAAGGCTTCTTGGAGGATAGGAGGGAATAAAGTAATAAGTTTATCTTGTATCATCCATACCAAATGGTTGTGTAAGTGAGAAGAGGGGAGTATAAGTGGTGTCCTTTTATAAGTGTGGTGAGTGACATATACATAATTTTTGGAAAGAAAAAGGTGTACTAATGTTTTTCACAAGGAAAAAGCCTAAACATTAAACTATGATATATAACTACACATTATAAGGTTTAAATATGGCTATAAAATGGTTTTTGGAAATGTTTTCCATCATTTTTTATCCACATCATTTTATTTTAAACCTTAGTAAACCTGTTTTTACCTTAACAATGGTAAATAATTTTTGTTCTTTAACTATTCATTATGGTAAAAAATTAAGTTAAAATCATTAGATAATGATAATTATTAAAATTCAAAACAAATAAAATGTTTTTTAAAATTACATTCATTTAATTAAAAAAATTCATATAAAATTAAACTCACATATGTGATGAGAAAGCAGTTTTCCAATCAGAAAATATACAGATGTTTAAAAGGTTATGATAACAAAATTGAATATTAAAATTATTATTATGGAAATAATTTGATAATTTCTTATAAATATAAACTAATTTGACTTTAAAAATCTATTAAAAAAATTGACCTTATAAATTCTTTAAACAAAAAGGTTGTTTTTAATAAAAACCAAGTATTTTACACAATTCATCAAAAAAAGATCTCTTTAGAAATATCCCAAAAATCGACCATAAAATAATTTTGACTTGATGATTTTAAAAATTAAGTTACATTTATAAAATTAATTTTATAAAACTATAAAAAATTAAATTTATTATTTTTCTCCCAAAAAATTAATAAATAATAATTTTTTTGGAAAATAACATTCGAATCATATAAAGAGTTTACCTAAAATTATGTATTTTTATCATTATATTTTCATTAAATAAAACAATATACTTAATATTTATAATACATTTGTATATTAATTCCATTGAGTTTAATTTATAGATAATAAATCTCTTGTTTAAATAATAATATTAATAGTTTTTCATGGTTCATTGAAACTCAGTGTTTCTTGTAACAATTGATATCAAATAAAATTAATTTAATCAAAAAATATTTCATAAAATCTCAAGGTGTTACATCATACAACCATTAAAATTAATTTATTCCCAGAAATTCCATCACTCTGATACAAATATATGGGTATACCTCTACCTCATCATATCCTCCAATTCCCACATTGCTCATCAAACTTGTGGTTTAGACATTAAACACTAACCAAGTGAGTGGTTATGTTTCATAGAATATTCATGTATGATCCAAAATATCCACCAATGTTTCCTCATAATAATGATTTTACTCCATTATTATAACCTCTGTGTTTAATATATCTTAATAGTTAGGAATGTGCTTCCTTATGAGAGTTCCATGGAATGCATCATGAACTTGAGAGAGGTTTAGTGGAAGCGATAATCAATTGGCTACCTGCCTGATATGATCAAGAATTTAATAGGGACTGATTTACCTAAGGCTTAGTTTTCCCTTATTTTTAAATATCATTACTTTTTTCATGGAGAAATTCATAGAGACACCTTATCACTAGAATCTAATTTTAGATCACATTGGAAGTTATCATCATAACATTTATATCATCTTTTAGATTCCATAACACATCTTCGAGTGGATATAACATTCTAATATCATTCATTAGATATATCAGGTCCCAATAAATTTAATTTTGTAACTTCATTCCATTACTTTGTATTTATACACTACATTCCATAAAGGGATTCATAAAAAGAAATATAAATGCTCAATTGAAATCTATTTATCTAATAAAACTCAAGTAGACAAAGGTGTTGATCCAAACCGCCTTTGAAATCCATTGAACATGATATTTGAATATAAATTATGGTTTGAATTGTTTACTTATATGGACCTTATTATCAAAGTTGATATGAAGTACCGAAACAGAAATTTGTATCTAGATCATGTTGAAGACTTCACCAGAACATTGAGGAAAACCTCGAGTCCTAATATGATATAATATAATGTTTTACTCCATGAAATACTCAAAACATCAATAATATATATCATAGAAATATTATCCAATGATAAATATTCTCTAAGAGAGATAAATTATTCTGAATTCATTATGATATTCACTAAATCTAATGTGGCGTTATTACATTTATCCGTTTCGGGTAGTCTGATGAAAAAACCCTTGGTGATGTATTCCCATTTCCGTTCTGGTATAGATAATGGTCATAGAATCATTTTAGACCTTTTTCATTCATTCTTGAATGGATGATATAGTAATAATCAAGATACATACTCAGTAATATATATCTTTGGGTTTTCCCACCATAAATAATCTTTCATGTAGGCTAGTGGTAGGTACTATAACCTTGTCACCCTTTGGTTGTGTGTTCTAGAACTATAGACTTACCATATAAAATAGGTTACTACTTGGCTTGAGGGATATATTTTTCCCAAAACTATATTAATAAAAACACTCTTAAATTATAATGACTAATAATTACCTTAACATAAAAGATAAGAGAAACCCTATATTTTACCAATACATTTAATCATATGTCCATAAAATGGAATTCAACTTCAAAACCAAAGGGTTGTATTCCCATAAATGACTTTAAAAATATCTTTAATCTTTATAAACTATAACCCTATAAAATATTAAATGGGGTGTCTAAGAATTTGAACTTATTATCAACCTTAAACTCATAAACACGTGATGTTATCCAAAATTCTTGATTTTATCTTGCAGGAAAACATATATGATTCCAAAATAAACATAATCTTAAATGGTTCCTGAATCTTATAATTGAAATACTATTTTAGAAGCACTTCCACAACATAATTCTGGAAACAAATTACATAAACACTTCAATAATTTAACATAATCTTTTGGAATTACATATGTCTCCCTATGGTCTAGAAGATAGCCATTAGTTTATAGAATTAACTTAGATAATTCCTAAGTTCCCCATATATAAGATATTAAATTCATTGATAGCTCATTATTCTGTGACCATCATTTCAACATATAAAATATCTTCCCATAAATTTGAGACATTATTCTAGTTTCTTATACCCACCTTCATGACATATAAAAAAATTGAATCTATATTCTTCTATGTTTTTACCACATAACCTTTTGTAAAATTCCATTTTCCTCATTTTTAAAGATTGATAAATATCATTAATGTTAATGTTTTTATTCATATGCTATTATATGTGATTAGGTATAAAGAAACATCTCTCTATCATGTCATCATCCAATTTGGGCCTTCAAAATCACATTTTCTATCACATTTAATGTTAAACAAATTCCTTATTTTTCCAATAATAGACTAAAACCAAAAACAAATAGTGGGAGAAACTATAAACATAAACCACATAATCATGAAAAATATTTTACAAGATGACTAAATCATAACACATTATTTTCAATTTATGACATGTTAGGCTTAACCTAGGTAACCCATGTTCACTATTGAGAATTTTACTAATGGTTCAAAAAGAGTTTTTTAATTTAAAAATAATGTCCCCTATGAGTGTAAAACTAGGTGTGCAATAAGGCCCATTTTCATGCACCACGTGATGATTTATTCCAGATCAATTCACCCTTTTTAGATTTATTTCCCTTAAGTACCTCCGGGCTTGATCCACATCCAATTTTAGTATCCATATGGGGATGTAATTTTTTGGAAACTTCGTACTATATCCTTTAACAAAATTCCAAGACATTTTCTTATACTTAACTCATCCTTAGAATTATCCCTATACATATCTCTAGACAAATCCTTTGAAATATCCATAGGTATCTCAATAAAGTTGTTCTATATTAGTTTCCAAAGGTTAACTAAATCTAGACATTGATTACAATTATAAAGACCCAATATTATTTTTCATCGACATTTTATCTTTTTAGATGAATATTCATAACTTTAGACAAACAAATTCCTTAGGATTTTAAAGGTATAGTGCACTTTGAGACTAGTTAAAAAATCCTTTTATCTCTTGAATGATCTTCGACATCTTCCTTAATGAACTTACCCTATTGTAATACTCTTGTACATACCCTACTTTAGACCATTCTTAATAACCTCGGGAAAGAAAACATAATAAAGGGATATATCATATGCTCAGTAAAGGGAAATAAGATATATAATTAGGAATAATAGGATCATAAGGGTATGAGAACATGATCATAACATTGGATAACCAAAACTTGATAAAGAAGTTCATAATATTGAGTCATAGAATAAATATTTCCAATTAATATGACATGAATCATAAGAAAATAAAAGAACATGAACCATGAGGACATAAAATTGGTATAATAAATATATTTTTGGAATGCACATAAGCATAAAAAGTCAATTCCATAGTATTAAATGATCATTTACAAGGCTATCGTAGTGTAATATTTTCACCCCTATAAAATCATAGTAGTCAATATTGACTCTAATAACGATAATAGTGTAAACATTCACATTTTGAACTGGGTTCCTTCCCCATTTTAGTACTATTTATCTCATAATATTCCAATATTTACCCAATTAATTTAAGGGAGATATTTTTTCAACCCATCACACAATAAAAATCATTCATATATGTGCCATAATATTATAAAAAAATAATCATATCAAAACTCATGAATTGAAATGGGTTTCATATAAATTTCAAAATAAAATAACCTGTTGAAAATAAATATGTTTCATAATAATTTCATCATTTAATAAAATCATATCTTATGAAAGAATAAGAAGGATTCATAAGAATTTTATCATGTAATACCCCATGAAAGAGAAATGTGTTTCATAAACATCGATTCATCATAAATATATACCATTATGAGAAAGACTAAGAATTGTATCCAAGAATCATATCCCAATTAATTAAAAATTAACACTAAAGTATGTTATCTTGGATAGAAAATTATTTTGAAAAATGATGTCAAACATTTCATGTGGAAAGAAACATTTAATTGAAAATCACTTTTTAAAACATAAAATTCATAATTTTTTTGGAAATCCTATTCTTTCTAAATAAACATTGAAACTTATAAAGGATGTTTTAAAAATATTTTTAATCATTTCTCCAAGAAAATATCCAATTTTCATTCTAAAAAGCTTTTTAATTCATAATAAATATCAAAAATACATTTAATTTAAAATAAACATTCAGACTCTTAATCGGCGGTTTACAATTCATTTAAACCATTTCTTGAAGAAAATAACCATCCAACTTTAAGAAAATATTTTTAAAACATAAAACAATTTAAATATAGTTTTATTTAAAAATAACATTGAAAACATATAATGTATGATTCAATGTAAATAATTTCCATTATGGCCTAAATTATATTCATGTTGTTCATGATAAAACAAATATACCTTTCACATTTTCAAAAAAATCCAAATGGGCATTGTTTGGAAAATGACAAGAAATTTTCATTCAATTTTTTTTTGAAAATTTAGATTGTGGGTAAAATTTAGTTTAACAAATAATATTAATAACTTTTTATACATTTTTGAAATCATTTTTTAAAACATGGTTTCTTAGTAATAATGTTTTTCAATCGAGGAGAGAAATAAATATGATTTATCATTAAAAAATTATACTAAACCCTTGAGTTCTTAAGGACAGAAAAATTAAGTTAAAACATTTATAATAAAAAAATATCAATATTATAAAATAATTCATTATTTTCATTATAGTTATATCATAATATTTCACCATTGTATTCATAATCCTAAAAAATCTTAAAAACAAAGAGATTTTAACATCAAACTCTTACCACTTTTGTAACTTTGAGTCTTATATTGATGAAATAATAACATTAAATTACACTTTTAATATTATTAATGGAATTTTATTAATTATATAACTTTTAAAATAGCTATTATATACATTTTATAGAATATTATAGTTGCATAATGCAATATAGGTCCCCAAGAAAAAAAATTGGGAAAAAATTCCCTTACTGCTTCGGTAAAATTACAACCTTAAACCACATGAAATAGAGATACTAAAAGGAATATTTAAATACTAATAATCTAAAGTATTTTCATCATATAATAAATTAATATGTATTATATACACCACATAAAATAAACATGTGTTGAATATGGCTTGTGTCTTAGATAAAATAAAATTGAGAGGGAAATCCCTTACCTTATGTCTCGAATTTTTTCATAGACATTCAAAAATCCTTTATAATAAATATTAATTTATTATTAATACATTATAAAACCATATATATATAATAAAACTTATTATTTACTAATGACCTCTTATAACTTTATAATGAACAATTTTATGTTAATGTCTTTTGTTTCTCGAAATAACTAATTTTTTTACGTTAATGTTATGGATTTTTTTATGGGTCTAATTAATTTTATATCGGTACCACAATATCCTTAATTTTAAAAATTATATAAATATAATACATATTAATTATATATATATATATATTCATTTATAGTAATATATATATTTTATAGGTAGAAAATGAAAAACATCATTCATGGAAACAATAATTCATATGTACGTGTGAACATTGCTTCCATTTTCTCAAAGGATTGAATGAGAAAAAGATAAATGATATATCAAAAATAAATAATAATTTTTAGATTATATTTATAGAATATTTTCATTAAACCCATCTTTATTACCTTCCATTTAATGTATTAAGGAATCATATTGCTTCGTGGGGTGGTAGTTCTTCGTACACATGGGCAGGTTCATCGTATTCCCATAGAATGTAAATTAAGAAGTTATATTTGATTTAATAATAATAAAAGTAAAATAATATCATTATTATAATATATAAACATTTAATCCATCAGTATAACTAGATTTGAGAGGTATTGATGGAAAATTAATTACATCAGTTCACGATGCAGTAGTCTTCCAAATTGAAAAATGATGAATATTTATCACATTTCATAGAAGTTGAGATGGTTCTAGGTTATTACCTTAAAATAAAAAAATATTTTTATTTAATATAATAATTATATTATATCATCGTCATTTAAAAATAATAATTGATGTAGTTGGAGGAAGGGATAAAATAAAATTCTCATTGAAGAACACTTCCTCTTCAACATGTATCCTCCTTAGGTTTTCACTAAAAAGCATCCTAGGATGGATTTATAACCAACCGAAGGCCTATAAGATGATATTAATTAACTTTTTAATATATTTTTTAATTTTTTGGGTGATAAAAATGGTTTTATATGTGTGAATAAGAGAGGATAATAAGTGTCCTTTTATAAGTGAGGTGGGAGGTACACATGTAATATTTGGATCATAAAAGGTGTACCCTTGTTCTTCACATGAAAAAATGCTCCAAAATGGACCATTATCAAGGATTAAAAATTATAAGGTCTTATATGGCCATTAAAGTTTTTTTTATAACTTATTTTCCATTTTAACCGATATATGTTTAATTTAAACCACTGAAAAACTATTTTTTACCTTAATAGTTAAAATAATGTTTACAATTTTTACTATTGATTATGGTAAAAAGAATTAAATCATTAAAATATATAACTTATTATAATTCAACGTATGAAATCAATTTTTCCAAATTACCTTAAAATTAGTGTAAATTTTTAATTAATAATTAAACCCATATACGTGATGAAAAAGAGGTTTTTCAAAGATAAAATCATCAAATGATTAAAAAGTAATTATAATAAAATTTATTATATAAAAATACAATGAAATAAATTTGATATATTGACATATAGTTTAACTAATTTTACTTTAAGTCCCATTTAAAAAAAAATATGAACCATATAAATTCTTAAAAGCAGATGGAATTTTTCAATATAAACATGCATTTCTCACT
Source organism: Viscum album (assembly GCA_963277665.1). NCBI lineage: Eukaryota > Viridiplantae > Streptophyta > Magnoliopsida > Santalales > Viscaceae > Viscum > Viscum album. The sequence goes on from OY728139.1 coordinate 1,256,519,990, forward strand.
CCTTATAGAAAAAGTAATATATTTAGAAAAATCTCAGAAATCAACCAAATATAATTTGGAAAAGATTATTTCAAAAAATACTTGAATTTTATAAAATAATTTATTAAAAAGATCAAAATTAATTTTATAATTTATAAAAAAAATAATTTTTTGAGATATTATTATTTTCAAAACATATAAAATCTTTAGTGAAAATTAGTTATTATTTTTTCAATATTTTATATTTGTATAAGACCTTTATAAATAATATATAAAATGAATATTCCTGTTGATTCATCCATGATTAATGATAAGGTAATCATGGTGTTGTTTAAATAATTATATTAATAGTATGTAACAGTTTGTTAAAAATTACTATTGCATGAAACACAAGATATCAAAGAAACATAATTTATATGAAAAAATTAAAATTCATAAAATATTAGGTTTTTAAACATTTTTTTGGAGATGAACATTTCTAAATTCCCCCTAGATCATATTTAAATGATTATCAGGGATGTAAAATTTGAATTGAAATCGATCCACTATGATTACTACATCAATGTTTTCACCAAATGTTACCTTTAAGGCCATTATCATGACGGATGTAGAAATATCACTAATTTTCAAGGTAATTATCTGGATTTTACACCAAATTAGATATTATATTTATATATCCATTATGATAATAATTTGAGGTTTCCTTCTTCATATAGTACTGTTCATCCTAATTAATCTAATATGTACATATTTTCAATAAGGTATGCCATCATGGTGATTGAAGAAATTTTTCAATATGTATTCTTATACTTGTTATAAAATTGCTCCAATATTGATGATTGATGGTATATCCATTAATTACCTAAATTTTTTTCAATGATGACAGAATTTTTAGAACAAGAACGAGAAGATGATTATGAATTTTTTTTGGCATAATGAGTTGTGGAGAAGTACACATATTAGTGGGTCTTAGAAATTGCTATTTGATATTGATTTATATTATATTCTATATTTATAATATAATATTTGTATTTTTTATATGGGGGATTATTAAAACAAATAGGTTCTCCCCAATCTAGTTAGGAAGACATATCAATCGTTCTTATGGTATCTTATCTCACCACACATGAGCCAACCTTCATGGCCATGCATGAGGTAACAGTAAGGGGGCATAGTGCCCACAGAGAGTGCTCACAAGTGGGAGGCATAGTGGACACATAGTGCCCATAGGGTGTTCGTAGTGACACATGAAAGGGGTAAATTATGTCTGTAGTGTATGAGGGTGTTGACATCGATGTCAACTCAAACAGTTGAAGAAAGTTCAAGTCTTAAAACCAGATGATCGACCATGTAGAGAACCCATGTGGGTTGAGATGGTGAATGGGTATTGTTTACCCATTTAAATGATAAGGTTATAGCATGGTTTTTTATTCAGTATATATCCAATGAATCTCAATAATTCATATCATCACCCTTAACCTTTGACTTTTGAAGGTCTTATAATTGTTGGAAGTTATCCATGTCTGGAATTAATCATCCTTAATTGGGTTTGGATCACTTTTATGATTTTATATCGACATAAAAAATGATTCTAATTGTCATGTATGGTTTCTATTATGTACATAGAATCAATAGTTAGAGGAAAATTCTACTAATGAATAAAAAAATTACTTACAAGTTGCAATTCATGCATTCAATATGCATGGATAAGTTCATGATTTAAAGGAGCATGTGTTTATCATCACATTCATGTGAGAATATTACAATGGGGATAAAATTATCATGAAGATTCCATAATTTTCTTAATTACATTAAAAGGGAGCCCGTGATCAGATATTTGAATTTCAGTATGTTTACTAATTTTGAAATTAGCATTAACATGGAATAAAAACTATGCCATTCAATCAGGGAAACAACATATCTAAGGTTATGTTTGAGTACTATAAGTATTTATTCTTTGATCCAGATTATATATGTTATCATTATTCCTTGAGAAAGATTCCATTTTTATATTGAAATATGGCTTCTTATCACTTCAAATACATTATGGGAAGAAGGTTTCTTGATGATTTCATCTTAAGAAAAGAAGAAGAATATCCCACTAACTCTTGAATTTTAACTCTCCCACTAAATAGTATATAGTATAGTCTTTATACATTCTAGGAATAAATATTTCTTCCATGAATAATTGTTCCATGAAGGTATCCAAGTTTGTGTGAAGTATATAGATATCACTGTTTTGTTTCATGAAATAGAATACAAGTATGGTGTGGTTCCATTAATCTTTTCTAGATTGTGTTATAGGCTTCTGTGAGGAAGGATAGTACACAATTATTACATGCATACATAAAATATTTTAATGTTCAAGAACATTAGAATATAATTGATACAAAATACATACCATTGAGAGATCACATAAAATAACACAAGGAAGAAATAACATGTTCTATGGTTTCTCTACTAAACTTATAAGATGAATATTTTCTAAAGTATACGTGGTTATATTATTTTGAGGGTTTAAGAGGATGTTTTCTTAAGACCATACATAATTATTCTTTCATAAATTAATCATGAAGATATTTATTTAATCATTTTCACACATTAAGTGAGATCATGAAGAATTTCCCAACCATGTTGTACTAAAGAAACTAATCTAATGTAGGTAAGTAATAATATTTGATCAATACTAGTATGTTATAAAGGTACTTGAATATGTTCACACAATCAATTCATATCAATCATGCTCATGGTGGAAATTCAAAATATCTTCATATAGTTGTCCAAAATATGGATAAAGTAAGTATACTATGTGATGCGGTATAAAGATCATCTTGTGTGACTCAAGAGTAATAATTCCATTGTGGACTCTAATAAAACTATGTGATATAGTATAATGACCGTCCAATATGGAATCAGTATTATAAGGCTAGTTTGGACTCTGATAATACTAATACATGCAATCTAAAGATCCTTTTGTGTAGACTTAGGATTTGAGATATAGTGTAGCTCTATATCATCCATTTTAATTGACAAAAATATTTTACTGGAGAATACATGTTGTGGGGGATTACCCAATATGAGAAGGAGTATGTTCACATTGATACCAAACCATTTAGATCATTATATTTATATCTTCCATTTACATCATCACTTGAGTTAAGGGTGAGAGTAAAAAGAAGAGTGGATTAAGGCTTTAACTAGCAATATAGGATTAGTTTAATAAGGGTAAATATGTAAAAATAAAATAGAATCTCTGATTCTACCCTCTCCCTATATTAGTGATCTCACACTAATCTAGTATCTACAAATTATATCATATCAATTTACCCTCTGAAATCTACAACATCTATCTATATAATGGTAAAAAGTTCTAATTTAAAAACTACTATTAGAACATATGACGTGTATATTTGAAGAGTTTCCCAAAGAACCTTGTATGGACGAATTTGTATCAATATGTTTTTTTAAAGTTATATTTAGTATCAATTTTTATGATTGAAAATATAGAATACATGGATGTGAATCTAAAGAATAATAAAAAATAGAGACAAAACGATAAAAAAGAATTTAGTAAATAAAGAATAATTATCTGGTGAATAAAGTTGTGAAGAAAAAATTCTTAAAGAACCATTCATTTATTTAGTATTTAAAATATAGTATTATTTGAAAATTTTTATTAATTATGTATTTTCCAATATATTATAATATTTTAAGATACTTCATGATGAAAAATCATAATTTGAGAAAGAAGAAGATATAATGGAGGATGCCCTGGATAAAAAATTAAAAAATTATAATCCTCTTGTCAAATATGGAAATTGAAAGTATAAAACCATAATTAATTATATGGGAGATTTACATTTCTTGAAGAATAAAATGAAGAAATGACGACAATTTACAATAATTTTTTTACTAGTGGATGAATAATTGTAAAGAAGCTTATATGAGAAGGTTGTAGTAAAAGCTTTTCTTTTAGAAGTTTTTTTGAATTGAGGATAAATTCAAAACCCTATATCAATGTTAAATAATATAGACTATAGATTGAATCAAATAAGATTTTTCAATATGATACTTCTCTACAAAATACAAGTAAAAATCATGAATATCATATCACACAGTTGTTGAATTATGGGTAATAGGGTTTGAGATCAATAGAAATGGGGGTAAATTATTTCACCTTGAAATATCATAAAAAATAATAAATATTAATATATTGGGAATAAAATATTTTATTTCACTTCCCAAATAAGTGATAATTAGGATTTTTATATGTAAATCATTTATAAATTTCATGATTTATAGAAGACTCTTGAGTGTGAAAAAAAGAGACATTATATCATCAAATAAAGTATCCAAATAAAGATCATGGAAAGAGGTAACACATTTTCCAACTAAATAATTTTTTGCTATTATAGAATCATTTAATATTATAGGTGCGAAATTAAAAATAGGACATGTGTGGATGAAAACATAAAACTAAAATCCTACCATATAATCAAATGTGTGTGTAAATAAATAGAATAACTCTTACTCCCCAAATAATTCTTATAATAATAATATTTTCCAAAATCATCGGGTGGAAATGTTATCTATAATTTTCCACAGAAAAGGAAACTAATATTTTTTGGAATGTTTACAATTTATGAAAAAATTATATATCATTCCATTAATTATTGGCATAATTTTTTATATTATGACAAATATAGAAGGCACGCATCAAGGGGGAGTAAATTATTTTACAAACTAAATACTTAAAAATGGGTGGACGATATATCACCCTAGGTGTGATAACAAAATAACAAAAAGGATAATCAAGATATTCCTAATAAGTATATAAATAAATGATACAATTATGTCACATATATTGAGAAAAGACTCTTCTACTGTCATGGGAAAGGCAATATCATGGATCACTGTGAAAAGGCCATGGAAATCAATATTAAAAGAGGCATAATAAAAAAAAAGAATAAATTCAAGAAATATTTCATAATATTTTATTTGTTGAAGACACCTTAGATGGAGATGTCATGAATTTTATATAAAGTGGATATAATAGTGTTGTGATTAAATAATATGGAAAATCCAGTAAGAATAATTATTTTTTAAAGCATTTGAAATTGTCATGCCAGGTCAATCAAAATTATCCCAATGATTAAAGATGGTTCAAAGAGAGTAGGACAAATGAAATGATTATTTTATGTCAACTAATAAAATGAAAACAGTCAAAAAATCGTAGAAACATGTGAAATAAGGCTCGTTCAAATATAATCCTAATAAGTATATGATGGTAAAATAAAGGTTGATATCAAACTCTCATCCTCAATATGTTATCTAAATCATTTTACATCCCTCTTAATTGGCTAATTTTCTTATATTAGCTTATATATATGAAATTGTAGAAGAAGTGTTCTTCATCTAGGAGAACAACTTTTTCCATGATGATTAATTAATTTTATCCCTTTAGGGGTAGAAACACTGAATTTGAGGTATGAGCATCACACTTGAACATCTTTCTTGATTGTTTCAAACTACTTCTCAAGGGGCGATGATGGATCATGAGAAAGGTGATATTTAGTGGGAGCAATATTTTATGCACTTGAAATGTTTTGATGTGTTTTTCAAGATGTGTGAATGATTTTTCTTCACAAATTTTATTACATAACCCTTAAAATGAATTATTTTAATGAGATTTATAATAGTATCACATTACTTAATATTATTCAAGGACATATTTAATGCTTTGGTAACATCACTTCTATTTTATACACTGAGTTATCCCCCATAAACATGGTGTTAAATAACTAAAAGCTCGTTGGATTTAAAAATAATGTGGTTTCATTCATTGAGTTTATAGAACAACCATTAAAATCACCTTTATATTATTTTTAAATATGGGGGGAATAAATTAAGAGTTATATATAGAAATTTGGGTGGTGGTACTGACAAAACATTTAATGGGAGAGATTGTTGAGTCTAAGGATATAGAGTCTCATTTGTTTTAAATAAGGTATGGCATCTTTGTTATTATATAAGAATGTACATATATGTTTTTTTTAATTTTTATTATGTATATTAATTCTGATGATCTTTGAGCTATCTTTTAATGTCATAGACTGATATTAATGATGAAAAAAATTACAGAAACAAAAAAATACCATGAAAAATTTTATATTATATTTTGATTTGAATGATAAGTGAATACATTAGAGTGTCTTGGAATTTATGTTGAAAAAAATATAGATATTATATTATATACTTACAATATAATCTTTGTATTTGTAATGTGGAATATTATTTAAAAATAGGATATCCCATAGCTAGCCAGTAGGCCAGCTCAACCACACATATGGGATCTTATCTCACAATGAAAAAGATATTCCATATGGAAAGGCATGTGAAGATAGAGAGGTTGTATTGTTTCCACAAGGAGAGATTTCACATGAGATTAATATTGGATTCATAATGACTTTATGGTGAACACGGTTGTGCATGAAAGTGGAAAGTGATACAACCCTACCCATGTGGTGTGTGTAGTGTATTTAGATGTCGACCTCAGTTCTATCATGAATATAAAGAGAAATAATGAGGATTATAAATTAGTTCTCGACCATAAATAAAAACAATCATGGATTAAAAGGCTCATGGGTACTTTTCACCAACTTAAAATGATATGTTTATATCATGGCCATCCAATCAATGTATATCCAATAACTCTGTATCCTCCACTTCTTCTCTTTTAACATCCATCTTTCGATGGTCTACTAATTATTGGATGTTTTTTATATCGTGAATCCATCTTGATTTATTTTTCAGATCATGGGTTCAAGATTAATTCTTGAAATAAAAATGATTCAAATATTTATGTATAGTTTTTATTATTCAAGGGAAATAGTGAGTTCAAGAAACATACTATTGTCAAATGAAAAACACAATTTTAGGATGTTTTTTGTGCATCTAATATTTGTGGATGAGTTTTAGATTTAAATGAGAATTCATTTATCATCTCATTGCACATGATAATATCACCATGAGTGGAATCTACTCATGAAGGAAGATACATCATTATTTTCTATATCACATGATACAAAAACTCATGGTCATATATTTTAATTTATGTATCATAAATGATATTAAAATAATTATTTACACAACATAAAAAATTAGGCATTTAATCATTGAAAAAATGGATAAAATTTTATTCTTGAGGTCTATAAATACTATGAATTTGATCCATATGATGGTTGTTTACATTCAACCCTGATAAATGTCTCATTTTCAAATGGAAATAAATCTCCTCTACACTTCCACTGTGTGAAAGAGTGAATGTAAAACGAAACATTCTAGTTACATGAAGAAATATAATATCTCATGTACTCTTGACTTGTGACTCCCACACTCAAGAGTATATCGTAGATATATGGGACATTCCATGAGGGACTTCTACGTCCATGAATAAATTTTTAGTGAATCCATCTTTGTTTGTGTGAAGTACTGAGATATCAAGACTTGGTTCCATGATGAAGAAGCATATGATGGAAATTAGGATATACAAGACCATACTTGTTTTTATGATCTAATTTGTTTATGAAGGACAGTACATGAGGAGCTCATGTATGCATAAAATATTTCAATGTTCATGAACTTGACAATGTAACTAAAATAGAATACCTACCATTAAGACAAAATATAAAATAATAAAAGGAAAAATAATAAGTTCCAAAGTATCACAACTAAATATAAACCATGAATTTTACATGAACTGTACTATGAGATATTAATTTTAGCTGTCAAAAAGAAGTTGTTTTGAACTATACAGGATTATTATTGTATAAAATAACATTTAATATATTGTGTGAAAATTTTCCACACATTAAGCGAGGTTGGGAATTTCATACAGAATGAAGAATTTACCAAGAATTCTTCCACTATGTAAACCGATCCTATAAAAGTTACCAAAAATATTTGATAAAGACAAAGAAGATACAAAGGTAGCTGTACAAGTATACATAAGACTGTTAGATCTAGAAATATCATATAAGAATATCAAAATAAAATCCCACAATTGATGAAGGCTTCAATAAAAGAATAATACTTTGTAATGAAATAAAAATATCCTCTGATGTGACTCAAGAGATATAATGTTGGTGTGGAATATTGTAAAAAAATGTGATGTAATCTAATGACCCTCTTGTGTGTAATCAAGAGTAAAAGTCTAGTGTAAACTTTGATAAAATTGTGTGAAGTAGTAAAAAATCCTACAATGAGAGCATGGGAGTTAATCTATAATGTGACTCTGTATTTGACACTATAATTCATAAAAATATTATAGATGATAATATATATTTGTTGGATTAACTAATATAGTAATAAGTAGGTTCATATTGAGGGTGAACATTCTATATCATAATGATCAAAGTTTCTATTTACTTCATCAATCAATCTATGGTTGAGAGTAATAGGAATAATGTATTGGGGCTTTAAATATCCATATATAATAATCAAAAAATGTGAAAATTCACAAAAATAAAAAAGAATCACTGATTCACGCCCACCCCCCATCTTGATCTCACACCAATTCGAGCTCTACAAGTACTTCATTACATATGACATATATATCCTCATATTTCTCATCTAAGAACAGATTGCTCAGTCTCATTCCCTTATGAATTTAAAACCAATAATTCAAACAATTAAAATGAATTTAAAAGTAGAAAGATGAGTTATAGGAATGATTTGAAACTTTTATACTGGTAAGAACCATCACGAGAATTAAAATATTCCAATAAGTATTTAGATTTGATGCCTTCATTAGGATAGATTCATCCATGAGGTTAATATGGAGAAGGTGCACATTTTATAGGGGTATTTTCTCATGAGGGTTTCAAATGCTTTATTCATTCTAGTGAATATGCGACTGACACCACTACGAGGGTTTTGGTTTTTATATTGGCTGAATATTTATTGATTAAAACCCCATATGATCATGAATCTAACATATATTTGTTTCCTTATCTATCATTTTTTACCACTTCATCACTGATAGAGGAATTATTAAATTATAATATCATTGATCAAATGGGTAACATGCCTCTTCCAACATTTAATATTTTTTAAAACTCATTTATTTTACTTGAACGTTGTCTTGATACTAAGGAAGATCTATCATCTATATTAATAAAAAATAAACCTTCCAAGAATCTTGTTATTGATCTAAATAGTATTCCTAAAAAAATCAGGTCTCTTTCATTGTCTAATAATAATGATTTTCAAAATGATCATTTTTCCCTTTGATAGTGAAAGTGGTGAAGCAAAACAATTTATCAAATAAAATAAAACATTTTAATATATATTTTCTAGTCGAGTAATAGTGGGATTAGATATTTTCCCATGTTTTAATATATCAAGAAATATAATTCCACCTTCAAAAATAAAAGTGTTGAGTCATTATCACTTAATTGTAAAGAGGATAATCTGCAATGTTTCACAACCAATTTTTCATACTATTATTTCATGCATTATTCTCTTAATAATAATTATATATTGAAACTATGTAATGAGTATATTTCATTTTTTTATGAAACTAAATTATAGAAACATGCCATATTCAAAGATTCGTTAATAAATATAGTGTTTTTTGAAATTGTGTATGCAAGGTGTGAAATAGAGGGAATAACATTCCTTTGGTATGATTTATATAGTTTTAATCTCGACTAGGTTACTTGGTTTGTGTGGGGGTTTTAACACTATATAATATTTTGTTCAGAATATGAAAAGATATAGATATTCTTGCAAGTTGATGGATTAGTATAATATTTTCATTATGTGAAATCAATTAGCAAAACTAGGATTATATAGTTAGAATTATAGTTGTTGAAAACAATTTATAAGTGAGAGTCGTAACAAAAAAATATTTACATAAATTATCATTACATAACTTTTTCTTAATACATTAACCATTTTATAAATAGACTCCCAAAACCCGTAATTGGTACAGTGCCTTTGAAAACATGGAAACATAAACACTCTTAATTTATTGAGCTGAATGATCTCCCACTAGGTTCATCATAACTAGATTATTTCATCGACACAAAATACACAATACATATCTTTATTACATGTTGAATGAAACATAAAAAGAGGTGATCTCAGATGCTCGGTGAGGTTAAACAAGAGAGACCTTTAAGAATAAACATGATCACAGGGGTATGAGAACATGATCATAACATTAGAGGATCATACCTGGCATATCAAAGATCATAAAAAAGAATAATTTCATAGAGCTTGGAAGTTCATAAGACATAAATAATATAGAAAAAAGAGCATAATCCATGATATCATGACTTGTGAGTAATACAACGAATTATGGAATGCATAAACATGTGATATCATTCCAGTTAAGTCAAGATGCATTACTTGAACTTATCAAGACACTTAATGGGCACTTCACCTACTTGGCGGGACACACCACCATCCATAACCATAGTATTTTCTTGTAAGGGATCAGGTTTCCCCATCTTCTCATAGTTAATCATGTTTCCCCATTTTCCATCTTTATGGTGACTATACCTACTAGTCTGGACACACCACCATCAGTAGTCGTAGTCCTTTCTTTATACGGGAATAGGTTTTTATATCTTCCCATAGTATATCAAGGCCATTAACATGATTCCCATAATTATATCATAACATATAGATCTTCACCCAATGCATTGTAGAGAGATATAATTCCCAACAATTCAAAATTAAATCATTCATTCATATTCTATAAGATAATTAAATGTTCAACATATCATAACCCATAAAAACATACGGGTTCTGTAAACATCAAATTATAACCTAAAAAATGAAATGGGTATCATTAACATTTCATCACATCATAACCTATGGAAAATATAAATGTTTTGTAGTCATTACATCAAAGCATAACCCATTAAAAGAAGCGGGTTTCAAAAGCATATAACTCGTGGAAAAGAAATGGGTATCATAAGAATCATTCCATCAAATCATAAACTATTCAAGAAACAATATGAATGGAACCTTTAGATCATTTACTAAAAGGGATTGAGTAACATCAATGGATGACATATTAGATGGAAAATAACTTTGAAATATATTTCAAAAAAATATCTTAGGGAAAATATCTTTTCATATCTAAAAAAGGATGCAAAAAACATAAACACTTTTAAACCCCATTTTTTTGAAAATAAACTGGATTGATTATAAATAAATCTTGAAAAACTTTTTTTAAAAAAAATTTCTTTGTAAAAATATAATGATACATTGAATACTTTTTTAAATAACTTTTCTTAAAAACATAGAAAAGTAAGTTGGAAGAATATTGAAAACCAATTTCTTTGAAAACTTATTGAACAAGGTCAATAACAATTTGAAAACAATTTTACATTAAATTTTTTAAAATCAGATTGAAAAAATTATTAAAAACATTTAACTTGGAAAATTATAAAATAATCATGAAAAAAATTTGAAAACAATTTTCCTTGAAAACTTATAAAAGAATTTTAAAAATATTTTGAAATATAATTCCTAGAAAACATATTAATGAAGTATGAAAAAATTTTGAAAACAATTTTCCTTCAAAATTACTTTTTAAAAAATTATTAAAAATTAACCCTTTAAATATAAAAATAAATCTTCACCTAAATGATTGTGAATAAATCTATTCATTCTGTATGAGTAAAAAATAATACTCTTTCTCCATGGTAATAAGGTAAAAAATGTTTTGTTCAGAAAATAAAAAGAATATTAGTTTGAAATAATTGGTAATATAAAAAAGTTAAAAAAAAGTTAATTTTTATATGAGAATATTGGAGTATTATTATAATACATTTTTAGAAAATATGATTTTGAAGGAGTACAGATTTCAAACTGAAGAGAGGGTAATGTTGGGTTTTTTTAAAAACACTTTCTAAAAAAGAATATGTACCAAATAGTGGAAAATTATAACAATATATGAAGAAATCATGAATAACTAGAGGAAAAAAAATCATGAGTGTTTTTGAAATATATATTAAAATATTACATCAACGTAAGCCCCATAATTCTCAATATCGATAAATTATGTGATTGTTTCAATAAACATTTTATCACTTATTAACATTGAATCACACTCCTAAAGAAATAAAATGAAATTAATTTAAGATTAAAATATAATTAAATGAAGTAAATTAATAATATAACATGTAAAAGGTAGTATATTCACCTCATGTAAAAATATAGGTGCATAACAAGACATGTGTCTTAAAGAAGGAAAATTTAGACAAAATTACTTCACTAATTTGGTAACTTTAGAAACATAAATCCTATGAAATAAATAAAAAAAATAGGTATGTAAAAACACATAAATTTAATTATATGAATCATTTAATACATCCATGTGTAGAATAAACCACACAAAAAAGGAATGAGTGGTGAATAAAGCATGTTTCTCAGGAAATAAAAAGTGGGATGAAATTCCCTTACCTTGTGTCTTGACTCTAATTGTACTAACTCAAACAACCCGTATAATAAATGAAATTTTATTATATATATTTTAATGAATGGTATTATTATATATAATACAATATATGGTTTTATTATGACTTTACATTACCCACTTGTTAACAATTTCATGTTAAGGTTACGCGTTGGGTAATATTCACTTTGTTTTTCACATGTGTTTTAATCTGTTATGTCTTTGCTCCATATACTTATAAACTAATTTATATAATGTAGCCATGATATAAATATCATTTATATTCATTGTATTTGTATTATAATAATCTATATAATATATAATTATGAAATTTAATACACCATTCATGGAGATGGTTGGTCGTACGTACACATGAACGCTGCACCCATTTTATTAACATATTGAATGAAATAAAGTAAACGAAATATATATATAACTATGTGTATGTGTTTATGTTTGTGTGTATAATATCATTAATTTATCATTATTATGTCATATATATATATATATCCTATTTTTCACTAAATTTATCCTTAATACATTCCATGTAGTGTGTGAATGAATCACATCGATTTGAGGGGGCGGTAGTCCAAACTGGCTCAAACAAAACAATCACATTTATACAAACTAGATAGTATAAATTTTTTCATTGTAAAATAATTATATAAGATTAAATATATTAAAAATAATATATATATATATATATAAACCTAGTTTATATCCTAATTCTGACCATGGGAGGCTGTAAAAGATGAACAAACAATAATCGTTTTGTGAGGTGGTAGTTCGTCATAAACATAAAAAGTTTGTTTATTACCAATTAGATGGAGGTGTGTGTAAGTGTAGGTAAAACACATAGAATAAAAATATATCATTATATTTAGGAAACTTTTTTTGTTGTGAAATCATGGAATAATGAGAGTGGAGGGGTGGAGAAAAAAATAAAAAAAATGAGCTTTAGAGAAGACAATACCTCATAGTCGGGAAACTCCATTTAGTTTGTTCCATAAGGCTTGAATGAATTTATTTATACCAAAAATAATGATTCATGGATGAATTTAGGGTTTTTTTAAGTTTATTTGGATGATATTGTTTTATCCTAACTGTTTTGATATCTGTGAGGAAGTGGGAGAGTGATTGACTTTTTATAGTGGAAGGGGTGTGGCATTCTTGTAAATTCCAAAAGGTATTCATTAATAGGAAGTCTAACATACAAAAGTTTCCTAAAACATTAAAACATAATATATAAAAGGTTAATAATCTTCATTAAAATCATCCACCAACAAAAAATATGTGCATTTTAATAATTTGGTTCCTTCACTTCTTAGATTCCCAAATTTTATCTTTTTTTATTAAAGCATATAGTTTTCTAACTAATGTAATTTAAACATTAAGACTAAAATGAAATTCTATTTATTTTAAAATAAGTAACCACTGAATTATTAATATTATATCTCATTTATAAAATTAAAATAATTTTTTTTAAATTTCATTTAAAATAAGCTCATGCGACGTGAAACAACACTGCTTAAACCAAGAACTTGCTAAAAATGTTTTAACAATCTATGGTTTGATATGATAATTTTATAATCTCAATTGGTCCATTAAAATAGAATATTTAATATTCATTTAGACTTAGATTTATATTTTCACAATTTATTGTTTTTATTTATTTAAAATCATTTAATAAAATATCATTTATTGTAAAAGAACATTAATGCAAATTTTCATATTATTTATTTTATTTTAATTTCAAAAATATCAAAACAATATCTGAATTCAAATATAATAATTTTAAAGCGTTTTATCACTATATATTAATATGAAAATAGTAATTTTATACAATAATAGAATAAATTTGATTCACTCTTAATATTTATAGTATCGTTTATTTTAGTTAATTGTTAAAAAAATAATCACTACATTGGCCTTTCATAAGAATTTTATGTAACTAGATAATATCTTAAAATTAATGTTAAATTATTATGATTAATATTACTCATTAATAATTCAAAATTATATGCATACCTTAAAATATGACGTTTCTTTACATATCTCAATGTTTTTAAAAAATTTAAAGGCAATGAAATTTCTCTTTTAGCCTTTTTCTTACATAACATTTTATATAGGGAACTTCCATTTAAAAATACCACAATAACCCATAAAATTAGAACTAAGAGGGTATTTGGTTTAATTATTATCATCAAATGCACTTTGGAAAAGTGTCAAAGATATTTTGGTAATTTTAAACCCATATTAATCTTAATTTTACCTTAATCAGCATAATTTATTTTCATAACTATCAGAAATAATTTTGGTCAAAATAATTACTTGATCCTATTATACCAAAAATATTAAACTGATTAAAACTATTTTTTTCCCATTTTTCAAAATTCAAATCAATGAAGTGGTAAATATAATTTTAACGTTAATCCCGCAGACATGGAGGAAGAAGTAGGCTTTTAAAGAAAAATATTCAAAAGTTCAATAACTGTTTATATATCGTTTCAATATAAAAAATTATTCTAACAAAATAAATTTGATCAATATGTGTATAATTGATCTATTTTTTCTTTATAAACCAATTTAAAATATAATTTAACAATAATAATTATTTAAACAAAGAGGCAGTTTTTAACTAAAATACAATATCTTTCACTATTCATTAAAAAATGAATTTTTTTTAAAAAAAAAAATAATTCATCCTAAGATAATTATGAAATTATGAATTAAAAAAATGATGTTTATGTTTAAAAATAAAATTCATTAATGTGTAAAAATTTATTTTTTAAAAAAGCTGTTTCACTAAAAGGTTGTAAAACTCAGTCTTGTGTGTACCACAAGCTAATCTAAGTTTTTTCAATAGAATAAAAATAACATGGTGTTGTATATAAAAATAAAAAATAAATTTAGTGCTTCACGAAAAGAAAAAAATATCAATAATATTAAATTAATTCTAATATATATTTCTCAAAATCTCGTGGTGTTACAAAAGTGTGTTTAGCTGAGACTCAATAATTGTATTTATAATTTTAATAGGAAAAATAACTTTAGTTCCCATATAATTTTATATAATTTTAATTTTTTTAGTTCACATGTAATTTATTATTGAAATTGGTGGTCATTATTCATGAAAATGTGGTTTTATTGATCATAGTTATGGACTAATAAATAAGGATTTTCCCAGGATTTCTCTGTGACATATAGTGAGGTTTTTTTTGCTTGCCCATGTCTCAGCTAAAGGAAAATATAAAAGGACTATGTAGAAAATATATAGGTTTCCACTTAATCATATCGTGGATATAAAAAGGATTGAGACTGTTATGATGTAGATTATATTAGTCTCTATGAAATTACAATGGAAATGGATTCTACAATTGTATGTTAAATTTTCATAAAAGTAAGAACAAATTAAATCTCTCTATTTGTGGGATTAAATTAAGGTTAAAGAGATTTATCATGTGCATTGGTTTTAAAAAGTTTTTCATAATTTCATATATTTTCATTATTATATTAAATATTATCTATTTATGGGTAAACTCTTTGTTTAATCTGAAGAGAGTTCATTTATGTCTGATGTGGTTACTCTTGGTGGTTTACCAATAAAATTCTTTTTCAGTAACCTTATAAAAACCATTTCAAATTCAATTTTTAATAGTTGGGAAAATAAAAAAAATATTAATCACATCTCAGCTATAATTTTAACTTTCCAATATATATCCCTTATTAGTTTACCTAAAGGAAAGGGGGTTTATAGGGTTGTTATGCACATGGATTTAGAGATTGTTTGATAACTAAGTAGTATATAGAGATTATATTAATTTTATGCAAAGCATATTATAAAGGAATATGTTTTTAGATTTATGATAAAATTTTCTATGGGTGGTCACATTACTAAATCAATGGTATCCACCACCCTAGTCCTTCTTCCCAAAATTAAGAATCATTATATTTTTCAACACATCAATATGATAATCCATGGAAATTTTTCCTATAATATTACTACAAAAATCATTAATAATAGGTTATCACACCACCTTCCTCACATTATCAAAAAATAACAACATGGTTTAGTAAATGGGAGGTTTATTTAATGTGATATCTGACTAAATCATGAAATAATTGTGGAAATGGATCAAAAAGAACGGGGTCATTGTGATAAACTAAATTGATATTGAAAAAATTATGATAATATTGAATACAAGTCCATTCTATTATCCTTGAGATGTATGGAGTTTATTGATCAATTATGAGATATATTGTTTCAGTGCTTCTCATCTCCCTAGATGATCATTTCATTCATGGGAATAGTGTATGAGTTCTTCAAATTTGAGAGTGTACTTCTACAAAGTGAATCTTTATTCCCAACTCTATTCATCATTGCTCAAGATTCTATTAGTTGGAACTTGAATTCCTATATAGACGATTAGTGTTTAGGGTTATTTGTTATTCAACATGGATTATAATGTATTTCACACTTATTATTTGTGGATGATGTCTTAGTCATCCTAAATTGAATGAATAAACCCATTACCATCTTCAAGAGTCTTATCATAATTTATGGGTTATGATGTGGCCAGTCTATATACTCTAAAAATATAAGTTTACATTTTTTTAGAGAATGTATAACAGAAGAAGGGATCTCCTTAAGAGGTTATTCAATATCAATTTTTGGGACTTTCCTTCTGAGTACTATGGTGTTCATTCAATTCAAGGGAATGTTAGAATCCAATACATTGATTTCATGGTATTGAAAGTGGATGATAGAACCCATATTTTTAATAATAAATTTATATCCAATGGCTATAGAATTATATTGATATTTAGTATTTTTAATCAAGGAAAATTTATTTACTCTCTAAATTGATGGTTCCAAAGTGTTTATTTATAAACCAAAAATATTTTTATAGTATTTATGTTAGTCAGAAGATATGGAGAAAGGGTTCTATTGTAGTAGTTGAAAATTTTCATCACTTCCTATAGAGGAGGGTGGAATTAACTAATAGTGATTTGAAGAAGCCATTAAATCTCTCAATTAAAATCTGTCTTGAAATTTTATTTTTGGAACCTCCATTTTTTCCATGGTTTACTTGAGATACGAAAGGGAACATTTGAGAAGATATTGTTAGGCATGAATGTGGAGGGATTATATGATCTAGAACCAGATAGTTTAAATTAATTTTTCTATAATTGACCAATATTATTAGATTTTATGTTATGGTGACGTGTTCTTCTTGAAGGATTGATGGATTGGGGTTCAACTCCTTTATGGGATGCTCATCCATGATCATTATTGATTAGGTAAGCATTATGACGTCCATATTTTCATTGATGTACTTCTTTATGATGACCAAGAAACCATTTCCAAAGATATTATCATCTAATATTATATGCATGAACTCATATATATATATATATATATCTAGTTTTAGTGGCTTGGTTTCCTTGGTAGCTTTTCTCTCCTATAATAGATAACTAAATTCATTGGTCTGATAGGGTTTATTTAAATGGGATTAGTATATTACTAAAAAATATGGTTTCTTATTTAGAATATCATAAATAATTAATTGTATATATATGATGTTTTATAGATTTTAGGTATAACCATGGAATCTATATTTAAGTGTAGTTTTTATCATTCAGTGGAATATATTGACCATATCTTCACTAAAATATCATGGTCATAGGTTCTATGGAATTATTTTGAAATCAGCATACACCCGACCACTTGGTTGGAATCTTTTAAATATATTCTTGGGCCATTGTTCTTTCAACTATTAGGAAATCATACATGGATTCTCCATCTATGTATATTTGTAGTTTTTTTCTAGACATTATAGTCTGGGTGTAGTAAGGTAATCAATGAGTCTGATAATTTTTCGTCTAGTTATATTCCTTAGTGAAGTTGGAAAAATGTTTTAGAACTAGAAACATATATTTATGGAGTTTCTCCATATGGATCCCTATAATCATTATGTAATGAGATTTTGTGATTGAGGTATGGTCAGAAAACCATGACCAAGAGAAATTGGGTTCATTAGAAGAATCCATGTTTTAAATAAAAATTATACATATGGATCCATGAACATAAACATAATAGAAAGGGGTACAGTATGAGATCAAATGGTTTTTTTGATGCTAGGGTTTACTGAAAACCTTGGCCTTATAGCTTCATGTATAAGAGAGTAAAAGGCACTTTTGTTTGGACTCAACTAATGTTTTTCAATAGGTGTCTATTTGGATAGTGTTGAATATAATGCAACTACCATTTTATTGTTTTTTAATTAGCTAGTGTTAATCCACTAGTGACTAACCTAATATATTTGAGATGTATTATGAATACAGAATCATGTTCCATCACTTCTCTCACATGTAAAAAGGGAAACATGTTTTTTATTTCCTTTTCTTAAAACAAGAATTTTATGAGTGATATTGAGGAATTTACATCTTTTTAAGATTATTCCATTAGTTTGAAATTGTATTCCTAGTTATGGTTCACTAAGTATTTCATTATTACATTTACCTCGATTATTTTTTCCCTCATCTCTCATGTAAATTTCTTCCCTTTCATTATTGAATAAAATGGTAGAACATTTTACCTTCCAAACAATATTTCAATTAGAAAGGTAAATACCTCAACAACATAGAATTTATTGACACTATGTTGTTCTAAAATATTAGATAATTAATTATCTATATATTTATGTTATATGTTAGAATATTTTCTTATTTTTTGATCATTTCCAGAAAACATAGGTTTATCAAAAAACATAGGTTTATCAACATGGATTAATAATGGATTTTAGTGATTAATTTAATTTTTTAGGTGAATTTTGAATCGAAATGTGAATTTAGAAATTTTAAATTATAATTCTATTTCTTAAAGGTATTTATTTGTGAATTTAAATTATATCATTTATTTTTTTAATTAATAAATTGAAATTGAAATGTAATTTTTAATAAAAATGTGGAATTATAATTGTGAATTTTTCAATCTAGGATAATTTAATGTTCCTTAAAATAATTCAATGTAAATTAATTGGGTTTTTGGAAAATTCTAATTTGAATATTTTTATTTTAATGAATTATAAATTTAATCATTTATTTCAATTGTAATGGAAATTATATTTTGTTTTGTTATCATTTTATTATTTTTTAATTTAATTTGAAAATGTATGCACATAAAAAAATATATATTTTGTTTTGTGAAGGGAAAATTCTTCTTATCTTTCATTATCCATCATTGTCTTACTACAAGTGAGCCTAGTACAGTTAGGAGTCTCTTAAAACTGCCAACAGTTTAGGCTACCTTATACTGTTAAAAAAATCTTTCAATTTTCATTAGAAAAAATGACATCCCCTCTATTTTTGATAAAGCATACTCTTCCATATTTCTACCAATACTATGCTACTATCTTCGTTTTCTACTATTACACTCAAGTTCTACCGTAATAAAAAATTATTTTCTACCATTAAGTAGCTACTTCCATGCTTCTATTACCCCCACCTATCCTACTACCCTTAAAACCCCATTCTACCATTCTTGTTGGCGCGAATAAAAAATATACTATCATGAAATCTAGGTATTGTAAGAAGAAACTATTACCATGCCCTTCTTATATTACTAACATGGAGTGCCCATTATATCAATCAGATCCATGAACACATCATTCAATTTCCACCTGGCACCATTGTAATGAAACTTCTTCGGCTCACCATGGCCAATGTTGAAGAAGATCCATTTCTCGTAACCCTGTTGAAGCGACGCTCCTGAACCAAAACAAACCAGTCTCCACTAAATATATTGAGCACTATTACAAAATTCAACTGAGCTAGTTATTGAGGAACCTCACAACTATAAATCCTTTATAAAGGATAATTTTAACCTATGTCTCGTTCAAATGAAGAACACAATTCAAACATTTAAGAACTTAATACTGACTCGATCTGCACACCTATTGAAAGCTTTCCACAAATGTAGAGATTTTATGAATTTTATTCACTCTAAAGATCATATTCCTTACTAGAGATTTTTTGGTTGTATCATATTAATAAACTTATGATCTCTCCACCCAATATCAATTGATTGGGAGGGACACCTAATTTCAACTAAGTTAATGGGGGTGATCCTCCTTGTTGATGCCTATTAAAGGATCTCAAAGAATCCACTAAGTCCAGTGACATGGATATGATTAGGATACTAGTTGAAAGACATTTGTCTCACCATAGATTCCATAATTGAATAACAATAAATTAAGTGATTGATTTTTAAATATGTTCATTATGGACTACGTAAGGTTTGTGGCTAAAAATTCTTAGACATGACACAACTTAACAAAATTAGACACAAACCACTAATGTTTTGGAATTCAAAGATATTTGACGGATAATTTTATTTCAATCCACCATATTCCTACCCAATACGCACCAATAGAGTTGGAATTTGGTTTAAAATTGTGCCCATTGGCATGGTTTTCTTGATTTTATTAAGAATGTATTGGTTTGGAGGGCCATAGGACCATCTCCAAGAACTGTTTGAAGGTCTGGATGAGATCACACACAAGGTTGTCGTTAAAATTCCACAATGAATTTAAGCTACCCAAGAACATTTTTCTACACTCAAAGACACTAAATCAATCCTCCCTTGACTAACCAACTGTGCATCCTACACTAAATTGTTCAACTATTGCATCCCCTCCTTGTATTTGACCAGTGCATCACATAATTCCAACTTCAAGACATGTTTAAACATAAATAAAAAACCATAATCCATGTACATGAGAATTTGGGTGGAAACAACCAAGGATAAGGATTATTATAATTTAATATCATAATCCAAGATAAATAATTAAATTATCAAAGTAGTTGGAAGAACAAATGGGAATTGAATTAATTAAGGCCCAAATTCAGTGTTAAAGCATGCATTAAATCCAGAAGTTGATTATGTGTGTGTCTAATTCAATACGATCCTAGACGTCTGGAAAAATTTCAAATATATTCATATGCTTAGATGGGAAAAAATAGTGAATGACTTTCACAACTACCAAAATTCACTAAAGAACATGCTTGGAGAATTTTTTCAAACCCCTAGGTCGATCATGGGAATAATTTCTGATCTGGAAGAATTTTTAATGATACACTCAACAGAATCTATAAATTTCATAGAAGCATGAATCATATTGACCATCCAATGATATTGAGGTCACTACTCAAATAAAAAATAATTACATTCTTTAAGAACTAAATGAAATCAATACCGCTCATGCGGATAATGTAGAATCTCCCAAGGATTCTTGAGGGCTCTTCTTTAAATATAGAACTATTCAAGGAGTTGGGGATGCTCATTCAATCTCTCTATCTCCCTCTAAATGGATATCTTCTATTTTAACTCAATTCCCAATGATGTTTCTCATCTTACATTTATTTCTCATCATAATAAAACCATTTATAGAACAGTTGGACATTAGTTGGTGAGGCGAGGAGATCTCTCCCACCCTAGTGATGAATAATTGTTTTCAATAAAATAAAGTATACTCTTTTTAATTATCTAGCTGTATTTGGATGTGTATCTGTTGTAGATTATTGTTTTTCTGCTCTTTTAAATATTTCATTACACTTTTCATAGGTTGCACACACATGAAACTTGGAAACTCCTTCACATATTACGTTATTTATCATTGGGTTGACCCAAGACAGATAGATTCTATGCAATCATTAGGATATACAAGGATAGAGAATATAATGATTTTTGTAATTTGTATTCCCAATTTCTTTTCAAGAATGGATAGTCATGAGACTCCTTTTCTTAAAGAGTGATGGTAAAGTGATATAGAATAACTGTAACACCCTAAAATTCTATAAGTTTAACATTTTATTCAATAACATGTACAATTCAAAACACTAAGCATTTAAGGGAATATATCATTATGAAACATTATAATATATTAAATATTTTGAATAAATATAATCTATGATATAACTTGAAATGCACACAGATCTATGTTATCTTTCATTAAACACAAAAATGAATTTCATATACATCTTGTGTTACATGAAAGATCGATTTTTACTCAATACAATTAATATTATTATATAAATTGAAAATTATATACTATATGTTAAATTAGAGGTTATAAAAAATATCTTTATGAACAAAATGTGTTTTGTTATCATAAATTAATTTAATTTATATTAGTGAATGATCTTAATGAAAAATATATATTATATGTTCAATAAAAAAATGAAATTCATTAAATTTATTTTCTAGATATTAGATAAGAACAAATCCAATTTTATGCATAAAAATCTATATTTTTATAAAGGAAACATTCATACCTTTTAATGGTGAACTTGTTCGAAAAATAAATTTTCACACATTTATAAATATTATTTTAAGAAAAAATCATGATTTAGTAAATTTTAATGTCAAAATTTCAACAGGGTGAATTGTAATTAATTTTTCTGGTAAGTTCTATTATTTAATAAATACTGAAAATAATTGATTTTAATTGAAAACTAATTTTTTTTTAAAATAAGTAGAATGATAAATTATACATAAAATTGGTTTTCAAGTTTAATTAGTTCAATTATACATATATTAATCTAATTTAGGTTTTTTGAATCATTTTTATATATAATTTATATATTAAAACTTTGTAATCCTTTAAACATTTTCAATATAAAAACATTTTTTCTCATTCTGTCTATGGGATTAATTATAAATTTCATTCTTCCAATTCTGTGTATGGGATCAAGAAAAAAAGGATTCAATATTTGGAATCATAATAATTTAAATTACCTAATAATTCAAAATTAAATTTTTAGCATAATTAATAGTGAAAACAATTAAAAATAACTAATGTGCTTAAGGTTAAAACCGAGTTTTGCGCATTACATGTGTTTGTATTAATGTTAATTTTTCACACACATAAAATTTTTAATCAATTAATTAGAAATAATATTTATAATAATTGGGAATAATTTATCTATAAATTATCTTTTAATCATAATCTTAAAGGATTAAATTTCTAGGCAAATAAAAAGATATAAGTTAACTTTGTAAAAAAAACTATAAAGAAAAATTTGATTGAACATAAAATCTATGGAATAAATTGATAAAAATTTATTTTAAATTTTTTTGGAGGTATTTATCCAAAAAATCATCCCTCCCTTAATTTATTGTTAAATTATTGAGGCATATGAAGAAAGGGAGACCTTTTAATAGTGAATACTTTTGAGTATTTACAAAACTTTCACTCATCGTCCATTATAAATTGGAACTCACTGTCTCCCCCTCTTCACACCCCTAAGACATTTGGATTGAAGAAACCCTATCAAAATAACCCAAAAATATATAGAAAATAATCCTAGAATCCTAATATTTTTCATAAATAAGACTTCAGAAGGCTTTAGTGCAAACCTTAGGAGGGTACCTGGAGTAGGGGTAAAGTTTTACTAAAAGAGTTTTTGTTTTATTTACTTATCCACATACTTATATTATTATTATATCATGCTTATATAATACCCATAATATCTTAAATATACCAATATGTTGTTATGTTAAGGGCATGACAGATAATTTCACACACAACCATAAAATGGGTTACAAAATCATCATTCGTTTGTACGGTGGACTATAGCCTTGCGAACTGACATCGTTCGTTTTTTCCATTAGAAACATTCAATGATGGAAATAGGGACAAAAATAATTTTTATATATGTTATTTATTATATTTATGATTTATTAAAGCTTCTTTAATTTTTATATTACATGTACCATTATAATTTCTAATTTTTGGGAATACGGTAATGTCTTCTATGTGTACAGTGAACTAACTCCTCGCAAAGTAATGTGGTTTCTTGAATCATTACATGGAATGTAGTAAGGATATTTTTAACAAAAATATGTTATATATATTAAATAAAAATTATTTCATAATGATAATATAAATATATATAATTTATTTTACATTCTTTCAATACGACTGGAATATGGAAACAGTGTTTATGCATATATACGACATTTCGTCTCCCTGAAATATGTATTTAATTTCAATCACTAATTTTTATAGATTAATATAAATTGATATATACTCAATATATATGTTATCTACATAAAATTTTACAATATTGATATGACTAAATGACGATCTAAGTAAGCTGAGAAAAAATTAACTATTCGAAACATACTAGAAAAATAAGGCAATTAACACCTAAATAGTGAAAATAAAGAAATATTATTAATAAAAGGGAGATAAATCATTTTAAGAGAATAATATATGATATCCTAGATATTAATATGTTTCTGATATAAGCTAATAACATGTTTAAACCCTCTATATAGGAGGTTAAATAAAGTACAACCAAAAGGAAAGTGTGATGTATGGGGTTTCATCTCAATTTACATCCCATTGAGACTTATTTGTTTTTTTAAACCAATTCAATTTTATGTGGTTTATAAATACCCTTGAAATATAATATCATTAATACTTCATTAATCATATTTTTTTATGTTTCATTTTGATTTATCTCATCCAAGGGGCTTTGACATATAAATTACCAAATTTTAAAATTTATTATGGAATCTCACTTTCTTTTCTGACTGTTAACTTTATCAAAAAATGATCAGCTTATTATTATCCTTTTGAATTGGAAATTAAATTCTTATTATGTATCCATATTTTTTTTAATTGACAATATTTTTTCATAAATTTTATTCCATTTTAATATATGGTGTTTTCTTTTAATTTTATTTGATTTACTGGGGAAATGTTGATAAATATCTATCCTTTAAACAATATGGACAACTGATAAGGCCCATTATTTATGAATTTAGTTGATTATTAAAAATAAATAAAGAAATATTTGGATGTGTATGAAACTGTTTTTAGAGAATTTAAAGTAATACCACAAATGAATTGGTTGTCAGATGAGAAGAATCAATGGCCAAATCAGATGGGTTTTTACCTAGTATGTTTTAAACTATCTTATGAAAGGTATTGATGCTAATGGTACCATGTACCTAAGAAACATGGAATCCAAAAATTAATAATTTCCATCATTTATAATTAAATTAATATTATTATCCACAAGATTTTTTTATTAAACTTTTCACGACCCCCTTCCAACAAGGTGTACCCCACCTAGGACAACAATGGTATAAGAGAGATAGTGACACCTAAGTCTCACCTCCAGTGGGTCGTTTTTTGGAAACTAACACTAAGGGTAAAATAAACACTTAGTTGAGTGTAATTATCCTCTAAGAGAAAACATTTGAAATAGTGAGATAAGAATGAAACCATACAACTCCTTCTCAAACTCCAAAATAAAATAAAATCCAAATTACACGTATGTAATTTCATTTAAGAACTACTAAAAATGAAAGGAAATCTAAATGTACGAAAATAAATGTAAAGACAGCAGTGATGAAGAAACCGAAACAGCTCCAGGTTAACCCCAAGAAAGTAGTAACTCAACAGATCTTCATCCTCCTCCAACTAACACAAAAAACCATTTATATATATATATTGGGCGAGTTTAATAGTATACTCAATAAGATCCTTTTGATAGCCTCTCAATTAAAAGGTTAAAAAATAATGCTAAAGTACTCTGAAAAAAAAGTGAAGCTAACTCATCACCTAAATCGGTATGCTAAGTTTCAAGCCTCACCATGGCTACTCTCACCAGGTATCACTTACAAGAGAATAAAATATAATAAAAAATATCAATGTTACCCCGCTACCACCTCCCCACTAGTTTTTCACTCTTCCCCAATGTCATACGTCCCAAGAATCTCTCTCCAAAATGGATATCCCACAAACACTTGGTCGTAGCACCACAATATGCACCTCATGAAACACACCGTTACATCCACGTAACCAAAAGTAACCATGTAGTGTCTAGGATCTACCAAAGCCCATATAAACTGTGTCATACATCAGGTATTATACATCAATACATCACAATCCATACACCAAGTAAGGAACCTCAATCCATCAGATCCTATACTGGTTATACATATATTATTACTTTGGAAACTATATCTTGAATAAAAGTGTTTGAAATAACCAAAATCCATTACAACCCTCTACAAACATATATGAAGAAAACCAACCCCCATACATATCAGTACAAGAATCTATAGAGAAGAGAGTGGGCCAAAGGGGTAGTCAGCCATTCATCCTCCCACTGGGGAGTTAAGGAAAACACCCCCCTCAGATCAGAATCCATAGGGTGTCAGTTTCCCCAACTGAAGGGTGGATTAGCTATAAAACACAAAAATTACATAATATTATATAGCTCAAATCCACACTTTGGGAATATCCTAGTCTCAAAATCAAATATAGCCAATGTCTCTCAGACTTCTAGATGCCTTTTCTAATGCCAGATATCCTATAAGCACAACACCATTTAAAGAGATGCATTAAATTACATTATTCCTTTCATTGGTTTCAATTTACGTAATTATTTCTTCAACCATTAATGAATCATTAATATTTCTATATTACATTACATTATCATTAAAACAAATATCTATGCCCTCCAGGCATAAGAAAACCGAGTCCATATCTTCTCAAAATTATAACATCACCAATGCATTCGAGCAAGCTCAACCCCCATGGGTTAAAAATTTATTCATTTATCAGTGTTATTACTTTCCATATTACTAGGTACTCTAGGAGAACATACAATGATGTTAAAAAAGGTAAACAACCAAGCATATCCATCTGCCTCAAGTAGTGGGAAAGGAAAGAAGATAAGGAAACAACCTATCAGTTAGCCAAACAACATATTCAATCAAGCATCCAGATTTCATATCAACATGTAAGCCGAAATTCCACTTGTTGCATCATCTTTTATGTCCTACCCAAAACCCACAAGCATATACTGATGCATCCCACCACTCCAAGCCTCATCTACTGCAACAAAAATAGGGCCCCCTACCACATACACCACAACTGCCCTCCAAGAACTGCTATTCTAGGCTCACAACACATTGGAGCCTCCCCACCACATATACCACAACATTCTTCTAGGATCAGTCATCCTAGGCTCATCTCACATGACAAGTAGTAGGAATCAATAAACAAGCTAGGCTCCTTTCGCTAAAAAGAGGCAGTTTCCTTCAAACACAGTGAGATATCATGACTCCAAAGCACTAGGAAAATGGCATTTACATGTAATAGGGAAACTTAGGCCCTAAAAAGGAATTATATTTTTTCACACAACCATTTCCTTTTCGATCTTGAATTAACCAATAAATTAATCACATGTTTCAACTACAGGAAACCAAAGCAACAATCTATCTCAAGCTATCACAAATTAATTTAATATGCCTTTAATTATTTTATTAACATGAATTAACGAGATTTAGATTCCTTAACTGATTCAATTAAACAGTCATACTTGCATCTATTTTATTTTCCTCAAATAGTAACAATAAATGGATTTATTAAAAATTCTCTTTCATCTTTTATCCAATTAATTATCAATAAATTCTGGATTTATGACCATTAAAAATTTCACATGTTAGATGAATAATAAAAAGTGCATCATAGATATAACACTACCTATAAAATCAAGAGGAAAATCATTATCATGGTACAAAACAACATCATCCCCATTCGATCGATAAAAATTATGTACTCTAGTTCAAGTTAATAATTAGGTTAAATTCTATTGCGATCCAAGGGGATAAATAATTATAGATCTATTATTGTACATAATTAAATATAGAAGAAACAAATCTTGTACCTCAAAAGGTTATCAATGTTATTCACACAATAATAGACCAATGTTATGGATCCCACTCACCTCTCCCATAAGAATGACATCCACCCGAGGATGTTGTACCATAACATTGCAAAAAAACAACCATCAATGCTCCATTACAAACATTGAGATCAAGAACCACCACATAGATAAGTGGAATGGGAGGTAATAGATTGGGGAAAATGAATGAAAGGAGTTAGAACATACCTTGAATCTAAGTAAAATCTAAGGAGAGAAGCTATGGATCAATCCTCATAAAGGAATCACCAAAATGTTGTAGAGGGGTTTGTCGGGTCACATAGAATCAAGAAAGAGGCACTACAGTCATATGGTATGACAAAATGAAGTGGATTAAAACATTTTGAACTTACATCATTATGGATTTACATGATTATGGATTTACATGATTTGTAATACCCTTTCTTGTTGTGTAATTCTCAAGGTTCAGTTTTTCCAAAAAACTCATCACCTTTTTATTCTTAAACCCCTATATGTTAAACGTCATGATCTGATCTTCAGAAGTTGTGAAACCCTTTTTCACAATGTGTATGTTATTTACAAAGTGTTAAATCTTCTTACTTCCATTTGTTGGTAGTTTAATCTCCTCCAAAGTTCATTTGATCATCCTCTGAGCACCTCAATCTTCAGAAACATGCAAAGGTTCAATCTAAGACGATCCAGGTCCTTACATTAGACACCTCTCAAAACATTTCCATCCTCTACAATCCAAAACCAACCTAGACATGAAACATAAGGTTCATCCGAATATTAACCCTTTTAGATACATCTCAAAGATCTCATCATCATAGGTTCTAAACCACCTCACCCAAGTAGAAGGGGATCGACCCGATCAGTTTATGAACTTCCCATTAAGTATTTTATAACTATATTGGGGGAGTAGACTCATCCAACAATAGGATTCTAAATAATAAAATCACATGTCATACCCCATGATTCTTCACCTCCCATGGAAAGATAGTATGCCACAATAAGCAATAAGATAAATCCATCTCACAAACTTGAAAAGGTCTATAATAACAGAATGCACAACATTATAAGATAGAAGTTAAACATCAAAAAACTAGGGTTACAAATCATGTATCTATGAATCATGATTCTAGGTACTCTCCTCCATTCCACTAGGTCTCCACAAGACATGATCCAAGGGAATAGAACACACAAGAAACACCTTCTCCAAGTGGTCCTGGATCACTACATGCCACTCCTTGAAGGTTGCATCATCCTTAACATCGATCTCACCCAAATAAATCATGTGGGAGTCATCATAAACATAAAAATGGAGCTATGACATGTGAAAAAACATCATATATCTATCCCATATGTGGATAAAGTTCTATCAGATATGTCATGGATCCAACATGATCCAGCACCTATAAATTCCCAACAACCCATGGAGAAAGCTTACTCCCACGACCAAACAATTTCTTTTCCCAATGGGGTTTCACCTTTTGAGACACATGATCCCTAAAGCCAAATATCATATGTCTCCTCTTATGATTGGAATAATATTTCTAATGATCGTGCACATCTTTTGACCTCTCATAGATCACCTGAACAATATATTTCAGATTTTGTACCCATTTCGGCCCTAGAATTGATAACTCTCCGACCCCAGTCTAGCATAATGGAGAAAAATATGTTTTTCCATACTAATGTTTCAAATGGAAACATACCGATGGTGGAGTGAAAACTATTGATGTAAAGGAACTCTACCAAAGGTAGGTTACTTATCCACGAACCTCCAAAATCCAGGACATAAGATCACAACATGTCTTTAGGAGTTAGGATTGTCTACTCTGTCTGACTATCTATCTCTGGATGAAAAGTCGTGATAAATACACTGAGATCTAAAAGCATGATGGAGACCTATCCAATACCTAGTGGTAAAATGAAGATCATGATCAGAAATGATCATCCTCATGACCACATGGAGTCTAACCACCTCCTCCAGATACTACCTCGACAATCCTATAATGATCTCAACTCCTCGATCACTATAATGTGGCCTGAATTTTTTAAAGCATCCACTACCACCTATATAGTGTCATAGACTCCCTGATCTCAAGTTCAACTGGTAATAAATTCCATCAACATGTCCTCTCACATCCACCAAGGAACATCTAATGTCTGAAGAAAACCATCAGGAACATGGTGCTTGGACTTCACCTTTTAGAAGATGAAACATCATGACACAAACTCTACAACTATATGCTTCTAACTAGGCCAACACAACTAACATATCAAAGTTTGGTACCTCTATTTCAGGATTGGATGAACCGACAAAGGTGAACAATGTAACTCTTTGAGGACCATCTCATGCATCTCCAAAGGAAAAAAATTACTTCCCTAGAACAAAAACTGGTGTTCTTCATCCTCAGACCAACCATCATAGGCCTCAACACAAACAAATTGGTCTCTCAAAAACTCCACATCATATTCCCCGAACTAGGATTCCTCCACCTTCTGCACCAGAGATGATTTTACCATTATATGAAAAAGACAACCTCTTCTCTCAACTTCACCCATATCTAGATGTAATGCTAAAAGTTCATCTATCACTCTACAGAAATAATATTATTCATACACTACATCACTACATGAATTTCTGATCATATCATCAGCTAAAACATTTCCCTTTCCATGTGTATATGAAATATAAAAATCATTATCCTATAAGAACTACTTCCACTAACACTGACACACAGTTAGTTCACATTTGGGGAAAACTTACCTCAGGTTCTTATGCTCTGTGAAGACCACAAGATACTCATCGATGAGGTAATGTGTGTATAACTTTAGGGAAAACACTATCACCGCAAACTTGAGATAATGGGAGTCATAGTTATTCTCATGAGGGAATAACATGCAAGACCCATAAGAAATTAATGATATCTGATACATCCGAATACAACCCAACCTAAGAGACAGAGCATCACAAAAAACCTCAAACTAAACTCCTTATATTGGTGTACAATGAATCAAAACACTGAAAAATTTCTCCATCAGATACTCAACAGTTGTATTACACTGATCAGTCCAGACAATTTCCTGATCCTTTATATTCAATGTTATCATAGGAATCCCAACCTGAGAGAAATCAGCTATGAACAACCTTTAATATCCTTCATGAGTAAGAAAACATAGCCCCTCTACAACTGTCTTGGAGGATTCCCAAGACACAACTACTTCTACCTTTGATAAATAAACAGCTACTCCCTGCTGGGATACAACACATCCAAAAAATGGACTTTTGGAGACCAAAACTCTAACATATTTATCTTCAAAAATAGCTTCTCATGACGAAGAACTCCCAAAAAATCATGTGAATGCTTTGCATGATCCTCCTCGGGTGCAGAATACACAAGTATGCCATCGAATAAAAACACCATGAACATATACAAGAACACAAGGAACATAGCATTTAGTAACCCCATGCACATAATTAGAGTATTTTTCACACTGAATAGCATCACAATAAACTTGTAATTCCCAAGAAAACAATGGATAGTAGTATTAATAATATCCTCACCATTCACATGAATTTGATGATATCTTGACCATAAATCGTTCTTTGAGAACCAACTTGTTCCCTTCAGTTGATCAAATAAATCACCAATCAATGGAATAGGATATCGGTTCTACACTGTAAATTGGTTAAAGTGATAATGATTAATTCACAACTAAAAACATCCATCAACCTTCCTCATGAACAAAACTAGTGCACCCCACAATGACATAGTCGTCTGAACAAAACAACACCGTAACAAACCATCGAGCTGTATATGTAGATCTCACAACTCGGAAGGTATCATACTATACAGATACAACGAGATAGGATACATTTCTGGCTATAGTTCAATCCTGAACTCAGTCTCTCATCAAAGAGGTAATGCTAAAACCTCTTATAGAAAGACATCAGGGTATTCTTCTATGATACTAGGAAACACTGATTGTTGAAACTTTGACGAAATTAGAATTATCTCATCCATTAAGGATGACAAGGACATAACACACCTCTTACCCATTTGATGGTCTCTCTCACCAACAAACATAATTGGATCTCCATCGGCATTTAAGAACATGACCTACCTCCCAAAGAAAACCATGATAGTTTTTACCAAATAAAACCAATCCATAATGAGGATGATTTTATATGGTTGTATCTGTATACATATAAAATCTCCCCAAGTGTGTTGATTCCCCTGAACTAGCTCAGACATTATTCATAGATCAAACAAGTCTACTTGACCTCCCACTAACATAGTCAACACCAAGGGAACTGAAAGATTCTCTAACTCCTGGAAATATATATTTTTTATTATGGAAACACTTTTATGGAAAAAAGTGAGAAACCCATAAGGTCCAACAAAATAACCAAACAAACCCAATCAAAGACCGGAATGAATAGGAACTACCACATACACGCAACAACAACAACCGCCATCCCTAAGCTGGACACTCGGCGATCCCATGCAAGCATGGTCCCTCCCGGTGTTGCCATCCCTCCAAAACAGCCATATCCCAAGTTACCTGCAAAGGAAATGGTGGAGTGCTCCAGCCCAATGAGGGGGTCCAACCTGCACTTCCCAAATCAGACCGGGGGCGAGGCCTCGTAGGAAAAAGATATGTTACCAAAAAACAGCTTTAGCCTATTATTATTTTCTTCCCTGTAGAGACTCAATGCATTAACCATACCTCGACCTTAGGATCTTCTCCAATAACATCTTCCAAACGGTTCACCATTTTATCCCATGTTCGGATATACTCTTCTTTGCTAATTTTCTTGTCGTTGAATCCTCTCATTAAAATCAAATCTTGCTTGTCAATCCACTTTGCTTGTTCATGGTCGACCTCCACTCTAACAGCTCTTCCCATCATGTCAGCCTCTTCTTGTGGAATATCAACATACATAAATTCCTCGACCATAACCTCCTCAGAACAAAGTATGGGTTCCTTTCTAGTCCTTATATTCCCAGCAGAACATCCCATGTCATTTACATTCCCCATGGTTGTGGCCTGGGGATCCTCTTTCAGTGCGTTGGGGAGAGGCACCGATAATTTCTTCCCAGAACGGGTCTCCAAAGGTGGGGGAAGCAAGGAGTAGTCTTTCTTCCCCCTCCTCTTTTTGCAACTCACATTGTTCATTTGAGGAACCTCTTCAGTCACCTGATCCAAAGAGATCATGCTGACTCCCTCCTGGTCAGCCTCACCACCACCAGACTGTCCACCTATCATTTTAGAGAAACCACTACTATTTGGTATGTCACCTTCTGTAAATTGATGGCAAGGGGTTTGTTCATCTTCCCTCAAATGAGCCGCTCCAACCTCTGAAAAATCCATAGTAGCAAACCGGTTTGAGGAGCAAGGGATAGCCACATCTATGACTCTACGATGAACATATCCATGATCACACTCTGTTATCTAAGGATGGGAATCATCTTGGGGATTTCCTTTACCTTCCCCATCTACTCTCTAATGATCCCAAAATAGAGAAACCTACTACTATTGTTTTATCTATAACTGCCTTAGTGGAGGAACCAAAATTGGAAAAGCTGGAGCACATTGACTGCTCAAAAAGGATAGGCACTCCCACCACTGATGACATAATCCTCCCAAGAAAAAGATGTGTTTTATCCTTTGGCTTAGGCCTGGTATTTTATTACCATATAGAAATGAGACATTAGGGGATGGGACCTACCCCCGTCAGATTGGAAAATCTTTTGTCTTGATAACTAGGAACCTCAGAACAAGTCTCTTTTTTTTTACAAAATCCTAATGAATCCCTCCTCCTGATAATTTGGATTTAGATAATTTCATCTCAATGAAATTTTCTCTCCTCATAACTTTGAGATACATCTTCAGGATAAACAACGTGACTAGTGCTAAATATATGGATGAGAAGTCTCCTTGAAATGCCTCACCATGGCCTCCATATCTGAAAATTGGTCTGAAGCATATCAAAAAATGTTCTAGAAATGGATCATAAACTCTCACACACTGGAGATCCCCTTCTAGAGGGTAATAAGCACCTGGATACTGGTTTGATTCACCGTCGAAGAAATAAAATCGGCTCTAAACAAGTCTGAAAACTCCTCCTATGAGATTGTTAGCCCCTTGCGATCCATATGGAATAGGAACCACCACAACCTCGCTGCCCCATCTAACATATTCACAACAAATGACACCCATTGATCATTCCAAGCATGAACCAAAATGGAGGATATCTCAACCTCATCTGACCAGTCTTCTTTTGTGGAATCTGAAACAGATCCCTCATATTCCTATAGATTCTGGAATTGAAACTCTCAAAGTGTCCTACACTAAGTTTCAACGCCGTCAACCACCACTTTATAGTGATCGGTTTGAATAACTTACTAAACATATTCCGCATGAACCTGACGAGGAAATCAACCTATATGCATCCCTATAAAAGAAAAAACTTATTATAACTCTTAAACCTGGAATATGGAATTCATTAACATTAATTAATTGTTTTCAGTCATTCTTCTTAGCTTAATATATCCGATGGTCTAACCATTCAAACACAAGTGTGAAGAATAATGATTCAAGATCATTTCTTAGTTCTATACCCTATAACTAGTATTACCTCATTCAGTAGTAATTGTGTGCATAAAGGTTTGTTCTTCGGATCACTAGGGGCCCTATATACCTATGTCAAACTTTGTCTCCCATTTTTACAATGCTTTGTAAACTTAGATGACAATGATTCCCAACACTTCCAAGAATCCTCACATATTACTAACTCCAAACTCCATCCCATCCCTCAACCAGAGCTCTAATACCAAACTTTCATGGACCCATCCCTACAAGGTATATCCCTTATATACTAGAAATGGGAGAAGAGAGATAATGACACCCGAGTCCCACCTCCAGTAGGCCCCGAGCTAGAAACATGCATTGAGGGTATAATAAAAACACAAATGGGAGGCATTGATATTTAAGTGAACACATTTGAAAGAGAGAGATAATACAAACACCAACCAACTCATGCTCAGACTCTGATATAAAATTAAATCCCATGTACACATATGTAATGTCATGCAATAACTACTGCAAAATAAATTTAATGAAAAGTACCAAAATAAAATTAAAGACAACAACAACCACGAAACCTAAACATATCCGGCTAAACCTCAAGATAATAGTAACTATCCTGATCTCTAACCTAACCAAAAAAACCTAAAAAATAATATATATATATATATATATATATATGTAGGGTGAGTATAATAGTATAATCATTTGGATTCTCCCTGGATCCTCACACAAAAAAGGTATAGAAAGCAGGATAATGCACTTTGAACAACATGTGAAACTAAATCATCACCTAATCTGGTATACTATATTCCGAGCCTCAAAAAGGATACTCTTACCATATATCGCACACAATTTCATATAATATAATAATTAATATCAAGGGGACCCCATTACTTCTTCCTCTTTGGTTTTTTGCTCTTCCCTAACATCTCAGATCCTGAGAATTTTTCTCCAAAACAGATATGCCACAAGAAACTTGGGTGAAGGACCACAATATGCACCTTGTGCAACACACCACCACATACATGTAACCAAATTTTACCAGGTAATTTACGATATGATGTGTATCATACATCTAGTATTATACCACAAGCCATCACAACCCATATACGGAGTAAGAAACCTCAATCCATTACAACCTATACATGTTAAGCCTATAGTAGTTCTTACGAAACTATATCTAAAAAAAATGTGTGTGAAATGACCATAAACCATTAAATCCATATACACATATATATCTGGAAAACTAAACACCATGAAAACCCATTTAAGTAACTTCCATGATAAGAGAGAGGGGCCAAAGGGTGTATTCATCCATCCATCCACCCATCGGGATGTTGGGGATAACACCCCCCAAGGATTAGAATCCCCAAGGCATCAGTTTACCCAACCAAAAGGGTAGAGTATCATATAGAAACAAAACAATTACATGATATGACATACATCTCATCCAAACTACTGGCATAACCTAGACTTAGACTTAACTATAGCTAACCTCTCTCACACTCTCGACTACCTCTATAAAGACCGGATATCCTATAAGTACACATCCATTTAAAAAGATACACTAAATTACATTATTACTTTCATCATTTTAACTTTAAGTTAATTAATTATTTAACCAGTAATTAACCATTTACATTTCCCCATTACATTACATTAGAATTATAATAAAGATCCATGTCTTCTAGTCATATGAAAACCTAGTTCACTGCTTCTCAGAATTATGACCTTATAATTTCATCCAATCAATTTCAAAATCCATGGTTTAAATATTTATTAATTTATTAACATAATTACTTTCCATATCAACAGGTACTCTAGGAAAAAATCATAAGCTACCAAACAAAGTAAATAAACATGAATATATATCTTCCTCATGTACTGGAAAAAGGAAACAGGATAAACAAACAACTTAGCCTCCAACGAAAAAACTGATTCAAATAAGCATCCAACTTTCATATCAATGGGTAAGCCCATCTTTGACTTGTTATATCATCTCATGTGTCCTACATGACACCTGCATGCATATAATGATGCATCTATCCACTCCATGTGTCAATTTTTTTAAAATACATCTGGCCACCCTACCCCATATACCACAACAGTCCTCCAAGCTAAACTATCCTAGGCTCACAACACATCTCGACCTCCCCACCCCACATACCACAACATTCCTCTAGGATCAACCATCCCAGAATCACGTCACATCAAAAGCACTAGGAATCAATAATGTAATTGGTCTCTTGGCCATAAAACAAGGAAATCATCATCCATACACAATGAGCTACCACATCTACAAATCACAAGGCACTTGCCCTCTACAAGAAAGCAGTAAACTCAGGCCCTACAAAGGAATTATATTTTATCACACAACTAGTTCTTATTATATCTAGAATTAATTGATTCATTAATCACAGGTTCAATCTATGGGAACTTCAAAAAAATATAACTCAAGATATCACAAATTAATAAAAAAAATCTAACATGAATTTAATTATTTTGTCAACAAGCATTAAAAAGACTCATATTCCTTAACCAATTCAATTAAACATTACTTTATGCATTAATTTGATTATTATCATATTAAAAAAAACTAAATTCATTAAACCAACATCTATAATATTTTATCCAATTAATTATTAATTAATTCCATCTTTACGTTCTTTAAGAATTTCAAATACTCAACCAAGCACAACAAGAGTAGCATAGATATCACATTCTCTATCAAATCAAGATTCAATTCATTGTTATAGTACAGAAAAACACCATCACCATCTGATTGATACTAATTCAATAATCCAATTTATGTAACTAATTACTTTAAATTTCATTGTGATCCATGGGGTGAAAACATGATAGCTCTATGATTTCACATAATTAAATAAAGGATAAATGATTTTCCTAGATCAAAAGGGTGTCAAAATTATTTTCATGAGAATAAATCCAAGTTTTAGATCTCAATCACCTCTCCCATAAGAACAACATCCATGCAAGGAAACCACACCACATACACACCAACAAAAAACCATCAAAGATACATTAGAAACATGGAGATCAAGAACCACCACATTGATAAAAGGAACGATAGGTAACATATCGAATAAATTACATGAATGGAGGTATAAAATACTTTGTATTGAAGACATATCAATGGATGGAAGCTAGGGATTGATCCTTGAGGATGGAATCTCAAAAACGTTGAATAGAGGGTTTTCAGGTCACCTAGAATCAAGAGGGGGGTGCTGCATCCTTAGGGTTCAACAAGCATAAGTTTTTGAACATATTTAAAAAATACAACATCAGGTATTGAAAGGA
This sequence comes from Viscum album, assembly GCA_963277665.1. Classification (NCBI taxonomy): domain Eukaryota; kingdom Viridiplantae; phylum Streptophyta; class Magnoliopsida; order Santalales; family Viscaceae; genus Viscum; species Viscum album. The sequence goes on from OY728139.1 coordinate 1,256,558,109, forward strand.
AATGTAATCAATTTTCATGTCGTGTAATATTTAGGGTTCTGTTCTTCTAGAAAAACACTTTGACATTTAATTTTTAAACCCTAATTTATTACATGTCATAATATAATCATCATAAGTTGTGAAATCCATTTTCCTGTCATGTAAGTTTATTTACACGGCGTGAAATCTCCCTTCTTCCAGATGTAAGTAGAAGAACTCCTCAAGAATTCCTTTGATCCTCCTCCAAGAACCTCAGACATCAAAAACATGTAAAGGGAAAATCCAAATATATTTGTTCCCTTAAAACATTATATAAGGATTAATTTCTTTCTTACTCTATTGATTAAATGACATTTTTAGTTATTTATCTTTCCATATTGATTCATTATTATCTAAATATAAAAGTCAAGTTATTTAATTGGAATGAGTGTTCAATTATCTACATTTCTATATTGATTATGCTTATTTATTCATGATAGATTCTACTAAACTTAACCCTTAATGAGAATATAAACTCACCCTTATTTTTCTTTCATTACTCAAGTTATGAAGATTAATCATTTGAATGTGTTTTTAAGGATGTTGAGATTTTAATATTGTTAGGTTTTAAGTTCTTTTCACTATGTAATATGGTTATCATCTATACAATCTTGTTTTACAAAACTACCAAATTTTTTAGTCCTTTGGGATTTGAATCTTGTATTTATATCAATGTAATAACGTAAGGAATTGACTCTAGGATACTGGGGTTAGGGTCATTATAGTTGGCATGAAGAGATGTTTAGTAGAAATCATGGGATCTTGAATTAGTACAATATAGATTATGGAACATAAGCCAATGATAGAATTTGAGGACAATTATATAATAAAATCTTATAGTTTTGGTAAGGTGGATATTTTATGGGTATCCCAAGTAATATCTCCCTATCTAAATACTACAAGTATATGTGGTTCTATCATAGATGTACTTAGGGGTGATAACTTTGAAAAGGGAATTTTGGGATTGACTCAAGTGTAACCTGGTACACGACCAAAGACATTAATGTGCACCTGGGTTGAGAGTCACATGGGATATATTTTGGATAATTTTCTATTTAATTACAATCAATTTTGAAGGATTTGAAAGTAAGGATATCCTAAGATATACCAGGATTATTATTGTGATATTAGATATGCCTAAAATCTTCAATTTGTGTCAAGTATTTCGCTTTTTTTGAGATTATAAATTATGTTTCGTCATGATATGGCCTAATATAGTATATGTAGTCATTTAGATATGGTTACTACAATATGGAATGGGAACCCCAATAATGCACATGATCCAAATAGAATGAAGGATCGTATCTTTTATGTTTTTAAGAAAATATTTCAAATGTAACTAGTCTCCCAAACATTCTTTTCATATGAGGACATAGAATCATGTGCTAACAAGATAGGGAAATAAGTCTCTAAGTACTATTTTGTTAGAGGGAATAATGAGAACAAGAGGATAACTAGGAAAAATATGGATAATGGATATATAGAAAAGAAGTATTTTTCCATGTGTGATAATTTTGGGAAGAAACTCCATGTTACTTGCTTAAAAGAATTTCTATTTGGGTAAAAGTGTGTTGAGAAAGACCACTATACTATTTATTTCATTGGAAAAGAAAATTTTCTAATATACAATGTTTTTAAATTATATATATGGGGAACTAAGCGAATGAATTCTCCAAGAAAAAATGAAATATACCTAAAAAAAGCTAATGGATCATGGTCTGGATTATTTGATTACCATAGACAAAGTGGTATGGATAATGTGTTATGGTTTGGATCAAATAATTATGTTATTTTAGTAATTAGACAATTAAATTATGTTTATTATAATTAGGAAATATAAAAGTATTGTACTATAGTAATTTTTCATAAGGGATTTGAGAGAACTTTCTGAATGCTACTAATGACCTAGAAAAATGATTCAGTAAAAATTGTAACATCTTTAACAAAATACGATTAAATAAAATATAACAATTAAGGTTATCCTTATGTTGAGATAATGATGATTGGATAAATATATGATTGATGTGGTTAAAAAAAAATTAGATACTATGATCTAAAATAGAATTTAATATATGGTTTTTGGATTATAATATTTGGAAGGGTCATAATGTTAACCATTTTTGAAATGGTTTAAGTCAAACATGGGATGGGGTTTTAGTGATTAATGTATTACTTCACCATATGATGAAAAGGTTGATAAGAGATTAAGTGAGAATAGTTCAAGGAACAAAAAAAGGATGATATTCTTCTAATTAAATTGAAAAATATAAATAATTATATTTTATTTATAAACCTAGAGAGTTATCAACTTCTTAAACTATAAGAAACAGGTCTTGAAATTAAAAAAAAAAATCAAACTCTAATCATTTTTTATGATATAAAATACATTTTTTACAACTCTATTTTAGGGATTTTTGGTCATTAACATTATCCTAAACATGTTATTCATCTCTCTCCATTGGTATTTTTTTTCTGTTCCTTTTCCATCATTTCATTTCTAGAAAATTTTCTCTTATCTAGAAACATGGTTATGTGATTATTTTATATGGCTTGTTTACTTCACTTTCTCTCTTATTTAGAGGATATTTCATTAACCCATTTATTATGTGGTTTTTTCCAAGAAATTAATTTTAAAATATAAAACCCTATATTAGCATGATAAATTTTAAATTTTGATTACGCAATTTATTTAAGGTGGGGGAGAATGTGACACCCGGAAATTCTACAAGAATAACATTTTACTCAATATTATGTATGACATACAACACCAAGATTAGGAGGGAATAAAAAATAATGAGACTTTAAAAAATATTTACTATTTTAAATAAATTAAATATATGATATATATTTTTATTTACCCAAAACTGAGTTAGTTTGTGTTACACACAACAACGAAATTCTTCAATAGCTTGTGTTACATGCAAAAATGAGTTTCACTGAATACTGTTAATATTATTATTTAAAATAAAAAATGTCACCTAGAAGTTTAAGTGGTGGTCATGAAAAGGATGAACTAACTTATGAACATATATGTGTTAATTCATTGGGTACAAATTAATTAGAAATAAATATAGAAACCAAATGAATATAAATGAAATTTTTTATAAAAACTATTACTATGAGCCAAAAGGTGTTTTATCATAATAAATTAAATTAACTATTATTAGTGAATATTATAAATGAAATTAATATATTATATATTCCATAAAAAAATTATATTCATTATATTATTTTTATAGGAATAAGATAAGAAGAAATCCAATTTTATATATGGATGACAATATTTTTCTAATGGTGATTTTTCCTCCTTTTAATGGGGCACTTGTTTGAAAACTAAAATTTAGAAACTTTTATAAATTTTATTTGAAAATTTTAATTTAATTTTTTAAATCATAATGTAAAAACCATATGAGGGTGAATTTTTTGTTTTTTTATAAGAAAAATCATATTTTATTGAATAGTGAAAATACTGGATTTTAATTGAAAACTAACATTTCATTTCAATAATTAAAAATGGAAAATTAAATTTTAAATTGGTATTAAAATTTAATATGTTAAAAATATATATAAATTAATAAAATTAATTTCATTGGAATATATTTTATTTCTAATTTAGATATAAAAACTTGTTAAACTTTTGAACATTTTTACATTAAAAACCGGCTTTCTCGTTTAGTCTGTAGGATTAATTTAAAATTAAACTCTTCAACTTATCAAATTATAATTTGGAAAAATAGATTCCAAAGTATGAATTATGATAATTTATATTATATAATATGTTTGAATTAAATTTTTACTATAATTATTAGTGAGATAGCTAAAATTAATTAACACGATTAAGGTTTTAACATGGTTTTGTGCATTACATGTGTTTGCATTAAAATTAATTTTACACAAATATGGGATTTTAATTTAGTTAATTTTAAATAATATTTATAATAATTGGTTTTAAATTATATAACAAATAAATTTTAATTATATTATTAAATTACCAATGTAAATAAAAAGATACAAGTTAACTTGGTAAAAAACAAAAAAAGATAAAATTGATACACATAATGACTGAGAAATAAATTGATAAAAAACGTGTTTATTTTGTGTGGTGGAGGTATGTATCGATAAATGAATCCCTAAACTCCATTATGGTTCATTTTTTGACGCATAATATGTTTGGGAGACCTCCCAATAGTGAATATTTTTGAGTATTTACAAGAATGTCACTTAGCCTCCACTATAAATGGGAACACACTCTCCCCCCTTATTCACACCTCTCAAGCCATTTTTCTCAGAAATACATTGCAAAACTGATTCCATAAATTTTCTAAACTCATCCTATAAGAATTATCTTAGGAATAAATCCAACATAATAATTCTTTAGATAAAATCTAAGGAGGATACCCAAGAAAGTTATAATATTCTTCTTAAAACGTTTTTATTTTTTTCATTTTCCACCTCTATCAATTATTATTATACCATGATTATATATTAAACTCTATATATTACATATATATAGATGTTTTTATGTTATGGTTATTACCTAAATATTTACATACATTCATAAAATGGGTTACTAAATCATTTTTTGTGAGTATGGCGGACTACCACCTCACAAATTGACGTCGTTCACTTTTCCAATACCACCTTTCAAGATTTGGAATAATGATGAAAATATAGTTTATATACTATAGTTATGTTTTTTATTATTTTTTATTCTTTTTGAGTTATTATATAACATATAATTTCATACTTTCTATTTTTTTGGGAATACAATAATGTTGTTTGTGTGTACGGTGGACTACAACCTCGCTTAGCAATCTGATTCATTCATGCCTTAAAAGGAATGTATTATGGATGTTTTTAATAAAAATATTTTATAAATAAGATATAAAAATTATTCTATAATGATAATAAACATATATATTATTTAATTTTATTTCTTTCAATATGACAAGAAAATGGAAACAGCGGTCATACGTACGTACGGTCTATCATCTCCATGAACATTGTATTTAATTTACTATCATTAAATTTTATGGATTACTATAAATAAATATATAATGAATATATATGATATTTAAATCATTTTTTACATTATTTGGAATACTAAATCATGATCTAATTAATAGGAACACAAAAATTACAAGTGGAAACATAGTTGAAAAGCGTGAAAATTAACACCCAAATAATGAAAATAATGAGTGATTATTAAAAAAATGGGTTATAAAATCTTACAAAAGAATAATAAATGATATAATAAATATTTATATGGTTATATTATAAGTTAATAACATATTTAAAACCACCATTCATAGAGATAAAGAAATCACTACCAAAAGGAAATATCGAGGTAAGTGTTTTTGCCTCAATTTACATTCCAATGAGACGTATTTATTATTATGAATCAATTCACATTTATGTGGTGTATAAAATGAACCTTGAAATTTAATATCCTGAATAATTAATTTTTAATGTTATTTTATATTTCAATTTTAATTATCTCATCCAATACATTGTGACTTAAAAATTACCAAATGGTAAAAATTAATATGGAATCTCACTTTCTATTGTGGTTGTCATCTTTACCATAAAACAATCACTTTATTATTATCATATTTAATTATACATTTCATTTATATTAAATAAACATATTCTTTTTTAATAGATGTTATTATTTCCTAAACCATATACCATTTTAACATTTGGTGTTTACTTTGAAATTTATTTATCTAACTCGGGAAATATTTATAAACCTACAAACCTTAGACAATGAGAATATTTGATAAAGAACATTATTTATGAATTAAATCGATTATTTGATATATAAAGAATGATTTGAATTGGTAAAAATTGATTTGGTGACTATTTAATGTAATCCCATTAATGAATTTTTGGTATCATGAGATGAATTAGTTTTCCAAATCATATGGGTTTTACCCGAGATGTTTCAAACTGGATGGTGAAAAGTATTGATGGTAAAGGTACAATGTACCTAAGAAACATGGAATTTAATAATTAAAAATTTAATTAATTAATAATTCATTTATTTAATTACCCATGATATTATTTCTATGATATTATCTATGGATGCATTTCATTCTCATTTTAGTGAATTAATGGAATGAGTTTTCAGTTATATACCTTGAAATATTGATTATGCCTTATCTAACATTTATTGTCAAGTTATTTAAATGGAATGTGTAATTTATTATCTAACTTTATATATTGATTATTATTACATGTTGATTATTATTATTTATTGATGGTATATTTTGATGTACTTAACCCTTACAGAGAATTCGATCTCACCCATATTTTGGTTCTTTTCCATGGGTTATGAAGGTCAATTTTATAAATGTGTTTTCAAGGAAGCTAATATTTTACATATGTTAGGATTTATATTATTTTATTGATGTAATATAGGTATCATTTATGTAATATGGTTTCCAAAACTACTAAACTATTTGTTCCTTTTAGATTTGAATCGTTTTTTACTTCTAATGTAATAAAGTAATCCACCAAGTTTGGGATACTAGGGTCAGTGTCATTACAATAATGATTCATAGGGAAGTGAGAAGAGTAATCTAAGGGAACACCACAATTTTTTAAACATTAAACATAAAATCAATCAATTGTATATAAGGTTTTAAAATTTGTAACCCATTAAATAATATTTTAATACATTGATAGTAATGTCTCTTACCGAAACAGCCTAAGTCCCATATTAATGAATTTTTCGTAGGTCTGAATTTTTTTTATCACCCCATGATAAGAGTGCATCAATATTAACACCATTTCTAGGGAATCTGGTGTTAATATTTTAATCTTGTTTAAAATTATCTTCAATTGGTAGATCTAGTTCTTCAATCCATAATGGTTTTTATCCTGAGGATGAGATGACTGTTCTTGCTAGGATTTGAATTATGAAAATCATTGAGCTATAAGAAAGAGAATGTTTTTCAATTCCATTGGCTAACTATCATAATTATACTTCTTCTTCCACAAGATTTACATTGGGTGTTGAAATTATTGAAGATAATATTACTCCGGTTAATATTACATAGAGAGTAATGTATATACGAGATTTAAACATTAATAACCGACAATTTCAATTGAATGGTCATTACGAATGTGAACTCAAAACTAGAAAGATAGGTTTTATAACTAAATTTCATGGAATATCAACTAATGAACCTAATAGTAATTTGAGATCATTTAAAAAATTATATAATTGATTCAAAATAAGGGGAGTCAATGAGGCTGAAATCGACTGGAAGGATTTCCCCATATCTCTTGATGGTGTAATCTAGTAATTGATCTACAAATTTCAACCTTGATAATTCACCTCATGGGAAGAGTTACAAAGGGCCTTCCTAAAAACAATTTATCTTCTTTAAGTAGTAGTGAACTAAAGAATGAAATTTAAGGAATCAAATAAGAAAATAGAAAAAATATCTATGTTATTTGGGAAGGGATAAAAAATAGTCTACATCCTGCCCACACTGGCCCTATAAAGAACATTACATCTTTGTATTATGGTCACGACCCGTCCTATGGGGCCTGCGTAGTGACTAACCCCAAGACCACCTCCAAATGGCTAGGGGATAGAGACTAGCTCCAAATTAATTATCCTGCATGTGGGAGGAATTTTCCTATGTACATGTATGCAGGCACACACACATCCCCAGACCACCATTCCAAATAGTAAACATGCATGAACTAAGAAAACCATAGAGAGAAAAAGTACAAAACTAAAAGAAAATGGTCCAGAATACAAGACTAAAAAAATACAAGTTCAAGCTCTTGAATTACATCTGCGGTAAACCCAGCATGAAGGTTAAGTGTAGGGGGTGTCACATAAACTTGTAGAAGGATGCCTCATTTGTCAGATTTCACTGGGCACCACATGGTCCCAAGGCACCAAGGACTCAATTGTAGTGCTTTTCATTTGCACAAGACACGACACGTTTGGGCGGAGCCCCTGTAGGGGTGAGTAACATAATACTCAGTAATAATCCCAAAATTAAAAGGTAATACCACAAAATAATTTATGAACAATGTAGATGACCAAAGAGGTAAACGAAGTGTAGCCACAAATAAGTAAAATCAAGAGAGAGTCCCTAAAGTCATCTCACATAGGTGTAAATTTAAAGAAAATAAAGAAAGACTAACAGTCAAAACACTTAACACCCTGTTACACCGAAGTGATCATCCTTAATGAGTTCTTAGGTCTGCTGGGTCAACTAGTTTTACTCATCACTTAGTCCAGTTGTGTCACCTTGACCCACTCATCTCATTGGCCTACTAGTTCACCTAGACTCACTCTTCTCCATGGACTAATGAGGCACCTAAACACACTCGTCTCATTTTCATGTCGATTAACCTACACTCACTCATTTTATTGGCCTTCTGGTTCACCTAGACCTTCTCATCTCCATCTTGTCATCACATCCAGCCACATGATTCCAGATCATAGCACGCTTAATTCTAGGAGAATCAACTCCTCAAGCCATTGGTCGTATCTCAAATTCCACCAAAGTCCACTTAATGTATACCAAAATAGATATCTTTTCTTGAGGGTCCCAATGATGCAAACAAATCATTAATTGAATGTATGGTTTTGATGTTATGGGTGTTTTAGTGAAAGTGGTTGGTTGGGTCTGGGGAAAGTCTGGCCCTGTCGGACTGACTCGACTCGGATCAGCCGACCCGACCTAACTCGGTCAGGTTTGGTATGACCCAATCCATCCTGGAGCACTGGGATGGATGAGCCCAGCCTGTTGGGTCATGGGTCCTGCCTTGTGTCCTAGTCCTCCTCTGGCCCAGTCTGTGCTGGAGGGTTTCTTTCCATCTAGCCGGGTCGCCCAACGACTCAGTTCCCTTTGGGTCAGCCTGCACTGGAGGGACGACTCTATCCATCTAGGGATGAGGCACTCTCTATGACCATTCAAATCACGTGTACCACTGTGTAATCACCCCGAAACTTTGTCATATGGTCCTTGCAACATCTAGTTGAGCAGGCATCTCGGATCCACCACCTGGGGTGGCTGCCGCAGATTCCACTGCCACTGGACTTTGTTGGTGGACCTATTCACCGTTTTATCCCTCCTAAACATGACCCTCTAATGTTTCCACATCCCACCTAGCTATGGAACTCCATTTTCCACCATCATGGAATAGGCTGGTCGTGGCCTCCACTACCGTTGGCTACCGAGCTAGCAGCCACCTAGCATCTCCATCACCTTTGGCCTCCTACTGCTGTTTATCACAATGTTGTGATCCCACCTGGACCACTTATTGATGTCTCAATGAAGAATAAGTAGAAGGTGGTGAATAATAGTGCACAAAGAACACATGAATGATGGACCGTGAACTTTTTTTGGGTTTTCAGGGTTCGACCTTGTTAGGGGGTCAGATGAAGAATAGAAACATTAATTGAATCCAACTCCCATAAATTCCCACAAGTCTATTCCAATTCCACAAAACATGTGATCAATCCGTGGGTCAACCTATTCATGGTTTGTCCAGCTTTGGTTGCTCAAACCAATTAATGGGGATGGAGGGAAGAAATTCATATAGAATGAAACCCATTACATTGAAAACAGGATCGATTGTAGGAAATAATTCATCGTTGATGGTGATCTGTCCACAAGTATTTTCTATTTGTCGTCGTGGGTGAGATATCTCAGAGAGGAGGGGAAGTACTCATTGTCATTGGTGATTTGTCATTATTTTCCACCAATGAAAGTACTCTAGAGGTTCAGATAAAATGTAGAACAATCCAACGATCTTGTACCCCTATTATGAAATTAATTGAAAAAACTCATTTTAGTGTTTCTCTTTCCCTGGGTCGTCGCATTGTTACGTTGTTTCATTTATGAAATTAAATAGAGTTTTTGTTATGGTTTAGTTATAGTGTCACTGCATTGTCTCATTTATTAAATAAAATAGTGAGGTTGATGTTATGTAACAGAAAAACAAATTTGAATAAAATAAAAAAAATACTTTATTAAGTTTATTTAATTTCTTATTTGAAAAAGATAAAAAATTATCTTTTACCCTCGACCTAGTCCTATCACGGTTAGGTCCTTTCTTAGGTAATGTTTTTATTCCAGATGCAATAGTTCCTTCATATCATTAATCCAGGAACTCCTTTAAAAGCATCCAAATTTCATATGTGTGTTATTTTTAAATAACTAATTAAATTTTGAACACTTATTATAGTCTCATCAGGACTTGGAATCACGCATTGCCTCAGTGCCTAGTCTTGAAATAATCCCATATAATTTAAAAAAATACATGGAATTTTTGGGACATTATATTATCCCCACCTTAAGGATTTACATCCTCGAAATACAATACAAGGGCTAAAAAAATGGGGATACTGAACATGAAATTTGATCCTCCCACTCACAAGTTTTCTCCTGGAGATTCATGTTCTTCCATCAAATTGGAACCAGAGAAAAAGACCACCCACGAAAGATCCTCTGTAGTCAATACTCAATATCCACAAAGAAATCATTCAGCTTCTCCCCATCATCAATGTATAGATCACCCTAGTCGATGACATGTAATGGATCATTCACATACCTCCTCAACTGCGACACATGGATGACATTATACACCCAGTTCATTTGTGGGGGAAGAGCTAGGTGTTATGCCCCCTTGCAAACTCTACTAAAAATATAGAAAGGGCTGATAAATTTTAGAGACAACATACCTCCCTCACCAAATCTCTATAATCTCCATCAAGGTGAGACAGTAAACTTCTTACCAATCAAGTAGTGCCTCCACACCTTCAAATCGAATACCATTATTGCTAGCTCAAGATCATGGGTCACATAGATCTAATCATATTTCCTCAACTGCCATGAGCCATTGGAAATCACCACTTTCCCCTTAATTAAGACACAACCCATTCTGGTCCCTGATGTGTCATAGAACACTACATATACAATTCCATCCCTTAGAAGACACAATATAGGGGCACTCGTCAGCCTCTGCCACAACTCCTAAAATCTCAGTTGGAAATTCTCCATCCACAAGAAGAGATATCCCTTCTATGTCAAAGATGATAAAGGAGATGCTGCCCAATAAAATTTGTCCCCAATCCTTTGACAGTACCCTGCCAATCCCATGAAACACCTCAAATCAGTCACACTCTTTGGTGGCTACCAAGTAAGAAGTGCCCCTATCTTTTCTGAATCTATAGAAACCACAGAATTTGAGATGACATTTCTAAGAATGTGGACCTCTAGAATACATAATTGACACTTATATAGATTACCATTAATATGTTTCTCTCAAATAGGGTCCAATTCTATCCGTAGGTGTGTCGCATGCTACTCCTCAGACACTGAGTACACTAGGATATCATCAATGAAGAACATGATGAATTAGTCAAGGTAGGGTTGGAAGATCCTTTTCATGGGTCCCATGAACACTATTGGGGCATTAGTCATGTCAAATGTAATCCCCAATAAATCATAGTGGCCATACCGACATCTAATGGTTTTCTTTGGAACATCCTCATCCCAAACACGACGCTTATGATAGCCAGACCAGAGGTATATCTTTGAGAACCACTCCTATCCCTTCAGCTAGTCAAAGAAGTTATCGATTCTAGGTAGTTAACATTTATTATTTACAGTCACCTGATTTATGTGATTATAGTCCACAAACAGCTACAAACACATGTCTTCTTTCCTGGAAAACAAAACTGGGGCCACCCAAGGTGAAACACTGGGCCTGATAAAGCTCATCCTCTATAAGTCCTCAAGAATCACCCTTAACTCATGAAGCTTGGTAGAATTAATCTGATATTATGGTGTGGATATTGGTGCTGTCCCGAGGTATAGATCAATGAATAAGTCAAACTATCTATGAGTAGGTAATCTGAGAACATCCTCAGGTAAGATGTACCCATACTCATCCACCACCACATGAAACTGCAGGCTCCTCTTGTCCACTATGATGAAGGTAAGGATATCCCTATTATGTGTGATTAGCTTCACCCTCTTATGAGAAAGTATATCCTATGAGGAAATTTTTCCCATTACATCAGTAAATGAAAACGTTGTCCCATCTACGAGGACACACCACACTCTACGACTAAAATAGTTAATTTGAGCATGGACTGGGATAACCAATCCATACCTATAATGACATCATAAGGCCTCGATGCCAATACTAGGAGATCTCAGTCCAGGCTCTTTCCTCCATGAGTAAGCTCACACTATTAGAACTAGTGTGTGATTTTCAAATCCCCTCACGTTGGATTATTTAATTGTAAGGATCATGCCAACAGCTCCACCAGAATCTCTGATCTCTGAACAAGGTCTATGGAAAGGAAAGAGTGACTGACACCCATGTTTATAATAAATATATCTAAGTTATACAATACATAGATTATACCTATAATCATCATTGGATCACCGGGGTTTCATGACTCTGTCGCTTGAAGCTAGCCTCACCCATGTCCACCAACTCCCGGAGCCTATGGTGGACAACCTGGGGGTGGTGGTGGTACTACCTCAATCCTCCATCCACCATCTATCGATCTGCCTACTACCCTTCCACATCCACCTCTCTATGGACCACCCTACTCGACCCTCTACCTCAGACTTGATGGTCCCTTTACCATCGGCTGATCGTCTTCACGGTGATTCGGGCAGTCACGATCCATGTGTCCCTGGCTACCGCACGCGTATCTCACCCTGTTCCTCTACTAAACCCTTCTACCTTGGGGACCTTTCACTGCCGATCATGTGCCATGTTTTTCCCCTAAACATCTTGACATGATTGGGTATCTGTGTCAGCTTCCTGTTGCCACTACCGAAGGCTCCTCCAGCTGGAGTCTACAGTTAGCTTCTAATGTTGGCACATGCTCTTCCAAGAATCTCTCCGTGAGTATATCTCACTACAGCACCCCATCATGAGTAGGAATGCTACGAAATACCATATATACCCTGATCTCTTGGTGTATTCCCCTCTCAAAATCCCAAGACAAAAATAACAGGTATCCCACCATGTTTGTATAGTAACGAAAAATCTTGGTGAATCTCGCTAAGTACCCTGATACTATCATACTACCCTAATGTAGGTGTCATAGCTCTTGTATATATACAAAGTGTAATGTAAGAGGAATTAACTCCTCCATGAAGAGGCTCTAGAAGTATGACCAGGTGAGGATCACCTCATCATACGCCTGGATCATCAAGCTCCACCATCTCCCTGCTGATCCCTAAAGATGGATCATGGATAAGATCGCCATCTGGTTGAGAGGATTCCTCGTAATATGGAAAACTTGTGTAACCACCTCAATCCAGTCCTTGGCCACCCAAGATTTAGTCTCACCCCTAAAAATGGGAGGCATCTGTCTCTAGAGCTCTTCTATTTCATGGAGCCTGCATGCATCCCCTATCGGTAGGGATGGTAGGATTTTCTAGACAATGGGTGGTGGTTTCACGAGTGCACCACCCTGTATGGATACCTCCATTATTGGTCCCTAACCTGATGCCTCATCACTATGTGTACTATCCTTGTGGTCACACATCGGGATCCTGGCTGGTTGAATGCATGGAGGCATCCAAAAATAGATCATAATGAACCATAGTCAATAGATTACACCAGATAAGATGACTCTGAATCAATAAGAACTTGAGAACACTCTCAATTCCTATATGAAGCATGAAAATAGTGTTTTCATATACATAGTCAAGAATAATAATTCAGGGTCCTACTATATGGATACATCGACCACTACACCAATACAGGACTCCCCAAGTCTAAATTTGAAACTCAAAACATTCCACACTATTTCCCTAAAACAAACCCATATACTCTCGATCTTTAAGGTAGAACCAACATCCTCTGATACCATCCTATCATGACCCATCCCCCAGGGAACATGTTGTTTCAACCCCAGACCACCTCCAAAATTCTAGGGGATGGTGACTAGCACAAAATTCAATATCCCATAAGTGGTTGGAATTTTCTTGAGTTCTTGTATGCATGCACACACACATTCCAATTCCAAAATGCTGAAAAGTAAACATGCATGAACTAAGACTACCATTGAGATCAATAGTACAAAACTGAAAGTCAAGGGGACAAAATACAAGACCAACAAAATATAAGTACATGCTCTTGAAGTCTATCTACGGAAACCATACCTGAAGGGTAGTTGAAGGGGGTGCTTCCTGAAGCAATATAAGTACGCATCGTCTGTCAGATATCACTAGGCACTGACAGGTTTTGGACAACCAAGGTCTCTGTCGAAGCATATGTTATCAACCCAAGACACGACACGTGCAGGCAGATACCGTGTAGGGGTGAGTAACACAATACTCAGTAAGTACACCAAAACGAAAAGGTATTACCACAAAGAAAAGTATACACAAAGTAGACTACCAAATTTGTACACAAAGTGTAGCCTATAAAGAGTATGGTGAAGAGAGAGTCACCAGAGTCAGCTCACACCTGTATAAATCTAAATAAAAGAAAGTAAGACTAATAATCATAAAACATAACACCATGTAAAATTGAATCACTCATCCCTAATGAATTCTTTGGTATGTTTGGTCACCTAGACTCACTCATCACATAGTCTAGTCACCTAGAATCACTTGTCTCCTTGGCTTGCTGGGTCACCTAGACCTGCTCAACTCTTTGGCCTGCTGGTTCACCTAGACCCGCTCATCTCCTTGGCCTGCTGGGTCACCAAGACCACTTGTATCCTTGGTATGCTGGCTCACCTAGACTCACTTGTTTCTTTGGAATGTTGGTTCACCTAGACTATCTCATCTCAGTCTTCGAATCACAGCCAGCTAAAGGATTCCCCACTCATAGCGCACTTGATTTCAGGAGAATCTACCCCTCAAGCCAGAAGTCAAATATCAACTTCCATGAAATTCCACATAGTGATTACCAAAAGGTCCACCTAGTTGCGAGGGTCCCAACACTGTAAAAGGCACATCAATTAGACATATTGTGACAACTGGGTCCTAATGACAGCACAGCCACCCTGGCTTAACCTGCCCATCGGGTCCTGGCCCACCAGGTACCACCAGTTGCCCCGCATACACATAGGGCCCACCCCAGGATCCACCCACATGCCTGAACGGGTCATCTGACTAATGATAGTCCCCACAGTCCAACACATGTCCTTTTTAGTGTGTTTTTTCCTCAGTCACACACACTCATAGTGCGCTTGATTTTGAGAGAATCTACCCCTCAAGCAATCAGTCATATATCAACTTCCATGAAATTCCACATAGTGATTACCAAAAGGTCCACCTAGTTGCGAGGGTCCCAACTCTGTAAAAGGCTCATCAATTAGACATATTGTGACAACAGGGTCCCAATGACACCACAGCCACCCCGCCTTAACCTGGCCATCGGGTCCTGGCCCACCAGGTACCACCAGTTGCCCCGTATACACATGGGACCCACCCCAGGGTCCACCCACGTGCCTGAACGAGTCATCTGACTAATCATAGTCCCCACAGGCCAACACATGTCCTTTCTATTGTGTTTTTTCCTCACTCACACACACCCTGCGAAACTTCTCAGGAGGTCACTCAACCCGATCACTACTGCAGGCCATGCACGTTTAACTATGGAGTTCTAATCAGACAGGCTCCCGAAAAGGAAGGTTCACCTTGTTGACATTAGTCACATCATTTAGCCATTTAACCCTTTTATCATTTGGGGGTGTTACAATCACCCCCCCCCCCCTTAGAGCACAACACCCTCATTGTGGGCCCTATATCTCAACCCAGGTAGTGCACTACACTTAAGGCTGGGTTCCTCCTCTGATACCAAATGTGACAACTGGGTCCCAGTGACAGCACTGCCACCCCACCTTAACATGGCGGTCGGGTCCTGGCTCACCAGGTACCACCAGTTGCCCCGCAGACACGTGGGGCCCACCCCAGGGTCCACCCATGTGCCTGAACAGGTCATCTGGCTAATGACAGTCCCCACAGGCCAATACATGTCCTTTCTAGTGTGTTTTTCCCTCACTCACACTCACCCTTGGAAACTTCCCAGGAGGTCACCCATCCTGATAACTACTCCAGGCCAAGAAACCTTAACTGTGGAGTTCTAATCTGACAGGCTCCCGAAAAGGAATGTGCACCTTGTTGACATGAGTCATATCATTTATCCATTTAACCCTTTTATCATTTGGGGGTGTTACACATATGGTTTGGATGTTATGGGAATTTTACTAAAAGGGGTTGGTTTGGTCTGGGCCTGGTCTGACCCCGTCTAACCGACCCAACCTAGTCTAACCCAGTTTGGCTGACCCAATACAGCCTGGCCCATGGGCCTGCTAGACCTGGCTTATTGGGTGGTCCATCCTAGTAGCACAGTCCTCCTCCAGCCCAGCCCGTACATGCAAGCCAGTTTTCTTCAAGCCGGGCCACCTAGAAGCCCAATTACCTTCAGCCCAGCCCGTACTAGTAGGCCATTATATCTATCCCCTGATATAGCAGTCTCCATGTCTGATTGAACCCCACATACCCCTATGTGGAACGTGGTGTATCCTCTACATAACTCCCCTATGGCATTGCTGCAAGGGACCCTGTCGCAGGTCCCCTTCGAAGGACACAGCTCCTAGCCGCATCTTGCAGCCCTGATCCACCACCTATGTTATCTACCATGGGTTCCACTACCAATGGACTTCGAGCCGGTGGCCCTTTTCTCTGTCGCAGCCCACCTAGACACATCCCGCCTGGTCGCATCCCTACCTTCACCACTGCCATGGCACGCACTGGCTACGTTCTCCCATTCCGTCGGCTGCTGAGTCGGCGACCTCCTACCGCGGGCTATCCCACTATTGCGGTCCCACTTGGACTTCGGATTGACGTCTCCATGAAGAATGGTAATAAGGTAGCAATGAAGATCACACAAATAACACATAAATGACAGACTATGACCTTTTTTCATGTTGACATTATTCTTCCTTGTTAAGAGGTTTGACGAAGAACATGAAACATTACATTAATACAACTACCTTCAATTCCCACAAGTCAAATATTTTCCCCTAAAACATGTAATAGATACGCGGGTCAACCTATCCGTGTTTGGACTCATGTTCATTTCCCAGACCAAAGAACATGGAAGGAAGTAAGAAATTAACTTAAAATTAAACCCCTTAGATGGAATATAGGATCGATCAGAGGAATGAATTCGTTGTTGATGGTGATATGTCTGTGTGTGTCCCCTATCTGTCATCGTTAGTGATATCTCTCTAAGACGAGGTAGTGTGCCCATTTTCATTGGTGATTAATCATTCGTCGTAATCATTGAAATTCCTCTATAGGTTTACAGAAAAAACAGAACCATCTAATGATCTTGTACCATTGTTATGTTATTCATTGGAAAAATAGGTATTAGTGTTTCCGTTACGCTGAGTCGTCACATCATTACGCTGTTTCATTTATGAAATGAAACAACGTTTCTATTACAGTTCAGTTTTAGTGTTGTTACACTGTTTCATTTATTAAATAAAATATAACTCTCAAAGTTGAATCACAAAAAAAACCAATTTGAATAAAATAAAAACAAACATTCTTAATTTTATTTAATTTTTCATAAAAAAGCTCAATAATTCAATTTTACCCTTGACCTGTGCTGGTTGAGGTTAGGTCCTTTATTAGGTAATTTCATCATTCTGTACACAATGGTTCCCAAATATTTTTAATCCAGGAACCCATTTAGACGCTTTCAAATTCACATAAATGCATTTATTTTTAAATAAATAAAAAAAAATTAAAACATTTATTCCAGGATCACTGGACATCGGAATCATGTGTCGTCTCCGAGACTGGTGTCAAAATAATCCTATATAATTTTATAATAAAATTACATGAAATTTCTGGGACATTACAATTATTTTACCATGTATTGATGGAGAAGGATTGGAACATCCTAGAAGTGTCATCAAGAGAGGATATAATTGATAAGTAACTAATTTAATTAAGAGAATTGATTGAGATAATCTCCCAAAAATCCAAAAAAAAAATTATGAGAACAATAATTAGAGTTGTGTATAAGGTAAAAACATATAACAATCCTTTACTAGAAAATAAAATTGAAGAACTGAAATCTCTTGTGAGATATCACGATGTGATCAATGTATAGAAGTCATCATCCACCACACCACCAAGACACTTTAATATATGCTATTCATTGGAGCATTTCAATAATGGATGAATTCAATTTCAAGGAACTGAATTTACCAAAAACATATTCCAGATGTAGTTCCCGAATCAGCCAAGTAGAAACCAAAAATATAGATATTTTCCCACCATTCAATTTGGTGCGGGGGTCCAACATCAACAGAGGCAACCCTTCCAATAATAATTCCAATAACCTTTTCAATAATCTTACACCCCCCACTAATTTCATAGAAAATGTTTTTAACCATCTTCCAGATACTCGTAAAGAAAACCTGAAGATGAATCCATGAAATACATGATGGTATAGATAATAAAAACTCAAAATACTCAATATTCCACTCTTACCACTCATGGATTAGAGTTAATGGAATTAAAAAAATTGTTCGGCCAGCTCCTTGCGACCCATAATTGTAATGTACTAGAATTCTGTCAATGATTTTTCCTTTATTATAATTATTTCATATATTATAATCATATAAAATTACATTGATAACATAGAAAAAAACTATATAAATAAATAATGAATTAAATAAGAGGTATTTATAGAAATTAAAGAACTTATCTCGATGGAATAGTAACATGAACCTTGGAATTGTAACACGTCCATTAGGAATAGTAATAAAGAATATATATAATAGTAAAATAACATATGAAAGTATGATTAAAATTTTGGTATCTTATAAATGATAATATCAAATAATTATATCATAGTTTAAGTAAATAAATGTTTTAAAAAAAATTAATTAAGTGTTGGTGTCTTTATAAAACATAATTTTTTATTTACAATTTAAAAATATCTATATTCATAAAATAGATTCATAAATTATTTTTTTCTATTGTGATTGTAAGATTAATTTTTTAGACCTTAATTTAATTTTTAGTGTTTTATAAAATCAGTTATAATTTTAAAATCAGTATTTTCCATGAAAATATTGATTTTAATTAAAAATTAAATTTATAATATTTAGAATATTATTTTCATAAAATGATGTTAATTTATGAATTCTACACATTGATAAAAAGGGTTAGGGTTATTTTTTGTTTATTTGTAAAATAGTTGAATATTTTGTTGAATATTGAACTCTGATAATTTAAGGTATAAGCTAAATGCATGAATTATTGAGTTATAGATAGTGTATGGATTATATAAGCCTATAATCTCAAACAATTATTTTTTATTTTAATATATTTAGTGATAATTTTCAAACTATTTATAGTCTTGATCCAAAATAATAAAATAAGGAAAAAATTATGAAAAAACCCCGTCTCTTCCCCTATAAATACCACCACTCACCACCTCATCTCCACACACATTTCAATATTTTAACCTCATCCAAATTCTATTAATTATTACTCCCAATCCTCTCCCTAATGTTTAGGATCCTTTGGTATCAATAAAATACAAACTTAAATTTCTCTAAGGAGGTTCTCAAGGAGAATAATTAAAGAGGTAAAATCCGATTTCTTTTTATTTTCATTTTTTTCAATTTATTTTCATTTATTATTACCTCCTCACCTAACACCATACAAGTGGAATATTAACTCCAGTATCATATTTATACAAGAATTTTATTATTTGAATATAATATCCTCCATCAAAACCATTATCCTCTCCCTTTTATTCTAAAAATTAAAACATTTTTTGTGAGGTGTTAATTTATTGCCTTTTAGGATGACATATTTTCATTTTCCCATACCACCTTAATGGATAGGCATATAAAAATTATAATCGTTGGTATAGATTTTTAAAATTAATGTTATATCCCTTTTCATATTCTGAAACTATCTTTTATACACAATAATGAATAATTAAATAAAACTAGTTTTTGATGATAAAAAAGCCACCATAAATAATACAAAGGATTTTCAAAAACATATAACCTATAGATTCATGGCATGCTCCTGAACCAAAAAGCTGGTTTGTCCCTACTCACCTCAGGGATGAAGACATTATCCCTCAGCCCAAAGCCATACAAGGGAAGCTTCTTTCACTGCGGATAGTTCTTCTGACTCTCTGATAGAAGTGCTATCAAAGAATTATGGTCTGAGTGACTTTGGACCATCTCTCCAAGGCCCAGAGAGTTAGCCATCTCATCCCTCCAGGCAGCATCTGCAAGCACCCCCAATGCAGCTTCTCGATGGGCCATTTCAGTTTCGGAACTTGAAAAAACTTCTGGTTGGGTCGCGAAGGTTGCTCACGAAGATCTCTCGCGAAGCTCGGGTGAAAAACCAAGCCGCGGAGCCTGGCTTCGGCCGCCAAATTGAATTTCACTTGGCGCGGTCACGGAGTCAGAGACTCGCGGTTCACTATGAAGCTCGATTCGCGGAGAGAAGACACAAAGTACACGGATCTTCGTGAAGTCGAGAGCGCAAAAGGAAAAAAGTCGTGAGAGGAAAAAAGAGAGGTCATGCCCCCTTATTTATAGGCGGCGACCCCGGAGCTTCACGGCGCATCCCGCCCGCGCGGAGCATCGCGGCGCATCCAGACCGCTCAACCATTGTCCGCCCCACGCGCCCTCTTCGCGATGCCACCTCGTGAGGGGCTGATAATTTTGGAGATTTTACCTCAGACTTCGACTGTTGATCCCTTCGTGGATCCAAGTATGAGGGGGGGGGGAATTTGTTGGTGCCAAAATATTGGCCGACAATGGAAGAAGGAAAAGTAGCCCATGCGCTACCCCGCGAAGCTCAGCCACGGAGCGCACCCCAGCAACGCGGCCGCCATGAAGCAGAGGAGGCGGTAACGCTTTGTGAACGCCCTGACGTTCACGAGCCCACCGTGAAGCGGAGGAGGCGGTAATGCTCCGCGAAAGCCCTGAAATTCATGATCCCTCCATGAAGCGGAGGAGGTGGTAATGCTCTGTGAACGCCCTGACGTTCGCGAGCCTGGCGCGAAGCAGAGGAGGCGGTAATGCTCCGTGAATTCCCTGACGTTCGCGAGCCTGCCGCGAAGCCTCAGAGGTGGTAACCATCCGTGAACCCTGTTGAGGGTTATATGTATGTAAATTATAGAATCCAATATATAATTTTTATATATTTATGAACACCCATATAAATGAAATAGGTATGGGTATTCACATAAATAAACAATATAATTTCTTGAGAGAAAGAGATAGAGATTTTGAGACAACATTTCTGCAGCATAACGACTATGTAACATGGTTTTAGAAAACATACATAAGAGAGGAGACAAGGGAACCCACTCATAAATAATTCATAATAAAGTATGGGTACTGAATAATACCATGGTATGGATATTTTAATGACATACCACATGAAAAGGAAACATGAATTAAAATATAAGATGCAATTTCTTTTATGAGAAATTCGGTAGCCTAACGACGTCACATTAAAATTCAGAAGAAAAAAATTGATGAGAGAAGAAAGGGTCTATCATCATTTGGAAATTAAATGGGAAGTAATAAAAACATATAAGAACATACCCACAACATAATGATATGGAAAATATAAGATGCGACATAAAGGAAGTCATGACTTAAAAGAGGAGGGTGAAAGAATCTCTTACCTTGAAGAGTGACTTTGAAAGTATGAAGGTCGGGACTTTGGGAGGCTTGAGGGCACCTCGAAAAGACTCGTTGGAAGGTAAGGAGACCATAACTTCGTTGAGGAGGATTTTTAAATGAATATAATGAGGGAAAGTCTTGGTATTTATGGGAGAAGTGAGTGGACAAGTAATTAATGGCCAAGGGACAACTCATCGGTAGTATTGGGAAAACCATGGGCTTACCCATGGTATTTTCCCTAGTTATTGGACACTTGGGACACCCCATTCCTTATATTACAATTAATAAGTCTACCAGAAATATTACATAATTATTAAACCCTTAAGGATGTCATTAAACACCTGATACTAAAAAATGTATTTTCACTATTCACCAAAAATTCATTTTTTCAGAAAAATCCCCAAAAATAACCTTAACCTAATATCAATGCTCTGATTTCAAAAATGAACTCCATTTTATAAAAATAATTTCCTAAATATTTTTAATTTAATTTGTAATTAAAAAATACTATTCACCCGAAAAAACAAGTACTTGATTAATAATTTCTGAAATAGTTATTTACCTATTTTATTGAATCACATTACTTAATCATGGTGCCTAAATTATTTTAATACTTTCTTTATGTGAGATTAATAATCCATTTGGTCTCATTACTAATCCTAAGCGTAATATCACTATTCATAATTTACTATTCACAAAAAGTTATGTTGATCTTATTAGATTCTAAATTTCTTACTGAACACATTACCAGAGAACCATTTTTTGAAAATCATTACACATCATTAATTATTTAAGGTTTACATAAGTATATTAAAATATACCATTTTCCCAAAATTCATCAATATACATCCTATATTTATTCAAACATCTGAAAAAACACAAACTTAACCATACGAAGAAATCACAATTTTATTTATCTCAAAGGGTTACACAAAGCAGATATGGTATCGTTACATAGCCCCTTATAACCCCAGCATAAGACCTAAGTGTAAGGTGTGATAAGGTGAGAGTATCTGAGGGTCGCTCGGCCAACATTGCCCGAGTAGTGATTTCTATAAGCTTGAACTTCTCCCAAAGGTGATTTCTCCCTAGCTTCACACGATGAAGTTCGGTTTGGGTTTGGTCCAGAGAAATGCCCAGTGGTTCTACCTCCTTTCCAAGTATTTTCAGACGGTCTTCGATCCGCATGAGACTACTGGATGAGGCCATCGAATCTCCTTTCTATATTAATTAACCAAGATCACTAGTATTTATAGACAATAATCACAACATTTAGTTTCTAATGGTCATATTGACCAATGGTCATATAATAGTCGAAACCACATGGTCTCATTTTCATTATACTCACATAATTAATTAAAGAATGTTGTTTGTTAAAATAAAAACCAAAATTAGGAAACAAAAATTCATTCAAAATTTCAGGTTGTTACATTCTTCCCCCTTTAAAAAATTTTGTCCCCGAAATTTTAACTCGTATCCTCAGAAAAAAAGGTGTGGGTTATTCTGCCTCATAGACTCCTCTGGTTCTCACGTGGCTTCTTCATATTTTTGGTTTCTCCAAAACACCTTAAAAAGGTGGGTAGTCATGTTGCGTAGAAACTTGTCTCTATGATCTAAGATCTCCACCGGATGCTCCTCATAAGAGATATCTTGTTCCAGTTGTAGCACCTCTAGGTTTAGTACATGTGAAGGGTCATGTATGTACTTCATCAAGTGGGATACATGGACAACATCATGAACTTGTGCTAGATTTGGAGGAAGTGGAAGGTGATAGGAAACTACTCCCACACGATCAAGGATTTCAAAGGGGCCAATGTACCTAGGGATGAGCTTCCCTTTCTTCCCAAACATCATGGCTCTCTTACAAGGTAAACTTCAAAGAAAGACCTTGTCACCGACATCAAACTCCAAGTCCCTTAAACAGTTGTTGGTATAGCTCTTTTTCTGACTCTGAGCAGCCTTAAGGTGTGGCTGGATGGAAAGGACTTTTTCTGACATCTCTTCCACACGATCAAGCCCAAGAAGATTTATCTAACCAGCCTCAGCACATCAAGTAGGAGTTCTACATCACTTCCCATATAGAGCTTCATAGGGTGCCATTTGAATGCTTGAGTTGAAGCTGTTGTTGTAAGATAACTCAACTAAAGATAGATGTTGATCCCATCCCTCTTTAAATTCCATTGATCACGTTCTCAGCATGTCCTAGAGTTTTTGAATAGTCCTTTAGGATTGGCCATCAGTTTGGGGGTGATAGGCCGTACTGAAATTCACTCTAGTGCTCAGAGCTTGTTAAAGAATTCTCCAGAATTTTGATGTGAACCTTGGATCACAATCTGATACGATAGAAAGTGGAACTCCATCCAGACCAGCCACTTCCTTTACGTAAATCCTGACAAGTTGATCAAGAGATAAATCTTCCTGAATAGGGATAAAATGGGCAGTCATGGTGTGACGGTCCACAATAACCCATATCACATTGTTTCCTTTAAGAGTTCTTGGAAGTCCAGTGATGATGTCCTTAGTGATATTGTCCCACATCTATGCTGGTATGGGTAGTGGTTGCAATACCCCTTTAGGAAGTTGTCGCTCTTCCTTCACCTACTGACATACTAGGAACCTTGAAGTGTTGTCAGCAATATCCCTTTACATATTTCCCACCAATAATGATCACAAAGATCCCTATACATTTTTGTGCTTCCAGGATGTATAGAGAAAGTAGAGCTATGAGATTCATCCATCAGCTCCTTCTTTATGTCCGAAATAGACGGAACACATAGTCTTGTAAGAAATCTCAGTACACCTTCTTGATCAATATTGATATCAAGAAACTTTACATCATTTATAGCCTCAAACTTCCCTTGTAACAAAGGATATTCTTTATAAGCCTTCTTGATCTTCTCTAGTAGTGACGGTAGATAAATCATTTGGGTTAGGGTTGATGATGTCCCTTTCCTTATAATTCTCATGTCTATCTTTACTAGGTCATTGATCAAAGGATCTTTTTGAATCCTCATCATGGAAAGAACAACTGGGTCTTTCCTGCTTAATCCATCAACAACTTTGTTTGCTCTTCCATGGTGATAATGAATTGAACAATCATAGTCTTTAAGAAGTTCTAAACATATCCATTGTCTTATGTTCAATTCCTTTTGTGTGAAAATATACATCAAACTTTGATGGTCTGTGAATATATCAGATTTCTCCTCATAAAGATAGTGCCTCCATATCATCAGAGAAAAAATCACTACAACCAACTCCAGATCATGCGTAGGATAATTCTGCTCATTAATATTCAATTGTCGAGATGCATAAGCATTGACCTTGTAATTTTGCATGAAGATTCACCCAAGACCTTTTAGAGATGTATCACTAAAAATAAAGAGTCCTTCTTCACTTGAGGGAAGAGTTAACACGGGTTCGGTAACTAATCTCTTCTTCAGCTATTGGAAACTTTCCTCACAATCCTTTGTCCAGATGAACTTGGCTCCTTTTCAAGTAAACATGTTTAATGGATTAGAAAGTCATGAAAAGTTTTTCACAAACCTCTTATAATATCTTTCTAATCCAAAAAAACTACGAATATCAGCTATTGTTGTAGGTTGAGGCCGCTCCTCTACCACTTTTGTCTTTGCAAGGTCAACTGTGATTCCTTCATTTGTTACAATGTGCCCTAATAAAGTGACTTATTGTAACCATAAATCACATTTACTAAACTTTCCAAAAAGGCTCTCCTTCCACAGATTTTGTAAAATAACCCTTAAATGATCTTCAAGATCCTCGCAACTTTTGGAATCTATAAGAATATCATCGATAAAAACTACCAGAAAGATATCAAGGTAGTCCTTAAAGACTATATTCATCAAATCTATAAAAATAGCAGTTGCATTAATCAGTCTGAAGGGCATAATAACAAGCTCATAATGCCTATATCTTAATCAGAAGGTAGTTTTTGGAATATCTTCTTTCTTCATCCTCAATTGATGATAACTAGATTGAAGATCAATCTTAGAGAATAATTGATCCCCACAAAGTGGGCCAAATAAGTCATCAATTCTTGGAAGAGGTTATCTTTTCTTTACTATGATTTCATTCAGTTCTCTATAATCAATGCATAGCCACATCGATCCATCCTTCTTCTTCACAAAGAGAACAGGTTCTCCCCAAGGAGACACACTTTTTCAGATAAACCCCTTCTCCAAAAGATCTTGGAGTCTTTTCTTTAATTCCTCCAGCTCCACATTTTCCATCCTATAAGGGTTCTTTGATATCGGATGAGATCAAGGTACGAGTTCATTGGAGAACTCTACCTCTCTTTCTAGGGGAGGTCCAGGAAACTACTCTATAAATACATCAACGTATTCATAGACGATGGGGACATTTTCTATCATTAAAATCTTATCTCACTACTGGAAAAACGACCTATACCCACGGTTCAAAATCGTGGGTATAGCCCCCAAAACCGTGGGTATAGGCTATACCCACGGTTTTGGGAACCGTGGGCTGGAATGGCGTCGGGATAGGGGTCTTGACCTATACCCACGGTTTGGTAGAACCGTGGGTATAGGTGGTTCACACATGAAACCGCTGCTGTACAGCGTGGCATGGGGTTTTCCCACGGTTTGAAAACCGTGGGAAAAATTTTTATTCAAAAAAAAAGCTCAGCATGTTTCGAACCCGCGCCATGCAGAACACCTACGCGCAGCACCTGACCAGTGGACCAACCGAGCTGTTATATTTATATGTATATAATGATTATTCTATTTTAATATATTAATACAGATGCGGTTATTAAAAAAAAGGAACCACCGGGTTTCGAACACGGGACCGGGAGGGAGAGAATACCGCGGCGAACCAACTAAGCTAGACCGATTTTGTTAATTTAAATATACAGTGTTATACTTATATTAATATTGTTGATATATTTAAAATTACATCCTGCCGAGTTTCGAACACCGCACTTCCCAGAACTGAAAGACTAACTAAACCAACACACCTAGCGAATTTATGTTCATTAATACTAGTATATGTGTAATTAAATTATTTACAACATTGTTCCCACGTAAAATTTATTTCGTCCCGTGCAATTTTTTTCCCATTCCCTCCACCCGCAATAACGCGGGAAACCTATACCCACGGTTTTGAAAACTGTGGGTATAGGTCTTTGAAAAAAATACCCCCTATACCCACGGTTTTTAAAAACCGTAGGTATAGGTTTCCAAAGCAATGCCTATACCCACGGTTTTGGAAAAACCGTGGGTATAGGTCTTCACCAAAAAAACTATACCCACGGTTTGGTCCAAACCGTGGGTATAGGTTCCCATACTATACCTATACCCACGGTTCTGGAAAACCGTGGGTATAGGCCCAATTTCCAGTAGTGTCTCCTTCTTATTCTTCACTGATCAACTCCATAAAGAAGGATATATGGGGTTCTTCTAGACAAAGATGAGGTTGAGATATCTCTCCTTTGAAGATAACTGTAGGTTTTCCATTCAAGACTACTGATATTTCCTTGCTTTTGCAGTTGATCTTAGCATTATACATTGAGAGCCAGTCCATCCCTAGTATAATGTCGAATTCTAGAATTGGAATGACTACTAGATTTGTGATAATATTGTGCTAACTAAAGTAAATACTAGAGTTTCTAAACACTGACAATGCTTGGATAGTCCCACCAGGAGTCTTGACAGACAACTCTAATTTAGTAAATCGAGGGTTGATTCTAAATTACTTGAAAACTTGGAGGAAATAATGAAATGCGTAGAACCAGAATCAAAAAAAGTACTTGCTATCTCTGATTGGTCAATAAGAGTACCTACTACCACATCATTTGGAGCATCAACATTAGTTGTCGCAATAGAAAAAGCACATCCATGATAACTTGGCCCTTTCTAAGGCTGATCGTGGTTCCCCTCCATTGCCCTCAGATTTGGACAATGATTAGAAAAGTGCCCACATTTTCCACACTTGATGCACTGTACATCAAGTAGGGCTTGCACCATCTTCCCCTTGTCGTTTGTGTTTGGAAGTTGAGGTTTCCCCTCACCATGACAATTCCTCGCAATGTGGCCTTCTCTACCACACTTGTAGCACTTCCCACTCCTGATCAGGTAGTTCCCCAAATACTTATTTCCACATTTATTACACGTGGGAAGTTTCACTTGCTTCCCTTATCTTCCCTAATCAAAAGTCTTCCCTAAGATAGGATCCATCGATCTCTTCTTGTCATTAGATTTATGAGACCACTGCATCTCACCAAACTCTATCTCGACTTTCATCACACTCCGAACGATCTCCTCATAGCTACCATAATCTTGGATGCCTAGATTCTTTCACAGATGAGGTCTCAGTACACCGAAGAATCTATCAACCATACTATTTGGATAAATGAGGAATCTGGAGGTATATCATGAAATCTTTGTGATTTTCATCTCGTAGCTTCCCACAGATTCATTCTCCTTCTACTTTAGCTTGAGAAACTCTTTCTCCATTCTAGTTATCATGGAACGAGGGAAATATTTACTAAAAAAGATCCCTCTGAACTCTTCCCACTCTATAGATTCAACATCTGCTCTTTACCTCGTGTTTTTGATCATTTCCCACCATTGATTAGCTTCTCCTTCTAAGCGATAGACAGTGAGGGTGACCATATATTTCTCTGAGCAATCTAGCACAGGAAAGATCTTCTCTATAAAGCTGATCCTTTGCTCAAAAATCAATGGGTCAGTCGATCCAGTGAAGGTTGGTGGTCGTTGGCGCATAAAGGACTCAACAAAATGTTTTTCCCTTAATGGTGAGATCATCCTCTCATCTTGATTCATGTTACTACACATAACTTGAGTCATTTGGTTCATCATTTGCATGAATTTTTCCATTCCGGCTTCCATCGTAGGTCCGTCAGCACATGGTCCATTGCGGTCACCATTTACACAGTTCCTCCTAAAGCCCTCCATTTTTTAAAATAATAAAATCTTAGTGAAAAACGTTTTTAATTTATGAATCATTTAACTATAATGGAGTCTATTTCTTAAAGCTTCATCCTAAAACAATTATATTTCTCTATAATTACTTCATAACGATTCAGAAAAACTTGCGATTAACCAAAAATATCCCCCGGGAGTGTCATAACCAAGAGTGCTACAAAGTCCCATTGTCGTGCACCATTTCCCATTCGATTCTAACTCAAAGTGGTGTTTTTCAGTTTTACCCCAATGTATATCTGTTCTAGAGCCACCTCTACCTCCTCGTATCCATACAGGGATATATTTGTTGGATAAGCCACTTACTCAATACTCACCAAAATACCAGGAAGTTTTACCTATATTGAAACTTTTCTATAGGGATATTCATAAAGTTTTAATAGCCTAATTTCCATAAATAACTAACCTCCCTTTGAAACCAACTATAGAATCCTTCCTTTTTAATACATAACTTTTCCTTACATTTTACATACTGAGGATCTTTAAAGTATAGTGTCTTGAAAATCAGGAACAATAAAACATGAATACAACATAAAAAATTATTTTAATCCACTTGTAAGCCTTCGTCATAAGATCATACAATGAAAATTTAATTCCTTTCCTATCCTAGAGAAATACATCAAAGTAAAGGGTGAGAAGAAGTCCCAGTAAAGGTAAACAACGAAATCAATGTACTTGTGAAATCAATAAGAACTTGAATAACAAAATAATGATATGAGAAATAAAAGTATAGGAATGTCATAATGAAAAGAACTTGAAACCTAACATGAATATGTGGCTACAAAATTTCATTTTTACATTCATGAACATATCACCAAGTTCCATCCCCAACGTGTCATAAAAATTACCAAGGTTATTCACCAAGGTATCGTGAAAATTTTCATCTCTAGAGATTAAATTTTTACCCAATGAATTGGAGAAATATCAGGGAGAACCCTTAATATGTAATTAATTTCTTGTGTGCTGCATATATCATAATCAAACATTTCAAAAATAACCCAAATGAAATCAAAGAAATGGGCTTCATGTCAAAATCGCGATGTTTAGAAAGTGCTTAAAAATAAGATCATTATGTCATTTATAACCCATGGAAAGGGAGTGAGGGTTATATGTATGTAAATTCCAGAATCAAATATATAATTTTTATATATTTATGAACACCCATTGAAATGAAATATGTCTGGGTATTCACATAAATAAACCACATAATTTCTTGAGGAAAAGAGATAAAAATTTTGAGAGGATTTTTTTGCAGCATAACAGATATATAACATGGGTTTAAAATACATTGAAAAGAGAGGGGACAAAGGTCACCCACTCATAAATAATTCATAATACATTATGGGTACTTAATGAGATCATGGTATGGATATTTGAATGACATACCTCATGAAAAGGAAACATGAATGAAAAGAGAAGATCTGATTTCTTTTACGACAAATTCGACAGCCTAACAGCGTCACATAAAAATTCAGAAGACAAATTGATGAGAGAATAAGGGGTATCTCATCATTTGGACATGAAATGGGAAGTAAAAATAACATATAATAACATACCCTCAACATAAAGAGATGTAAAATATATGACACAACATAAACGAATTCATGACTTAAAAGAGGAGGGTGAAAGAATCTCTTACCTTGAGGAGTAACTTCGAAAGCTTGAATGTCAGGACCTTGGGAGGCTTGAGGGAACCTTGGGAGGACTCCGTGGGAGTTAAGGAAACACTAAATTCGTTGATGAGGATTTGGAAATGAAAATAATGAGGGGATGGCTTGTTATTTATAGGACAAGTGACGGGACAAGTCATTAATGGCCAAGGGACACCCCATCCATGGTATTGGAAAACCATGGGCTTGACCATGGTATTTTCCCATGGTAATTGCCACATGGGACACATCATACCTTATCTTACTATTCATATGTCTACCAGAAATATTACATAATTATTACACCTTTAATGATGTCATTAATCACCCGAAACTAAAAACTGTATTTTCACTATTCACCGAAAATTCATTTTTTTCAGAAAAAATCCCATAAAACACCTCAACCTAATATCGATGATCTGAATTAAAAAAAGAACTCCATTTTATAAAAATAATTATCTAAATATTTATAATTTAATTTTTAATTAAAAATACTATTCACCCAAGAAAACTAGTACTTGACTAATAATTTCTGAAACAGTTATTTACCTATTTTATTGAATCACATTACTTAATCAAGGTGCCTCAAGTATATTAATACTTTTTTTAAGTGAGATTAATAATAAATTTGTTCGCATTACTAATCCTAAGTGTAAAATCACTATTCATAATTTACTCTTCAGAAAATGTTAAGTTGATCTTATTAGATTCTAAATTTATTACCAAACACATTTCCAGAAGACCATTTTTTGTAAATAATTACAAATCAATAATTATTTATGTTTTACTTAAATATTTTAAAATATCCTCTTTTCCAAAATTCATCAATATACATCCTATATTTTTTCAAACATCTGTAAAATCACAAACAAAACTGTAGGAAGAAACCACAATATTATTTTTCTCAAAGAATTACACCCACAATCCATATTTTGTTTTTATTTTCTAACACTTTTAAAGGCTAAGTGTGAACCTTAACACAGTTCCAACCAGCCAAAACAACAAAAGGATTAAAAACCACCACATTCCAGCTATTTCAAAATCCAAAAAGTCACACCATTTCATGAAATCAACTGCATCCATCAATGCCGTCCAAGGCTCTAAAGTTCCGCAAAACGTAAAACCATTTAAAAATTTAATATTCGAAACAAAAAATCCATCATCATGCCTCAGTCGTCATCGTCACGAGATTCCTGACACCATCGACCATCATCACGCCTCGTTCTCCGTCTCCAATATAGAAAATTGTCACCTTCATCAACGTCGAACCACCAGAAACCATCTTCACCATCAAACCACAGAATCCATCTTCATCGTAGTGAAGTTGACACCAATGTCGCTGCATACGGACTATGCCATCAGCAACTACGATCTGTATTCAAACCTATTTACTGGAAATGGAATCTCCGGAGTACACCATAGACACTGAGAATGCCACACCAGAACCAGATATACTAACCACCTCCCTGACGAAAGAATGCGCCAGGAACTCTGATGGCCTCCAAACCCACATCCCAAAACCTTGGTGTCACCCCACACCCGATCCGCCTCGGAGAGGCGCGGATAGAAATGATGCCAGAGTAGGGAACAGAGAGGACGAGGAATCCAAATGACGCCAAGAAGATGGGGTAGAAAACCAAAACAAAGAATGGTTGATGCCAGAGTTCTTTGAGAACCGATAGCCACCGAACCACAAAATCCCAAAACCTTCTTAGAAACCTTGCTTCAGATCCGACCTGGAAAGTCGGAAGTAAACCAGGGGTCATAGCAGGGGAGT
Organism: Viscum album; assembly: GCA_963277665.1. Lineage (NCBI taxonomy): Eukaryota > Viridiplantae > Streptophyta > Magnoliopsida > Santalales > Viscaceae > Viscum > Viscum album. The sequence goes on from OY728139.1 coordinate 1,256,590,242, forward strand.
GGCTAAGGGATCCAAAGAAAACACCAATGAAAGCCCTCCAAACAGGGAAGGGAGAATGGGAAAGAGTCAGAAGAGGATAAGAGAGAAATAGGAGGAAGGAGACGCGCTCATATGCACCACTAAGACCGCATCGTAGGGTTTCAGGAGGAAACCCTAGACGAGGCAAAAGGGGTTGCAGCTTCGATATGCAGTTGATGTGAGTGCCTTGGGGGTTTTTGGGGTCTTCTCCAGAAGGGCTAAAAGTGTCGAAGGTATTTGATGATTGATTCGATTTTCCTTTTGGATTTGAGGTTGTTTTGGAGGAGTTGCGTGTGAAAGGCTGTTCGGGTGATGTTTCTTCACTTTCAGTTTTTTATCAGTTTGATTTCCCTTTTTCCTGTGATGTTGTTGGCATGGTTCTGTTTTTATGTTGCTTGTCGCGCCAGCGTATCTGGCGACGAACTGGGTTTTCTTCGGGCGGAGTCATTTCTCCCCGATGATCTGCGGTTTTCTTCTTGTTGTGCGGTGGTGATGATGATTTGTTGTGGTTTTGGAACTGTAGTGATTGTTCTGTTTTCATCCATTGTTCTGGCGGACTTGTGGCAATGTTTATGAATGGTGGTATTCTGTGAAGGAGGTTCTGGTGATGACACTCCGACGGGCTCGCCGGTGACAAGCGTGATGATTGCGTGATACGATGTAGAGTGATAACGTTCGACCAATAGTAATAGTGAAGGAGACGTGGGATGATTGGTTCATGTCTCGAGGTGTGGCACGTAGATTTTGATGGAAATGTTTTGGTTTGAATTTGATATTTTAATTATTGTTTTTGGGGTCTGTTTGTACGGGTACCGGGAACCCCGAAACCGGCTATTCAAAAATGAAACAAATGTTTCGGCAAGGCCCACATAGATCCTTTATGTATTTCCAAGAAAATGGGTTTGAACTCGCATGATGTGTAGGCCAAGTTGGAACCATTAAAATGGTTACTATATGATGGGAACCCTTATTGTTGTCCTCCATTTAGATATGGTCTCTACATGGACAGTGTCAGTAAGTGGGTAAGACAGGGACGTTGGCACCCGTGTTATTTCTAATCGTGTGATGAAATCCTCACTTCTACTTTATGTTACTGACATGGGATCCTAGGTTTCATAGTGAGAGTCAAGAGAAAATTTCTATTTAGTCCCAATTTGATAGACTAGAACCCCATGGAGTGGAAATATGGGTTGTGCCACTAGTGAGGCTAGTTGAGAGTAGTCAGGTTTGTTATTGACTATAGATCGCATCGATAAGCCGATAGATGGATTTCAAACTGAGTATGTCTAGGATATATTCACTTGGTTTCTAGGAATACCCCATGTTAATTATTTTACAGGTATTCTACTTTCTCTCATTTTGTGATGCTTTAATACAATATTTTTAACTATCATGCATCCATTGGAAAACTGTTGCATCTTTATATACATATATGTATTTTCTCCCATTATTTTGAAACACTTTGTGATTTGTGTTTTCCTAGAATGATTCTTTCATTTTATGTGTATTATTAAAAACAGGTTTTGGGAAAATATTTCACTTTTTTGAAAAGTATTTATGAATTAAGAAGGGAAAAAGGTTTTTGTGAAACATCAAATTGTTACTTGTTTAAAATGGAATTGAAACCCTACTGTTATTATAGTTTTTCAAATTAGAATGAAATGGTTTCTTCTTTAAAGTTAAGGTATAGGGAGTTTCTTATATTTTGGCATCCCCACTGGGAATTTTAATGCCCATTATTATATACTTTATCATTTTCAGTTTTAGTTTCCACCCAACTATGATTCACTCATGGAGCAAGTGTGGTTAGGTGTTTGGAGGTGACCCATGAGGTTACACAGAGGCACATGTGGTAGTTCTTCATTTCTTTTTTTCACTATTTTTTACTTTATTGATAAGTTTTTTGTTTATCCATATATTTATTTATCTGTAAGTCATGGGCTAAATCATTCCCAACCAAGTTTTGTCTAATGCTCAGTACTAGTTTCCATCCTGAAAGGATCGTAGATACCTATTGAGACTTATTACATGCCATCTTGTGTGATCGTTTCAGGGTTAACTTGGGTTCGTTCCTGAAAAATGGTATCAAATACATTTAGACCTTGCTATTTAGAGATGTTTGGTAGATGGAGATAATATCATTGGGGCTTAGGAGGTAGGTCATGGGTCGGTGGCTGATCACCACTATTTGTGATGGAACCTAAGTTACTAGGGAATTTAGGGATTTTGATTTTGATTTTGAGATTTCATTTTTGGGTGAAAAGGGAGTAGAACAGAAGGCACCAGTAGCTCACATGGATAGGAAAACCATATGGATCCTATGAATATTGTTCCAAGTGTCTCTATGTAGTTGTTGTATGATTGGACTATAGTCCCCCAAACTGTGTGTTCCAACCACAAACTTCCATTATCCCCTTTAGAATTTTATTTTTAGTTCCTATGGATTTAGGAATTTTTTGAGGTGATATGTTGATATGGTTTTGGTTTGATTTTAAATGAAGTTTTAAAATGGAATTTGGTTTAAAATAGTAAAATTGAGTTTTGAAATGCTTGATGAGAGTTTTCTTTAAAATGAAATTAAATGGATTTTGTCTTTAAAAAGCCATGAGTTGTTTTCAAAAAGAACCTATGATGTTTTAAAATTATTTTAAATGGATTTTTTGTGTTTTAAGAATGTAAGTGTGGGATTTTAAATTTGTTTTAGTGGGCATAAACGATTTGGAAATTGGAAAGTAAGTATTAAACGCATTTTTGATAAGGTATAATGGTTTTGAAATTCAAATTTGGGGTTTTTAAATGATTTTAAAGGATAATTTAATCATTTTATTTTGTTTTGGATTTATTTTCCATGTGACTATGAATTTAATTCTTGATTCATTATTTTGAAATTTTAATTTTTTTTAGTTTCAATGATTCAAATTGGGTTTCATTTGGGTAAAGAGTTGTGAAAATTAAATTTTTATGGAAAAAAATTGAATTTTATAAAAGTTAAAGATTTAACGTCAGGATTTTGGCTTGTTTCAAAAGGATTTTTTAAAATTTTCTTACTGTGATGAGTTTGGTTTCCTTTTGTGATTCGTGTTTCATGTTGTTTGGAAATGCCTCCTAGAAAATCCTCAAGTGATGTCGGGCCTGGGTGATTTCCTATTATATATTCCTGATCGGTTGAGTTTGTAAGGTGGTCCTTTCTTGGATTTTTTTTCTCTGGGTCCCTCTTTGATTGATCATGCTATTTGAGATGCTTTTAGGCTATATTTTTTATTCTTTAGAGGTGATGCATTTCTTGAGGATTTTATGTGATGAGGTTATGGTGAGGTTTTATTTTGATTCACTATTCATGGGAAACCCTTGACGTGTGTTTTAAGTGACTAGGAAAGATTCCATACCATTCAAGATTATGCACTAGCTAGTATTAGTTTGGTTATAATTGGGATCTATATGGTTGGTGTTTTGGATTTGAGGTCCCAGGTCATCCCCCTTTTTATCTTTAACACCATAGGGGATCCCATGTCATCATTGAATAGGAATGTTGGTGATTTGCACCTCTTACCCCTTCATCCCTGGGTAGGAGTGGGGTGATGAGTGTGTTGGTGGTCCTTGATTTGGGAAATCATCATTGTTCTCTTAAGGTTATGATGTTCTTTGAGAATGGTTGGGTGTGACGTGTAAATTCATAAGTTCAGTGGTTTGGAGTTTTTTTGGAGGTTTCCTTTTCTAGTTATGGTTCCTTCCATATGACTTCCTTTGAAAGGCTGATGGATTTTAGGGGTTAGAAAGGGTTATATTGGGGGGTATTTTTCGACCTTGACCCTTATTTAATGATTCTTTTATTTATTTAATTAAATATATTTTTAGATGGTTTGAGCCTTTTAATTTTATAATTTTTTTATTTTTTTAAATTTTTCACTATCATATGGTTTGGCGACATGTTTAAAAAACTATGCGAAAACCGCATGGTTTAGTCTATCACATTGGTAGAGTGGTTTCATATGGCGAGCACATTATTTATTAAACAGTGTGACTAACCTGTAAAGTCCCCCAATGTTCCTAGTAAAGGGCACATGGTTAGGTAAACCATGCACCAAGACCGTGTGATTCCCTCCTAGTAATAATAATAATAATAATAATAATAATAATAATAATAATAATAATAATAATAATAATAATAAAAATCCTCCCCCTTTCCTCATAACTCTCAAACAACACCCCTCCCCCATGACCATCCCTCTATCCTCATGCGTGACCCCCACCCCTTAGTTTGGCCTCCATTATTTGTCATTTTTCATCCTAATTTGGTGTGATATCATCCTAGGTAAGTGATTCCTTCTCTCTAGTGTTTTCCTCTTCCTTTTTCTTCCATTTTTTTAATTCTATCTTAGTGTGCCGTGTAGGCCAAACCCTTGGTGTAGGGATGATTTATTTTTGGGTGTTTTTGATGTGCCTAGGTGGTGCGATGTCTTTATCGGGTCTTTTTGGTTCGATTACAGTGGTTTTGAGTCTCGATTGTCAAATGCGACATGTTTTATGTTGGACATTCCTACTCTTGAACATTTAATTTAAGGGTATTTGATTTATGGAATTTTAGATTAACATTTTTTATGGCTAATAGCTTTATTATGGGTAATTATGAAATCTTTATTGATGAAATTATGTTTCAACTTGGTTTTCCATAAATTATCCTTTGGTTTGGATATGCTTTTTGAAAAACAAAACAACTTCTAACTTTGTACATAAAATAATCGTGTTGGGTTTTAAAGTGAAATTGGGTATTTTTAATGTCTTATGAGATTTTTATAAATTTTATATGGATCATTAAAGGTTTTTTTTATTAAACTTTCATGAATTATTCTCTTCAAATTTTAGCTAATATTTAAGTAGGGATTTTGTAATTCTTGGCTCTCTTGTATTTATATAGTGTGTCTTGGGTTACAATTCATGAAGGATAATTACACACATATACATGGGTAAGGCACACATGCACACACACACACACACATCCTCTTTTTTACATATTCCCTCATAGTGAGGGGAATATCTTCATTGCATCTTGGAGTATATACATATATGTATATGTGCATATGTGTATAGGTGTAAAGGAGAGTATTGCTTCACCAAAGTCCCTCATAGACTCTCTTTATTATATGGACCCCCCTTTTAAGTTGATTTGGGTTTACATCATTAGAGGAGACATGTTTTTGAGTTAGGTTCCCTATGCACGAGCCTTTACTTTTAATTCCATAATTGCTTGACTGTTTTAAAAATATTTTTTATTATTATATGGTACGTATATGCTTTGAAAATTAGTTTTGGAACATAAAAATGGTAATTCCATTCATTTCACATTGTTTACCTAAACTTTCAACATGATTTTTTCATGTTAATAAATGCTTTTAATTTTGTATTGGAAAAAATAATGTATTTTCAATGTTTGATTTGTTTTCTAAATGCTGTTTCATTAAAAGTGGTAAGGATTTTTTATATCCTTTAAGTATTTCTTGGAAAAGGTTTTTCAACTCCCAAGATGTGTAGGCCTAGTTGGAACCTTCAAAATTGTTTCTGTATGATGGAACCCCCATGTTTTTCCTCTAGATAGAGAGGTTCTCTGCATGGATGGTGTTTGGAAGTGGGAAAGGAATTCACATTGGCACCCATGATATTACCAAGAATGTGATGACCTCCTCACTTCTCTTTTATACTACTAACATGGGATCCTAGGAAACATATTGAAATTTGAGAGGTGATTACTATTTAGTGCTAATTAGATGGGATAGATCCCCATGAAGTTGCCATGTGGGTTGTGCCACTAGTGAGGCTAGTTGAGAGCATCCAGGTTGGTTATTTATTGTAGATCTTTTCGATTTGTTAGAAGATGGATTCCAAACTGAGTATGTATAGGGTCTCTTCTCATGGAATCTAGGAATATCCCATGTTAAATGTTTTTACATGTATTCTAATTTCTCTCATTTTATGATGTTTTTATAAAATCTTTTAAACCATCATGCTTCCATAAGAAAACCATTATATATTTATCTAGTTATATGTATTCTATTTCCCCTTGTTTTGAAGCACTTTTTGATACATTTTTTCAATAGAGTGATTATTTAATTTTATTTATCTTCTTAAAAATGGGTTTTGGGAAAATATTTCACCTTTTAGGAAAGTATTTATAAATTAATAAGGGAAAATGGTTTTTGAGAAACACCAAATTGTTACTTGTTTAAAATATAAATGAAACCCTAATTTTATTATTTTATTTCAAACTAACATGAAATGGGTTCCTGTTTAAAGGTTAGGAATAGTTCATTCTTTATCTTTTGGCATCCCTGCTAGGCATTTTAATTATCATTACTATATTCTTTATCATTTTCAGTTTCATTTTCCACCCACCTCTGATTTTATCTTGGAGAAAGTGTGGTTCTATGGTTGGAGGTGACCTATGAGGTCACATGGATGTATGCGTGGAAGTTCTTTATTTATTTTCTACTTCTAATGTTTACTTTATTGTTTATTTGTTATCCATTTATTTATTTATCTATAATTTATAGAATAAATCATTCCCGAATGATTTTTTTTAATTCATGACCCCAGTATCCATCCTGGGAGAATCAGGAATGCCTCTTGGGCCTTGGTATGGGCCAACATGAGTGACCTGTTTGGGGTTGAACCAAGTTGGTTCATGAAAATGAGGAGGAATATGTGGAATATAAGCCTATTTCCTCTATTAAAGATTATCATTATGTTGTTCATGATCATCTCTATGTGGTGAATTATCATTTTCTAGAGCCTTTCTCAAACATTTCTACTTTTGTATGATGTTGAATTGTGAAATCATTCACACTGGGTTCACCATTTTCAAATAGTTTCCAATAGGTTTATTCATGGAACCAGAAACACCCAACAATTCTATATCCATGAGGGACCTTATTTCCAAAGGCAGGCTCTCATTAGGTAGTTTGGCCAATGATGCTTAAGAACTCACATTGTTTAAGAGGATGGGAGGTCAGACTCATCACACCTATTTGGGTGGAATTATTGCCTATTATGGGAATAAATAATAGATTTATGATATTTTCACGAATCCTTTAGTAATTACCAAGTATGATGTGGGTCACCCTTGAATTAAAATTCTATTATTAGCACGTTTTGGGTTTAGAATCATCAACATGTATCTGAGGTTCAACATTGATGGATATATCTATATATATCCAAGGTTATCTATAAATGGTATCCTATTATTCTCTAACTAGATATTCTTTGAATGTTATTAAAATGATCATGGTTTTCTAGCTATATAGTGGGGCACTTTGGAGTGTGATTTCATCTAGGGATATCAGAATTGTTTTGATGTTGGGATCAGACCCATGAGATGGGCTTCCTACATATCCTTGTAAAAGGAATCATAACCCACATAGTTTGGTTAAACTTAATGGGACATATCATACCTTTTATGCTCATGTGATAAGGACTAAACCATACCTTTTTTCATCAAGAAACAAGGATGTTTAGGTGGAGGGTTCCTAGTCGAAGTTTGGTGTGGGAGTTATTCCGAAGAGGCCTAGGGAACCCGAAAAGGATATAAATTTCTATGTTGAATTAGACCCTATTGGGAATTTGGCCTAGAGAGAATAAGTTTTATTTGATATGTTGTGTTTATAACTCATGGAGGCTTCCTATGTATGCCATTTAGATGAGAATCAAATACCACATAATTTTAAGGACCCACACTTATGGAGACCCTATGAAGATTTGTCTCAGAGGGGAGTATGGACCTTTGAAAGGATTAAGTTGAGGATTAATCCTAAAGTGGATTCCTTGATGAATGAGTTTTGGTCCATGAGAGGTGACTTAAATCATGGAAATTTGGGGGTTTGTTTCTAGGCATACACCTGAGGAGGATGACCATGGATGAGTATGGTGATATGATCGAGGTTTATTCTTGAAGAGGAGGACTAAGTGATTTAAAGTTTGGTTGGGGATTAATCCTGAAAAGGATGACCAAAAGTTTAGAGGTTGTGATTAAGGATTACATCTAAATAGGATGCCCATGAATGAAATATTGGGGCTTATACCAAGTAGGAGGCCCATGTGATTGTTTGGGATCATGTGGGTGTCATGACCACCATTTACCTCTAATACCACATGAGTTATGATTAGTGAGAGAAACAAGAAGAAATGGAAGATCCAAGAAACCCCAAAATCTTCTTTTTTATGAGGTTGGATACATGGTCTTGAGGACCCATGCTTATAAAGGCACTTTGAAGGAAGTCAAAGGGAAGATCCAAAAGAAGATTCTCTACCAAAACATGTATCTGGATGCATGAATTATCTGGTCATAGCTATCCTATAATCCCATGAGTCATGATGATTCATGCTTGAATGTGTGAAATAAGAGGAAGCATAATATCTAACAAACCACATGACCCCCCTTCCGTTGCAGGAATAGGAAGGATAAATAGGAAAAGAAAAAGGGGGCTTGAATGCACCCATTCCAGCTCCCGTTGTGTTTCTAGGATAGTCACATCTGACTATTCATCCATCCACACCCGGGGGGGGGGGGAGAGGAGCACGAGTAAAACATACCACAAGAAAGGATTGGGGATTACTCTAGGATGGATTCCCTAAAATTTGTTCCATATTATAAGAGGAGGATATCATTCCATATAAAATGGAAAGGAAAGAATGATCCTTCCCCTCACTACTTGGAGCTAGAGGCTCCAAGTCTTAGAAATGAGAAGGGGAGGAAAGATTCATCACCCTTATGCCTGACATCGGGAAGTCCCTGACACTATCTCCATGGTTAGGGTCCTCGTAACCGTGTTAATTCACATGCACATTCACCCTGAGGACCCTACCCATTATATAGGACAAGTGAGGGAAACCTATGACCATAGGAATGTATATCCAAATGGGAGACACACTAGTGTGTCTCTTCCCATGCTTTTGAAGGTACAGAGGCTTCAATGTAGGTTTCAATTTGGCCCCTTTCAAATTAGGGATCCAAATAAATATGAACCCCACCATTGGTGTCTTGGAAGAGGAGTCAAAGGGGGATCACACAGGTCTTGGCCTAGAGGGCATATGTGCCTCACACAAGGCCTAGGAGAAATTGGAATTACTCTTCCTAGGGGTTATATTCCTACATGAGGTAGATATGCCTTGGAAAATGGACAAACTGGACAAAAAAACTTGGGAGAGGTTTTATTCTAGGTACAATGGGTATCATTTAGTGTCCATAGACGATCCTCACATAAGTCTCTAATTAAGGAAGGGGCCCCTCATAGGTTGTTCTTCACTTAGAGGAAAAATGTTCCTCATGTAGGTGTATTATGTTACAGACCCTGGAGGGACTTTAATCTCACATATACACATTAATTATATCTTATCTTGAGTTTTGTAGAGCTACTTGTGAAATTTTTAGATACCTGGGCATAGGGGTTGCGTAACAAGATTTTGGGGGCTTCTTTTGATTTTCCTGTTGTGCAAATGAGGATCCCATGGACTTATTTATAATAAAATAGGGAACCTTAGTAGTAGATGATTTCCCACATAGGTCTCGAGTGTAGGTTCTTGTTACAGGTGTCCCGTGTAGGGTTGTCCTACCTTTTAGTACCGCACAAGTGGTGTGTGAAGGCACCTCATATAGGGGTGGCCATTCCTTTTGGTCTACATGGGCGGTGTGCAAAGGTGTCTCATGCAGGGGTTCTTGATCCTTCTAGACTACATAGGTTGCGTGTATAGGTGGTGTGCACAGGTTCATGGGAGAACATACTACTCTATACCACGTGAGATGTGCCATCACACCCCTATTAGAGATCAGTGTCAAGATATAGTCTCGAACCATCAGGTCAGTTCCTTTACTACCATCACCGACCCCCATCAAAAATGGATAGTTGCACTGTGAACTTTTTGGGCCCTATTAATGATGTTTTGGTTCGGGACACATATAAATACAATATGATCCTTCATCCATCATAAATATGAATTTTTAATCAAACTCAACATTTGGTGTCTAAGTGAGGTTCACTTATTGAATTATATGGAAAATTTCATAGAGCACACTTCACTGTGTCAAACCCCCCCCCCCCTTAGAATTATATTTTTTTAAAATGATAATAATATTGTTCTAAGTTAGAAGTAATACACTTTAATGCACTCCAAAAATAATTTGGTGTGATTTTGGAGCTATTTTAACTATGAGATGATGCTCTAATTTTTTCCTAATCCATGAGGGCCAAGAAATCATAGTTTTACTATTTCTACGTTCATATGAAAAAACCTACAAACTTTGTGTATTTTTTTTCATATCCCTAATTTTTTTCCTAAATATGATATGACGGAATTAGCGGGCAAAACATGGATTTTTCTTAGGCCACACTTTTTGGGTTTTCATCCAAACAAGTTTTATGCCTATTTCTTTTTTTATTGCTATATTTTTTTCCTAAACCACATGAAGTACAGGTCTAGTAAGATGAGGGTCGACTTTTTTCTAGAGTACCCTTTGTGGGTGTTTAATCTAGTGAGTAACATGTCTCTTTTTGTGTGAAGTTTAATGTTGTTCAAGATGGACTGATGTGACTGGTGTTTTAGGTTGAATAACTTTGACCATAAGTTTTAAAATGATTACCCAAATAAGGATTTTGGGTCTAGAATGTTATGAAATTTTTTAGATACACAATAGGGAATTTTTAGCCAAGATTTTGTGGTTCTCAAATCTAAAACATGATATCCGATGAATAGGGGAAGTCTCTCCTAAGAAAGAAGTTACCACTATTTGGAAAACCCATTTGTGGGATAGTTTATGAAAATAAAATTGAGGTGTGTTACAATATAGTCAAATAGTGGAAATATTTGGATAATAAACATTTTTTGTGGGCTAATTTATGAAAATACAATAGGGGTGTATTATAGCATATTCAAGAAAATGAGATATAAGGAATTATGCTATTATGTTATAGATATACAAATTGATTTTATAGATATTTTTATTTCTTAAGAGAAAATTTGGTGGTTTTACCAAGTGAAAATGTCTAATAATGAAGAGAGCACCTTTATTAGCACTGTAGCTGAATGGGAAATTGCTCCTACACGAATTTTGGCTTGTGTAGAGGAGGATGAATTTTTTTAAATGAATAATTTCAAGGGATAATTCTATTTATTAAAAGGGTTGAATAATAATGTAGTTTAGTCTCAAGCAATTGGGACATTATTCTATGAAGTTTAATGTTATACATCAAGGAAATTATACTATGCAATTCAAAGTTGTCCAGTAAGGAAATTATGCAATGTAGTTTAAAGTTGTGTAGTAAGAAAATTATGCTATGTAGTTTAATGTTGTACAAAAAAGAAATTATGGGGCTATGATTTAAGGTATTTATCTTTGAATGAAAGGTTAATGACTCTCCCATTCTTGGTAATCTGTCTGAGAATGCACCATCATATTCAGGTATGAGAAGGGGAATGTTGTAAGCTCTGATCTAGGGATTTTCGGATATGAAAAATGGTATAGAAAAATGGATTGTGGAAATAGAAGAGTCATATAACAGGGAATAAGTTACCACTGATTGAAAAAACCCATTTTGTGGGATACTTTATGAAAATCCAACTATGGTGTGTTACCACATATTCAATAGTGGCATCCTTTGGTTGGAAAACCCTTTTTGTGGGATACTTTATGCAAAGCCATCTAGGACATGTTACAAAATAATCAAGCAACAAAGTTCTTAGTAATTCTAATATTCTATCACTAATGGCCGAAGGAAGTTTATGGAGATTTATATTTCCTCAGGCACAGAGTCTGGTTTGTGGATGGAAAGTACCTGAATATTGGAGGAGAAATTTAAGTAAAAATTACCTATGAATTAGAGGAAAAGGTTTCATATGATGGTCTTATCCAAGAAGAAGAAACATGGTGCCTGTAATTTTAGTTCATATGCCTAGGACCATGTAATTATGGAAGAAATTGGTGATATATGGTCTATCAGACCAAGATTGTTCTTGTATACTTTAGACATGAGGGTGGAAATTGTAAACCATGGTCATGGGGGTTTTTAGATTGGAAGAAAGGATATGGTACATATATATGAGGGATTACCATGGAATTATTTTAATCGTAGGTTCCAACATAATTTCGTCAAATATTATGAAGAGAGAAGAGGCTTCTCCTGAGGATGAAGTTACCACTGGTTGAAAAACCTGTTTTGTGGGTTGTTTTATACAAATCCAAGTGGGGAATATTACAATATAGTCGAACAATGGAATCATTTGTCCGAAAAACCCATTTTTGCTGGATAATTTATGAAAATAAATATGGGGCATATTACAACATATTCAGGAAAAGGAGTCCTTAGGTATCATACATTCTATCACTGGGAGTTAGAGAAAGGTTATGAAGATATGAAAGTGTCCAAGATTAGGAGTATGGTGTGTGTAAGGGATATGTATGGGCATGAAGGAGGTGTTTAAACTAATATTTCCCATGTGGTGTAGAGTCCCCTACATAGATCTAACTCATATATAGAAGGGAGAAATCTCAATTTTCTCAGTGGCTCCCCTAATGAGGGGACCCAAATTAAAAGCTCCCACATGGATATTTATTCCTATGTAGGAGATGAGGAAACATTATTTACCCCATGGTTTGGACTAGGAAATTATACCTAGGTGTCACAACGTATCTCATTGGAATGAGAATGAATCCACATGTAGTTCTAGAGGTAAATATCCCCCAAACTGGTAGAATTCATGTGTGAAGGAAATGGTTTTTCTTAATACAGGAACATATATAAGGTGAGGCCCCATATTGGATCATCTCAGGTAGATATAGATCATACATGGGATATTGGGGGATTCCCATGTCATGTTGAGACTGGGTCTAGGTTTGAATATCCAGACGTCACTACGTATCTCATTGAAATGAGAATCAAGAAATACATAGTTCTCGAGGAAATTGTGTAGTTTATTATCATGTGACAAGAAAATATGGTATTCCTTTTAAGGTATTGTAACAAGAACCATGGTAACTATGGTGAAAATTAATATTACTTACTCATGTAGGGAAATCATTCACCGAAACTCTTAATCCCATGTGAGCTATTCTTTGTGTAAGAAACAAGGAGTGGTAAAATATTCTTCCATGACACAAAGGTAACAAAAGTAAAGGGAAAGGGAATTTAGATTTTTGGGTGGATGATCTAGGAGGTAGAATAAGTTAATCTCTATGTATCTCATTAGAATTAGAATCAAACAATATTTAGTTCTTGAAATATTCCCTATGTGGGTCTGACTCTTATATAGAGAGTGAAGGAATTATTATTTTTGATTGTAGTGAGACCTGAGATTGTGGATTTGAGAATCACTATGTATCTCACTGGAATGAGAATCAAAAAATAGTTAGTTCTTGAAGAACCATGTATTTTAACTTCATGAGATAAGTATGTATGATTCTAGATGTGAAAAAAGGTATTGTGGCTAAACCAGGGGTAGGAAACATGTGTTACTATGTATTTTATTGAAGAAAGAATCAAGCCACACATTGTTATTGAAAATAGTTCCCCACATCAATCAAGTTATAACATGGTGAAAATGGGATTTTATATCCTCTATAATTATGTTTGATCTTAATACATATGTTCTGGGTGTCACTATGTATCTCACTAGAATAATAATCAATCCATACGTAGTTCTTGAAGAAATTGTGTAGTTTATTATCATGAAATGAGGTCATCTGGTGTGCCTTTTAAGGCCCTAAAACCAATACCATGATAATGTTGGGGATTATACCTAAAAATGGGGCACAAGTGCCACTATGGAGTAGCAACAATGAGGATTAGGACTTACACTTGATATGGAGGCCCATATTTAAGGGACCCATGAAGAGTGTCTCAACTCATGGAACTTTTAAGGTTTCTTAAATATGAATAAGAGGGATGATAACTATGATGTCTAATGTCACATGGAGAGGAATAATTGTGTCTTGTAGTTTTAGATCATACGAATAAGACCTTATGTCATACATTTTATCATCGTGCGACACGGGCGATGATGAAAAAAAATTTAACGTCATGTGGCACAGACGTTATGTCATGCCTTTTAAGTTTGTGTGACAAAGTAAAACTATATAGTTCAACATATTGCAGCCAATATGATCTTCATGTGGTTACATGGAATATTCTGTTAAGAAAATTTCATTGTTGGGGGTCTTTATGATCTCCCCATCCATTGATATTAAGGAATAATCACCATTATAGTTGATCTTGTGTATGTACTAAGGTCCTTCCCACATTCATTCAAGATTCAGAGGCTTCTTTCCTAGTATCATCAAAGTTATGAGGACTAATAAAAGTTCTCCTTATAGGAATGAGTGTAGGAGAGCCTTATTGTTAAAGTCTCACACTACCCGATTTTTATATACCTCAAAGTGATGTAAGGTATGCAATATTTGTTCACCAAGTTGCTCCAATTCATTCAACAATTTCTGGGACTGCTCCTCTACAGATAGCTGATCACTGTTGGCAACACAGATCGAGGGAAACTAGACCTCAATCGACAAGGATGATTCTTTTATGTATACCAGTGATTACGGGGTTTCCTATGTCGTAGAACATGTTGTGGTCTAGTAATACAATAATACATTCAAGAGCTTTTCAAGGTAAGAATTTTTATATTTATCTTCCATTTTTTGGAGTATGTTCTATAGGGTCTTGTTGAAGCCCTCTATCTGTCCATTAGCCACTATATGATAGTGGGATGAATGGTTAGATTTTGTATTGAACTTTTGATATAGATTCTCCACCTTATTAGAACATAATTTGGTGTCGTTATCGGTCACTATTTCATGAGGGAGACCAAATATGGTAATGATGTTGTCTTTCATAAAGCTGACAATTATTTTGACCCCAAATTATTTGAGGGGTGTGGTCATGACCCATTTGGAGAATAATTCATTAATAGTTAAGATGTATTTGAACTTCTTGGTCATATATGGAGGGTATGGCCTCACAATATCCATTCCCTATATAGAGAATGGCCAAGATTATTTGAATGTATATATCAACTCTGGGGGTTGATGTATAAAGTTAGCATACAATTGGAAGGAATGAAAATTCTTGATGAATTCTATATAATCCTACATCACTATAAGACAAACGTATCCAAGCCTTCAGATTTGGTTGGAAATATTGCAGCTTAACTGGTGGGCACTATAGTATCTTGTGTTTACATCATTCATGAAAGCGACAATCTCTTCTCCATCAATGCATATAATAATTACTCTATCAAAGCCTCATTTGTAGATGACATTGTGATTTTTTGGACCATCATAAAGAGTGGACTTGGATTCTCACGACCAGATTTTCACTTTCCCAACTCAATATGGAAGAAGTACTCTATTATAAAGGTATTTAATTATTGGAATCATCCACTTAGTGGTAGGATGATATGGCTCAGGGGTAAAACTGACTTTACTGATCTCTTCCATCTGGTCTTGAAAAAAAGGTGAGACCTTTTGAAAATAAGCAATGATGATGACCTTTTCCTCCTAGTTTGGATCCACCAGTCTTGTAGCTGAATTTTACAATACATACACTTGATAATTCTACAATCACAGGATGTGGGTCAATGTTGGCTATGAGGTTAATTCTACAATTAATCCTCAGACACAATCAAGCAGAGGGATTAGCTCTTATTTTCTAATGGTGTAATCCCTGTTGAAATGCTTGATTACAAACTCTAAATTTCCTTTCACCTCTAGATAGTCCAGTAGTTTTTAGAGAGCCAGTTCTAGGCATGGAAAAGGTCCTGATATTCCATTTCATTTTTGGTACAACCTTATGATAATAAAGAGTAAGGTAAAACAACTTTCTTTTATAGATAAGAACAGTCCCTAATCTGAATTTTTTGAGTTTAGGGTCTTCCACTATCTTCCCTGCTGGGATGCTGGATGCACTGTCAAAATAAATTTCCCACATTTGGGGCCCTCCTTTAATAAAGAATATATCTTCATCTAGAAATTCAATATTTAATGATGATGTTTCTACAGACAGTTTTTCTTCAAGGAAATATTCCAAGGCCTGAACTTTCACTACTTTCTGAGGAATGAATTGTATATAAAATTGATATAGAATAACCAACATCATGCCATATGTACTTTCAACATAGGATGACTAAGGATGTATTTGAGTGGATTATTGTGAGAGAAAAAATAGACCTTATGGTGCTGTAAGTAGTGATTTCATTTCTAAACCATGAAGATTAATACCAAGAAGCTCTCCTTCATATCTAAATAATGAGTCTCAGCATCAATAATGGTTTGAATGAGATAATAAATGCTGTTTTTATTCCCATTATTGTTCTTTTGTGCAAGGAAGGCACCCAATGATCATTCCAGGGCCATCACTTATAGGATGAGCATGTTTACCATGATAGGTGGAATTAATATTGGAGGAATCAAGAGGTATTTCTTGAGGTTGTAAAATTATTCTTGATATTCATTGTTACGTTGATATGTTACCCCCTTCTTTATCAGTTTGGTGAAGTGTAAAAACATTCCTACAAGGTTGTCTATGAATCTTCGGATGTAGTCCAAGTTTCCTTGAATTCCTGTCAACTCTTTATGGTTTTTAGGAGGTTACATGCTTATAATATACTTTGTTTTATTGGGGTCAAATTCAATTCCATGATGGAGTATGACGAAGCCAAGATATTTTCCCAAGGCTACCATGAAATCACATTTTAAGGGGTTTATCATCAGGATATGTTTTCATAGATTATTGAATATGGTATTCAAGACAGATATATAGTCAAAACAATTGTCGAGACTTAACCACTATATCATCAACATAACATTCTAAAAACTTCCCCATGAAGGGTTTGAAGATGTGATGCATAGAGTGTTGGTATGTGGTGATTATGATCTTCAAGAAAAATTGAATTACCCAACAAAAAAAATAATCCTTGGGGGGCTCTAAAGGCAGAGTATTATTCATATTCTAAGGCCATATGAATTTGGTTGTACCCTAAATAACCATACATAAAGAAGAGGGCTTGATAACCAACCGTTTCATCAAGCAGGAGTTCTGTGATTGGAACCAGTAACTCATCTGTCAGACACTTCTAATTGAGATCTCTATAGTCGATGTAAAATATAATTTTACCTTTACTCTTCTTCATAAGAATAATTTTTTCCATAAATTTTTGATATTCTACCTCTCAGATTATTTCTTCCTTGATTATCTTGTCCACTTCATCCTCAATTTTAGAAGCATGAGTTGGTTTTGTCTATTTGGGTTCCTATTTATATCCTTGATGGTCTTTTGGAAAATCCAATTAGTGAGTGTCCACCTCAAAGTCGAGACCTAGAATCTTCATGTAATTCCAGGAAAACACATCCCCATGTTTTTAGTAAAGAAGTATAAACCTCACGTTCATTAGAATTCATGGGCACACTAATCAATGTGGTTCATGGATCTTCATCCATACCCAAATTTATTTATTTTAGTTCATCAACATTAGTGGAGAAACCTTACTAAATTGTTGGAGGGGAATCCCTATAGTCTTACTCTTCTTCCTCTTCTCCATGATTTACCTCTTATACCTTTTCTTAAGAAATAGTTTATGGATAAAGTTTCTCAGAGTTTGGGGAGAAGTCAACATTTGGACATCTGAAGGACGAAGTAATTGTTTCTAGCTCCATTGAGGGTGTGAGGCCTTTTTGGAGCTCCGAAGGGGTGATGAGGGATTGAGAATGGGCATCTTAATTTTTTCCTATTGACATGAAACCTTTTTCTATACCAGCCAATGGAATAGGGGTATGTTTTACCTCAAGATATGGAATGAAAGAATTTTCATCCAAGATTTCATCATTGTTATGATATTTTAAATCTTCTCCAAATCCACCAGGCTCAGTTTTCATGATATAAATTAAATAAGTCCCTGGATGCATACTTGAATTCAGGCCCACCCCTTTTATTTGGTTGATGGACAGTATGTAATCTACACTAAGCTATTTTAAAGGGTTATCTGGAATCATATCTAGGCCATTTGGGGAATTGATTTGATAGAAATTATCATCCATGGACTATTTACCTTCCTTATGGTAGAATACCACATCAATGTAATGTGATTTACAGGATTTGAATGGGTATTTGTTACCATGAAATGTCCCAATTTTTTCATTGGTATAATATTTTAGGCATTGGTGATATGCCAAGGGGATGGACGCATGATGATGTAGCTAAGGTCTTCCCAACAGAATATTGAAGGCTTTATCCTACACAAAAACAATGAATTCTAAGTCAAAAATGAGATCCCTGAACTGAGTCCTGAGATTTATTTCTCCATGATTATTTTACACAATTTTTTCATATCCCTGTAACATTAAATTTTAGGGGGATAAGTGATATTCATTAATACCCAGTTAATGAAGTGTTCAAATTGGAATGAGGTTAACTTCTAAGCCATTGTCAATAAAGTCTCATCGAATATCAATTATATTTATCCTTATAGATATATAAAAGGGTATGACACGTCCCTGTATGATGGAATCCTCATCCTGGTTGGTAAAAGAGATGACCATGTGGCATTATGTGGGATCACTCTCTACACAATATACCTCAGAAGTAGAAAACGTAATTTTAAACTCCTATGGATTGAAAAATCCTATATTAATTCTTCCCAGAGGTTTTTTATAGACTCAAAGCATCCAAGATTGATAACTTAGTTTTTACCATGGCTAGTTGCTTCAAAACATCACACTTCTGGTCCAAAGGCCTATGTTTCCTAGCACAAGTATTTTTTATGGCTGATTTAGGGGCTATGTACATGATGTGGATAGATCAAGAATTGGAATAGGAGATGAAGGTGATTCTTCTCTTGGTGGATTAGGTCGGCTTAGTCTTCATGTACATCAAGGTTAATTTGGACACGATTCATCCTATAATCTATCTTGTAGGATGATTATGTTAGGGAAGACCCTATCACATGTGGGTGAAATTCCTTTTTCTTTTTGGGATCTTTGGAGATCTCTCCCATGATTTTTGACAACATAGATGGTTCTAGTAGGAAATTGGATATAATGGTGACTCTTGGCACAACTTTTCCTTCCCATTTATCCTTAACTCTGAGGGACTCTTCTCCTATTTCTCCAATCAAGTGTAGGTAATTCAGGCTCATAATCATTCTCATAATCTAATAAGAGATCCATTAAGTGAATAATGTTAATGGAATTGAATATCAACTCCTCATATGATAGAGATTCCATATGGAAGGTTGAGTCTTGCAGTACCATTTGGTGGGGTAGTGTCCACACATTTGAGACTACATGCATGAAGTCTACTAAATTCAAGAAAAACTTTTTCCTTGAAATAGGATCATATTCCTACATTTTCTTCTTTCTATTATGGCCATGTCTATTTTTGGAATATTGGATTTCAGAAAACTGATCTTTCGGTGGAGCCGGCTGTGTTGTGGTGGATGTGGCTGGAGGCACATTCATCTGATGTAACTATACTCAGAGGATAGCATGAGTCCATTTGATCGTATTTTTGACAATCAAGTCACAAAACATCCATATACCCTTTCTTTTAACTTTCTTCCATTCATTCCCCTCCTCGGTATTAGTAGAAGAGAGACATACTACTTGATCAGGTGAATTTTTCAACTTCAAATTCACAAAGTCCACCATCTATTTCAGGATGTATTTAAAAAAACAATCCCAAATTTTGTTCCCTAGTAATTTATGAAAGGGTAAATAGTTTGTGATATCTTCATCACCATCTTTTTTAGGATTCATTAGCTTCAGAAACTTGATCACATTGTTATCCAATACTTATATGAAGAAGTCAGGGACTTAGTCATTTTGAAAAGAAGGGAACTTGTTTTTCATCTCCACAAACTATTTTTTCCGTTGATATTTTTTATCATAATAATGAGGTAGGCATTGTTTATGACTCTCAAGATCTGAAACCACACTATACAGTGTATGATTTGGAGTAGGATCGGTTACAGGGGTCAGCTTAAGTGTAACCGTGGTAGCCACTACTTTCCCTATTCTCCTTCCATGAGTCGATGGAATTACTTAGGACTTTTCTTTATTCTATATGATGGATTACTCTAATCTTTGAGCAATTTCAAAAAGGATCAAAAACCCTCCACTATATTTAATAGGAATAAGTGATGTGTGAAACTTGTCATAATTATTCTCTTTAAAAATGGGAAACAAGCCTTTTTGAGGGAGTGGTGGGTTTTAGGAGTATGTCAATCCTTTCTACTGAGAAATGAACTATGAAACCCTTTAATTCTACTGTTGTTTGCAGTTTGAGAGATTGAGGACCATTTTTGTAGTGTTGAGATAAACTAGAATAGGAACTTATAATCAAGGTCTTCCCATCCCACAATTGACCGAGCTTCTAATCTAGTGTACCATACAAAGGTGGGTGCCTGTAGTGATTACACAAAACTCCCTTGTTTCACTACCTCCTCTTTCTCAGGGGTCCCCATCATGGGGTCACATTAAGAGATGAAATGGATCAAATTTTTTTTGGGTATCCTTATCCATTAAAAATAGGAAATGTTTGGTTTCTAATGTTTAGAGGGGGCGGATTCAGATCTATCCATTTGGGGTAATGATTCTTTTCTAGTTGTATTAGTGCTCTCCGTTCCTCCATGAAACCCAATTGAGCTGTGAGTGACTCAAGAGATTTCATGATCCCTTAGGGAATGTCTATCCAGGCTATAGCTTGAGCAGGCACAACATCTAGTAGAGCCATTAGTGGTGGCACCGATGGTATCTACTGTGGGTAGCCCATAGGGTCAGGCATGTAAGAATGTGCTTGGACCTATTCTAGTTATGCACCCAATATAGGGAATTCCTGATCTGCTACTGTGAGATCCAAGAATATTAGTGGGTGGTATCCCATGTTGATCGGGCATTCCATATCCCCTTCAATCATTGTGACAAACCCTCCTTGTTGGGTTACTCTTGTTGGGGGTGAAAGTTAAGGATCCCCATATAGAGTATATCTAGCAGGTAGGCTATCATGGAGTATCTCTACATTGAGTCTCCTCAATTATTTAATCTATTTCTCTTGTTGAGAAAATATCTCCTCCAATTAAAGGGGATTAACCTCTCCAATAGGTAGGTGAGGCACAATCTAACCCTTACCCTTTTTCTCATTGGATGACTTCTAGGGAGGTAATTCTAGATAATTTGAGGGAATGCCAAGATTTAGGGAAAGATTTTTCATCTGGGTAAACACACATCCATTAATTGTTTCAATGTAGACCACATTATGAACTAGAATTTCCTTTTATGACTCCTCCTTTAAATTGTCCTCATGTTTTGTAGGGTTTCCAAGGGTGGTATTAATGAAATTCACTGACACGTAATGTAGGGTAGGCATTCTATCTATATCTTTGTGAGAATTAATTTTTCTATGCCCTCTTCAAGACCTCATTCTATCCTATTATAGTTCTATAGGAGATGTTTGGCAGATGGAAATCTGAAGAGAATCTCCAGATAGTTTAGTATTGCACATACCTATTGAATGTACTAGATCACTGGATGTGATGAACCAGGAGGACCCATTCTGCGACATTTCCCCCAATCAGGAGAAGACTAATTTACACTGAATATGAGGTTATTGAGATGAAAAATCCCCTAGCCTTAAGGTCTAAGGCTATTCCCATTCAATTTTCAAAATTCTTCGAGTCTATTTTTATAACCTTGATGTTGGGGTTAAAAAAACCCACAGCCTTGCTGGTTAGGGTTTCTCCTGAACTACCATAGATACTACTTCTGTTACCTCCATTTTAATTTTATGGAGTTTTTTCTGAAAATGGGTTGGGTGAATCATTTGGTATGCACTTGAATCACCAACTTCTGAATACTATTGTTCTATTTCTGATATTTTCACTATCTGATGGCTAAATTATCCCAAATACAAGGCTTGCTGGATATTTTTCAGATTCTTCATACAAAAGTCTCTCAATAAATTAATCTATTTTGGACCGACATTTATGGGAGTTGGACGAGGCCTATTTTTGTCGAGAACATGTTTTATTTTTTAGATGGTCCATTTTCTGAAGTCTTCATGAAGCTATTATATTTCATAATACAACTTTTGAAAAGATTTGATGGTTAGGGAGTGCAGTAAAATATAACGCTCTGTGCTCACCCCACCCTCTGACATGAACACTAGATAGAGAATCTATGATCATTCATCACAATCTTGTTAATGTGTTGAGGCATTTATACTAAAGGGAAGACTACTGTTTCCCAAGTTTTGGATGTCATACATCCAGGAGAGCTTCCAAGTCAATTTTTCATTACAAACATTATATTACCTTGACGTGGATTTGGTATTCATCTTAGGGTAATAATTTTTCTCACAAGTGATGAAGAGTTTTCCATAAACTGAGGCAGATTTTGTGCACACAATCTTCCATTAATTATTCTAGAATGATGCATTGAGGGGTGGAAAAAGGCTAGAAAAAGACTGGTATGTCACCTTTAGATAGTTGTTTCCTCATGTTTAGAATTTCATCTTCGTCTTTATCTAGAGGTTCATATACCTAGTCTGACCAAAGTGGACATTTTTCTTCTACTTTATCACAAGCAGTGATATTGGTGGGGATTTAGTCTATTATGTTGGAAGGTAGGCAAGCCAAATGAGGTTCAAAGAATGTACATTTCTTTGGGATGTATTCTGGTTGAGAAATAATTTCACTTTCCAATGATAAGGAATTATACATGACTATCCTTGTTTTCCCAAGATCCCCATGAAATGAGGGATTTCTCATAACCACATTTAAAAGTGGAGGATTCTTTTAAAAATTTGAAATACTATTGTGGATAACACTTTCATAGTGAGTTCCATCATGGATAGGACTACCATGGTGGATTAAATAAATGGGAAGACCATCTCTCCCAATGATCTTATGGACATGTATATGTTTTCCATGACTCTCATTAGGAGATGAGCTCCTAATATCGATCGAATTATGGTCATGAAGAAATCCTCCATAGTGAAGTGTTTGAGGAGGACCTTTATAATTACTACCACTGCTCCCATGATTTAACAATGGGAGAGTAGGATCTTGACCTACTATTGATAAATGTTGGATGGCTTCAATAACTCCATCATTAAGTAGAACATGCACATAGCTCAAATATTCATTTTCCAATTGTTTTTGTTGAGAATTATTATTGGATACCATATTGCGAGCGACTGGGGCCACTTGCTTGGGGAATTGGTTTTTATAGGTATGGGTTTTTTCTTTCTTTAGAGTGGCTGTTGGGATAGGCTGATTAAATTCTATTGGTATCAGTGTGTGTTACTGATCTGGTTGTCCGTATATCATGGGGGAGTTTTCTACACAACCCTCCAAGATGATAAAAGATGTGTTTTTCTACTTTGGGGTGGCATGAGAATGATCCACCCAATTTATGGGGACAGAGTTGTGTATCTATCACTTTGGAACTACAATTTTCACCGTAATGATGTCATAAAAAGTCTGTAGGATGTGGGTAGGTATTTACATCTTCCTTTTCACCATTATTAGGATATTCTTGGTGACTTCAGCAATTAAAATGGGGATATATGCCCATTATGTATCCAGAGAAGGTGTATGTGACTGTTCTTGGCCTCTCTTTCATGCTAGTGGATACTGAGAGAACTCATACGTGGGGCATAGAGTTGGGTATTCTCTACATTTATCATAAGTACTTATTTGATTGACTTCTTGGTGATCCTCCAGATGAAACTGTTGGTAGGTTTGGTGGATGCAGGTATGTGTGTGCGCCTGCTTGTAGTTTGACACAAAAATTGGTTAGCAGGCTTCTTTTAGTGCTTCCAGATGAGTCAGCTAACAGGTTTTATTAATACAGGTGGGGGTTT
Organism: Viscum album; assembly: GCA_963277665.1. Lineage (NCBI taxonomy): Eukaryota > Viridiplantae > Streptophyta > Magnoliopsida > Santalales > Viscaceae > Viscum > Viscum album. The sequence goes on from OY728139.1 coordinate 1,256,614,148, forward strand.
TTGTCCTCTCATGGGATTCCACTGGATTTTAATGGAAATCTTCCTTGGATGATTTTAGGTGAGTCTATTGGTTAGCTACATCAGGGTGGGTTGGTGTATGTTCCCACTCATAGTTGGACACCAAATTTGATTAGTGAACTTCTCCAGAGAGGGAAGGGGTGTGGCCCTGTTCCATGTTGGCCGATTTCTTCCCCTGGTGGTCCATCATTTATACTCAGGTCAGAATGATCTGGGATGGACTCCTAAGGATGGCTCCCTCATCATTTCGAGAGCTCACTACTATGTGGCATTAGTGGTGGTGACTTCTGGTAGGATCCCTTTGGATAGACCCCTATGTCTTTTGGACAAGGATGTATGTGGCCAATTGATCCAACTCCTCAAGATAAGGTGTTGGGGTACTAGTTTTAGCATTATGGGAATAAAATACAGAAATATTTAAATGTAGTGATAGGTTCTACCTGCTTCTTGAACACTAGCCATCACTGACTGGATGATCGGTGGGGCTTGACAAGCAGGATAGATTCTTGAGAGTCCTTTAGGGTTGGGACTATACCGTTCTGGTAGTACTCCCTGACATGGGCATTAGAGTCCCAGTTTTGAAGTTGCTAGGTTGGTGACAACACCCTTTTCATGGATGAAGACCAAATTTAAACAATATCTAGGGCATACATTTGTGGAATCTCGAAAGAAGCCATTGAATCGAAGGGATTTTTTAGAGAAAGTTCATGAATATATGGTAAAAAAACAATAAAACCCCATAAAATAATCATATCATTTGAATGACCACATACATAATTTACTCTATTATTTGTCCCTCTTTAATTTTGGGAGAAAAAGGGGTCTAAAAGGTGGGTAACACTATCATATTGGTTGAGGATTCACATTAGGTTCACAATTTTTTGTTTTCAACAGAGAATCGGCTCACCCGATGGCTTATTATGGGGGGTTGAATTGTTTAATCATTCACATTGGGATTACAATTTCTAAATGGTTTCCAATGGGTTTATTTGTGGAATTGGAAACACCCAATGACTATATATCTACGAGGGACCTACTTTCCAAAGGCATACACTCATTGGGGCTTTTATCCAATGGTGCTTAAGAACTCATGTTGATGAAGAGGATGGTAGGTGAGGCTCATTATACCCTTTTGGGGGGAAATATTGCCTACTTCAAGACTCTCTTATAGATTTAGGATATTTTTGTGAATCCATCCTTAATTCCCAATTATTATGTGGGTCACCCTTGAATTAACAATCAATTATTATCAAGTGTGATGTTTAGAATCATCTATATATTTCCAAGGTTATTCATTGATGGAGATATCTATATGTATCTGAGGTTCACTATCAACGGTATCCTCTTATGCACTGAATAGAGATTCTTTGGGTGTTATTTTGATGATTCTAGTTTTCTATCCACACAATGGGGTACTCTAGAGTGTGTCATCATCTAGGGATATGGGAGTTGTTTTCAAGTAGGGATCATACCCATGAGATTGGATTCCTATATATCCTTGTGAAAGGAATCAGAACCCATGTAGTTTGGTGCCACTAAATGGGAAGCATCATACCTTTTAAGGTTATGTGATAAGAACCAAACCATTTAGTTTAGTATCATGAGGAAAGATTATAGGTGGAGGGTTCCTAGTCAATGTTTGGTGTGGGACTTATATCGACGTTTCCCAAGGAACTCAGAAGGGATATAAATTTTTATGTTGAATTAGAACCCACTAGAAATGTGGCCCATAGAGAATAGGATTCATTTGAGATGTTGGGTTTGGACCTCATGGAGGCTTCCTATGTATCCCATTTGTATTGGAATCAAATCCCACATAGTTTAGTTATGAGGACCCACACTTATGGAGGCCCTATAAATGTTTGTCTCACAGGGCAGTATGGTCCTTTGAGAGGATTAAGTTGGGTCTTACTTCTAAGAAGGATCCACTGATGAATGATTTTGAGGTAATGGGAAGTGAATTAATTCATAGAGATTTGGGGGTTTGTTTTGGGGCTTACACCTGAGGAGGATTCCCATAAATGAGTATGGTGATATGATTGGGTATTATTCTTGAAGAGGAGGCCCAGGTGATTTAAAGACCTTAGGGGATTACTCCTGAAAAGGATGCCCAAAATTTTGGAGGTTGTGATTGGGTCGTACTCTTGAATGAGATTCCTATGGATGAGATATTGGAGATTATACCAAGTAGGAGGCCCATAAAATTACTTGGGATCATTTGGATTTCATGATAACCATCTACCTCTAAGCCCACATGATTTATGATCGGTATGAAAAACAAGAGAAAATAGAAGATCTATGAAACCAAACAATATTATTTTCCCTAAGGTCGGATATATGGCCTTGAGGACCCATGCTAATGGAGGCACTATAAAGGAAGGAGAGAGGAATATCTGAAAGAATATTCTCTACCAAAACAAGCATCTGGATGTGTGAATGTGGCATTCAAGTCTATCCTCTATATCCATAAGTCATGATAATTCATGATAAGTCATGATTGATTGTGAGAAATAAGAGGAAGTGAAAGATATGAAAAACCACATGATTCCACTTCTGATGGTGGAAGTGGAAGGGACAACAAGAGAATAAAAAGTTGTTTGGATGAGCACATTCTTTTTCCTGTTGCATATCCAGGATAGTCACATTGGACTATTCATCCAGACACACCTCGAGGGGGAGGGGGATCAAGAGTGAAACCTCCTACAAGAAAGGATAAGAGATTAATTTAGGAGGGATTTCCTAAAATTGGTTTCATATTAGGATAGGAGGATCTCCTTCCCTATCAAAGGGGAAGGAAAAAATGATCCTTACCCTCCCTAATAGGAACTAGATGCACTAAGTCTTGAAAATGAGAATGGGAGGAAAGGGTGATCACCCTTATGCCTAATACTGGGAACTACCAAACACCATCCCAAGGGTCATGGTCCTTGTGACCATGGTAATTAAAATCTACATTCACTCTAAGGATCCTACTCATCAGTTAGGATAGGTGTAAGAAACCACTGACCATAGGATTTCATATTCAAATGGGAGACATGAGGGTGCGCCTCTTTCCATGTGTTTTCAGGTTCAAAGCATTTGGTGGAGGTTTCAATTTTTCCTTTTCATATGAGGGATCCAAATAAATATGAGCCCTTCCATTGATGTCTTAGAATATGACTCAAAGGGGGGATCATATAGGTCTTGGATTGGAGGGCATAGGTGCCTCATCCAAGGCCCAAGAGGAATTCAAAGTTCTCCCTACAAGGGGTGTAGGCCTGCATGAGTTGGATATTCCTTGGGAAATAGACCACCTGCTAAACAAAAATTGGGCAAGTCTTTATCCTAGTCACCATAGGTCACTTATAGTGTCCCTGGATGGTTCTCGCATAGGACCCTGATTAAGGAAGGGGCCTTGCGTAGGCAGTTCTTTACTTAGGATAAAATAATTCCCTGTGTAAGTGTCTTGTGTTTAAGACCATGGAGGGACTTTGATCTCCCTTATTACCCTTAATTATCTCTTCTATCAAGTTTTGTAAAGATACCTGAGGAATTTTTAGAGACCTGGGTGAAGGGGCAGCGCGACTAGAGCTTAGGGGATTCTTTCGATTTTCTAATTGAGCAAATAAATAGCCCAAGGGTCATATTTATAGTCAATTAGGGAATCCTAATTGAATGAGGTTTCCCACGTAGGTCTTAGGAACAAGTTATCCATGTATGATTCCCACATAGGGGTTTCCTTACTTTTAGTACCACAGTGGTGGTGTGTTTAGGCACCACATGTATGGGTGGTTGTGCCTTCTGGGCTACACAAGTGGTGTGTGCATGTGCCTCACACTGGGGTGGCTGTGCGTTTTGGGTTGTGAAGATGGTGTGTACAAGTGGTGTATGTAGGTGACCGGGAAGACCCACTAATCCATACCATGGGGGTTGCTCCCCCACACCCCTGCTTGGGATCAATGCTAGGTTATGGGTCTAGACCTTTGGTCCCATCCCTTCACTTCCTTCATTGACCCCCATGAAAAATGGAGTGTCTCACTCTGAAATTTTTAGGCCTTTTCGATGATGTTTTTGTGCCACGAAACATGGAGATACAATCTTCACCTTAATCTAGAATAAAGATGCATTTTTACTCAAACTCAACATTTGGAATCTAAGTGAGGTTCACATCTTGAATTATGTGGAAAAGTGTATGAAGCACACTTCATAATGTCAACAATGAGATAAAAAAATATAAAAAATATTAGTAAACATACCAACTACTGAATGCATATCTCATGATGCGTAAGCTACATGATTGTGTGCTATCATAACCAATATGAAAAATACCCCCAATCATTTAACTGAATGTGTGATTTGGGATATCAAAGATTAAAGATAGCATATAGGTCACACATGTCCCAATACTCAATGTAATTTGAATAAAACTGCGGTCAATCTATCTTTTGTCTACCTATAATAATAATGGAATGTTACCCATCAATATGTTGTAGGGAAATAAGGATATGCTCTATATAGAAAAACTGTCACATGACATGGTCTAGCTGGTGACACTTAATGATATGGAAGTATATGTGTGGAATCATTACACCACGATCTCCAACCATAGCTATGAAGTATGGTGGAAGCAACACGTAGACAAATCCTGTATATGAGGTCTATGAAACCTGAAATGTCAACTCAAAAAAAGAATTCATAAATTAGAATGAAAATTTTAAAATATAACATTAAAATATCTTAAAAAAAGTTAACAAATTTAATTTTTATATAAAACATTTAATGTTTATCTTATATAAGCAAGTTGTATAGTGTTAAATATCTGTCAAAATATATGAAAACTATGTCTTAGAGTATGTTCATAATGCTGAGTGTGACTCCACCCAATTTAAAAGAAGAAATATATGGTAATTTTATAAAGGAAATTAATAAAATTAATAAATAACTAAAATTAATTATATAAACATACCAAAATCCTGAAGGAATGTCCTGAAATAGGTGTTGTGGAAGTGGTGAGACAACTCTAGGAGTGATGCATAGAAAACAATCCCAATCCCACATCTATACCAAATCCATACACCCTACAATGTATTATGCATCACCTCGATAACTGGTATAGAGAAATCTATACAGATGTGATAATACAATGGAACCCCAACTATATCTACCCTTTTGGTCAAGATCCTAATATAATGGTAGGTATATCATGTGTACCAAGGTGGTGGAGTGGTCTACACACATCATGAATTATATTAGTCACATAATATATGTACATGTGTGATTAATAAGTATATAATCATCTAAATCATCAAGAATGATGAATAAATCCTCATCAAGACACCCCATGTGCAAGTGGTGACTATGGAGGAAATATGGTATGAAGATGATGGAAATACCTGGTTGATGGTGTATGAATTCACACCAGTCACCAATAGTGGCACCTGTAACTGCCTGTCCATGGATGGGTAGACTAAGGTTGTAGTCAAAATACTCTAAATTAATGGTCATCTTCCCCTCAGAGAGATAAAATATCTGTATCTCTGGACTCCATCTCTTAACCATTGTAAAAATCAAATGGTGATTAATGGTTTTAAAGTCGAACATGGATACTCCATAAAATATAACATGTATAATATATAGAAGAAGGGTTGTTGTAGGTTCATCTTGATGAGAATGATGTGATCTCTAAAAAAAAGATGTATAACAGGTCCCCACACCAACAAGTTTCATGACACGTGCGACTATTGGGATGATAATAGAGGCAGATCCATTTGAATGTATGAATAGTAGGAAATTAATACTGAAAACTATTTAACTCATACCCACTTTTATGGTTTGGTATAAATTTTTTTTTTGTTTCTTTTTGGTTTTTCATAAAAATGAAGTATTTTATTTCAAGTGACAACATATGTACTTTGATATGAAGTTATTTTTAAGTGAAATTCACGCTTTTGGATAAAAGGAGATATAATCTTACACATAAAAATAGAAAAACATAAACATGCAACTGTAAATTAGTTTCAAAAGTAAGAAATGGTTTTCAAAATTTTTTATAATTGAGTTCTGATCTTACCCTTGAGAAAATTTTAGAAAGATAAAACTATATAAATCTATAGTTTTAGTTAATTTGACATGTTTATAAATTACACATTTTAGTTTTAAATTGTTTTAGCAGACATTTTTATTTGGAAACTAAATTCAACCCCCTATTTACTGTTCCACTTCGACCAAAAAATAATTAAAATTTAAAAAATAATTAAATTTACAGATTTTACATTAACTGATAGAGTATATCAACCATTACAACTATTAGATGATATATATATATATATATATATATATATATATATATATCCAGGGTAACATTTTCTCATGTGATCTTTCTAGATGCATATGCTGCACCTCTGTGAAGGTACCCATTCACTAGGCCAATCCATATTATTTTGAATATGAGTTGATTTTGGCCTCCCTTGTGGTCGCAACCTAGTCATGTTCAGTAGAAGCATGGGTGTACCATCAGATAGATTTTTTTTGATATTCCTTAATAGGCATCCAAAGAGAACTATAACAGTTATTAATACTCTCTAGTAGATAAAACGAATCAATGAACTACTCCCAAGATAAACATACAGAAGCGCATGCTATGATCACATGCCCACATAGATATCATAATGCGTAAATGTTTCCATAGTCATAGTAACACTACTCTGGTAAAACGACTTGCACATGACCACTGCTACTAGTCATAGGATATTGGGGCTCAAAGACCTGAAATTTCTACTCTACACAATCAAATGAATAGACATAAAATTTATAATCCACCTGAAGAACTTTAACTATCTCACACTAGAAATAGTGACCATATCACATCCCTCTATTCATACCCTCTTAATCCCAATTTCTTCATTCCACAAAATAATTTACAGTGGGATATAAGATCTCTTATACCAAACCTATAATTTATATTAAAATAATTATACTAATTGTATATTATAATTTTAGCTATTCTAATTAATATATAATCTAATATTCTTAATTACATGTGATGGGTAATTTTCAAACTCCCTTGAAAACTCCATTAATACATTCTATGTTGTTGGTCATCAAATGTCCATATCTCCTCCCATAATCATACACAATCTACCATTTATGATTTCTAATTTTCATCATATAAACACAAACTTATGAATTAACTCTGTAAATATCTTCGAGATGCTCCTCCAACCCTTTTTGTTAAGGCTCATATGATAACAAATAATAACTAATATTAACCCACAGGATAATAACTATGATAATGATTTTTAAAATGAAAAAGGATATTCATACCAATTTTTATCATTTCTTTCATCATGGACTCATCCTTGAAATTATTTCCTACATTGTTGGAAATGAGTCAAATACAATACCAATGATGGGAATAGGGTGGTTCCATGATAGAACATCAAACTATACTACCTCCTTGGTTTCTTGATAATGATCTAAAATATGTCAAATCACTTCTTTTCCCGTAAAAAATCGAAAAAATTCCAATAACCAACTCCTAGATGATAATTTATTCTTCTTGACAATAGAAAATTTCAAATTTATCGGGGCTCGATTACCAACTTATTTCATGGAAATCAATAAATTTATTATATACTTTCATTAAAAAATATTCCCTGAAATTGTATAAACTTCTATCAATGTATAAAATAATCCACACATAGTAAAAATGTCCAGAAAAATCCATCAAATACAATCATCGACTGATCAACTTAGTTGTGTTGGTTAACATATTCAATAGTATGTAACTGATAGATAACATGATTATTTTGGCATAAAATATCTATAATTTTTTGTAGAACTTGATAAGAGTTATCCCAGTCACCATACACTTTCACAATAGCCTTTTATCATGCTGCCCATACCTTACAGTAAGAGATTTGATACCCAAAAATCTATTTTATTCTCTCCACCACCAGAACGATAGTAACATCTTGAAATGATCTTATCATTTCAAAAATAATAGTTGAAACAAAATCATCATCTAATTACGAGTGTTCCTATGAAGATATTGGGTTTACACATGTGTGTGGAGTAAATCCAGTAATGTACCAACATTGAAAATTGTTATAAGTTATATATTACAAACACATATGACAATTTGAATCATATTTTCCATACCAGATCAAATAATGCGATCTCTTTTAATCTTATACAACATAACTATAATTTATTTCAATGTGATATTATTTTATCACATTTTTCATCGTTTATTTTCTATCAAACTCTCTTTTGATATATATAACACCTTCATCCGATACTCGATTTGTTCCACCAATAATTCATATAAATTATACACTTGGAGTAATAATTGACAAATAAATTTATGGAAATCATGTCATAACTTTATTTGACTATGATTCTAATGGACGAGGATGGTTCAAAGTTTAGTTGAATGTTACAGGAGCGGGTCAAAAATTTTCCTCGACATGATATTCTTCTTCGACTTCATCATCGTCATCTTGTTCTAAATTTCCATCATCCCCAAAATTATCAACCAAAACATCAAAATTACATGGAGGGATATCAATGGAAACATCACTTACACTATGATACATCACAACTTGAGGATATAAAATTGTGGCATAAGGATATTGTGGAAGAACTACAATTTCTAATGGAACTTCTTGAGGTGTTATAGCATTAGGATATGTAATTGTATCATGAAGTTTTGATAGACCAACTTCTAATGTTGATGGAAATTCTATTGAAGTTTTCATGACATACAGATTCCTTATTTGATTTTTAGTTTGATACTTAACCAATGAAAACATGTATTCCCAATCATCATCATTAGTTATTGTATAGGCTACATGCCCTAACCCATCATTAAATTATAGATGCCTATATATGATGGACTCTATCACATGATTAACTTTTAGTTTTAACTTTCAAAGAATTTTTCTTTGAACAAAAAGATGTATATGTATATATATATTAGGTGCTTGAGGGTAGAATTACAATCAAACACACACACCACAGACACGGACTGAAAAATAAAGTCATAACCCCTCTCAAGGGGATAACCCGACCATCAAGCCTTATTTAATTATTACATGGGCCACAGAACCGGTCCCATTACATGACCCAAAAACCTATTGCAACATCATGCCCACATCATATTGCACGCTTCACCGGGCCTATGTCATGCCTACTTCACTACTTACCCACGCCATCATCTACATCACCACATACATAGAACTTTAATAGTACTTGTTCCCAATAGATCTTAAACCCAAGACCTCCTGCATTCCATGTAGGAGCGTTTACCACTAGGGTACATTCTCATTGGCTTTCCAAGGTTGTACACAATCTAAGCATCACAACTCTTTCTAGTCGTATACTATAACTACATCCTTATTTAGTCTCAATTATTTGAACATTTCAATAAATATATATAGGCATCCATCTTTTTATCTAAAATAAAAATCATTATTAATTAAATTTTATCATAAAAAAATATGAATTTCAAATATTTCGACATTTATATAGAATCTCACTGTAAAGACCCGTAAATTTCAAGGAAACGTTTTTTCTTAATTTTCTTTGGAATTTTACAAGAGCGCAGTTTCTGACGGCACCTGATTCCGAGGCCCGGTGTGCCCGGAATCATTTTCCGAAGTTTGGCTCGGGTACGTTCTGTGAACGGATGAGCGGGTTTTTCTAACTTTTGAACCGGTGCCCGGAATCGAATTCTGAGAGCACAGATGAAATTGCAGCGCCGGTATTCGCTTAGAAACGCCTCTTCCGGAGTTGCGTTTTCTCGGGTGTGGTTTTTAATTTTTCGGGCTTAAAGTTAAGAAATAAAACAATTTTACGACAACTTTATTTTATTTCACTTAAGTCACTTGGAAGCCACTTGAAGCCACTTAATAGCGGCTTAAACTGAGTTTAAACAGATAGGGAACTATCCAGAAATATCCTACCCTCTTGGTAGGATATTTTTGAGGTGGGGCCCGCACGAGCCCCACCGTTTCATTCCGCTAAGTAACGCACCCGCGAAAACCCGTCATTATGAAAGTCAACTGACGTGTTTTCTTAAATTCTTAACAGACCATTTAATTGGGCGGTTTATTTCGTGAATTAAATGAGCTGTTACTTTCGTTGAATTAATATAATGAATTGTTGGGTCGTTACTTACCCTTTTTCGTTGGTTGGCATAATAATAAAATAAGACCAACCAGTCTTTTTGGAGGATTACAGGTTGAGAGGTTTTATAAGGATCCTTGAGCCTTCATCCTCCTTCGCGAAGAACGCGAAGAACACGAAGAACGCGAAGAACACGAAGAACACCGTCACCCTCGGAGTTTGACGACGCTTCATCCGAGATGTCCTTCCCCGCCCCGATCTTCGATCAACTGCTTGAGGTAAGAGTCTTGGATTTTCTTTTTTTTATTTATTTATCTCCTTTGTGGTTTTTACCAAAACACGGATTTAATTAATTAAATTAAATCTGCTGTTTCATGGTCCGTTGAGTTCGCCGACTCAACTCTGTGTTCCGCGACGACGCGACGCCCTTCCGCAACGACGCGACGATCTGCACCTTCCGCGACGAGCAATTCCGTGAAGAACGCTCACGCGCGATGACTTCGAGGTAGGGATTTTATTTTTTTGGAAATGCCTCTTATTTCCCACGTTGTTTCTGTTCAAATGAGGAACCCGATTTATGAAACAATTTTATTTCATTAAAAAATTGTTTCAGATATGTGTTCATGTGTTGAACTTTATTCCTCCCGTTGTTTATCTCTAACGCGGAGGGTGCGGGCCAAACGAACACGGCCCGACGACCCTCCGCTGTTCTTCGTATTTGTGCGGATTTGACGGGTGATGATGAAATGTGCCGTAACGGAAGTTTGACAATCCCGCAGTGAAGAACGGAACCCGGGAGGAGCAACGGCGCAGACGGGAAGAAAATCGGGCAACCAGAGCGACTCCGGCGGCCCGCGGAAGCCGGCGGCGTCGCGGGTCACCGGCACGGTGGTGCCGGCACCCGGAGGTGGCGGCGCTCGCGGACCCGCGGCTGCGCGGGTCCGACGTGCGCGGGACACGGCTGAAGCTGCGTCCGGTCACCATGGAGACACCCTGCGGGTGTCGCGGGGGGGGCGGCACCCCCCCCCCCCCCCCGCATCACTCGGGACGCGGCTTCATCCGCGTCCGGCTGTCTGGCCGACACCCCGCGGGTGCCGCAGTGGTGTCACGCGAGGCGGCGGCTCCCCCCGCGTCGGCCGCTCAGCCGCTCAGCCGCTCAGCCGAGGCAGATCGGGATGGCTGAGCCAGACCGGTCCGACCGGGTCGGACTGGGTCGGACCGGGTTTGGCCGACCCAGGGGGGTCGGGCCGGGTCGGCCCGGGCCCGGACCCCCCGTCTTCGCACGGTTTTCGTTCAAATGCCCGTAACTTGAGCTATGTGCCTCCAAACGACTCGCCGTCAGCGGCAACACGATCCTTGGATCGAGACAGTCGTTTTGGTATATTGCATTAAAGGTTTCGGAATACTTTGAGTTCGGCCGGGTTGGTTCGTACACGAAACCAACCAGGCCCTCGGAGCGGAAACGCTCATATCTTGAGCTACGGACGTCCGAATGATGTGCCTTCGGCTTGTTGATTTCCTCTAAGTGAGACGGATCTTTTGGCTCACTCCGCCCGAGGTTTGGACGTAGGTGGAGTACGTTCAGGTTGGTTTTGCCTTAAAAACCAACCGGGCCCCTGGGACGAAAAAGCCAATAACTCTTAGACCGGGCGTCAGATTGACGCGCCGTCTACGACGTTGTGTTCCTGTTGACGATACAGAACTTTTTGATACATCAACTTCAGACTTTTTGTCAGTTGATGTATCAGCCTCTCGGCTCGTGGAGCGGACCCTCCCGAACGAGCTTGTTGTGTGTGGGAACCCTGGTGATGGATGCAACTGCTACTTCGACAGCGACGACCGTGCAGAGATCCTCAGTGGACTGCGGCGACGACCATGCAGAGATCCTCAGTGGACTGCGGCGACGACCGTGCAGAGATCCTCAGTGGACTATGACGACGACTGTGCAGAGATCCTCAGTGGACTGCGACAACTACTGCACTCAGCAATCCTACGTGGATCAGTGCTACAGGTCCTGTGTGGGCCCGGTCCTGTGTGGGCCCGATCCTGTGTTGGTCCGATCCTATGTGGGTCAGCGCTCAGCGGTTCTGTGTGAGCCAGCGCCTACAGGTCCTGTGTGGGCTCGATCCTATGTGGGTCATTGCGGGGGTTAGTTACCTATCGATCCTTCGTGAGTCCGACGACTTAGATGGATCAGTGATCATCTTTATCGTCATCCGAAGAAGTATACCTGTGTGAGCTGAATCATGTGTTACTCTCCTTTGTGGATTGTGTTGAGATATCCTATGTGGATTTACTGTTTACTCTCCTTTGTGGATTGTGTTGAGCTATCCTCTGTGGATTTACTATTTACTCTCCTTTGTGGATTGTGTTGTGCTATCCTGTGTGGGTATACGTTTTCTTTCCTGTGTGGACTTGGTTGTGCTTGGGCTCGGACGTTGGAGACGAACGGGAATTGATGACTTAGGTATATGTATGGGCATATACCTAAGCCATGTCAGATGTTACTTCGTGATTGTATCTTTCCTTTGTAGATTATCCTTTGTGGATTTCAGGAGACCTTCGGGGGTCTCGGGGTCCCTACTGAGTAGCTTATACTCACCCCTGCACGGGCTTTGCCCGCACTACGTTGTGTTGGTTGCAGACGACGGACAGCGCTGATCGTGGTGGAGGCGTGTGGAGCAGGACGGTACCTGGAGGTGGACCACTGGTCGGGACGTACTCAGAGCGGTCAGGTGGACCCGAGGAGCAGTGGAGGCAATCTGTACCCACCCTTCAGGTGGGACTTCCAGAGGACGGCTCGACGCTGCGGGTTTTACTTTTCAGTTGTTGTTTTTCCTTCCAGTTGTACTTTACAGTTGGGCTTGTATTTCCGGCCCCTTTTACTTTCAGCACAGCTTGTTACAGTTTTTTCTTAGTGTTTACTTTTCTGCTTTCTTACTCTTTGGTGCTTGATTACTTTTCAAAGGCAATGCCTTCCCTTTTTGTTGGGATTTACGCCTTGGTGCTAGTCGCCAACCCCTGGCCTATGGAAGGCGGGCTTGGGGTAGTCACGGCACGGGCCCCGAGGACGTGTCGTGAAAAATTGGTATCAGAGGCGGTCGGTTCTACCGCAGACTCTAATCTTTCTTCTATGTGAAGCAATAGTGTTTAGCGTATTGAGTGTGGTTATCAGTCCAGGGAGTCCAGTGTTGGTGCGGCAGCTGACATATCCGTACACCAGGGCCCTGACTTATGATTTCTGACTTAATGCACGAAAACATTGATTGCATATGTGTTTCAAGTTTTCTTTGTGATTACTTGTGTCAGATCACCAGGTATACTGTTCTGACCGTGGCGCACTTGTTTCCTTTTTAGGATGGCCCGACGACAGGAGCCAGCTAGGGTTCCGAGAGTAGAGCGCGACGACAGCCCGCCGAGCGACGAGGCCTCGGTACAGGGCCCGTTGACAGCAGATGCACCGACGGTAACTTTACCCGCCGAGCCCCCGATACTTCCAACGCCGATCGCTGACGATGCACGACGCCTCGGAGCTCTGCACGAGTTCCAGCGCCAGCGACCACCCAGGTTCCGTGGGGAGACAGACCCCCAGGCAGCCGAGGACTGGCTGGAGGCGGTCGTTCGAGTTTTCAGGCTAGTGAGGACACCAGCAGACCTCATGGTGATTCTCGTGGCGAGCCTACTGCACGCAGCAGCAGGACGATGGTGGAGCTTGATGCTCCAGGTACACGATGAGGGCTCCCTCATCTGGACGGACATCGACCGCCTCTTCCGCTCAAAGTTCATCCTGGCCACCCTCCGTGCGGTGCGCATTCAGGAGTTTCTTTAGCTGCGGCATGGCAGCTTGATGGTCGCCCAGTACGTGGAGAGGTTCACCGACCTTTCTCGCTACTCGACAGACATGGTACGAGACCCCTTCTTCCGGGCCCGGACCTTCAATCAGGGATTGAGACACGATATCAGGGCATCGCTAATCTCCCTCAGCATCCCGACCCAGGCAGGAGTGCTGGAGAGAGCCCTCCTGATCGAGAGCTTTTTGGCTGAGTCTACAACGAGACCTACCGCAGGGCGGCATGTGGCGGAGTCTTCGGAAGCGGGTAGCCGACAGATGACTCAGGGTTCCAGGTAGACCAGACCTTCCGTCAGACGACCTCGGGACACTGGCTCAGCAGTGCGGGGCACACAGCGCGGATCCAGTCTTCCGAGAGGCAGGCAGTGCTACGAGTGCGGTGGGTAGGGCCACATGGCTCGTGACTGCCTGACCCGTCGTACCGAGGGGCAGCAGACGGTGGAGGGACCACCCAGGCAGAGGCAGAGGGTCGACCGTGGTGGTCCACAGGGAGGAGGCGGACGAGGCAAAGGAGCTGGCCGAGCAGCAGGTGGTGGGCGACGCTTTGAGGCTCTGCCACCACCACCACCAGGAGGCCCGCCCCGACCACAGGGAGCTGGCGGGCAGAGACAGGCACAGCTCCAGGCAGTGGAGGCCTACGACCACGGCGCACCAGAGATGATTCGAGGTATGATCTGTGTCTATTCCACCCTTTCTGCACTTCTTATAGACACAGGAGCGAGTCACTCTTTCATAGACGCTGCCCTTGTTCGGAGCTCGGAGATTCCGACAGAGCCGTTGGCTCGATCCTTACGTCTTGAGACTCCTACGGGAGCAGACTCGACGATTACGTGCTGGTGCTGGTAGTGTGAGCTTACTCTAGGAGGCGAGAGCTTCGACTGGGATCTTCTTGTAGCGGCATCGAGGCCTTACGACGTCATCTTGGGAATGGATTGGTTATCTACGGTCCATGCATAGATTGACTGAATTAGGCGCAAGGTGCGATGTGTGCGCACCGATGGGAGTAGGTTCACCTTCACCGACGAGAAGGGAGCCTTAGCAGCACAGGATGGAATCACGCAAAGGAGAGGACAGCCCATCACTCATCAGTTGGCTAGCCTCATCCTTGGAGCAGTTGATGTGCAGAGTCCCGGTTTTCCTGCAGTGGTGGATCAGTATGCAGACGTCTTCCCCGATGACGTTCCAGGGCTACCTCCTCGTAGATAGGTAGACTTTTATATTGAACTGTACCCCGGGATAGCCCCGATATCCACTCCAGCATATCGGACGGCCCCCACTGAGCTTCGAGAGCTACGGGTGCAGTTGGAGGACTTGCAGGGCAAGGGGTTCATCCGACCTAGTGTTTCACCCTGGGCTTCCCCGATTTTTTTCGCTAAGAAGGCAGACGGGAGCTTGCGACTGTGTGTCGACTATCGTCGCCTGAACCAGGTGACAGCGAGGAACAAGTATCCGCTACTGAGGATTGATGACCTCTTCGATCAGCTCAAGGGAGCACGGTGGTTCTCGAAGATAGACCTCAGATCAGGCTATCATCAGCTAAGAGTTCGAGACGAGGATGTGCAGAAGATGACCTTCAGGTGTCGGTATGGCCACTATGAGTTCTTGGTTATGCCTTTCTGCGTAACCAACACTCTAGCAGTGTTCATGAGCCTCATGAACAGGATCTTCCAGCCATACCTCGATCGATTTGTCGTGGTCTTCATCGACGACATTTTGGTGTACTCGACGATAGAGGAAGAGCATGCCTACCACCTGCGGGTTGTACTAGACACACTCTGAGAGCACCAGCTTTATGGAAAGCTCTCGAAGTGCCAGTTCTGGTTACGTGAGGTCCACTTCTTGGGACACGTAATTTCTGAGGTAAGAGTTGCAGTGGATCCCACGAAGATTGAGGCGGTGCTAGCTTGGGGGCCACCATGGAGCGTGACGGAGGTGCGGAGTTTCTTGGGCCTAGCCGGATACTATCGGAGATTTTTTCCGGACTTCTCCAGAGTTGCAGCACCACTCTCAGCATTGACAAAGAAGGGGAAACCCTTTGTGTGGTCAGATAGATGTCAGAAGAGCTTCCAGGAGCTAAGGCAGAGATTGACCAGCGCACCTATCTTGAGGTTGCCTGAGGAGGGAGTTGGATACGTAGTCTACTGCGATGCATCAGGGACCAGACTTGGGTGTGTCCTGATGCAGGAGCGGGCCGTGATTGCCTATGGATCACGTCCGTTGAGGCCGCATGAGTAGAACTACGATACCCATGACCTGGAGTTAGCAGTAGTGGTCTTCTCCCTGAAGACATGGCGGCACTATCTGATGGGCGAGCGCTTTACAGTCTTTTCCGACCACCAGAGTCTCAGGTACATCTTCTCTCAGAAGGACCTAAACCTGAGACAACGGCGATGGATCGACTTCCTCCAGGACTATGACTTTGAGATAGTCTATACTCATGGGAAGGGGAACGTGGTAGCCGATGCCCTCAGTAGGAGGACGGGCATCCAGCTACTTGAGGAGGTGACAGAGTAGCTAGCCGCTTTGAAGATATCCTTCGTGGATAGAGACGGACCAGCCTTCCTTCAGTCTCTCACCGTCTCTCCTCCACTTCTACAGCGGGTTAGAGAGGCTCAGCGTGGGGATGCTGACTGTGAGACGCGGCGTGCACAGATATCCTTGGGACAGGCACCTGATGGTTTCTCCCTTGGAGAAGATCACGACGTCCTTTTCAGAGGACGTTCCCTGGTACCAGTTGCTTTACAAGAGGAGGTGCTGAGAGAGTTTCACACTTCTCCTTTGGCGGTACATCCTGGAGTGGCGAATATGTACTAGGATCTCAGACGACAGCACTGGTGGCCGGGCATGAAGAAGGTTGTGGTAGAGTTCGTTTCACGGTGCCTCACCTACCAGCAGGTGAAGGCAGAGCATCAGGTACCAGCAGGCTTGGTACAGCCCTTGGAGGTCTCGGAGTGGAAGTGGGACGAGATATCTATGGACTTCGTGACTGGACTTCCACGCACTTCCAGAGGTCACGACTCCATTTGGGTGATTGTTGACCGACTCACCAAGTCGGCACACTTCTTACCCATCAGAGAGCAGGGCTCAGTGGAGAGCTTGGGGCATCTCTACATTCAGGAGATTGTACGGCTTCACGGTGTGCCATCGACTATCGTCTCCGATCGGGATGCTCGTTTTACTTCCCGGCTTTGGAAGGGGTTGCAGGAGGCGTTCGGGACGCGGTTACGTCTGAGCACCGCCTTTCACCCTCAGACGGATGGTCATACGGAGAGGACCATTCAGACTCTCGAGGACATGCTCCGCGCATGTGTCCTCGACTTTGGTCGCAGCTGGGAGGACCACCTACCCTTGGTGGAGTTCGCGTACAACAACAGCTACCACTCCACCATCGGGATGGCACCCTACGAGGGGTTGTACGATAGCCCTTGTAGATCTCCTTTGTGCGGGACAGACCCTGGGGAGTCAGCACTTGTGGGACTAGAGATGGTCCGGGCCACGACAGAGAAGGTTCAGGTCATCCTGGAGCAGATGAGGACAGCTCAGAGCCGACAGAAGTCATATGCTGACAGGAGGCGGAGGCCACTAGAGTTCGAGGATGGCGACCACGTCTTCTTGCGTGTCTCACCTCGACGTGGTTTGCGGAGATTTGGTCGAGGCGGCAAGTTGTCTCCACGCTTTATTAGACTATTCCAGGTCCTCAGTAGGGTTGGCGAGGTGGCTTATCGCCTGGCTCTACCACCTTAGTTGCACCGGCTACATGGCGTCTTCCACGTATCTCAGCTGAGGAGATATGTGCACGACCCGACACACATCATCGACCATGGGGATCTAGACGTGGATGATGGGGTGACTTTTGCGGAGGTCCCAGTGGAGATAGAGGATCGACAGGAGCGGGTCCTACGTGGGCAATCGATTCCTCTTGTGCGCATCAGATGGCAGCACGGGAACCTCCAGGAGAGCAGATGGGAGCGGGAGGCTCAGATGCGTGCTCAGTACCCACATTTGATTCCCTAGTTTATGATGTATCTTTACGGGGACGAAAAGTCCTGAGGTGGGAGTAATTTAAAGACCCGTAAATTTCAAGGAATTTTTTTTTTAATTTTCTTTGGAATTTTACAAGAGTGCAGTTTCTGACGGCACTAGATTCCGAGGCCCGGTGTGCCCGAAATCATTTTCCGAAATTTGGCTCGGGTACGTTCAGTGAACGGACGAGCGTGTTTTACTAACTTTTGAACCGGTGCCCGGAATCGAATTCTGAGGGCACCGATAAAATCGCAGTGCCGGTATTTGCTTAGAAACGCCTCTTTCGGAGTTGCGTTTGCTCAGGTGTGGTTTTTAATTTTTCGGGCTTAAAGTTAAGAAATAAAATAATTTTACGACAACTTTATTTTATTTCACTTAAGTCACTTGGAAGCCACTTGAAGCCACTTAATAGAGGCTTAAACTGAGTTGAAACGGATAGGGGACTATCCAGAAATATCCTACCCTCTTGGTAGGATATTTGTGAGGTGGGGCCCGTACGAGCCCCGCCGTGTCTTTCCGCTAAGTAATGCACCCGCGAAAACCCGTCATTATGAAAGTCAATTGACGCGTTTTCTTAAATTCTTAACAGAACATTTAATTGGGAGGTTTATTTTGTGAATTAAATGAGCTGTTACTTTCGTTGAATTAATACAACGAATTGTTGGGTCGTTACTTACCTTTTTTCGTTGGTTGGCATAATAATAAAATAAGACCAACCAGTATTTTTGGAGGATTACTGGTTGAGAGGTTTTGTAAGGATCCTTGAGCCTTCATCCTCCTTCGCGAAGAAAGCGAAGAACATGAAGAACGCGAAGAACGCGAAGAACACCGTCACCCTCGGAGTTTGACGACGCTTCATCCGAGACGTCCTTCCCCGCCCCGATCTTCGATCAACTGCTTGAGGTAAGAGTCTCGGATTTTCTTTTTTTTTATCTCCTTTGTGGTTTTTTCCAAAACACGGATTTAATTAATTAAATTAAATCTGCTGTTTCATGGTCCGTTGAGTTCGCCGACTCAACGCCGTGTTCCGCGACGACGCGACGATCTTCACCTTCCGCGACGAGCAATTCCGCGAAGAACGCTCACGCACGATGACTTCAAGGTAGGGATTTTATTTTTTTGGAAATGCCTCTTATTTCCCACGTTGTTTCCGTTCAAATGAGGAACCCGATTTATGAAACAATTTTATTTCATTAAAAAAAATTTCGGATATGCGTTCATGTGTTGAACTTTATTCCTCCCGTTGTTTATCTCGAACGCGGAGGGTGTGGGCGAAATGAACACGGCCCGACGACCCTCCGCTGTTCTTCGTTTTTGTGCGGATTTGACGGGCGACGACAGAACGTGCAGCAACAGAAGTTTGAAGATCCCGCAGTGAAGAACGGAACTCGGGAGGAGCAACGGCGCAGACAGGAAGAAAATCGGGCCACCGGAGCGACTCCGGCGGCCTGCGGAGGCCGGCGGCGTCGCGGGTCGCCGGCACGGCGGCGGCGCTCGAGGACCCGCTGTCGCGCAAGTCTGGCGCGCGCGGGACGCGGCTGAAGCCGCGTCCGGTCGCCAGGGAGACACCCCGCGGGTGTCGCGGGGGTGTCACGCGGGGGGGCGGCGGCTCCCCCCCCCCCCCCGCGTCACTCGGGACGCGGCTTCACCCGCGTCCGGCTGTCTGGCCGACACCCCGCGGGTGCCGCGGGGGTGTCACGCGGGGCGGCGGCTCCCCCCGTGTCGGCCGCCCGGCCGAGCCGGGCCGGGCTGGCCGAGCCAGACCGGTCCGACTGGGTCGGACCGGGTTGGACCGGGTTCGGCCGACCCGGGGGGGCCGGGCCGGGTCGGCCCGGGCCCGGACCCCCCATCTTCGGACAGTTTTTGTTCAAATGCCCATAACTTGAGCTACGGGCCTCCAAACGACTCGCCGTCAGTGACAACGAAATCCTTGGATCGAGAGGGTCGTTTCGGTATATCACACTCAAGGATTCGGAATACTTTGAGTTCGGCCGGGTTGGTTCGTACACGAAACCAACCGGGCCCTCGGAGCGGAAACACTCATATCTTGAGCTACGGACGTCCGAATGACGTGCCATCGACTTTGTTGATTTCCTCTAAGTGAGACGGATCTTTTGGCTCACTCCACCCGAGGTTTGGACGCAGGTGGAGTACGGTCGGGTTGGTTTTTCCTTAAAAACCAACCGGGCCCCTGGGACGAAAATGCCAATAACTCTCAGACCGGGCGTCCGATTGAAGCGCTGTCTGCGACGTTGAGTTCCTGTTGACAATACAGAACTTTTGGATACATCAACATCAGAATTTGTGTCAGTTGATGTATCAGCCTCTCGGCTCGTGGAGCGGACTCTCCCGAACGAGCTTGCTGTGTGCAAGAACCCTGGTGCTGGCTGTGACTGCTACTTCGACAGCGACGACCGTGCAAAGATCCTCAGTGGACTGCGGCGAGGACCGTGCAGAGATCCTCAGTGGACTGCGGCGACGACTGTGCAGAGATCCTCAGTGGACTGTGGCGACGACTGTGCAGAGATCCTCAGTGGACTGCGACGACTACTACACTCAGCAATCCTACGTGGATCAGTGCTACAGGTCCTGTGTGGGCCCGGTCCTGTGTGGGCTCGATCCTGTGTGGGTCCGATCCTGTGTGGGTCAGCGCTCAGCGGTTCTGTGTGAGCTAGCGCCTACAAGTCCTGTGTGGGCCCGATCCTGTGTGGGTCATTGCGGGGGTTAGTTACCTATCGATCCTTCGTGGGTCCGACGAGTTAGATGGATCAGTGATCATCTTTATCGTCATCCGAAGAAGTATACCTGTGTGAGCTGAATCATGTGTTGCTCTCCTTTGTGGATGGTGTTGAGCTATCCTGTGTGGATTTACTGTTTACTCTCCTTTATGGATTGTGTTGAGCTATCCTGTGTGGATTTACTATTTACTCTCCTTTGTGGATTGTGTTGTGCTATCCTGTGTGGGTATACGTTTTCTTTCCTGTGTGGACTGGGTTGTACTTGGGCTCGGACGTTGGAGCCGAACGAGAATTGATGACTTAGGTATATGTATGGGCATATACCTAAGCCGTGTCAGATGTTACTTCATGATTGTATCTTTCCTTTGTGGATTATCCTTTGTGGATTTCGGGAGACCATCGGGGGTCTCGGGGTCCCTACTGAGTAGCTTATACTCACCCTGCACGGGCTTTGCCCGCACTACGTTGTGTTGGTTGCAGACGACAGACAACGCTGATCGTGGTGGAGGCGTGCGGAGCAGGACGGTACCTGGAGGTGGACCACTGGGCGGGACGTACTCGGAGCAGTCAGGTGGACCCGAGGAGCAGTGGAGGCTATCTATACCCACCCTTCAGGTGGGACTTCCAGAGGATGTCTCGACGCTGCGGCTTTTACTTTTCAGTTGTTGTTTTTCCTTTCAGTTGTACTTTACAGTTGGGCTTGTATTTCCGGCCCCTTTTACTTTCAGCACGGCTTGTTACAGTTTTTGCTTAGTGTTTACTTTTCCGCTTTCTTACTCTGTGGTGCTTGTTTACTTTTCAAAGGCAATGCCTTCCCTTTTTGTTGGGATTTACGCCTTGGTGCTAGTCGCCAGCCCCTGGCCTATGGAAGGCGGGCTTGGGGTAGTCATGACACAGGCCCCGAGGATGGGTCGTGACACTCACACAATCGTTACTTAATCTCAATTTTAGAAAATCTTCTTATATCATAATATATGACACTATTGTTTCATAGTATAATTTTTAATCTTACCAAATTTATGTTCATTGGGTTATAAAGATAATGTGAATCATATAAAGAATATCTTTCAAGAGGTTCAAAATAGGTGTGAAACAATGTATGTTGTCATGCATTAGGTGATAATCAAGTCCAACTCAATTTATATTTTCAAGGTTGTTACCCCTAGGTACCTCTATGCTGGAGCCACATCCACTTGCAGTATCCAGACAATGATTTCTTTTCTTAGATAACGACATAATCTTTACTTTACTGAAATTTTAGAATTTCCTCTTATATCCTAAAATACAACACTATTGTTTTTAGTACAATTTTTAATCTTCTTAAAGGTATGTCTAGTTGTTTATAAAGAGAATCTGAATCATATAAAATATATCCCCCATGAGTTTCAAACCAGGTGTGTAGGAAGGCCTATTTTTCTACACCAAGTGATGATCGAGTCCATATCAATTGCCCTTTTTAGGGTTGTTTCCCCTAGGTACCTCTATGCTAGATCCATATCCACTTTTAGTATCCAGATAGATATTCCATTACTTAGATAATGACATAATATTTACTTTACTAAAATTTTAGAGCATATTATTATACCTTGAAACATGACACTATTATTTCGTAATGAAATTTTTAAGCATCCTAAAGCTAAGTTTAGTGGTTTATAAAGAGAATGAGATTCATCTAAAACAAATCCAATGAGAGTATTAAACTAGGTGTGCTGTAAGGTATGAATCATATAATGTATATCTCGTGAGAGTGAAAAATCAGGTGTGCAGTTAGGCCTCATTATTGTTCAATTAGCCCTCTTTGATCCTAACTTAATCCAATGTTAATATGAAGTTAATCAATAACTAATAATTATTTAATCCTCAATTCACCTTAAGTTAATTCTATGATATTTAATAATTAATCATCACATACTCAGTACTTCGAAATTAGTGAATCCTAATTTAACCATTCCTTAATCATTAATAAAATTAATTAATTTCTTATTAATTATTTTTTAATTGATTGTTTATTGATTTTTAATTCAAATTAAATTGAAATTCATTAATAATTTGTCATTTGACTAATTTGAATGAATTAATTACTAATTAAAATTAACTAATTACTAATTACAATTAAATAATACGAAATTAATTACTAATTCTAGTTATATAATTACTAATTATAGTTTTTTAATTACTAATTATAATTAATTAATTAATTAATTATTTAATAATTATAATTAATAAAGTACTAATTATAAATAATTACTTACTACTTACAATTATTTAAATTTCTAAATAAATTAAATTATTTACTAATTAAAATTAATTAATTAATAAATAAACTTAATTAATAAATAATTAAAATTATCTATTAATTAATTAATTACTAATTAAATTCATTTAATCACTAATTATAACTAACTAATTAACTAATTACTAATTATTATCACATAATTAAGGATCATAATTAATTAATTATAATCAATTAATTAATAAATTATAATTACAATTCATAAATTTATAAAAAATTGATAATTATAATTAATTAGTAATTATATCTAGTAAGTATCATTAATTAGTAATTAATTAAATTGTATTCTTTTATTTAATACCTAACTGATCATAATTAATTGATATTTATAAATTATTATAATTTAATTAGTAAATATATTATAAATGTATTATTTGTTAATTAGTACTCATATTTTAATAATTATTAGTCACTTATTTATTATAATTCATTATTAATTATGTAATTACTAATTATAAATAAATATATAATTAATTAATTATTATATTTAATCGTATCATTAATTGTTAATTATTATTTATATTACTTGATAAGAATATTTACTAATTGATAATTAATTAATTACTAATTAATATTATTTAATTACTTATTACAAATACTTTATTAAAAAAATATATATTTAATTTCTAATTAAAATTATATAATTACAAATTAAAATTAATTAATTAATTATTAATTAATAATTATAATTCATAAATTTATAAGATATTAATAATTAAAATTAATTAGTAATTATATTTATTTATTATCATTAATTATTAATTAATTAGTAATTAATTAATGTTTATTCTTTTATTTAATACTTAACTGATTATAATTAATTAATATTTATACATTATTATTATTTAATTAGTATATATTATTCATTTATTATGAGTTAATTAGTATTAACATTTAAATAATTATTAGTTACTTATTAATTATAATTTGTTATTAATTATGTAATTGATAGTTATAAATATATATATAATTAGTTAGTTATTATATTTAATCATCTTTTTAATTGTTAATTAATATTCACACTACTTGCTAATAATATTTACTAATTAATAATTAATTAATTATTAATTATAATTATTTAATTTCTTATTATAAATACTTTATTATAAATTACATATCACATCCCCAACCGAGAAGCCACTAAACCGGTTCTCCGAACTGGGTTTCCACATGACCTCATGCATTCCTCCCTATATGCCAGAGGCTTCCAACTAGCAGTGAGGGTCTAAGGGGCATGTGGGGAGACTATACCCTCTTTATTAGAGCAATCCACATCAAGTAAAATACAAAATAAAGGAAATAATAAACAACAAGAAATGAACATGAATTACCAACCATTTCCCAAAACTGGGTACAAGTCCACAACCAATAGTAAATATATTATAGCATATCCCGCAGTGCCAAGTGTAAGGAATACCAAAATAAAGTTAAGTAGAAGAATCCCCATAATGGGTACAAAATCCAAGTTCTAATCCCTCATCCATGTACACCCCATGATCTATTCAACCCTCTAGCATATGTCTATTTCCCTTATCCCAACCTACAACCATGAAATATGATTAGGTACCTAATAGCAGCCCAAGTAACGTGTGAGTAAAACTTGTTAGGCCACAACCAATGGTGTCTACAAAATACACAGTCTTAAAAAATAGTGTAGTCATGTACCAAATGAATAACAAGGTAAAAAAATGTATAACTGCGTGCCAATAGTTAACAATACTCACTTAAACCATTTTTATCATTTATTCCACGGTTTAGGTATTTACATTAATTATACTACAACCTATACGGTTCAACTACTATGCATAAAGGGATAAGTCATGTTCCCTATCCCACTAGGGAAACCATTTCACAATAAATAACATCACACTTACCTTAGAGCCTCAGTCCATGTAGTCTCAACTAATGCAACTGTTAGGGTCCTAGACCATCAGTCTGACTCCCTAACCCAGCATTCTAGGGGTGGGGTTTTGAGCTTCCATCCAACCCAAATCATGGGGGGATCCTCAGTCCAATACCCCACATACCACCAAGCCATGTGCACATGCTTCTTTAACCATTTTCCACATATACCATTTCACAATCCATACTCAGTCAATAAAAATAAAATTCACAAATAATTGTTTATTCGACACATAAATCATCATTATGCATAAGCCTATTTACAAATTCTCATTATTAGGCCTTAACTCATTTCCATATTTCCATTACAAGCCATAAGTTAGTCAACACATTTACTTTAATTCATTTCACCCATTCATAATATTCCAAACAACCCCTATTACATGTTAACAACTTGACACAACTACCATTAATGATTTTTTATAATTTAAGATAACATGTCGACATGATCATCATGGTCACTAATTCATCACAAGTCAATTCTATGATTATGATCACAATTTTCCATGTTTGGGATGTTGGAACACCCCATGATTGTCCCTATAACTAGTCTAATCAACCTCAATGCATCCCACGAGGATCATTAGGGTTTAAATTCATCATTTAGCGAACCAATTTACCAAATCTTAATAATATAATAAAAACCACAACAAAAAGGCACCATATCACAACCACATACACATAAAAAAAACATCAAGATTATGGGATGAAACTTATATACCACCTACCTCGATTCTAAATATGACTGGTCACTTAACCTTGTCCTTTGATTCATATTTGAACACCCTTCAAATCCCCAACCTAAGATCCACTGGAAAAGGAGGTTTTTAGTATTCATATGAAGAAGAACAACTACAAAATCCCTAATCTAGAAAAATAAAGAAAGAGGAGTGTTAGAATCACCCATATCTTTGATTAGAAACCAATGACACTCCAAACAACTTAGAAATGAGGAAGATAGATCCTTGTGAGGTCTTGGGAGATTTGTTTCATCAAAAGGGATACTGGTGGAAGAATTGAGGGAAATACCAAGTTCGAACACTTAAGGTATGAGAGGGAAAATGGTAAATTCACAATTTTTAAGGGGCACACGGTTTGGCCGTACAATTGGTCAAACTGTGCACCAAGCATGCACCACCCTTTGTTTAAGAAGGGGATATGATACACAATTACATGGGAATCCTGCATGGTTTGAAAAACCATGCAATGACCACGCAGGATGGCTATGTCCAAGCCCACATGGGTTTTACTTTCCCCTTTCATGATTTCCATTAAATCATGCATCCCTCCTCCTAGAATGAATGGGTCGGGAGCATGGTTACTACTAACCATGTGCCAACCATGAAATATGCACGGGATGGCATGAATATTCCTTCTTTCTTGTCCCGAACCCATGGAATACCCCATATCCTCTACATTGGCTCGAAAAACATTTCATTAACCATATTAAAGTTATCGAAACCATAATTTTAAACAAGAACATACCTAAAACAAGTCTAGGACCTCACAACCTCCCTACCTCAGAATGGATCATCCCTGAGCCATACTCCCAAGCATTAATGAGCTTCCCAGATAAAAATATCGGGCCTATGGGCCTACATATCCATATCCCTCTCCCAATTTTCTTCATGAACATTACCATGATACCAAAATACTTGAAACAAAGTCATAGTCTTTCCCTACATGTCTTTCTCACAAAAATTCCCAATACGAACCCAATGATCCTTAAAGGACGTATCAACCTCAAGATCATCATCATCAACATCAATCATGTGATATGGGTCAAGGTGATACTACTAAATAATAACACATGAAAAACATAATAAATTCCACCAAACCACTGTGGAAGAGCCAACTGATATGACATCAATCTGATCTTCTCCATTATCTCAAATGACCCCATGTACCTAGATTCCAACTTTCCATACTTCTGAATTCAACAATGACCTAACCTCAACGACACTCGAAGAAACACTAAATGACCCACCATAAACTCAAGAGCTATATTATGTAAAGCCACATATAAATTATTCCTACTCTAAGCTATAAAAATTTATTTATGATTCAAATAAACCTATTATAATGTCTCTTACATGACACTTGTTCCCAACAACTCTGATTCCCCAGCCTCCACCCAACATAATGGTTATCTGCATGGTCTACCATAGAGCACCTCATACATTTCCATATGAATCATTTTATGATAATTATTATTATAGGAAAACTCAAAAAGCTCCAAATTTTTCTCCCAAGATCAACCAAAGTCTCAGACACATGTCCTCAATATGTCCTTTAGTACCTAAATAATATGCTCTGAGTGACCATATCTCTACTGGTGAAAATACCTACTCAAATTCACTTGGGTACCAAGAAGCTTCTATAAAACCTTCCAAAAGTGTGAAGTAAACTACATATCATGACTAAAGACTATATTCTATGGCACCCTGTGAAACTGCACCAACTCTTGAATATACAAATCACCCAACTTTTCAATACTGAATGTCTCTCGAATCGGTAAGAAATGTGCAACTTTGGTCAACCGATCCATAACTACCCATATCACACCATTATTCCAAGGAATCCTAAAAATAACCACCATAAAATCCATCATAATTTCATCCCATTTTCATTTTGAAATGGGAAAAGTTTGAAACAAACCACCCGACCATTGATGCTTTTCCTTCACCTATTAACAAGTATAACACCGTGTCAAGAAACCTACAACATCTTTCTCATCCACATGCACCAATAATTTTTATGAAGATTACAATAAATTTTTGTTAATATAGGATACACCACCCACTTCAAGGCATGGAACTCACACATAAAATTTTCCTAAATACATGTAGGTATGAAAACACGACCACGTAAATAAATGATCTCGTCATCACCAATGGTCCAACCAAAAGGTGACTCTACAACTTCAACAATTTCCCTTAAAGACAAGCACTCTGAATCCTCATACCTCCTCTCCTTGATCTATATTAGATGGGTAGACTCAACCCCCAAGGAAGAAAGTATCATCTACCATTGTATATCCTACACATTCAGATGTATCTTAGAAAACAACTCCATCATCCTCTATACAGAACTAGATTCCTGTACCACTTAAATTTGAGTCTTTCAACTCAGAGTATCCACAAAAATGTCTCCATTTTCTAATGTGTATACTAGTTCAAAATTAAAGGACTATATATACTCAACCCATATTCACTACCTAAAATTCAAATAACACTGAGAGAAGATGTACTTAAGGATTTTATGATCAATATATGCCGTAAAACTATCTCCCAACAAGTAGTTCCACCATCATTTTAAAGTGAAAACCACTGTGAACAACTTAAAATCATGCGATGGGTATTTCTTTTCATGAGGCCTCAACTTCCATGACCCATTTGCCACAAACCAATAATTCTAAATCAACAATTCCACAATACCAATAATAGATGCATCAAAAAACAAGGTATACTCTTTACCTCACTCGAGTAGGATCAAAATCGATGTAGCTACCAACCACTTATTTAACATCCAAAAATCATTCTCAAATGATTCAGACCATTCAAACTCGATTCCTTCCATGGTTAAACCCAAAAGTGGTGCTACGAAGTTGTATAAGTCCTTGATGAACCTACGGTAATAGCCCAATAAACCCAAAAAGACTTTGAATATAAAAAATGTTCTTGATATGTTCTTAAGATACAAAAACATACAATTTATCTGGGTCCATTGATACACCTTCCTTAGAGATGATGTGACCTAAGAAATTCACATTATCAATCTAGAAATGACATTTGGATATCTTGGTATATAGACTATGATCTATTAGTGTACTCAAAATGATTTCAAGATGTTTGGAATGATCATCATGAGTTTTGGAGCACACTAAGACGTAATAAACAAAGAAAAATATAAAATGGTCTAGGTAAAGGTGGATGATTTGGTTCATTAGGACCATAAAAATTTCTGGTACATTGTTCAACCCGAACAGAATCACAACAAATTCATATAAACCATATCTTTTTTAAAGGCAGTTCATGGTATATCATAAGGTCTCACCCTTAGCTAATGATACCCCAATCTCAAATAAATCTTATAGAACTTAAAAGAACCCCTAATATAGTAAAAAATATCATTGATTCAATGAAGAGGGTATCAATTATTAACTGTTATCCGATTCAGCTTCCTATAATTGAGAAATAGCGTTAAGGATCCATTAGCCTCGTTGGAAAATAACACTGGAGATCCCCAAGGTAAAGTAATTGAATGAATAAACCCCTTGTTATCTAGTTCCTTCAACTATGTTTTATGTTCCTGGAGTTCTATAGGTGTCATTCTATAGTGTGGAATAGAAACTAATTCTTCTCCTAGTAGCAACACTATCATGAACTCAACATCTATCTCGGGTGGTATCCTTAATGAGTCTTTAGAAAACAAATCCTGAAACTGATCCACCGCAGGAGGAAAGAAAAGCTAATCTAATCCTACATTATCAAGAATAAGACATTCCACTTGGGTTGTGGGTTCACATAACTACTAATGAACTATTCCTGCATAGTTGTCTTGTATATCCCATTACCCATAGAAAACATTGGTATTCCCCTCAAGGGACATGAAATTTATCCTACTATGGTAACAATGAATATGGTTTTGGTATAAAACTAGTCAATCCATTCCTAATATCAGGTCAAAACCTAACATCTATAAAATAAAAATGTTCCATATGAAATTGTACCCAGCAACCTCGAGGGTACACTCCTTGCATTACCAGATATTTTCCAATCATACCCCTAATGATGTATCAATTGACATAACCCCAGATATTTGTTCTACCAATAGGTACAACACACTTAAAAATTTTGAATATAAAAAACAATGTGAGACAACTGTATTAAATAAAGCACTATTAAGCATGTAAGTTATAAGAATCGTACCTCGAACTATTAATGGTCTAGCCTCGCCACCTCTAGATGTAGGCTAGATCACATGAAGATGACATGTCTCTCTACCCTAGGATTAAATCCCAGATCCTATTGTTGTACTACCCTGCGGATGATGAATCATCTGTACTAGAGCACCATGCCCACTTCCCTTACTGGTACAGCTAGTGGATCTCTAACTACCTACCTGATATGGGGTAACCGACCCCTTTCCTACACTATGCACTAACCTTGGTCCACAATCATCACCCAACTTTCAGGGGTTCCTATAGAACATCTAATCATGCCCCAACCTGCCACACACTTGGAACTCAACTGGTGGTCAGGGACACTGACCTTACATGTGTCCCAACCTTCCAAACTAATAGTAGAAAACCCAATCACTACCCTGAAAGGCTGGTTCTATTTTCTGAATGCTCTTTCCACCACTGCCCAAATGAAGACTCTCAATGTGGCGCTTCCTACCATTGGACATCGCACCACTAGATAACACAATTGGCATCACATGCCAACCACCAAAAGCCTCCTTGAGATTTACTTCTAAAATAAGGGTATAATCCACCACCTCATCAAGCGTATTTAAACAAAATATATTCACCTGTGACTTAATATCATGTCTAAGTCCATCTTGGAAACGTCTCGCCATAGTTGCATCATCCCCTACCAATGTTGGAACAAAGCATTACAAGTTAGTGAAGCAACAAGCATAATCCATCACTATCATATTCCCCTAATTCAAAATCATAAACACTATTTCCTTTTGCTATCTCAGGGTTTTTGAATAGTTTTTTTTGGAAAACCTTCCACTGCATACACTCTTCTTACTCAGTCTGAACCAAAATATCCCACATGCGTCTTTCCTATCCTCACAACCTATAAGCCACCAATTTGACTCTATTCATAGGAGGAGTCTCTAAGATATCAATAATATTTTGGATGGACTCTATAAAAAACTCAGCTACCTCAGGTCCACTTTCTCTATCAAAAGATGGAGGGTGTTGCAGTAGAAACTCCCTAGTCATCTCAAACATACTCTAGATAACCCTCCTTGGGCCCTGTTCCATAGTTTATATTAAAAAACTTAAGTTATCGTGGAACAGTTTCTACCCTCTATTACCCTAGATCACCAGGGTTTCATGCCCCACTTCTGGAAGAGTATTCTCAACAATATCCACTTGTCTCCCAACCAACACTATTCATTATGGTGGAATTTCTCTGCAATGCCAAACACACATATCAGAACACATGACATAAAACATCCATAGTTTTCACAAATGAAGGCTATCCACTGGCAATAAACAACCCATTCTTCATAAACTATCACCAATTTAAAAAACTTTCATCATTATTTCTACCCTTATGCATCCTTACTATAAACCATGGTCAACAAAAGGTAAACTAACTCACACAAACACGAGCCTATTTCACTAGACACCCTTTTTAACCATTTTTACTTCCACAACATAAATTTTCTATTTTAGGCACCTTTCCATCTTTACAACGTATTACCACAAAAAAATAACCCTTTTATAAACATTAATTAGTTACAGGTCTTTAACTATTCTTTCACATACTTTCCATTTACTTATTTGCATCATCTTTTTTAGAATCCACTTCACTAAATTTTTTCAAGAAAGTGAAATGAATTTTACCCATTTTTTCCCACACATATTCCTCACATGTTTCTACCATGATTCATGCCACCTATATCACTAGGTGCCTAAAATGATTCATGAATGCACAACCTCCAATCATTTTTTCCATGAGAAAAATATAATAAAATAGTCACATCACAATAAAAGTGCATCAACCATTGGTGAAATATCATTAAACTATAAAAAACACATGAAGAGAAATAATTCGACCCTAGGAACATGGGTTTCCCCCATACATGGGTTATCTACTTCCAAGAACAAGCCCATTTATAAGTCCCAACACATCCTAGTTTCCCATATACCATCACCAAATAGTAAGAAAATAGATAAAAACCTCTCTAATACCACTTTGTATTATCCCAAACCCAGAAGCCACTAAACTGGTTCTTTGAGATGGGTCTCCACATGACCTCAGGCATGCCTCCCTACATGCTAGAGGCTTCTGACTAACAGCGAGGATTTAAGGGTCACATGGAGAAACTATACCCTCTTTATCATATTAACCCAAAATAGATAAAATATAAAATAAAGGAAACAATAAACAATAATCAATGAACATCAATTATCAACCATTTCCCAAAACTAGGTACAAGCCCCCAACCAATAGTAAGTATTCCATGAAATTTCCTATACTTCCAAGTGTAAGGAAAACATAAAATAAAGTTAAGTATAAGAATACATATGTTGACAGTCCTTTTCATCACATTGTCTAAAATAATGGAAATGGAAATACCTTAAGTCCAAAGTAATTCATCCTTTGATGATACATCAAAAATAGACAAAGGGATGCACAAGGAGAACATTGTCCATGTGTCGCGCAAGTTCCATCACTGTCGCGCAAGTCCACTTGCGCGACGCCTAATGGTCGCACAAGTTACTTGTGCGATCTAAGTGATAACCGCCCAGGGTCTTCTCCTGCCTATAAATAGACCTTGTGGGCCCCCCATTTGAGGGAATCTTTTTTCCAGAAACTCAGATTTGAGCTCCCGGCGCCCTAGTCTCTTCTCAAAGCTTCCGAAACACTTCTAAGGTAATTTCTTACGTAGAATGGAAGATCTAAAGAGTGGGAGGAAGGCCTAAGTGTTTAAACTCATCAACACTTGCGCACCTAATTGGCCAACCCTTAAGGGAAATGGACACACTTGCACGACTCCATCCTCCTTTAATAGAACTTGCGCGCCCCTCTTCTGGAAGAACCTCAAGATGATTCATAAAGGCTTTAACCAAGAGTCGCTCAAGTATTTCCCTGCTGGCTAGCCTTCGCACAAGTACCCATGTGTCGCGCAGGTATACCTGCGCGACCAGGACTTGCACACCCATGCAGTACCTGCGCGCCTACCCGGACTTGCGCGCCCCTTCCTTTTTGGTTTCCCTTCTTTCCCATTTCACCCCTCTTAAGCCATTCCACCTCTCCTATTCAAGATTAAATCTTCAAGACACTCTTCAAAGCCATTTATGGCATGAATTCTTGATTTGGGTTCCTTATCTGGAAGGAAATCTATGGAATATCTCTCAAAACCTAGTGATTTACACATCTTTATGTCACTAAAGATTGAGATTTCATTCATTAATCCTCATCCTTTATGATAAGAGAACTCATTAACCTGGTCCTCCTTTTCAGGAGTAAGCCCCAGTCCTCTAATTTGGGCATCCTCCTTAGGAGTAAGCCCTAATCCTCTAACCTGGGCATCCTCCTCAAAAGTAAGCCCCAACCATAATTTCCTTAACCTGGGCCTCCTTTTAAGGAGTAAGCCCTAGTCCCCTAATTTTGGAATCCTTTTTAGGAGTAAGCCCCAACCATAATTCTCAAATCTGGGCATCCTCCTTAGGAGTAAGCCCCAAGTCCCATAAATTTTCAAGTCTCTTAACATGGGCATCCTTTTCAAGAGTAAGCCCCAGTCTTAATTTCTATTAACCAGTCCTAATTTACCTTTGATCTGGGATTCCTTCTCAGGAGAAAAAAAACCAATCATAAGTCCTCTCTTAATTTGGGCCCCCTTTTTCAGGAGTAAGCCCCAAGTTAGAGTATTCAAATCTCTGTAAAGCACATATACCTTTGTGGACCCTGTTCATGGATTTCTTCCCTGAAGTAAATACTAATCTTCATTTATCTGGGCAGTCATACATACATAAGCCCCACATTATTTCTTATGATTGCATATTTTATGGCACAATTGTCTGATTTTTACCAATACCTCTTGTTTCTCACACCGAGCATGACTCACATGATCTTAGAGTGTAAAAGTAATTATGACATCCTTCTTTGAGTCATAAATCATAATCACCATACTCCCTTACTTGAACTACGTGGGTTCTGATTCCTTTTCAAAACAAAGGATATGTAGGTAGCCCATCTACGGGTTCGATCCCAACTCTGAAATAATTCATGTCCTTCTGAATGACAATAAACTTCAAGTTCCCCACTGAGTGGCTTTAAAACCAGTATGGTCATCATAAGGACCAAGAGACTTTTACGTATCAAAGGACACCATTGATTAAAAATCTCTAACAAATACAGATGATTATTTATCCGTGAGAACCTCGAATACATATAAAAGATTCTCTAAATTTTTTACATATCGATCATTGATTGTCAGATCTAAAGGAAACTCATTTTATATTTGGTAATGTAATAAGGATTCACAAACATAACATAAATCTATAAAGAGAGTCCCGGAGTAGACAATAATTCCTCTAAAAAAGGTGCGATGAGTCCGACCTCCCATCCTCTCGACAAATGAAAATTCCTAAGCCTCATCTGTCTATAAACTAATGAGCACCTACCTTTGGAAAGTAGGTCCGAATGGATGTGGAATCATTGGATGTTTCTGGTTCTATGAACAAACCCGTTAGAAACAGATCGAAATGTTTGAACCTCCCATCAAAGGAGGTCATCCCCGAAATCCGAGGGAAACAAAAATGGTGAACCCGACGTGAATCCTTAACCAAGTTAAAAGGATGTTTTACCTATTTGTTAGGCCCCTATCTAAAAATCAATAAGAGGTCCAACAAAAACAATCATTGACATATGTGCTTATCCAAAATATGTAGTGGCTGAATTTATCTTGATTACATCTGGTATATCAAACATGCACTCTTTTCTAAGATCTTCTGCATTTCTAGAATGGATGCTCTCAAGTTCACACCTGTGAATAATGCTGCTGCAAATGCCACTACTGCTACTCCTGCTAGATCATCGTCCGTTATAAGGAAAATATCACCTACTCAGCATCTTCATCACTGGGTATCAAATGCGCTTCTTAAGGAGTACCGTCAACACGGTACCATCCCAACTATGGAGGCTTCCCGACAAGCCCTCCAAGTGAACAACTCACACTGGTCGTCCGAACAATGACGCCCAGTGATCAAGAAGCAGGCGGTGCTGACTACCGTCTCCAACTATTTCGGGTCGTTATCCCTGGAACGCAATCACCATTCGCTCCCTTATTCTGGGGAGGTGAATGAGCAGGTCCTTCAGGGCCTTAATTCAAACAGACAGGAGTCCTTCCTGAGGGCTCCCACCAACAATCGCCACCAGACTCATGCGACAGTGCGCCCTCAACATGATGAGGGTACCGACTCCAGGCATTCGACTCAGGTTCCTCGAACCCGAGCAGGAAAGATGAATCGCCAGAGGCGAAGTCCAGTTAACAGTGAGCAGGTTCTCATCTCTGCCATCTCGGGAGAAGTCCACCAACCTAACTTGGCGAAAAGCAACGAGCAAGCACACACACCTGCCCGTTTTAATTCCACTGTCCAGCAGACTCGTCTGGCAGCATCACGCCAATCCCGCTAGACAATTCCGGCAGAGTACTATAGACATGAACATACACCTGTTTATACATCATCAGCTAGTCAGTAGGCTCGTCTGACTACATATGATGGATCTTGTCAACTATGTTCAGCTATGTTTATTCAGCAGGCACATACACCTGCTAGTACTAATCAAGCCTACCAACAGTCTCACTTGGTAGCATTCAGAGAAGTTAGTCGGAAAGCCCCGACAAAAAATAGGAGGTAGACTCAACTCTCTACCCCCACACTTGAGTACTGTTAGGATTCACTGGTAGGAAAAGGAGGACAGGAGCAGGCACATACACCTACTCCAAGCCCATAATGGACGTATATTCCCGTTCCAGAAGCTAAAGTCACCAAGCATATTCTATCAATGGTGAAAGAGCAGAAGCAAATCCCTACTCATATTCTGGATGCCTGCCAGGATATTATAACAACTTCAATGACATCTCAGGGAAAAACACATAAATCTATCCCTACCAGTGGAGTGAAACATGAACAATTCACTCTAGAAAAAACACACACATCTGTTCTAGTAAAAGAGGGCTATGAGGCATACTCCCCCATATCATACGGACAACCAAGTCAGGAACATACACCTGATTTGAGTGGAGATCGTCAGCCTAACCTGTCCATTTTTCCTGATCAGGCATATACACCTGCTCAGAGCAACCACTTTCTTCAACAAGTGGTTTCCAAGGCGAGTAAGAAGGCGTCTAAGAAAAAGACCTGCCCAACACAGTCAGGAGATCAAGATCCAATCTGTAACAAGGCCTTGCTCGATGCTGGAGTTCTTGAAGCCCTCAGACAATTATCTGTTGAAATTCAAGATTCTACTCCCTCATTTCCCAATAGTGGAACATTAATTCCGAAGGTCTTCAATAAAGACTTCCTCATGAAGGCTTTCTTCATGACAATTTAGTCGATCTCAAGGTTTCATCTTCAGATGAGAGCCACATGAACCCTCTGTGTGGTCAGAAGTCCAAGGAGCAAGAGATCTCATCTTTTGCTGTAACCCATTATGGTGGTCCTCCCCATGATGATGAATTTCACAGCAAAAGTCCTCCCCACAGTAGTGATGCACATTGCCCAGAAAATGCTCCAGTGGACAATGTAGTGCCGAGAAAGCCCTCTTATCTTGAGGCACTTGCAAATGTGAAAGCAGTCATGTCTGAAGCTTCATCGCTAGCAGGGGAAATACTTTCTCAATCATAAGATAGCCCAGGGTGTAGGTCATTATCTGAACCACCCCTAAGTCATGCATCTTCTAGTTTGATCAATGATTTCTCTACCAATCCTATTGAATCCAATGAAGCAACAAGAAAACACCATCTCTGGTCAAATCAGGTAGAAAAATCATCATCAAATGATAAAGTGGAAATACTGAACATGAGAAAAAAACTGGCGAAAGGTGAATTGCCAGTCATGTTTTGTCCTCTAGCTGACTCTCAGTATGACATTCCAGAAATGTTGACGGAAGATGAAATTCATGATATTCATCTCAACATATGGAAAACTCTTTGTTAGTTGAAAAAGAAAGTATTATCTTATGATGATTATGAAAATCATCTTAAGATAATATAAGGGTTACAACGTCAGACTGATTTGACGTCTCTATCAGTCTCTCGATATCTGAAGGCTGAAAAGCAGCAGAGATCCCTTCAACGTTCATGCTTTGGCGCATTAAGAAGATTTCATCAGTTAATTTCCAATTCCCCATCTGGTATTCATGTCAAAGGATGGGGTGTTCATGGAGAACTGCATTTCATGGTGCTCTCCAGTCATTAAAGCCCTCCGAAAATGGTATCATGCAATGTCATTGCCCATGGCCGGCCACAGTCAATGGTCTTTGTTTGTAATCAAAAGATTTCCCAAGAACATGCTTCAATTAGTTCCTCTCAAAATCAAGAATACAGAGAACAAGTTGTTGAATTACTCTTGCATCAATCAAACGATAATATTGAACAGGCCTCTCATTTGGATCAAGCACGTCACCAAGTGACAGAAGTGTCAGAAATCATCCAATGGTCTTTTGAACCAGGTGATAAAAGTGGATATAGTTTAATGCATCCAGCTAATTTATGGACTAAGGTTTGCAAGATCAGGAGAGATTTTAAGAAAGTATCAGACATAGCATGTCAAGAGCCACCCCATCTCGCCAGACTGGGGACTCTTTTAAACTAACCCTTGGAATCAAAAAATAAGATTCGAGGAGTTGAGAAAGAACAGCCCCAGTCCACTGGACTGGGGACTTTTTCAAATCATCAATCCCCACCTAGAGAAAGTCAGTTTTTTCTTGATTGGGGAAGAAGCCTCAAGAGAAACGAAGAGCCAAATTATCCGGAGATTCCCTCCAAATTACAGTTCGTCAAGAAGTTCCTGAGGGATCGAATCAACAAAAGGAAATGTCTCATCAAAGACATGGAAGAAGACAATATCATAGAAATGATGATAGAAGGGATGCGATGAGTTATGCATCAATAAATGTCATCAATTCCGTTGTTGCTGATCCACCAAATGAGGCTCACTCAGGGGAATCAGATGAAGAGGTTCCTGCTCAAGAAGATGTATGCACCGACACAAATGAAAAAGGTGTGCGTACACGAAGTCAAAGGATTACTCAGAACCTAGGTAATCCTTCGCGTAACCCACTACCCCCTCTCCGAAAAGGATCCAACAAAGGGAAGGGAAAGAACCAGGTTACATATCCTTCCTCTGGAGAAGGTCAATCTCTCTCACTAGAGCAAAGGTTTGCACAACAGGAGGAAGAAATGAAGGAATTAAGAAGGTTTAATGAAGAACTACTTCGGAGTAGTCTTCTTCTTAAGAATGCTGGAGTCAGTCAGGCAAAGGAATTTTTTGCAGCTACTGAGATGGATCAAGAATAACCTCCTTTATTAGTACACCCTCACAGGTCTAATCCTATTGGTCAAGTGCAACAATAGCCGGTAGTGCTACCATCAGTTGCAGCACCAATCACCACATCTGTCTAATCTTCAGTCATTGCACCTACCCAAGTCCAAGTTAAACTGGATGTTTCTCAAAAGTTAATAACTACTATTGAGTCATTAACAGCTCGGTTAGAAACTATGGAAGGGAAATGTGCGCAAGTTCACCCAGAAAAGAATGTTTACCATGAATGGGTAGATTCAATCTATCCTCCATCCAGTTTTGGGAACCCTGTATTCCCTATTTTCAATGGATCAGGCGATCCTGAACAACATTTGACACATTACGTGTCTTGTTGCGATCCTATGATGGGAACTCTAGAGTAACAAGAAGCAGTGAAACTAAGATGCTTCGTGCAAACCTTGCAAGGACCAGCTTTTGTCTAGTATACAAGCTTGCAATCCCGGTCAATTACCGGATGGGAGGATCTTCACCAAAAATTCCTCCTTTAGTTCAGCTCAACTTTTCCAAAGACAACAATTATCGATCTTACAAACTGTAAGCAAAGGGAGAATTAAAGGGTCTCTAATTTCATTAATCTATGGAAGGGATTAACATATTCCTTGATTTTAGTACTCCCTCGAGAAGAATTGTTGCCAATCTATGTGGAAAATCTGCATGACAAATTACACACGCCGTTAATCCCTGTGAAATACATAGGAGGGTTTCGAGACCTTACTTCAATCGCTCAGCCGATTGAAGATTACCATATACATGATAATGCTAAATCTCGTGTAATTCCATCAGGTCCAGGAAGGGGAATGGGTAATGAAGAAACTGCTACAGTTATGATTAAACAATCACCTATACCTGTTTCTACCTCAAAACATTCATCTTCTCGAAGGGATCCACCTTCTGAGCACCAACAAAAAGGCCGTTTCGTCCAGACGATCAAAGATATCAAAGACGAAAACAATTTGAGGATCTGAAGAGAAAAACATACTCTTTCCAAAATGAACAAGTTCCTGGTTATTTCATTTCAGCTCTAGAAAACAATTTGGTTCAATTGCCAATGCCCAATAGGCCAAACAAGAAAGGAGATGAAGTCCATCCCAATTATTTCCCTTTTCATCAAATGTTGGGGCATCCCATCCTGGAGTGTTTTGTCTTAAAATACCTCCTTCAAAAGATGGTCGAATCGGGACAAGTCAAATTGAAAGGTTCTTCAGCTGAGGTAGCATGTGTTACTGCTACAGTTCTAGAGGAGAAAGGTTAATGGCAAGAAGTCAAAATAAAAAATGCATAGAAGTATGATGATTGGATGGTCAGAAAGACAATCAATCGAACTCATGCTATTTTGCGAACACAATTAAAGAAACCAATTGTGTCTTCTGCCATGAATGTTGCGGCAAAACCCTCTTCGTCAGAGGGAAAGTCCTCAAAGAAATGGCATGAGTAAAATAAAGAAAAAGAATCAGAAGAAGATGAATATGTGTCAAAGCCTAAGTTGTCTTTGACTTTGGCGGACTTCATTCCATCTACTTCAAAGCCACGGGAACCGCCCCACCTAACGGCACAGCCTAAATAGGCTAATCAGGCAGAGTATTCATCAGACGAAGAGTTAATCTTTGGTTCTGTTAATATGATTCAATTAATAGATCCATATGCCAGTCGCAGTTTTGATTTCAATGAGCCTGAATTCCCTATATCAAACAGGGGAATCAGAGGAAGTTCTAGGAGCTCATGATACAGGGGGATATATGGATCTTTCAGAAGCCACTATTCCAATTCTACCCCTTCTAGAACTATGTACGCAGCAGAAACTCGTGGTAGAGACCTTCAGTGAGCTCAGCAAGGAAAAGCAAGTTCTTCTACCAATAGAAAATTCAGTCCTGGCATAGTTATTTTGGAAGACCAGTTGAAGGTTCTATCTTCTTCCTCTCAGGAAGTAAATAGATCTAATCGGTCTAATCTTCTAAAACCAAGAATATTGCCAACTCCTATCCCGATACAAGATGCATCAACTTCCAAAGCATCTACTTCCAAGGTACCTGCTAAACCACATATTCCTATTGGGAAACGCAGACATCTGGATCAAAATTATGATATATTGAAACACTTGGCACAAGTACCAGCCAAGTTATCAATTCTGGAAGCTCTGAATCTGTCAAAAGATCTTAGAGAAGCACTCATAGAGGCTTTGTCAAGTCCTCAGGAGTTTGAAACTGAAATTTCTGCAGCTGAAGTCTATCACATAGAGAATAATCATACAGAATTCCATGCAATAATATCTTTTACTGATGAAGATGAATATGATGTTGTGAAATGACATATTAGACCATTTTACTTGTTTGGAAAGTTCAATGGCGTAGACGTCCGAAGAAATTTCATTAACAATGGTTCAGAAGTCAACCTCATGCCCATTCGTACACTTCGTCGATTAGGCCTCACGAAATCTGATTTATCTCCTTCTACCATGATATTACAAGGATATGATAAAAATCAACAAGAGCCACTGGGTGAAGTTACACTCAGAACTCAGTTTGAAGATCTTGTATCCAATTCATATTTCATGGTTGTTGATCAAGACTCAGCCTTCAACATCTTGCTTGGAAGACCCTAGCTACATCAACATGCAGCTATCCCTTCATCATACCATCAATGTCTCAAATATTGTTTCGATGGTCAAGTTGGGACATTGTATGGTAATAAGGCCCCGTTCAAGATATGTGAGTCTCAATACATTGAGGCGGAATTCTATCACATGAAGGGAAGGGAGAAATCCACAAAAAATGAGATTACCAAAGTTAATGCTCCATATGGTTTGGAGAAAATTCCAGTAAATCCATTTACAAATGTGAGTATAGATTATGTGTTTCCTATCAGTCAAATTGACAAGATATACCATAATCAAAATACTCTTATGGAAAGATCCATAATGTCATTTACGGCAATCGAGCCAGACAATATGGGAGAAATTGGTAATCTACCAAGCAGTGATGAAAGCACAAATGGTGATGTCTTCATTTCATCTACTGAAATTCAACAAGTCTATGCTTCACCAATTAGGCCGGAAGAAGTTATAGAAACATCAGCTGTGAACAATGATGTCGATTCTCAATCCATAATCTCCTCTTTATTACCCAAAGAAGACCCTTCATCATCAATCGGGTCGGAAATGGAAGCTTCTTCTTCAAGATATGAAAATTTTGACATCTCTTCATATCATGAAAATTATACTTTATCATATACTATTCAAGTAGAAACGGAAGAAATAATACATGATGAAGAAGAAGAGGAAAATCTCAGAGATGCTCCTCCATCATTTGAAGAGGGTATCTCTACCACTGGGGATGAACTCAGAGAAATAAATCTCGGTACAAAAGAAGATCCACGCCCACTTTAATCAGTGAGTCCATGACTTTTGAAGAGAAAGAGATGTATATTTATTTTCTAAAAAAATATAGAGATATATTTGCCTGGAACTATACAGAAATTCCCAGGCTTGATCCTGATATTTCTACTCATCATTTGGGTTTACCAGAAGAACATCGAGGATTTAAGCAAGCCACGAGAAGAACACACCCAACTTATGCCTCCAAAATTGAAGCTGAAGTGGATAAGCCTATCAAAGATAACTTCGTCAGAGAAGTTAAATATCCCAAGTGGTTGGCTAATATTGTCCCTGTAAAGAAGAAGAACGGACAAATTAGAGTTTCCATTGATTTCAGAGATCTTAATCGACATTGTCCTAAGGTTGATTTTCCAGTTCCGATTACAGAATTTTTAATTGATGCAACAGCTGGCTATGAAGCACTTTCCTTCATGGATGGATATTCCAGATATAATCAGATCCGAATGGCCCCATAAGAAGAGGAATCTATAGCCTTCAGAGCCCCTCAGGGTGTGTTTTGCTACCGGGTAATGGCCTTTGGCTTAAAGAATGCAGGAGCAACTTCTCAGCGTGCCATACATCGTATCTTCAAACCCTTCTTAGGGAGTTTTGTTGAATGCTATGTAGACGATTTGGTAGTTAAATCCAAACAACTTTCTAATCACTTGGCTGATTTGGAAGTCATATTCCACAATCTTCGACAACATAATTTGAAGATGAACCCCTTAAAATGTGCTTTTGGGGTAACCTCAGGAAAATTTCTCGGCTTTGTTGTACGCCATCGTGGTATTGAAGTCGATCCTGAGAAGACCAAGTCAATCCTTGGTATGTCACATCCTCAAAATTTGAATGAATTAAGATGACTTCAAGGACACTTAGCCTATATTCGGCGTTTCATCGCCAATTTAGCAGACAAAAGTTTACCCTTCACCAAATTGACGAAGAAGGGAGTCACTTACCAGTGGAATGAAGAATGTCAAGAAGCATTCGATATTCTCAAGAAATACCTCTTGAGTCCACTGGTACTCATGCCACCTGTTGCAGGAAGTCCTCTTATCCTCTACGTGACAGCTCTAGAGTGATCATTGGGTTTCTTTCTTGCTCAAAAGAATGATGCTGGGAATGAAAACAGCCTCTACTATCTCAGTCGAACTATGCTTGAAGTAGAAACCCGGTATTCATGTATTGAGAAGTGCTCCCTGTCATTAATCTTTGCAGTTCATAAGTTGAGACACTACCTGCAACATCACGAGGTCCAATCAGTATCTCAAAATAACCCGCTCAAATTTATCCTTAGTCATCCAATGCTTACAGGACGTCTGGCAAGGTGGGCAGTTATTTTGCAGCAATTCGTCATTCAGTATGTGTCTCAAAAGTCGATAAAGGGCCAAGATCTGGCTGATTTCCTGGTTGAACACCCTTCAGTGGAAGACACATCTTCAGATATTGAACTCCCTGATGAGGAAGTCTTCTCTATTCAAGAACGTCCTCAGGCATGGGAAATGTATTTTGATGGTGCTTCCAGAAGTCCAACAGGGAGGAAAATGGAAAATCCTAAATTCAACAAAGTTGGCGTAGGAATTGTGCTCATTTCTCCAGAAAAGGCAGTGTTACCTTATTCCTTCTTATTGTGGGAAGGTGGTACCAATAATAAAGCATAATACCAAGCTCTAATCATAGGCTTGGAATTAGCACTTCAAGCACAAGGGAATCACTTAAAGGTGAAAGGTGATTCAGACCTGGTAATCAAACAAGTCAATGGGGATTATGCCATAAGACAAGAAGAACTAATCCCTTTGTATGATTACGTCCGATAGTTAATGGTGGAATTTCCTTTGGAACTTACATTTTCTTATGTCCCAAGATCACAAAATTCTCAAGCTGATGCACTGGCTAATATAGCCACTGCTATGGATGATCCAAATCGGGATGAGACAACCGTCAGTATTTCCCACCATCGTGCAATTTCACCATATGTTCAAATCAGAACAGAGGAAATTAATGAAATTTTTCCCATTCCTGAACTATATGGTCATACTACAGGATGGATGTCACCTATTAGGGAATACCTTCAAAATGGAACATTTCCACTTGATAGAGCTGATAAAGAATAAATCTGGTGATGTGTGGTCAATTTTACTCTTTCTGATAGCCCAGATCACCTAGAAACAATTCTCTACAAACGTGGTTTTGATGGAGTTCTCTTCAGATGCATTGATGGTGAAGAGACAAAGGCTATCATGAAAGAAGTGCATGCAGGAGTCTGTGGTGCCCACCAGTCTGGACATAGAATGTCTGATCATATTCGAAGGCTTGGATACTTTTGGCCTTCAATGATATGAGATTGTGTCGATTTCACAAAGAAGTGTCATTCATGAAAAGTACATGCCAACATCATTCATAAACCTCCAGATTTGCTTCATACAGCTAAATACTCATGGCCATTTTCCACATGGGGAATGGATGTGGTGGGACCTTACCCTTCGGCTACGGCCAAGCAGTTTAAGTACATTCTTACTGCTACTGACTTCTTTTCAAAATGGACAGAGGCAATACCTCTCAGTGAAGTCAGTTCTAAATGCATTTTTAGCTCTATCAAGTCTAACATCATTACCAG
Organism: Viscum album; assembly: GCA_963277665.1. NCBI lineage: Eukaryota > Viridiplantae > Streptophyta > Magnoliopsida > Santalales > Viscaceae > Viscum > Viscum album. The sequence goes on from OY728139.1 coordinate 1,256,658,366, forward strand.
ATTTGGTATCCCTCATACCATATTGACGGAAAATGGCACCAACTTCTGTTCATCCGAGGTAAAGAAGTTGTATCAAAAATACAACATCAAATCGAACCCTTCATCTCGGTATCATGCAGCGGCCAACGGCCAGATAGAATCCTTTAACAAGACTCTTTCAAATATACTGCAAAATATGGTGGATAAATATAAGAGGTCATGGACTGATAAACTCTTTCATTTTTAATGGGCTTATCGGACTACCACCAGCACTACAACTCGGTCAACTCCATATTCATTGGTATATGGAACAGAAGCCGTCTTTCCCATTGAAGTTCAACTACCCTCACTCAGAGTTGCCATTTGTGATCAATCACCTACAGATGAACAATCTCAAAAGTGATTGAATGAATTGGAACGGTTAGATGAGAAAAGATTGTGCACTTTTCACCACTTGGAAGTCTATCAGAATCAAATAGCACAAGATTTTAACAAAAAATTTCATCTTCGTTCATTCACTCAGGGAGAATTGGTATTAGTTCTCAGAACTCCATTGATACCAGGAAAGAAACATCCCAAGCTTGAGCCAAAATGGGAAGGACCTTATTCAATACATAGGTTTTACTCCAATGGAGCTTATTCATTAATCTCGATGGATGGAGAACTCATCACTACTCCAACCAATGCCAGATTTTTGAAGAAGTATTTTGTATAAATAGAAAACCTCTTTCGTCCTTGCTATATGACGTTAAACTATACAGCAACGGTCCATACATATGACCTTAAACTATTTTTATTAATTTCGTCCCACACGACGTTAAACTATGGAAAAAAATTCCATAATTTATCCTCACTACATGACATTAAACTAAAAAGTCCCTCTTTCATCCTTGCTATATGACGTTAAACTATAAAGCAATAGTCCATACATATGACCTTAAACTATTTGTATTAATTTCGTCCCACACGACGTTAAACTATGGGAAAAAAATTCACTAATTTGTCCTCACTGCATGACATTAAACTGCAAATTCCCTCTTTCGTCCTTACTATATAACGTTAAACTATAGAGCAACGGTCCATACATATGACCTTAAACTATTTGTATTAATTTCGTCCCACACGACGTTAAACTATGGAAAAACAATTCCCTAATTTTTCCTCACTGCATGACATTAAACTGCAAAGTCCCTCTTTCGTCCTTGCTATATGACGTTAAACTATACAACAACGGTCCATACATATGACCTTAAACAATTTGGATTAATTTAGTCCCACCCGACGTTAAACTATGGAAAACCCCCCCTAATTTTTCCTCACTGCATGACATTAAAATGCAAAGTCCCTCTTTCGTCCTTGCTATATGATGTTAAAACATACGGCAATGGTCTATACATATGACTTTAAACTATTTGTATTACTTTTGTCCCACACGACGTTAAACTGTGAAAAAGTTCCCTATATGGTCCAGTAAGACCTTAAACTGCAACTAGGTCCTGTATGACCTTAAACTGCATCATCAACGGTCCATGCATATGACCCTAAACTATTTGCAAGTCCCTTACGTCCTACAAGACGTTAAACTGTGATTTCCTAACTACATGATGCTAAACTGTATAGAAGTCCCTTACATCCAGAAAGACGTTAGACTACATAATCATCAAAGGTCCTATATGACCTTAAACTACACTTTTGTCCAGCAAGTCGTTAAACTGTGATGTCCTAACTACATGACGCTAAACTGTTTAGAAGTCCCTTAAGTCCGGAAATACGTTAAACTACATAATCATCAAAGGTCCTATATGACCTTAAACAACACTTTTGTCCAGCATGACATTAAACTGCACCATCCACGGTCTATGCATATGACCTTAAACTATTCTCACTTTCGTCCAACATGACGCTAAACAATGGAAAAAAATCCCCAATGCGTCCAACATGACGTTAAATGGTGTACTCTTTTGTCCTCACTGCATGACATTAAACTGCACAGTCCCCCTTTCGTCCAACATGACGCTAAACTATATTGTCCCCATAGTCCTAACTACATGATGCTAAACTGTACAGAAAGTCCGTGATACATCCTACATGACATTAAACTGTACCTTTTCCCTGTTACATGACACTAAACTGTGAAACACCAATAGTCATAACTGCAAGAATTTAAACTGCATAGTCCCTTTATATGTCCTACATGACATTAAACTATGCATCATTAATGTTGTTGTTACCTCTTGTTTCTCACACCGAGCATGAATCACATGAGCTTAGAGCAATCCTCAACCATAACACTCTCTTTGGGCCGCTAACCATGCGTAAGTCCCAACAACATCATTTTTTAGGTCATTGTTCCCAAGAACAACTTGATCATTAATTCATTCTTTAATTTAACTACACGGAATTTGATCCTTGACATCAAGGCTGGGTATGTAGGCAACCTTCCATGGTTCAATCCCAAAACCAATATCTTCACGTCGGTTCATCTCTATCTCATACGATGTTAATTCATGAAACCGCCCTTAGAATCAATATCTTTACATTGGTTCACTTTCTTCCTTGCTATACGACGTTAAACTATACAACACTTTTTTCCAGTATGAAAATAAACTACAATTTTCTTTGATACCCTCACATGGGAGGGAACCATTATTTACATTGATTTTTCAATCATGTTTCATTTCAAAGAAAACGCGCATACATGGAACCGCCCAACCCATTTATCTTGGGTTAAACCATCATTGTACTAAAGTCCCCTTTCATCCTTCACATGTACGAACCAAATTTGTACAAAGGGGAATTCTAGAACTATGTGTACTTGATTCCCATCCTTATGGGATACGTAGGAACATTCGAGTGTCTCTCGAATCCAACCCCAAGTCTTTGGGCCTAACCCCAAATTCCACTTTCAGTCCCTTGGCTGAAAATTCCCCATGAAAACACACACTGTGTATTTCTTACAATGGTCTAAGCTCTATGAACCAAAACTAAGATCTCTAATACTTTTGTCCCACAATACGTTAAACTGTAATTTAAGAACTACATATGAGATTGATTCCCATCCTTATGGGATATGTAGTGAAGTCCAACATTTCAATTCAGGATGTAGCCACAACAAGATTATGGTTAGCATTGATCTGTGTATCTCTGTATACATTGAACAAGACCCATCTTTATGTGTCATAATCCTAACCTTAAATATCTTCAGATCTTCATAAACCCTTTTCATGACTTCTAGGTCACAAAAATGTTAAACATATGAGAATTCTTTTGCTTAACTAGGCATCACGTGCCCATAGGCGGCCTTACATAAACAGTCTACATAACAGACTTGTTAGCCAAAAGATACTAATATCTGACTATGCAGCCAACGCCCTTAGGTGGCCCTGTATAATTCAATCCCCTAATGGGTTTTTCAGATAGTGGTAACTTCATTCTTGGGAAGAATGCCTCTTTTGTCCTTATTTGTCTTAAATGACAGTATGTAAGGATCAGCAAAAACAGCCATCCTTATCATATTTGTCCCATATCCTTTTTTTTCGTGATCTGAATGTATTCAAGTCTATGGTTTATATTCTCCTTCCCTGCGTTTGGGTCAGACCTTCGTAGGAGTGATATTCATCCGGTTCTTCGATAATCTTGTTTGGAAATATCTTCTCCATATTCAAGAACCTCTTTCCATACAGCAAACTCTATACTTTGGAAGATTTGAATCTCCACAAACTTTCACTGGCTTTTAGCACTAGGAATGTATATTTCTGAGAGTTCTTTTGCCTGACTATGCAGCATGTGCCCACAGGCAGCCTTGCATAAACAGTCTACATAACAGAATTTTTAGCCAAAAGATACTATTTATTTGACTATACAGCCAATACCCTTAGGTGGCCCTATATAATTCAACCCCCTAACGGGTTTGTTAAATAATGGTAACTTCATTCTTGGGAACTACTTCTTCAAATGACTTTTAGCTCTTTTTCATATCATTCCTAAGATTCAAATATTCTTAAGTCATAGTTTACATTTTTTCCCTCATACTTGAGTATGGTACTTTGTTTTCAGATGAATTTTCAAGGAATTGAGTCAATTTTAATTCATTTCTGTCAAATCTATTTCGACCACAAACATTATCCTCTTTATGTTCGACGTGAATGACTTTAAACTTCCCACAAAAGACAAGGGAACTCTGAATTAAAGTCAAGTTCCAGCTCACTAAACATACATTTTGTATGATTTAGGTAATATTGAGCAATTAAAAGGTTCGATGTTTGTAGGGTTATTTAAATTAATCCTAGTAAAAATTAAACTATGCTTACTAGGCCCATTGGCTTAAGTAAAGCTCATTTGTGCGCCCTACCTTGCATGCCCCAATTTCCTTTTGATACTCGATTTCCTTAGAGTCAAATCCTCATTTCTTTTGGATCCAACTATGAGGGGGGACTTTTGTTGAAACTCATTTTCGTCACATTGTCTAAAATAATGGAAATGGAAATACCTTATGTCCAAAGTAATTCATCCTTTGAAGAAACATCAAAAATTGACAAAGGGATGCACAAGGAGAACATTGCCCATGTGTCGTGCACGTTCCATCACTGTCGCACAAGTCCACTTGCGCGACGCCTAATGGTCGCACATGTTACTTTCGTGACCTAAGTGATAACCGCTCGGAGTCTTCTCCTGCCTATATATAGACCCTGTGGGCCCCCCATTTGAGGGAGTATTTTTTCCAGAAACTCGGATTTGAGCTCCCGGTGCCCTAGTCTATTATAAAAGCTTCTGAAACACATATATGGAATTTATTACCTAGAACGAAAGATCTAAAGAGGGGGAGGAAGGAATAAGTATTGAAACTCATCAACACTTGCGCTCCTGAGTGGCCAGCCCTTAAGAAAAATGGTCACACTTGCGTGACTCCTTCCTCCTTCAATAGAACTTGCGCACCCCTCTTCTGGAAGAACCTCAAGATGATTCTAAAGGCTTTTTCCAAGAGTCGCTCAAGTACTTCCCTGCTGGTTATCCATTGCGCAAGTACACATGTGTCGCGCCGGTATACCTGCACGAACAGGACTTGCGCGCCCACGCAGTACCTACGCGCCTGCCAGGACTTGCGCGCCCCTGCCTTTTTGGGTGCCCTTCTTGCCCATTTCACCCCACTAAATCCATTCCACCTCTCCTATACAAGATTAAATCTTCAAGACACTCTTCAAATCCATTTATGGCATGATTTCTTGATTTGGATTCCTTATCTGAAAAGAACTCTATGGAATATCTCTCAAAACCTAGTGATTTACACATCTTTATGTCACTAAAGATTGAGATTTCATTCATTCAACCTCATCCTTTACGATGAGAGAACTCATTAACCTAGGCCTCCTTTTCAGGAGTAAGCTCCAGTCCTCTAATTTGGGCATCCTCCTCAGGAGTAATCCACAATCCCCTAACCTGGGCATCCTCCTCAGGAGTAAGCCCCAACCATAATTTCCTTAACCTGGGCCTCCTTTTCAGGAGTAAGCCCTAGTCCCCTAATTTGGGCATCCTCCTTAGGAGTAAGCCCCAGGTCCCTTAAATTTGGGTATCCTCCTTAGGAGTAAGCCCCAACCATAATTCTCAAATCTGGGCATCCTCCTTAGTATTAAGCCCCATGTCCCTTAAAATTTCAAGTCTCTTAACCTGGGCATCCTTTTCAGGAGTAAGCCCCAATCTTAATTTCTCTTAAGCAGTCCTAATTTACCATTGATCTGGGATTCCTTCTCAGGAGTAAAAAACCATTCATAAGTCCTCTCCTAATTTGGGACTCCTTTTTCAGGAGTAATCCCCAAGTTAGAGTATTCAAATCTCCATGAAGCACATATACCTTTATGGACCCTATTCTGGGATTTCTTCCCTGAAGTAAATCCTAATCCTCATTTATCTAGGCAGTCATACATACATAAGCCCCACATTATTTCTTATGATTGCATATTTCATGGCACAATTGTCTGATTTTTACCAATACCTCTTGTTTTTCACATCGAGTATGACTCACTTGAGCTTAGAGTGTAAAAGTATTTATGAAATCCTTCATTGAGTCATCCATCATAAACATCATACTCCCTTACTCGAACTACGTGGGTTCTGATTCCTTTTCTAAACAAAGGATACGTAGGTATCTCATCTGCAGGTTCAATCCCAACCCTAAAATAATTCATGTCCTTCTGAATGACAATAAACTTCAAGTGCCCCACTGAGTGGCTTTAAACCCAGTATGGTCATCATAAGGACCAAGAGACTTTTACGTATCAAAGTACACCATTGAATAAGAATCTCTAACAAATACAGATTATTCTTTATCAGTTAAGCACCTGGAATACATATAAAATATTCTCTAAATTTCCTACATATCGATCATTGATTGTCAGATCTAAAGGAAAACTCATTTTATATTTGGTAATGTAATAAGGATTCACAAACATAACTTAAATCTATAAAGAGAGACTCAGATTAGACAATAATTCCCCTAAAAAAGGTGTGATGAGTCCGACCTCCCATCCTCTTGACCAATGAAAATTACTAAGCCTCATCAGTCCATAAACTAATGAGCACCTACCTTTGGAAAGTAGGTCCAAATGGATGTGGAATCATTGGATGTTTCCAGGTCTACGAACAAACCCGTTAGAAAACGATAGGAATGTTTGAACCTCCCATCAATGGAGGTCATCCCCAAAATCTGAGGGAAACAACATAAAATGGGTCATGACTCCATGTCTGGATCTTTATACATGCACATCCCATGTCCAATTAATCCATCTAGAATAGAGAATTTTCCCTTGTCCTAACCTGCAACCTTGAAATCTACTCGAGTACCCAATGACAGCCAGAGCAAGGTGTGAGTAAAACTCACTAGCCCACCAACAACAGTATGTATAAAATATTCAGTCTAATTAGATAGTGTATGCATGTAATAAGTGAATAAAAGGTAAACAAAGGATAATTTGTTTCTGTTAATTAACAATACTCTCTTAGACCATTTTCATCATTTATTCCATGGGTTAGGTAGTTACATCAATTACACTATGACCTATGCTGGTCAACTACTATGCATAAGGGGATAAGTCAATTTCCCTATCTCCCAAAGGAAACCATATCACAATCGATAATATCACACTTAACTTAGAGAATTAGTCGAGGTAGTCCCATCCAATGCAACAGTTAAGGGCCAAGAGCCTCAGTTCGAATCCCTAACCCATGCATTCTAGGGGTGGGGTTTAGAGCCTTAGTCCAACCCAACCTATGGGAGGAGACTCATTCCAATACCCCACATACCACCAATCCATGTGCACATGCTTCTTTAATAATTTATCACATACACCATTTCAAAATCCATACTCAATCAATACATATAAAATTCACAAATCATAGTTCGTTCAATGGATAAACCATCATTATGCCTAAGAGCATTTACACATTCCCATAATTTGGACTTAACTCATTTCCATATTTCCATTACAACCCATAAGTTATTAAACATATTTGATTTAATTCATTTAACCAATTCACAATATTCCAAAACAACCCCTTATTCCATGTCAACAACTTGACACAACTACCATTAATGCCTTTGTATAATTCAAGATAACATTTCGACATGATCATCATGGGATTTAATTCATCAATAGTCAATTATATTTTTATCATCATAATTTTCCATGTCCAGGATGATGTCACACCCTATGGGTGGCCATATAACGAGTCTAATCAACCTCAATGAATCCCACAGGGATCATCAGGGGTTGAATCCATCATTTAGACAACCAATTTACCAAATATTACCAATAACATAAAAATAATAAAAATAAGGCACCATAGCACAACCACATACACATAAATAAAAGATCAAGACTATGGGATAAAACTTGTAGACCACTTACCTCGATTATGAAGATGAAAACTTTCTTAAACCTAGTATTTGATTTAGATTTAAGTACTATTTGAAACCTCAACCTATGATCCACTAGAAAAATAGGTTTTTAGGTATTCAGATGACTAAGAATAGCTACACCAGACCTAATATGAAAAAATAAAGTGGAGCATTAGACTCATCCAGAGCTTTAATGCACAACCGACGATACTCCAAACAGATTAGAAATGAGGGAGATCGATCCTTTGGAGGTCTTGGGTTCATCATTAGGGATATTGGAGGAAGAATAAAGAAAAATATTAAGATAGAACTATTTACACCTGATAGGGGAAAATGGTAAATTTTCACTTTTTAAGGTGTGCACGGTTTAGCCGTATGGTTGGCCAAACCCTACACCAACATTGTGCCTCCCTCTATCCAAAAGGGTTCTAGGAAGTACGGTTACCTAGGAATCCTGCAAAGTTTGAAAAACCATGTTATGACCATGTGATATGGAACTGTCCAAGACTTTATGGTTTTTCCTTTCCGCTTTCATGGTTTCCTTCAAACCAGGAACCCCTCCTTTAGGCACGCACGAGTTGGGCGCACGGTAACTAATAACAGTGTGCCAACCATGAAACATGTATTGGATGACCCGATTCTCCCTTCTTTTATGTCCCAACACCTTGGAACACCACCGAGCCTCCTCAATGACTCGGAAAATATTTCATTAACCACCTTAAATGTATTTAAACCATAATTTTAAACAAGAAAACACCTCAAATATGTGTGGGATCTTAAATTATACTTATTTAATTACTAATTAAAGTTACATACTTATAAATTACAAATAATTAATTATAATTAATTATAATTCACAAATTTATTATCAATTAACAATTACAATTAACTAGTAATTATATTGAGTAAATATCATTAATTATTAATTAATCATTAATTAATTAACTTGTATTATTTTATTTAATACTTAACCAATAATTATTAATTGATAATTATAAACTATTATTATTTAATTAGTATATATATTCTAAATTTATTATTAGTTAATTAGTACTGACATTCAAATAATTATTAGTTACTTATTAATTATAATTTTTTTAAATTGTGTCATTGATAATTATAAATAAATATATAATTAATTTGTTATTATATTTAATCATATTTTTTATTATTTATTATTATTTATATTAATTGATAATAATATTTACTATTTACTAATTAATTAATTACTAATTATAATTATTTAATTACATATTAAAAACACTTAATTACAAATTATACTTGGAAACTTCAGGATACAAGTGTACTTAGTCCTAAAATTTTATTAAGGAAAATAAAATAGAAACAATGAAATATAAATGTGACACAAACACCACCAGACACAAGGTGGAAGATCAAAGCCGTCTATAAGACAACCAAATAAAAAGCCAAAAATAGTAAAAAAATCCATCAGATCAACTTCAGAACCCATTGGACCATCATTAAATAGTATGAATGCCCACATTATAATCCCCAAGTCCCTCTATGTAAATTTGAGAGTGTGACCATAAGAAAAATGGCCCAAATACCCTTTGTGTGAACACACTGCCCTATCATTCCATCCGTGGTCAGCTCTGACATAACCCTTGACACATCTATAGTCATCCTCTCTGGCCAACATGTGCCTAAAAATCCCAATCAATTGATATCACCAACCTATCCCCAAAGAAAAATCATATCCTGAGGTTTCACTCATGACCCAAGGTCTTCTCCCACATCCTTGTCATCTTCTTTGTTGCCATGATGTATCATCAACCTACACCTGAGGTCACCCCGACCCACAACCCTCACTGGAATCCCCACATCCAATTCTCCAACTGATTCCATCTCGAGCTCATCCCACGCACCATCGTTAGTAGCAAAAAAACTTCATCACATCGACTGCTAATCCTAATCAGTTCTCTGACCCTACCGGGATCCCATAACTGTCTTTCCCCACCAAAGAAACTTATCACTGACCGTAGTCGCCGACCAATATCTCACCACCGCTTCAAAGATGGCCACCAACATCCTTTATCGCCCATAACCAGCCTCAGTCACTAGTCAAGATCTGGATGTCACCACCAATTCTTAAATAGTATCGTTGGCTCAATGCCACCACACTGCATTAGTGATGGCCTTTCCATCCCTACACCACCACCCCGATCCGAACTAGTAATTGTTATTAACTTATTTTAACCAAATTTATTTTTTTAATTTAATTGATTATAGGTCTTTGTACTCTAATTTTAATGCTCCATCAATTTTCAATTCTTTAGAAATTTTCATATATGTTTTTTCAATAGATGCATGTAAATCCATAAGACACATTTACTGAAGGTTCCAGGCACAATAGAAGTGCCAGATCAGACATGCCCAACTTGGATTTTTGTCATAACCGATTATTAATTCAATATTTACATGATGATAAATTTCATGATAAACATAATTAAATCAAAGAATATTTATGAGAGAATATTCTAGAATCAAAGAATAAGGTCATCACATATTATTTATAATTAATTTAATAAAGATAAGAATAATTTATGAGGAATTATTTCTCCATAGATGGATTTGATTACGTCTCTACATTGTAATATCATTTCATTGCCGGAATCAGGAATATATTCTCTCTAATGTTGATCCACACGTGTTCCACAAACTTCCAAACATCACCATATGAATCTTTGGGTGCCAGCACAGTAGATCCTTACACTTGCATTGTTCTCCGTTAATCGCCTTGATAATCACTTCAAATAAGGGTTCTCTTCGATCTCTATATACTTGAGAGTAGTGGTAGATGAGGATAGATCTAAATTATTGGGATTGTTCTTTGAGAGGGATCTCTATAGTTATTTGATAGGATTCACTATGGATCTCATTATGCACAACCAAATGAATTGGCTCTATTGAAGAAATAATATAACTCGGTTTATATATATCTAGGGTTATAAAATAATAATTGTATATGCTCCCTGATTATTTTTATTAATTTATGTAAAACCCCATGTCTATAATAATAATAATAATATTATTATTTATTGAAAGTCTCTAAACTCTTGAATTAAATTAAATATTATTTATTCAAATAATATTCAATATATATTATTTCTCATTGGACCATTAAACTCTATCCACCGTTCCTCTACAATAATTATCGGACCTATAATTATGGATATTTATTTAATAAATAATATCACTGGATTATTCATTAATAAATAAATAAATATTATTTTCACTAAATAGAAAATAAATATTTATTAAATATTATGGTGACATAATATTATCCGAAATAACTAGTAACAGAATATATTTGATCAATAAAATATTCAGAAGTATTAAACCATGCATGATAATAATATTTATTCAAATTGATAAATAATAAATAATAGTATTATTTTACTGAGGTTTTAGATAAACTTAGTGTGTGACCATCTGGACACTTTCTCAGTGGCATTAGGCAAAACACCCCAAAGTCCAAATTTAGAATTTAACAACACACCAAGGCACTCATAGAAAAAGATTGTAATGTTAAACAACATAAAACCAAATACAGATGCTTATTGTGTAGTATAAACCCTTTATTGTGATATCTATAATCAAGCCGGTTTCATGTTGGTGTCATTAACTTCTGTGCTCAATGTATCTTTCTTGGAATTTATAGAAATCAAATTTTCCTATAGAACACCATGGAAGTGGATTTATTTAGGCTATATTATTTCCATAAAAGGTCCTAATATGTCAACTTCTATTAAATATCATAAGGGAAAAATCTTTTATCTCATTATTCATTAATGAAATATTACTCGCGAGGCACCCAACATATCCCACCTCACTGTGAACATAAATCATCACGGTTTTCATCAATACATCAAAGTAAATGACTTATAATACTCAATAATAATAATAATCTTAAAGTATAGGGATCAATACACATGTCTGTAGATAAAAATATAAACGACACATATAAATTTGGATTTCCTAATGGTGGGTCTTGTTCTCATAATATCATATACTAGATATTACCATGTGTGTACACCATTAAATGCTACCTCAAATTTTTATTACTCTCTACCCCTAATAGAATGTATCGTTTTTGTCCCTAAAATTATTTCATCTATCTATAGAACATATATTTAAGAATACTATCGTGACACTTTTGGGTTCTCATCATAGTGGGGAATTGCTTTGAACATTCAGTGTGAAAACTACTCTTAGGACATCATCACATACTATATTACACTGAATAATAATCATAATGTTCTAATAAATTATTAATATTCAAAACAATTATTCCATGTTTTCATAACGTACAAAACATTTAGTTCTAGGTCACCAACTCCAACAGACACCCACTTTCAGTAGTTCCAAATGTTAACAACCTTTACTCTGCTAGCTCACACATGATAATCATGCTTCTTCTGAGATAGGCCTTTAGTAAAGGGGTCTACCATGTTTTCTTCCATGTAAAATCTACTTACTATAACTTCACCCCTATGCGAAAAATCACTCAATCGATGATACTTTCAATGTAAGTTCTTTGTCTGTTGGTGTGACCTTGACTCTTTTGCAAGAGTCACTAATATAGTATTATCACAATAAAATGAGATATGTTCTTTACTAATAGGTTCCAAATCAATATCCTGGACAAAGTTCCATATCAAAAAATATTATTTGTCTATATCAGAAGCTTCTATATACACAAACTCCTCTGTAGAATTGGTGACAACTAGCTTCTTTGAACTCTTCTAGTGCACAACTCCTCTATTGATCTTGAAAAAATATCCTGAATATGAATTCATATCATTTTTATCTATCTAAAAAATAGAATTAGTATAACCCTTCATTATTAGCTTCTCATCTCATCCATATTGAATGAACATATCCTTACTTCTTCTCAGATACTTAAGGGAAACCTTAACATATGACCAATACCGTTCTCCTGGATTAGCATGATTTATTCCTACCATTCACCATGTTTAGGAAACATCAAGTTTGGTAAATAACATGGAAAACATGATTGATCCAATCAATGAAGTGTATTGGATCTTAATAATTATCTCTTTATCCTATTTTATTTGAGGAAACATTTTATTAGAAATATATATACCATGTGAAACTAGAACCAATCCTTTATTGGATTGTTCCATACTAACTTTATTTAGTATCTAGTCAATGTATGTACCTTGAATTATTCCTATAATCCTATTATATCTATCACGAATGATCTTAATCCCTAGAATTTAGGATGTTTCATCTAAGTCCTTCATGGTTAAACATTTGTTTAACTAGTCCTTAACATATAATAAGACTAGTATGTCATTTCCAATAAGTAATATGACATCAATATATTCTACTAGGATGACGAACAAATTCCTACTAAAGCACTTATAAACACATGGTTCTTATTCATTTTCAATGAAGACAAAATCCTTTATAGGTTCATCAAATCGAATGGTCCATGACCTTTATGCTTGATTCAATCCATAAATGGATCACTGTATTTTTAAAATCATTTTGGCATCAGTTGGATTCACAAATCCTTATAGTTTTATCATATATACATCTTCCTAAAGGTTCCCAATAGGGAAATCTGTTTTGATGTCCTTTTTCCAAATTTCATAGTCATAGAAAACATTACTAGAAAGTATAATTATGATGTATTTAAAGATGGGAACTATTGAAAAGGTTTCATCATATCCAATTCCATGAATTTTTTTAAACCCTTTATCCACTAGAATTCTTTTATAGTTATTTGATTTACCTTTCATGTCTAGTTTTCTCTTAAATACCCATTTACACCCTATGAGATTTATTTCAACTGATGTATTGACCAGAACCAAAATGTGGTTAGGATACATGGAATCCATTTCAATATTCATGGCTTCTTTCCATCATGTATATTTTGATCTCTATACTACCTCTTTGTAGGAGAGAGGATCACCATTGTCAACCAATAATGATACGCCATATTTTGTGACTAGAATCCCATATCTCTCTAGTTCTTTTACCTCTCTAGTTACCCTACACAGTTCTTGTATTTTGAGAACTAATTCTTCCATGAGGACCTATGGAATATGTTCCTGTACTAAATCTTGTGCATCTTGAGTATCAACTTTATTGAAGTCAATCAAGATACCACTATCGTTTTTTAGGATATGATCCCTCTCAAGAAATATGGTTTTTCAAGAGATATTAACATTCTTGTCTGAGGGGTTGTAAGTATTCGTTTGTTTTCTTAAGATAATATATAAAGATACACTTTATGCCCCAAATTTCTAGTTTGTTTCTAGATAAGTACTTAACAAACTTCTCATAGAACCATATATATATATATATATATATGTGACAAAAAAAGTTTCTTTGACTCAATAACTCGAAGGGAATTCTATTTTCCAATTTAGTTACTACTCGATTTAATGTATATGTCGCAGTTTGTAATGTATATACCCAAAAGGATAATGGAATACCTGCATGACTCATTATCGACCTTACCTTGTTTAACAAGTTATGGTTCGTACTTTCACAAATTCCTTTCTATTATATTGTTTAAGGTGAAGGTAATTGAGGAATAATCCCAAACTCCCATAAAAACTTGATAAAGTATAGGTTACAATATTCACCACCTAGATTTGATCAAATATTCTTTATATTCTTTTCATGTTTATTCTATAATAAATTCATTAATTCTTTGAAATTCTAAAAGGAATTTAACTTATACCTCATCAAGTAGACATATCCATATCTACTCAAGTCTTCAGTAAAGGTGGTGAAGTAAGAATACCTACCTCTATCTTCTACTGAAAATGGTACACACACACACCCGTTTGTACCAATAATAGAATCTTGGTGGCCCTTTAACCATGTAAATTGAATGGTGTTTTAGTTATTTTTCCTTGTAAAAAAACCATAAAATCTTTCATGTGGTTTTATCACAAAATATTCTAAATATAAATCTTGATAGAGCTTTGTAAAATGCTTCTCATTTACAAGACCATGATGGTGATGCCATAACTGGGTATTATATGAGTTGTGTGAACATGATTTGTTATCAATTTACAATACATGGTTTTCATAATTTAATACATAATTAATGTTATTTAAATGTTACATACCATAAAATATATCATCTTTATAAAAGAAATAACTTTTAATTCAAAATTTTAAAATAAAACCATTAATATCTAGAAGGATAAATAAATTATATTCTTGGTAATAGTTGGTACATAATAAGAATATCTTAAAACCAGTATAATTCTTAGTGTTAATGAAATTTGGTAGTCTCTAATTGATAGATTATCCAGCCTCACACCATTGGAAGCTCACAAATCCACATATACTCTCTCAATATTTTTGAATCTAATTGGTTCCTAAATTTTGATACAGATGTGAGAACCAAAAGCTGTATCTAATAGCCAATGTGTAGATATTTAATGATTACACTTGTTAATGAAAAAAATATCTCCCCCTTTATCCTGGGTACAGTTCCTAATATAATGTATTTTCTTATAACATGAAAAACATACTACTTCACTTTACTTTCCCTTCCTCCAGATCTTCCTATTCTTGGAATGTTGTTACTTAGGATCTTTATACTTGTTATGAGTATTGGGACCCTTTTACTTGTTCTTAATTTTCTTATTCACTATAAGGAATATGGGTTTATTATGCCCCATATCCTTTTACACATAGTGAATCAGAGTAAAAAAGTTCCAAAAGAATCTTCTCATTATTTCTTATGTTACAATTAAAAATAAAATTGAAGAATAACTTGGGTATTGAGAAAACTATGATATATATGCACAAATAATCTTGTAATTTAATCCCTAATATGTATATAAATTCAATATGTCCAATAATCTTGATTACATGAGGCCCAAATAGCATCAAATCTCAAATATTAGTTATAAATATAGCATTAGAGATCTTATATCCCTCTTGTCTCAATCTCTCTTAGTAGAGATACCAATGGTGAGGCATCATGATATACACATCCACATATTCATATTTATTTAGAATCTTATTAGTCATGGATGATAGCATGAAACACTGAACATATGTATCATTTTCAAAATTTTTATCATTGAGAGACAACTCTTCATCACTAACCTCTTTACTAGGAACATCGGGAATAAGTTCTTCCATCACATACAATTTCTTTTCATGGCATAAGATAATGTGTAAGCCCCTATTCCCCATTTTGAAATATCTGTTAGTGTGAAGGTTATCCTTACCAAGTATTGATCACAATGATATGTTTGAATTCATGTTTATTACCATTTCTATAAATAATATGAGCATAGTTTTAGTACCTTATCCAATAAAATTTAGAAAAATAAATAAATATTATATTTATTAATCTCCCACTATTTTATCAAAAATACAATATCCATCACCTTTGGATTCTAAATATTCTATTTCTTGTAAATTATAGTGGCAACGTTACGTATCCCCCTTCCATAATACCTAATTTGTTTAGTTAATAAAATTGAATGGTTTTACGTAGGAATTCCAAATTCCAACTGCACTCACAATTCCTTGATCTATTGACTGGACTCCCTAATCCATAAATACATAAATTATATTTACTTAACCTTATCATCTTTGTTACATCAATTCCTTATTTGTTAGTAAACCATTGATGTGAAATAAGATAAGGTAACCTAAAAATTCAAGTTAGAGTACCCTGATAATTAAAAACACCCCAACTTTGGATGGTCAAGCACTTTGAACTATGATTTGATTTTAACTTAAGTAATGTAAGGCTATACCGACTTAATATATACAATTGATAAATTTTATCTTTATATGTAAATTTAAAATTATTATATTTATTACATGATTTTTAATATTAACTGGTTTTACTTAAGTGATTAACCATGTATTAGATAATTTTTTACACAATCCAATTTATTTTGGTTCTATCTTGTATGATTTTTTAATTCATTAATTTATGTGATTACAAAAAACCATCCATATTGAAATAAATATGAAACGTGACATAAATAAAATAAAAAAGTGTTATGATCATGATATTTTACTAGTGATTTACATTAGATAGAAAATGATAAAATAACCATTGAACTAGGGGAGAAACACCTTGAACCATTTTATGTTTTGTGTTTAAGCTTTCCACATATTCGCCTATATATCTCTCTTGTATTGGCTTCACTTCAACTATAAACTTGAACCTCCTCCATAAGATTTGGCGATCCATCTATTACATATGAGTTTAATCACATGAAGGTAAGGGGAAAAAAATTATTGTTTAAGGGGTTTACATAAAAGAAATAATGGGAACACACTCCCTTATATAATGGGGGAAGGAATGGAACATAGAACAAAACTTTAAATTAACAATAAATTAAAAGAAAATAATAATATACAAAGGTATGGTCTATTCTCATGACCATCCAAAAACATGCAATGAATTATGCATTTAATAAAATAACATTCAACTATAATTGTTCTTATTTAAGATAAATCACACATGAATCAATTAATTATCTTATTTAATTAATCAATTGTTTTATCTAAATTGTAATCTGAATTTTTCTTGAGATTATAATCCATTATAATTTTTTAAAAAACTAAATTTATTTAAAATTAACTATGTATAATACATGTACCTTGGAGGAAACACGGTGAGTACCCATCCAAACTACCCAATGTGTATTATATTCATATACTATTTACTCACACGACATCTAATATACATGACTTATCATGTAATTTCATGATGTGTACTATCAACTTAATGATGAAATGTAATGCATGGTATTTACATAACATATAATATTTTGATGCACATAGATTAATAGATGTATTTCTACTTATACATGATATATATTTCCAAACATTACAAATAAAATTAATTAGAAATTTAATATATATATATAACCCATCACACGATGCATACTATCACCTTAATGACCAAAAAAACACATGTTGATAAGGTTTAAGCAATAAAATATTTTTTTAATTTGGTAAATATACATGGTGTGTACATTATAGCTACATGTCATGTATTATTATCACCATATATCTACAATAAATACCTAGGGTCTTAGTTTTTAACCATTCCATAGAAAATATTGGAGTACACGATGTGTACATGCGCTACACTGTGTGTGATATAAGAGTTACATGGTCACCAGTCATGTAGGATGTGTAAGAAGACATATTGCCTATATATGACTAAATTATTACAAATCATGTATTAAAGTTACATGGTGTGTACTCTAGATGATAGTGTGCCATGATGGCCTAGTCAACACATGAAGTTTAATTAAATACACTACCTGTAATAAATTAACACATATAAAATTAATAATAAGTTAATTAAAGGTGTATTAAACTTAGGTACACAGTGTGTACCTCCAGGTTGCACGAAATGTACTCTTTTATTGTCTGTACAAACTCATCGACACCCCCAAATGAGTTCTTCAAATGTATTTCATTCATAAAATTATTATTTCTGATTATATTTTTGGGAAACTAAGAGGAATAAAGAATATATCACAATTAATATTAAATAATTATTAATAATGATTTGAAAACTAATGGAAAATTCATAAATCAATCGATGATATTAAAATAATTAGAAATAATTACACAAACTGATATGATACCACATGAAGGTTCCAGGTGATAAAAAAGTGTTAGGTTGAGCTTTCCCAACTTGGTTTTTTTCATAATTGATGATTAATTTGAGATTTATATGATTATAAATGTCGTGATAAATATAATTAAATCAAGGAATATTGATGAGAGAAAACACCAGAACTAAAGTCTAGGATCATAAAATAATATTTATAATTAATTTAAGCAATTAAAGAATCACCATATAAGGAATTATTTCTTTGTTGATAGATTTGAAAACATATCTTCTTCATACTATCATTGTGTTATAGGAATCAAATATATATTCCCTCAAGAAGTGATCCAAAATTGTTCCACAAACCTCTAAATATTTTTGTAGGAATCATAGGGCTATAGAATAAGAGATCCTAACACTTTCATTTTTTCCTTTAATCATCCCAAGAATCTCTTCAAGGAAGGGTTCTATTTGATCTCCCTTGAATTGAGAGTGGTGGTAGAGGAGGATCACTCTCCATTTTTGAGAGCATCCTAGGAGGGGGATCTCTCTATGAATTTTAGTGTATTCTATCTAGATCTCATTGTGTGCAACTAAATGAATTGGCTCTATTGGATTAATAATATAATTGGGTTTATATATCGCTTGGTTTATAAAATATTAATTACATATATGAACTTATTATTTTTCTTAATTCATGAAAAATATCTTATCTATAATAATAATAATAATAATAATAATTCTTTACATGAACAAAACTCATGAATCAAATTAAATATTATTTATTCAAATAATATTCAATATAAATTACTTTTCATCAAACCTTTAAACTCGGTCCTCTATTCATACAAAATATATATAAGACATTCAATAATGACTATTTTTTTAATAAATAAATATCACTACATTATTCACCAAAAAAATAGATAAATATTATATTCACTAAATAAAAAATAAATATTTATTGAATATCTTCTTCGCATGATATTCTCTAGAATAACTGGTGGTCAAATATATGTGACTCAGAAAATAATTATAATTATTATACCACATGATAGAATAATATTTATTCATCTTTTTAAATAATAAATAATAATATTTTTTAAATGAGGTTCTCGATACACTTAGTGTGTGACCTTCTAGGTCTCTTTCTCAGTGGCATTAGGTGAAGCAGCCTAAATTATAAGGTTAGCATCTAGAAACATTCTAAGGAATCCATGGATAAGGAATTTAATGTAGCAATATTGTAAAACCACTTATGAACACTTAATGTGTAATATAATCCCTCTATTGTGATATCTTTAATCAAGTAAGTTGGATGCTGGTTCCATGAACGTATGTTCTTGATATCAATTTCTTTGACTTTCCAGAAATCCAAATTTCCTACAAAACACTATGTACATGGATTTATTTAGGCTATATCATTTCCATCAAAGGGACTAAGATAAAAAATTCCTTAAATAACATAAGGGAAAAATCCCCTCTCTCATTATTCATTGATGAAATATTACTCATGACACACCCAACATATACTACCTCATCGTGAACATATGTTGTCACATGTTTTCATTAATACACAAAATTAAAAAAATTATAATAATAATTAATAATAATATTAAAGTCTAAGGATCAATATACTTGTCTAAAAATAAGAACATCCTATGACCCACATAAATGTGGATTCCCTACTGGTGGGTCTTGTTCTCGTAATATCTTACACTAGATATTACCAAGGGAGTACACCATGAGAATGTGACTCAAATTACTTTGAGTCTACACGCCTAATATCCAATATAATTTATGTCCCTAAAATTATTTTATCTTTATATAGAACATATATTTAAGAATATTATTGTGGCACTTCTTGGTTCTCATCATAATGGGGAACTAATATGACCTTTCAGTGTGACAAATACTCTTATAAGATTATCACATACTATATTACACAAAAGAAAAATCATAATGTGATAAGTAGTTTATTAATATTCAAAAAAATTAATAAAAATTATCATAAATCACACAAAAGTTGGTTCTAAGGCACCAAATCCAACATTTCTTCCTTTTTAGTTACACTATGAGTTATTATATAATTAAATATAATTATATACATCGGAGGATAAAATGTATCCTCATGATAAGTTTCACATCATTATGGGAAACCTTATGTAGAAAGATTAAATTTGTATTTAAGAATCATATTTTTTTCCATATTATTTTAAAAACAAACTCATTTATAACAATAAATATTTATAGCTTCTGGTGTGAGCATAAAAAATCAGAAAACATTTCGTTTATTAAGTGATCTTAATTTATTTTTCATTACACCTTTTAATTCATCCCAATTTTTTACTTTTTGACATTTTATAACTGACCATGGTTTGTGATCGTCATTCTAGATATTATGTTGTTGGGAAAAATTCCCTCAAGGCATCATTGAAGCATTTTTGAGGTGATTGTGTTTGTTGACAAAGTGGACATCTGTGTTGAGATTGTTGACAAAGCAAACCATGACATACAAATTTGTTGAAAAATGGGATTTCATCGTGTCATGTCGAGTTCAAGTGTTGTGGTTAATGATCAATGTTTGATTTAAGAACATTGACAAAGGAATGGATGATCTGGAGGCGGTACAAAAATAACAGATACAAGTTAGCACCGTTTTCCAGTGTTTGTCAAATTTTTGGGCCTGAAAATCGACAAATGAAGAAATGTGGTTTTTGACAAAGGGACTTGCGTGCCGTGTACTTGAAGGTGAGTAGAATTGCGCACCCAATGTTTTTGAAGATCAGAACATCAAAAAATGGAAAAGGGAAAAGGGGTGCTCAAGTATTGGGAAGGTCGTGCAAGTGACATGCGCGCTGAGGAATGACTTGGGCGCCTGTGCCTAGAAGGATTGGAAACTTGCGCGCCATTTTTCCATTTTGATCAGATCATCAAAATATGGAAAAGGAATAAGTAGTGGACATGTTTTTAAGTTGGTCACGCAAGTGTCTAGGGGGATAGAATACTTGCGCGCTGAAACTTGCGCGCTAAGGTGAGACTTGTGTGTTGTCTCCTAGGTTTTTCAAATGCCTATAAATACAGGTTGACCCCTCTTCATTCAGTGAAGAGTTCAACACTTAGAAAAATCATAGCTCCCGTCGCGTAGGTGTGGTGGTTGTGAAAGTGGTGTGTGGTCGTGCGAGTATAAGTTGTGCGCCAGGTGATAGTTGAACGCCTAAGGTGGTTTGGGTGAGAAGGGAAGTGAGTCGATCATGTTCTGAGTAGAAGAAGAAAGCATCACACAAGTGGTTGAGGGAGACTTGCGTGCCATATTTTAAGAAGTGCGATTTTTTTTGGTTGCACTCCAATATTGGTTTGGGCGTAAAAGGGTGAGTGTCGCACAAGTTTATAGTTGGAGAATCTTGTGTCGCGCAAGTGCTTGAGGTGGACTTGCGCACCAGTTTTGACTTGCATTCCGAGACTTGCATGCCAGCTTAGAGAAGGGCGCCATGTAAGGTTGATTTCCTGCAGTGATTCAGGGCTGCGTGGAAGCTGGAATATTTCATGATACCTTCGGTGCAAAGTGATATTCATCTACAGGTGAATGTTGGACTTTAACAGATCATCTACATACAACAGAGGATGCATTCATTAGTGATAATGAAGATACCTACAAGTCTATAAACTGTGAGTGGATCCTTTCTAGAGCAGTGAGCAAATGAAGAGGAAGAAGGTGATCCTCTCCACCGCCAGTGATCCAGAGAGAGAGAGAAACAAGGAGTGACCCTTGGTAATGTAGTGAGATGACCCTAAACTTTGTAAAGCCAGTGAGACTAGGAATAGAATTGATCTATCCCAAACCTTGTAGAAAGCAGTGAGCATTAGTGGATTTGGTACATCGGCAAATCGCCAGTGTATGCTCCTTGGACGTAGCCCAGTAGAGGTGAACCAAGTAAAAATCTCTATGTTTGCCTGCTTGCTTCCCTGCATTACATTCAAAGCATCATCATCATATAAAGAAGAAAAGATGTGATCATAATAAACACACAAGTGCAAACAAAGTGATCCTTGTAATAAAGAGGTCAAGATCCAGTGGGGCAGAATGAATTTAGAAAAAGAATATCCATACCCTGATTCACCATGCCTCTTAGGGTATATAGGCCCCTATTTATCCTAACATATGTTCCACTAAATATGAATATATTTCATAAATATTTTACATTTTTTTAAATTCTATAATTTTCCAGTTGGGATAAAGTAAAAAAAAATTATTTTCGAAACTATTTAGGTTTTCGATATCATTTGATGTTTATTTATGAACATCATAATTTGTTTCTTTAAGAACACTTATATTTAGCATTTATCCTAGAATATAATCTTCCATATTGGGGTTATCATTAATGTATTGTTTCAAAATCCACTGATCATTAGAAGTTATCTTTTGGAACTTACATAGGAAAAATAAGATTGGAACTTTAGTTACCAGAATGAATCTACATCAATGATGTATTTGGAATTGGTAAGAAAAGTAACCTTATACATTAACCATAACACTCATATACAAACTAGAAAAGAAATTTCATAAGGTAAACTATTGAAAGAAATAAAAGAAAAATAACAACATAAGTTTTTTTTTCATGTGGTTCAGACTAAGTCCTACTCAATAGGGGGAATTCTCCAAAAACTTTTTTTAAGGAAATAAAAGATAATTATATTGTTGAAATCATTCATTAAGGTTTTCATGAACTGACCCACTAGGGTCCTCTTGGTAGGTGGAAGACCAAGATGTAACTACCCCAATCCCACCTTTATAGGATAGGTTTTAGTGGCTATCTCCAAAATGAATAACTAAAATGGGAGGCCATTTCCCAAAGTAATTTTACAAACACACCCACCCATCTCCATGAAATGTGTAGATGAATAATAATAAATGAAAAAAACATCAAGATTAAAATATATGCGTGTAATAACCACTAGGTAATGAAAATGAGGACAACAAATTTAATCGAACATTAAATTGAAAAAATACGCACCCAACCAGAATAGATTTCCTAACCCAAAAATAACTAGAAAAGTAAATACTAAGAGAGACCGACTCTAGATCTCCAATCCCCAACCACCGCACATGGTCAAATTCACCTAGGTATTCCCATATTCAACTTAAATCATTTTTGACCTATCCAACATCTATATAATACTATCTATTTTCAATGGATTTCATTTTCCTCTTGCTTTGGGGTTGAGCTATCTACTTCAATCATGTATCCTATTGTCCCCCTCCAGTTTTTTGGGTGTCCTACTTAGTAAGTATATACTCACCCATGCATGGGATTGTCTCACATGTGTCATGTATTATGCATATGATGGACAAGTCTATTGTGATTTCATAGGATCATAGGGATACCTGGGTGCATTTGACCATGTACGGTGGTCAAAACATGGTGATCTGGAGCTGGACTCTCAGCATTTACTTTTATAGTTATTTTCAATTTTGTGAATATATTCTAGTTCTGTGTGTATTTCCCCCCATTACTTTTGTATTGAATCATCACACTCATTTTATTCCCTAAAGGTTATTACATGCATGGATTTTACTTTAGATGTTGTTGTACTTTATTATTATTCTTATGCACTTCAACATGAAGATGGTTGGGTGCGTGCATATAGGTAATTTAGGAAAATGCCTCCCATTTTAGTTATTCCTTTTGGTGCTGGTCTCCAGCCCTTGGCCAAAGGAGGTAGGTTTGGGGTAGTTGTGGCTCGATCTTCCACCGGCCATGTAGGCCCTTATGGTTTGGGTCATGATAGATTGAAATAAAAATAGTTCAACCTCAAGATGATGTTTGGAGACTTTTCCCCTTATGATTTTTGATTGAGAACTGAAGGAATTGGTGTAAAAGTGTCCCGAGTGTGGATTTTGGGCTAGGGAATCTAGTATTGTTGTGGAAACTGATGTATTTATTCATTAGGACTGTAAATACCTTCTTGTAAACTCTACACACTGCGATAATGGTTGTGGGGAACATTGGAAGATGCATTGTATATGATTGATTATTTGATAGTCCTTCTTGATTCATATCCCCATATGTATATGATCATCTAACCATGGAATGTCTTGATTAAATTCTTAGGATGACACCATTACAATAGATATCTAGGTTACTGATTTAGGATTGTTATGACGATATGGTGAGTGATGAGGCCTCAGTCCAAGGTTTATCATGCAAGATCTTTTCTCTAAGTGGGTAGGTAGTAGCACCCCTATCTATTGAGCATCATATTATACTAGTAGAGAAGGTTGAGGATTCATATAGGCTTAGCACACTCTGTGATTTTTGGTGCCTGAGGCTGTTGAGGTTCCATAGTGAGCTAGATCCCCAAACAGTAGAGGATTTTATTGAGTTAGTGATATGAGTTTTCAGTCTTGTGTAGACCAAGAATGATCATAAGGTTATAATGGAATCCAGTCTTTTCCATTGAGTAGCTGGGCACTGGTGGAGCCTAGTCAAAAAACCACATGATGAGTCAACACTATCATGGTTCAAATTCATGATTCT
This sequence comes from Viscum album, assembly GCA_963277665.1. Taxonomy (NCBI): domain Eukaryota; kingdom Viridiplantae; phylum Streptophyta; class Magnoliopsida; order Santalales; family Viscaceae; genus Viscum; species Viscum album. Next base: position 1,256,683,390 of record OY728139.1, read on the forward strand.
GTTTTGTGAGGAGTATTACCCCTACTGATTTCACTCAATCTAGATTCATGTGATTATGAAGCTACATCAATGATGGATAATAGCTTCTAAGTATGCTGTGAGGTTCACTAGCCTTACAAGGTACTCCATCAACATGATTCAAGATGGTTACTTCTATGTGAGGAAGTTTGATAAGGGTATCCGTAGAGAAATCCTTACTGGTGTGGTACCCCTTTGCCTTCCTACATATACTAGAGTGTTAGAGTGGGTACTAGTGAAGGATAGATTACTACCTAAGGAATTCCATTTATCTAGAGCTAGAAGTGGGATTCATAGGACCAATTCAACTACAATAGCTAATAGACACCAGTCAGTAGTGTCTTAGCATATGAGATCCCCTCACGACTGGACTTAGGCACATGCTTATGTGGTATAGGGACCACACTAAGGAACATGGAATCCCGTAGAGGGGAAATTGTATTCATGTAATGGAATGGGTCACAAGGAATGTGATTTACCAACCTGACATACTAAGGAGGGAGTACAGATAGCAGATGGACCACCGTGGAAGAGGCAGCACCATGATCATAGATCTCCCAGGTGTGGTTTGGGTGGACCCTTGGAAGGTGGAACTGGTAGAGAAGTAGGTGGGGATCCCATAGGAGGAGCTTCTAGTGGTGGATGATGTTGTGATATCCTTCCACCAATACCACTAGGAGTTCCATTCCAATATCATGGAGCTAGTAGTTGGGGTTGTGGATAGCAACAAGCTATAGAGACTTATAACCTGGAAGCTCACATAATGATTATAGGTATAATCTGTGTTTATTATACTCTTTATTAAGTACTATTAGAAAAATGTTTGAGTAATTTCTTCATATTCTTACTCCTAGAATGAGAGATATAAGTCCCTCTAAATCAATTTTTTTGATATTTTTGAGTAAATCACTTTTTGGTTAAGTGATAACCATATAAATTTATCCACCAAATAAAAAACATTCCAATGTAAACAAGTTCAAAATTCAAACTAATTCCAACACCCAAGAACAATTATCCCACAGATCCCCCCGAAAATAATATCACAACACATTTTTCAAATTTCCAAAATTCAAATACCAAAAGTGTGAAAACACTGTATAGCCAAGTCACCCTTAAGCTGAGTGTTGAACTTGTGATTGCACCCCTGCCACTCCAGAAATCTACAACATTGAACCAAAACCATCATAGATAAAACTGCAGTAGCAAACTACTAACCACTGAAAACAAATCCATCATCCCTCCTAGGCTTGAATAACCTTACTAGATGAAAAATTCCCCATAAAATAAAAAAGCATCAGATGAACATCACCAGTAAACTCCAACAAACACCAATATATATCAAAAAAAAAACTTCATGAAGAGTTGAAACAAAACCCTATCAGAAACATAAATGGAAGGGGTAATCCCATGTTGGTTGAGCCACCTGAAACACCATATCTACATATACAACACATCCTAAAGAATCTTGGAGAACCACCATACTAGACCACACTTAGGGGGGAGCAATGGACCTTGAAGTTGGAGCAGAGATAGAAGGAGACCATGTCTCGACAACTAGCCATGAATAGCCAGGACCATCAACCCCTGACTTTGGGCCTATCAACCTTGACTACAACCAGTGAAATAATAAAAAGAAATCAGTTGACAAAGAATGGACCTGGAACATCATTGAACACTCACACCTCACATCACATTACCTCATTTAATGCCACCACACCTATACAACTAGGAGGGGAGATCATGAGGCCAGAGCAAAGAGAATGTGGTATAGGGACTCACGAGAAAACAATACCATTTTTTAGGACACTGATTGGAGCACCACACCAACAATAATGAATATCACATGAAGTGTATAAAAAAATCTTCAACAATGATGAGGCTGAAACACCATAAGCTACCTTTACTAGAAAAACAATGAAATATAGACATGGATCCACCATAGCTGAAACCCAAGCGAGAGGGACCTCCTAGTTTAGAATTTTGCCCAATATATTTGCCATGAGGATCCTATAGGGAATGCTTATTCAACATCATTTATCTATCTACAGTGCAATATATCGATTAGTGGAGATATTTTCGCACGCTACATAATGGTTATCATGATGAAACCCTAATATTTCACCTCGGTTATGGTCTGATTTTTCATGGTCCGATCCCAAATAGACTGCCACCACAAACAATTCATATTATTTCAGATAGATGATATGAGATTCTACTTTGTTGGTGAGAGAGATCTCATGGTGGAGCGAGTGTGTTTTGTGAAAAAAAAGATGCAACCCATCACCCATCAGTTATAAATTTTATCCCTTGGCACAATAGGATCCTTAGGAATCTGGATTCCTTTAATCAAGGAGGATGTTTTTGTACGTATTCCATGAGGATGTTCTAAGACAACCTCAATAGTGGGAAATGGGTTTCTTCATAAAATTGCACTATGGGAACACTAAGACATATTTTTCAGCATATCAGATAGCCCCTACCAAGATCTGGGAGTTGAGGGTGCAGTTTGAAGAACTTTTAGAGAATGGTTTTATCATACCCAATGTGTCCCCCCATGAAACTCTAAATTTTTATGTAAAAAAGGTGGATGAGATATTGAGGATTTATGAAGATTATTGTCTCATGAACCATGACATGATAAATAACAAGTTCCCATTGTTATGGATTTAAGACCTCTTTCATTAGTTGCGAGGAATGAGATTCTCGAAGATCAATCTTAGGTTTAACTACCACCATTTTAGATTTCATGAGGATGATATTCCAAATATGGAATTATGATATTGTTATGAACACTATGAGTTCATAGTGATTCCTTTAGGTGTGAATTATGAACCCATTGTGTTTATAGATATCATGATATAGATTTTATAGCCATACTTGGATTGATTTTTTGTAATCTTCATTAATGAAATAATCATCTATTATACATTAGAGGAGGAGAATGAATAAAACTTGAGGATAGTCTTAGACTTTCTTTGAGAGCACCATCTTTATGGAAAGATTTCAAATTTCATGTTATGGATCCACAAAGTTCAATTTATGGGTCATTTCAGTTATGATCATGTATTAGTTATGGTCCTCATGAAGATTAATGCAGTTCTTGATTAGGATCCACCTAAGAGTGTTTCAGAGGTGTGGATTTTTCTTTGCTTGGTAGGGTGACATAGGAGGTTCATGGAAGAATTCACCAGGATTATATCCCCTTTGACTACCCTAATGTGGCAATGGAAACATTTTTCTTTGAATGAGTAGTGCTAGAGGGACTTTGAAGAGTTGAGGCTATGGCTGAAGAGTGATCCTATTTTGAAACTACTTGAGGAGAGTGTGAAGTACATATTATATTACGATTACATTAGAGATCAAATCAGATGAATATTGATGAATAGGTAGGTAATGATCACATATGGTTGGAGGTGGTTGAGACTCCATGAGCATAACTACACCACTCATGACCTAGAGTTGGTAGCGATAGTCTTTGCACTGAGGATGGGGAGTCACTATCTTCTGGGTGAGAACTTTATTGTTTACACAGACCATTAGAGTCTCAGGTATATATTCACACAGAGATATTTGAACTAGTGATAGTGGAATTGGATGGAGTTCTTATAGGATGATGAATTTGAGATTGTATATACTCATGGGAAGGGCAATGTGGTAGAGGATTCCTTTAGTAGGAAGTTCTATTCCCGCCTGGTGGAGGAGGTGATTAAGCAGTTGGATTTATCATAGTTAAAACACATTGAGGAGGAGGGAAAAACTTTCCTTCAGTCGATGGTGTTTGACCATTATCTTCTCCATTGTGTGGGAGTATCAGTTCAGAGACATCTTCTATGGGGTTCTGCATGACTAGATATCTTTAGTAGGTTCCCAAAAAATATTCTATAAAGGAGGGAATCACATCAACATTTTCTAGGGATGGATGGTGGTTCCAGTTGCAATGCTAGAGGATTTGGTGAGGATGTTTCACACTTCCTATTTGGTTGTACATACCAGTGTAGGTAATATGTACAGGGAAATTTAGCGTCAGTTGTGGTGGGTTGTTATGAGGTGGAGTGTGGTTGAGTTTGTCTCTTAGTGCCTCAGATGTTAGTAAGTGAATGTTGAGAACCGGGTTTTGGTAGGTTTATCACAACCTCTTGAGATCCTAGAGTGTAAATGGGATGAAATATTCATAGATTTTTTTATAGGGATTCTGTGAATAGCTCCAGTCTATGATTCCATCTAGGTGATAGTTGACTGAATTACCACGTTTGTTCACTTACTTGATATTAAGGGGAAGAGTTTAATAGAGAATTTACTGTAGTTGTATATACGAGAGATCATACACCTCCATGGGGTGCCCTAGAATATTTTCTCTAACAATGATGCATGGTTTACATAATGGTTTTGGAGAGGCATGTAGGAGGAATTCAATACCTAGTTTAGGATGATTACAACCTTTCACCCCCCAAAAAATGGGTAGATTGGGCATGTTATCTATCAAATGGAGGATTTGCTGAGAGATTTGATGTTCGAATTTGACCAGAGTTGTGATGGTCACTTAACTTTGGTAAAGTTTTATTATAATAATATCTACCACTCTAATATCAACATGGAAACTTTTGAGGCCTTATATAGTAGACCCTTTATCTCACCCTTATGCTAGACTAAGATCAGTGAGGTATATCTTATTGGACCATAAATAGTGTAGGTGACGATGGAGAATGTCTAGGTGATCCATGAGTGAATGGAGAAATCTTAGAGTTGATGGAAATATTATTCCGATCAACATCAGAGGCCCTTGGAGTTAGATAAGGGAGACCACATTTTCTTGAGAGTCTCCCCATGATGATGATTACAGAGATTTGGATGGGGTGGCAAGCTATCCTCGTGGTTCATCAGGAAGTTTAAGAAATTTTATAGGGTTGGAATGGTTTCTTGTTTCTTAGACTTACCCCCATAGTTAGAGTGGGTGCATGATGCCTTCCATGTGTATCAACTGAGGATATACATGCATGATCCTACACACATTATTGATTGGGTTGAGAAGACATCAAGTATGGATCAACTTTTATAGAGAACTCAATGCAGATCAAGGATCTCATGGAGAGGATACTTCATGGACAAACCATTCCCCTGGTTCATGTGCTATGGAAGTATGGGATCATACATGAGAGCTTCTAGACATGGGAGAGAAAGATGTAGTCTTAGTATCCCCAACTTTTTTCTTAGTTTCTAATTTTTGGGGATGAAAATCCTAAAGGAGGAAATAATGCAGAGAATATTTTTTCCTTGAAAGACTTTGAAATATATTAAGAAAGTTTTTAGAGCTAGGCCCTGAGACAACACATTATTATAAGTCCTGGTGAGCCAGAAATTAATTTCATAAAAATGTTGAATATATTTTATATTACATGTGCAAAGTTTTTCAGAAATAATTTAATATATATTAAAAAGAGAATGAGATCAAAAATTTGATACCATGGTTGAATCTAGATCATAGGACTTACACTAGGAATTACCTAAAGTTAGTTGGAATGGGACATCTAATAGAGGCATCTGTTGGCGTGTGCATTTAATTTAAATAAATAATTTATGTTTATATTTTCAATTAATTGACCTATACCATTTTCCTCCATAAATAAGCTACTGTATATAATCTTTAGGGTTATTTAAATAACCTTTGGGATCATATAGAGGAGTTTTGACCATTATTTGTTGGAATATTGAGATCATATGACAATCGAAAACTGGATCAAGGTGAATAGTGGTGCAGTGAACACAATGAGTCTTCTATATCATTGGCGATTGTATTTGTCACCAACGAATGATCTAATATTCAGGTAGGGAATGAATTATTTTGTATTTACATTCTATTGGAGTTAATAAAACATGGTATATTTTAATTTCTTTTATTTATGGTGTTTTCCAACCTTCATATGATCCATGAAAATCACTGATTCGATTTATCTCCTCATTATAAAAAGATTCCCACCCTATATTTCCCCAATTTAAATAATTGACCTAGAATTATTGGAAAATAATGTTGACCAAATTTTTTTGGTTATTTTCCCCCATATTTATATTAATTCTTCACTATTTTCTTATAGGGTCGCGGTTTGTCTTTTCTAGGGTGGGTTTGACCATGATCGAACCCCTGATTTTGTGGTGGTTATGAGAATGACGATAAATATGGTGATTTATGGATGGATTGTGATATGTTGTAAGATGTGGGTGATGATTACTTTGGATTTGGGATCTGTGATTAATTATAAGACTACGGGAGATAGTGAAAGATGTGATGATGGAATGTGGGATTCATGCAGATGGATCGAGATCCATTTTCAGCCAATATAAGGCCAAAATCAATGGGAAGAGGAGATTTCCATTGATTTAGGGTGGTCAAATGGTGGGAATCGCGATGGTAAGGACGAATATGGAAGATTCTTGAGGATTTCCATGGGTTCTATAAAAATCTTGACTACACACCCTGTATTCTGAATAACATATAGTGTATAGTCTCAAATCTATGGTGTCCAGGGTTTCTGGGTAAGTTAATTATAACATGCTGTGTGGGACCCGGAAACGCCATGTGACTCGGTTTTGGAAGCCTTATGTGTACTCCAATATTACATATACATGGAAATGGATAGGCAAATGCTATGTATTGGCACATGACCAATGTACATGGGCAAGACCAGGAGAGCATGGGTAGGTGATGAGTGTCCGAGACATGCCATGTAGTACCCTAAAATGGTATGTGGTACTATGTGGATAGGAATCCATGTACTAGTGAGGAAATAATTAGGTAATGGAGCAGGTCCATACATTGTGTGGACCCCTTACACTCAATGTACTTACCTCTACAAATTCTACCTATCTTATATCCTTCACCGGGACGTAGATGTTGGACCATGAGTAGCTTATCCTGAGTGTTTTTCCACACAGATCATGATTGTGTATTTTTTAGAGGATTTTGAGATATGATACAAGATGTTCTATGTGAAAGTATTATTTAGGTAGTGCATGATAATATAAGTGATTGGGTAGGATAATTAGATATTGGTGCCCCCATGACGGACTAGGGTGTGGGTCCTCTCTCTACCAAGTGGTTCCCCCAAATAGACTAGGGTGTGGGTCATATATCCATCTATATAATGAGTGGTACCCCTAGATAGAATAGGGTGGGGATCCTCTACCTACTGAGAGGTACCCCCTAATGGACTATGGCATGGGTCCTATACCTATCTACTAAGTGGTACCCCTTTGATAGACTAGGGCATGGGTCCTCTACCAACTGTGTGGTACCCCATGACAAAATTGGATGTGGCTCTTCTACCTATCTATTGAGTGGTACCCCCTGATGGACTAGGGTGTGAATACTCTACCCATTGAGTGGTACCACCTGACGGACAATGCTGTGTTTCCTCTACATACTAATTGGTACCCCCTGAAGAACTAGGGTGTGGGTCCTCTACCTACATAGTGGTATCCCCTAAAAGACTAGGGTGTGGGTCCTCTATATACAAAATATGTGGTACCCTCTAATGGAATAGGGAATGGGTCCTCTACTTAGATATTTCACCCCCTTTAATGTGAATCATAGTGGCGAGGTGTGGGTCCTCCACATGGTTACTACATCAGAAAGACACACGAGATGCTGTGCATCATTGATAGACCTTTTGGGATTTTTGGGAAACTCTTTTCCTGGGTTGGCCTATGAGAAAAGGACCCCCTTTATCTCTCTCATTGGTTTAGATTTTATCATATATATATATATATATATATATATATATATTATCGAGGGGTTTTGTTTTACCTATTGATTTGGGGTTGAGTTTTCTACTTCTATCATGCATCCTATTCCCCCCTTCAGTTTTGGGGCATCCTACTAGGTATGTATATACTCACACCTGCATGGTATTTTACCCCATGTGTATTAAATTATATAGATAACACATAGGTAAATGGATATTTTAGAGGATCATAGGGATACTTGCATGCATTTGAACTTGTACGATGGTTTGGTCTTGGGGATCTAGTACTGGGATCTCTCAGCATCTACTTTTCTAGTTATTTTCAGGTTGGGACATCTATTATAGTTAGGATTGTATTTTCCCCATTTACTTTTTCATTACATTTTCACACTCTTTTGTATTCCCTTGAGGTTATTACATGCATGGATTTTACTCTAAAATTTACCATATTTTATTATTATTACTGTACACTTCTGCATTGATATGGTTGGGTGTGTTCATATAAGTACTTTAGGAAAAGGTATCCCAATTTAGTTATTCATTTTGGTTATGGTCTTCATACCATGACTTGTAGAGACGGGCTTTGGGTAGTTACAACTAATAATTCTACCATCCAGGAAGGCCCTAGTGGGTCGGGTCATGACAAAAGTATACAAGTACACTATACTAGTTAATGTTTATCCCATCCAGTGCAATCATTTTCACTTCCTTCTAATATTTTTAGAGAGATTCAGTCTTGGATATGGTCTCCCTAAGTATCATTTTATTTGGTCATAGTCATCCACCACCTTGAATCCTCCTTCTAGCGAATTATGTGTGCAACTGTAAACTCCATGAGTTTACTCTAATGTAACTTTATAAAGAAAAATTATGTATCTGTAATGAATGATGATAATCCTTATATGACTTCAAAAGTTTCCCTTACGTATCCTCAAAGTTGACCAATACAAAAGTCCTTTGCAATGCCACACTTCCACCTTTTAGACTTTTCAAGGTTGCTTTTGATTGACATACTTCTGACTGAACTAATTTTTATCTCAATGATTTTGAACATAAAAATTTTGTCACTTCCACTCCACCATATATATTTGGTTTTGGTAACTAGACTTTCAAAATAAATACTTCCAGAAGTTACAATACTTAGTTGGTAAATGGTTTTCACACAGATGAACCTAATAATATACCACTTGAGAATCATTCTTTTGATTTACCACTAATTACTCTATCAACATCCACAAAATCCTTTTCCTATCAATATTACATTATAGCTTCATGGTTCTCCCAACATACTTATAGTCACCCCTTGAGGCACAACACCACCTCAAAATATCCTAGACTACTAACTTGGTCAGCATATCTTCTGGAGTATAAACTTCATCCATTTTTCATAGATCCACAAATTTTCCTATAAAAACATCCAAATAATGTGATACTACAGATAAATATGTTTTATCCTAGAGTTGAACATAAAATTGTTAGTTTTTTGGATCTAAATTTTTGAATAACAGAACAACATTTCAACCTCTTACATTCTTTTGAAATTTTCCATCAACCCCTTGAGGAAATTCAAGTCATTTCTAACTCCCATTAATGTAACATACTTTGACTATGCTATCAAAATTGCAAATACCAGTTGATGTTTTGTCATACAACTCACACAGAAGCCCTAAACAATGAACACATAGCCAGTAGTGTTCCTACAAGTTTCTTCATCTCCCATAATGCTCGAATCTGAAAACCCATACAATAGTTTATCTATTCTAAAATAAATATATAAAATTTTAGAACCTTAGTGATATTGGAGAATCCACTTTATAGCTTCTAAATGTTCTCTTTTGAGATTATCCATGAACCTTATAACAACTACCACTACATGAATAATTTTCTACTATGTATATCATGAACTTGAAAGATATATATTCCCTAAATCCATATATATAAATATATATTGGATTTCATGAAATTTTTAATTTTTATACATAATGGGATATATATATGTATATAACACTACCAAAATTGGTAGTATGGGTTGTATAACCAATAAATCATCTACATTATCAATCATTAAAAGAAACATTTTATAAGATGAAACATATTGGAGTTAAATTCATTCATGAATATGAAACATGAATTAGCCTAGGAATTAACACATGTATTATAAACTCATTAATTAATGTAGAAACCACCCAAGAGTTTCCTCAGGTTCTATATAAACCCTAAAACTGCATGATCGATGTGGGATTGGATATCCGAACAGTTATTCCTAGGAATCTGAAGCTCTCTTCAAACTTATCCTTTTATCTTGAGGCACTAACATGTCATGGAGATAGAGTTGATCCTATTCATATGATGGATGATTCAAATAATCTCATGGATACCTATAGATGCGGGATTCTTATGTTTTCCATTTTTTTTATCTCTCTAAAACTCATCAAATGAGGGAGATCAAGATTTGATGCATTGACTCTTTCATATATTGTACCCCAAATTTAAATCATTTCATTCTTTATGTTTTATATATAGTCCCATATTATCTTTCATGGAGATCTATAAAGATGTTTTTTAATCTATTCTGCTTGATCTAATAAATGTTACTATACTCTTACAAAACCCTTCAGAACCATCCTATATACCCTACTAAATTGGTACCTAAATCAATCCTTGCACATCCCAAAGGGTGTTTACGATCCCCATTGGTTGACGACTAGCACCTAGGAATAAAAAAAATCAATAGGGAATGATTTTTCCATAATAATAACTCAATAATACAAAATCATTGGAAATAATACATAAACAGTTTGTATGAAAAAACACTCATTAAGATAAAAGTACTATAAGTTGACAAGTAAAAATCTCAAAAATTGTACGTTAACATAATTTTTCACATAAAACATTAAAGACATCATAAAAAATCTATTTTTAATAGTTGTATCACATACTCCACCGGTCACCGCCAACTGCAAAGGTCTCACTAATCAATAACAACAACTACCTCTAAGTAGTGCTTTACCTTTTCCTAGACCTGGAATAAGAAAGTCTATAAATTCAAAAAGATAAAGGGAGTGTGAGAAACACTAGCCCAGTAGGATCTCACCAAGTATTTCTTAAGTATTTTATATCAATTAAACCATATATGATTAATTTTAAATAAAACATGACATGGTTATATTTTCACAATTCATAAAAAAATATTATTTTCAAATCATTTCAATGGAAAGTAAAAAACATGTATAAAAGTGCATTTCCATCAAAATGGGAATGAATAAGAATTTATAAAAAATAGACATCAGTAAATCATTACATAAACACTAGAATGTATAGAAAAGTTTCAATAATAGCACCATGATTATAATCCCTAAGGTTAGTTAGATTAGTTCACAAGGTTCCAAACAATATTAATGAAATACGGCTCATAGTGTGCACACATCCCGAGATCCCAAGCCAAGGGGGACAAGAATCCATCCCAAAGAATAAACCTCAAGCACTTTTCAAGTTTATTTAGTGTTTTCATCATCAATATATTTCTAGTTAGATCTAATACATGCCTAGTGCACATCTGCCTAACTACCTAGGATCCCATGTGCTTCAAGGAAATAAATCATACATAAGAATATCATTCATTTAAATAAATCTCAAATCATTTCAATAAATATCAAATAATTTCAATTTGACCCATGTTAAAGTTTCAAAACATGTAATTTCATTTAAAAAACCAACATCAAATGGTTTTCATCAAAACCCATGCCTTCCAAAAAAATGATTTCATAAAACATTCCATGAATTCATTTCTCATGAATCATCGAATTAATTCTTCAGATCATTCATTTCAATTCAATATCATTTTCCAAAAATCAATACATTATTTCAATGTCCATTTTTAGAGGAATTTCATAACACAAAATATTCCATTTTGAAAACATTAATCAAAACTATCAAACCATTATTTGGAAATCAATTGAAAATACATTTCAAATTAAAAAAGAAATAATGGTTTCAAATGATATAAATTTTCTTATGAAACCACCTACCTTAATTCATAGTATCAACAATCATCAAACACATGACCCACAACTAGAGAGATGAAGTATAGAAACATGTTAAAATTAATCAAGTGGGTATTCTAGAAATGAAACCCACAAATCAAGATCTAAAACTAAAAATGATATAGGTATCTACAACCCTCAAAGAAGTAGAAATACGATTAAAGTATAATTCATGTTCAAATAAATATTAAACTTACCATAAGAGATTAAATGCTTCAAAAGGATCTTCAATCCATAAATCCTATAGTTTCAAAGAGAAAAAATAGCCTCAAGAGAGCACCCATTGTCGAATGGGACGAATTAGGTTTGAGGGAGGAGATTAGAAAAATAAAATGGAGGTTTTAGGAAACTAATTTATGATACATAGATGGAATTCATCACCCCCATCGACATTAGGGGATACCTGTTGGATTCCACCAACTATACAGAAGCACCAGGAATATTAACTGTTCTTCTGAAAGTCCCACTGATTGGAAGGTGGTACTTCTATAGAAATACCATTCTTCTATCTATCCACCAGCTAGAGGTGGCACTAATTGTATAGATGGTTGAATTCATATAGAAAATTACTAATTCTATCCTCCCCCCAGCTGGATGGTGGGTCTCACTGGCTAGCTGATGGGTCTCTTGATAGATTTCTAGATACAAGACTATAGAGAATCAATTTTTTCTTTATAAGACTTTGAAATATTTTTATATTTATTTCTAGAGTTTGGCAGTGAGATGACGTGAAATTCAATGGCCTGGTGTGCCTGAAATTAATTTTATAAATATATTTTATATATTTTATATTATGCATGAGAATCTTCCTAAAGAAAAAGGAATAAATCTTAAACTATAGCTCAGATCAAAAATCCAAGACCGTATCTGAGTCCAGAACACAATGTTTACCATAGGCATAACATAAAATGATTTAGTGCGGGCCATTCAGACTCTCTAATTTTTGGTGGTACGTTCAGTGAGTTAATTAATAAATTATTTTGTTTCAATGAAACAAATCTCTATAAGATCACTACTAGGATGATTTCTCTAGGATTATCCACATAAAACATGGTAGAAATACAGATCAATTGTCCCTCTTCCATTGGGGAATCTCATCAAATGATGAAGAAATGCTGGATCAAATTAGATCAGGATGTAATGAATGCAATGTATTCTCTTTATCATTGATAAATGTGTTATTCATCAACGAACAATACATAATCAAGGTAGGACTCGTTATTTAATGTTTTTCACCCTTTGATTAAATATACTGATCAAATCAATTATTATTCTTCGATTTTCATACTTTTGTAGCCTTTTTATATGCCCGAGTACTAAAATATTGGTTAATTTCAATAATTTTATAACCTTGGGTTCTCGGATCTTGATTGATTGACCAATAACACTTGGAATTGATCATTTAACTCTTTTTATTATTCTTATCCCCCTTGTTTCTTTGTGTTCACCATTGGTTGGATGCTGAGGTCCCAATTCGAAAATTTCCAGGTGGTATTGAGTTCGATCAAACACCCAAATTCATAGTGATTTCATGAATAAGAAGTAGATATATGATATTACCATAGATCTGGAATGTTTGAGGGTTTCAGATGATCATTTGAATAATTAGTTGCTGATTAATCAAAGGTGTAAGGTTTTATCATGTATAGTTTGAACAACGAACCAAAGATGCTTCAACGGTGGACATTATTTTTGGAAAAAGACAGCTGGAAACAATAGATCCAGCCTAGATCAAAATGTTTTGTGGAAATTAGAGGCCAAAATTGAAGAATATATATATATTTGAGGCCTGAAAATTGCATCTAAATATTCTGGTGAAAAAATGACTACACGTCGAGTCGTGGGATGAATAAACGATATGTAGCCCCCTCAATGGTGATGACTAGGGTTTTCGAAAACGTAATGATGAAATGAATTGTAATCCTACTACATGCCATATACCCCTTCCCCGATTTTAGAACCCTTCTGGAGGATCACATGGGAAGGAAGTTGTGGGGGAGTTCATGGTCGTGTACTCGAGTACATGGAAATGGTCGGGTCAAATGGGAAACACCACATGTGAGGCAACACACCATGTACTAAGTACATGGGGTCTAGTACACAGACATAATGATAAGTACACAAACTATTCTTGATTAGTTTGGACATTCCATGTATTCCACCCACACAGTGAATAATACTACATCGGATGGAGCTGTGTGTTAGCCATGGACACTTCTAGGCAGTGAAACAGGGCCACATGCCATGTGGGTCCCCTCACATATAGTATACCCTTAGTTTATTTTTTAGAAAACATTAACCATCTATATCTCCATTGTTTGAACTTGGATTTTTCTTCGTGTGTAGACTATCCTGAGTTTTTTCAATATAGAATGTGATGGTTCCCTTAGTTATGGATTTGTAGTTATGATGATAAATATCTCAGACACAACGTTTGATAAGGCAATTCACAAAGACAGTATTAATCATGCTGGATAACTGAGAACTTGTCAAGAACTACCCTCTAGTAGGGTTGGGCTGTGGTGTTCTTTGATGACATTTCTGAGCAGTTCCCTCCAATAGGTATGGACAGTGAAGTTCCTCAATGACCTTTTTGAGTTGACCCTCCAACATTTCTAGGTAGTGGCATCCTAAAGAGATACTGAGTTGAAACTCCAGCATAGTTGGGCAGTGGAATCCTAGACAGATACCTACTTTACCCTTCAACATATCTAGGTAGTGGGGTCCTTAATGAATATCATGTTGACCCTCCAGAATATCTGGGGAGTGGCTTCCTCAATAAATACTGAGTTCACCTTTTAGAATATCTATGAAATATCATCCTCAACGAATATCGAGTTAACCCTCCAGCATAGCTAGGTTTTATCTTCTTTTATGACTATAGATTGGAACACCCCTATCATACTAGGGAGAGAGTCCACTACTTTGAGTTTGTGGTCCCTTGACTGTGTGACATAGTGATGAGGCATGGTTATACTTGGATGGTTACTTCTGGGTAGATAAATGAGATGTTGGGCACAATTAATGGAATTTTAGAACTATTGTATAATCTTCTTCTTGGATTGATCCATGATATGGAGATCCCCGTAATGAATCATTTGGGATTCATTTACATAGCACACACACACACACATATATATACTTCTATGTCCACACCTTGTATTTAGATACTCTCTTTCCAGGAGAGGTGAAGATGTGTGGGGTATTCCATGTGATTTCCATGTTTAGATTCTCAAGGTTGGATGAGTCTACTCTCATAATATAGTCAGTGATGACTAGATGATTAGTTCATCTACTCACCTTGTTTAACCCCCTATGTTTAGATGAGCTTACTTTCACTCTCTTGTTGGGTTGATCTGTTCTCTTTCAATATAACTTTTTTCATCTACTTTCATTCTTTTCCTCTTGTATCTCTTACTTCTCCCCCTTCACCTTTGAGGGTATCCTACTGGGTATGTATATAATCACCCCTACATGGGATTTTCCCACACATGTCATGTATTAAAAAGAAAATGAAAATATCAAACATGACTTTAGAGGAGCATAGGGATATTGGGTGCTTGGACTATGTACAGTGTTTGTCGCTAGGGATTCAGGAAATGAGATCTCTTTTAGATATTTAATTTTCTAGTTTTTTATGTTGGCACCTATTTTTGGTTGGGCATATAATTTTACCCTTTCATTTTTATTTAACACTACCATACTTTTGTATTATCTTGAGGTTCATGCATGTTTGGTTTACTTTATAGGAGTGTTACAGCTTTTAATTTTTTCCTCTGCACCTTTTCATTGAGATGATTGTGTGTGTTCATATAGGTACTTAGGTAATGGTATCCCCAAGTTACGTATTCCTTCTATGATTATCGCCACCCCTGACCTATCGAGGTGGGCTTGGGGTTGTTGCAGCTTGAGCCCTAACTTAGGTCGAGTCATGAAAGATTAGTATCAGAGTAATTTTATTCCTTGGGATGTTGTTTGGAATATCCAACTTAAGATTATTTAGTAGTGATTTAGGGAAATAGTTTCTAAGTGTCTTGAGTGCGGCTCTCAGGACAAGGAATCCAATGATGGTACAACAACCAACATATCTATTCACCAAGACCTTGACTATCTAATTCTTGAATCGACATGCCAAGAAATTTGTTGCAAGGATTAATGATACATTCATCATATAGGATTAAGTCTTTGACTATACTTATTGACTTACCTCCCCATTCTTATTGATATATATATGCTCATCTGACCATAGTATGTCTTGATAAAACTCAAGATTCCTCCACAATGATGACCAACTAGGATACCAACTCCGGTTCATGATGACAATGGGATGAGTGATGAGGCCTCAGTTTTTGGTCTGTCCCATGATCCCCTTCTTCGAGGTGGGAAGGTAGAAACACCTCCACCTATTGAGAAGTAGATCATTCTAGAAGAGTATGTTGAGGGCGTGCATAGTCTTAGCGTGCTTCGTCAGTTCCATCATCATATACCATTGATGTTTCATGATGATCCAAATCATCCGGTAGAAGAGGATTGGATATATTCGGTGGTCTGTACCATTAGGATTTTTCGAACCCCAAAAGATCAGGTGATTGCAATAGTATCTAGACTCTTCCATGGAGAAACAAGTCACTGGTGGGGCCTTCTTATGAATATGCATGATGAGTCAAAACTATCATGGACTGAATTCAATCATATGTTTCATGAGGAGTACAACCCCTCTTTCTTTTGCTCAGTCCATATCTAGGATCTTATAGCACTGAAGAAGGGAGCGATAATCAATGATAAACCTGCGGATAGGTTCACAAACCTTACACGATAATCTCTTTACATGATTTGTGATGACTATTTCCAAGAACAGATGTTTGAGAAGGTATTATATAGAAAGATCTATACCAGTATGGTTCCCTTGTGAATCGACACCTATTCCTAGGTGTTGGAGAAGGAATTGGTGATAGAGAACTTTATGTTAGAGGGATTCTAGGTAGCTATATCAGGTAGTGGGTGTCATAGATATGAATCATTTATAGCAGATGGAAGATGCCATCCAATAGGATTATGACACAGGAGGCCCTTTTGCAATCAGGCATAGGAATGAGGTCAAGTGGTATAGGGATAGTGCAGAGAACTAGGGAAACCCCGATAGGGGTAGTGATTTTCTTGTGAAGGGAAAGGTCACAAAGCACAAGACAACCCAATCAGATGTGCTAAAAATCATAGACAGATAAATGATGGACTACCACGATAGAGGCAACACCATGATCAGGGATCTCTCAAGAAAGGATAGGGTAGTCCCTAGGGAGGAAACATTTTAAAAGGAGAAGAAGGAGTTATGGGTGATGGATTCTACTATGAGATAATTCCACTAACACCACAGGGCGGACCACATTAGGCTTAGGGGGATGGTGGTTGGGGATATGAATAGCAGCAGGATTTGGATTTCTATTATTTCACATCACACAGAATAATAAGAGGTACAATATATGTGTTTCATACTCTTACTTAAGTATTATTAGACATAGGTTTCATCCATTTATTTATCTCCATACTCCTGGTTTAAGAGCTAGAGTTCCCATTTGAGGCTCTATCCGAGAATATTTGTCTTGAGGTTTTTATAGGAAACACATCATCTATATATTTTATTTTGCAGAAGTGTGAGACATCACTTAGTGGATAGAGGTTCATGTGGGACCTTTTGGTCACGAAAATGGAACCCTATGACATCATTTTGGGTATGGATTGGTTGTTCTTATTTTGATCCTAGATCGACAATCAGCATAGACAAGTCAGATGCTAACACGCTGATGGGATGAGATTATCCTTTTTCAGCAAGAGAGATCATATGGTGGGGCAAGTGGGTTCTGTGAGAAGGAGTATATAGCCTATTACCCATAAGTTATCATGTATATCTCTTTGTGTAATAGGTTATTTAGGAATATGGGTTCCTTAAGTTGTGATGGATTACATGTACTTCATCCCTGAGTACATTCCTGGACAACTTTTATGGTAGGAGATGGATTTTTTCATTGAATTGGATTGTTGAATCACGTTAATATATTCTGCGGCATATCATATGACAACTAATGAGCTCCAAGAGAAACATTTGTAGTTGGAGGACCTTTGAGATGAAGGTTTCATTAGACCCAATGTGTCCCCCTCAGGGGATCCAGTATTGTTTGTGAACAAGTCATTTGAGAGCTTATAGATTTTCATGGATTGTCATAACCTGAACTAGGTCATGATACATAACAAGTAACCCTTACCAAGTATTGATGACCTCTTTGAAGAACTACAAGGAATGATATGGATCTTGAAGATTGATCTTAGGTCCAACACCCACAAGTTGAGGGTTCACGAGGCTAATATTCCAAAGTTGGAATTCTGATGTCGCTACGGTCACTATGAGTTCCTAGTGATGCCCTTTGGTGCGAAAAATACCCTTTCTATATTTATGGCTTTGATGAATCAGTTTTTTATCTATAATTGGACGAATTTATTATTGTATTGATTTATGACGTACTTGTCTACTCTGCATTAGAGGAGAAACATGAAGATCACTTGATTATGGTACTAGATTTTCTTAGAGAGAACCATATATATGAAAACATCTCGAAGTGATAGTTATGGATTCAGGCAGTTCAATTTCTAGGTAATGTCATTTATGATCATGGTTTTTCTAGAGAACCCAAAAATATCTATGTAGGGATTTCTTGGGAGCCACACAAAAGTGTGTCGGAGGTGTAAAGATTTCTTGTCATGGTAGGGTAATACATGAGTTTTGTGATAGAATTCTATAGAATCAATTCCCCGTTGTCCTCTTTAATGTAGAAAAAGAATCCTTTTACCTGGTTTGAGCAGTGCTAGAAGGCCTTAGAGGAGTTTAAGTTGGGGCTGAAGAGTGATCCATTGTTGATACTACCTAAGGAATGCATGGATTTTGTAGTGTATTTCAATGCATTAGAAGTTAGGATCAGTTGCGTTTTGATACAACTGTATAAATTTATCACATACGGGTTAAGGCAATTGAGACCCCAATAGTAGAACTTCTTGAATCAAAATCTAGATCTAGAAGCGATAGTATTCTAACTGATTATATGGAGGCATTACCTTTGGAGTGAGCACATTGGGGTTTACTCAAACCACAAAAGTTTCATGTATGCCTTCACATAGAGAGACCTAAACCTAAGACAACCACATTGGTTGTAGTTTCTACAGGACTATGAATTTGAGATAGTCTATACTCCAGGGAAGGGAAAAATTATAGTAGATTATCTTAGTAGGAATTCCATGGATCACTTAGTTCAGGAGTATTTAGATAATTTATCCTCCTTATAGCTGACCCTGGTAGAACAGGAGGGTAAAAATATTCTACAGTCGATGGTGTTAACTCCACTTCTTAAGCATGTGAGGGAGTCCTAGCTGGGCGACATCAATTGGGAGGTCCTACGTGATCATATACCTATAAGATACTCACTTGATGGATATTCTTAAAAAGTTAATCATGTCATCTTGTTCTAGAGGTTGAAAATGGTTCCAATCATGTTGCGGGATGGGGTGATGTGGGAGTTCCACACCTCTCCCCTAGCTGTACATCATAGTACGGGGAAGATGTATAGAGACCATCAATGATTGTTTTTGTTTTCCAACATGTGATAAATCATAGCTGAGTTTGTCTCTCAGTTCCTCACCTATCAACATGTAAAGGATGAGCACCAAGTTCTGATAGGTTTTTTGTATCCCTTTGAGATCCCAAAGTGAATGTTGGAAGGAATTTCCATGGAATTTTTCCTAGGGATTTCACACATAGTGAAGGGAATTTCACCAGATGGGTGATAGTTGCATGAATCATGAAGTCGAAACAGTCCCTTGCTATCAGTGAGAATATTTCTGTGGAGATTTTGGGGAACTATGAATATGGGATATCATTCGTCCTCATGGGGTATCCTCAACAATTTCCCTGATCATGAGGTGTGGTTTACATCATTATTATGGAGAGTACTATAGGAGAATTCATGACCCAAATGAGGATGAGTAAAACGTTTCACCCTCCAGACCAATGGGAAGATTAAGCACACTATCCAGGTGTTGGAGGATATGTTGGGGGAGTGGGTGTTAGAATTTTTCCGGATCTAGGGTGATAACTTACCTTCGGTACAGTTTGTATATAACAGCAATTATCACTCTAACATCATCATGGTACCTTTTGAGGCCCTATACAAGAGACCCTACAGGTCACGCTTGTGCTGGAAAGTGATCGGCGATGCATCTCTTGTGCTCCCAGAGATGGTGCAGGTGATGATGGAGAAATTTTGGGTCATCAATGAGTAGATGGGGATGGACCAGAACATATAGAATTATTATATAGATCACCATTATAATCCCTTGGAGTTCGAGCAAGGAGAATACATTTTCTTGAGAGTCTCCCCATAATGAGGATTGAAGATTTTTGCCTAGGGGGAAAGCTATCATGATGGTTCATAAGGGTGTTTAATATCATATAGAGGGTTAGTGAGGTCACTTACCACCTTGACCTACCCCCATAGCTAGATAATATTCACAACATCTTCCACATGTCACAACTGAGGAAATATGTGCATGACCCCACACACGTCATTGACTGAGGTGAATTGGACATCAAAAATGGCTCCACCTTTGTAGAGAACCTAGTGGAAATCGGGGATCGACATGAGTGAAATTTTTGAGATGGACCATCCCCTTGGTTTTCATGCTATGGCAACATAAAAAACTACAAGAGAGTTACTAAGAGTGGGAGGGCCAAGTGCGGTCTCAGTATCCAGAGTTGTTTGCTTAGTTTTTCTTTTTAGGGATAAAAAAATTGATGAAGAGAATGATGCAGAGACTTAGTTTTTTCCTTATAAGACTTAAAAAAAATTATATATATATTTCTATAGGTAGAAGCTATGACGATGTGCAATTTTGGTGCCTGGTGTGGCCAAAATCTATTTTATAAAAATATGAAATATATTTTATATTGTGCACGTGTAGATTCTTAAAGGAAATTCAATAACTCATAAATGGTAGCTAGGATAAAAAATTTGAGACCATGATTGGGTTTAAAACATGGTGTTTACCCTAGGTGTGACATAAAATGAGTCAGCATGGGGCGTTCATAATCCTCACTCGTTGGCAGTACATTCAGTGAGTTAATTAATAAATAGATAAATAAATTATTTTTTTTAAATGCAATGGATCTCAATAAGATCGTTCCTAAACTAACTTCTCCAAGGTTATCCACATAATCCCTAAGATAAATATAGTGATATTCTGTCACCTATACTGGAGAATCTCATCAAACTTTTATGAAACACCAGATTAGGTTAGATTAGGATGCAAAGAACGCAACGAATTTTCCTGATTATTGACAAATGCGTTATTCATCAACAAATTCTCCATATTCAAGGGAGGACTCATTATTTAGTGTTTTTAATCCCATTTGTTAAATATATTGAGTATATTGATCATTTTTCTTCAATATAAATCCCTTTTTAGCCTTTTTATGTGCCTGAGTATTGAAATATTGTTTAATTTAATTTTTTTTCTAACCCAGGGTTCCCCATTCATGATCGATTGGCCAAGAACACTTGGAATAGATCATTTAACATTTTTTATTTTTCTTTACCATTTTTTATTCATGTTCTTCACTGAATGGACACTAAGATCTCAATTCGACAATCACTGGGTGGTAATAAGCATGATCATACCCCCAAATTCATAGTAGTTTCACAAACAAAGAGCAGATCGATGATATTAGCATAGATCTAGAGTGTTTGTGGGTTTCATATGATTGTTCAGACAATTTATTGCTGATTAATTTAAGGCAGAAGGTTTTGGTGCATATGGATTGAACAACAAACCACCAAAACGTCACTAATGAACATTTTATGGAGAATAAAGACAAAAAATGCTAGATACAGCCTAGATCCAATATTTTTGGGTGGATTAGAGAATAAAATTGAAGTGGATGGACATATTTGAGGTGTGGAAATTGGATCCAAATATTCTTGAGAGTAGGACATGACCTGAGTACATGAACATGGCCAGGTTACACGAGAAGCTCCCCATGTGAGGCAACATTCTATGTTCTGAGTACATGAGGTTCGAGACATGAACATGGAGAGAAGGACACAACCCAGTCCTAGTTTTCTTGGACACACCATGTAGTCCACCTACATGGAATGTACTGTTTGTGCATGTGCATATTTCCTTCAATTGGATTTCATATGATTTTGTTTGATTACTTTTCCTCTGTATTTTGATAATATCTTAATTTATGTTTTTTTTATTTTTGTGATTCTTATCATGTTGGAAATATAATATATTTATCTATATTTTATTCGTTAATGAGGAAGTTTTAAAATTCTTATATATTTCTCTAAAAATTCAATGAATTTGCTACTATGGTTTTAGAAACTCTACATTTCACTGTTTTAAAACATTTCTTTATTTATTTTACTGCAACTTCTATAGTTATATGATTTGCATGAAACATGATTCTATAGAAATATAACATTTTTATCTTGATTTAATTAGTTTATATAAAAGTATAAAAATATATTTTGAATAGAATTTTAATTACTTGAAGTTATAATATGCTGTTTTGTAGTAGCAATTTTTCCAGAATTGTTTTTCTTTTGTTTTTTAATAATTTTGGGATCTGTAGATGTCAGTTTTAAATGTTTATTTTTTTATAATGATAATAAGTTTTTCAAAAAATAATTTGTTTTGGACAAAGCCTGAATCTGCTGTTAAGAGCATTTAAAAATTTGTTTAAGTTTGTCAAAATATTATATCCAGATTTTGTCACGAAAGTATGGTTTACTGTTTATTTCACAAAAGTATGGTTTACTGTTTATATCAAAAAAGTATGGTTTACTGTTTATTTCAAAACAGTATGGTTTACTATTTATTTCATTAATGTATAGTTTACTATATATTTCACGAAAGTATGGTTTACTGTTTATTTCACAAAGTATGGTTTACTATTTATTTCAAAAAAGTATGGTTTACTATTTATTTCACAAAAGTATGATATACTGTTTAGTTCATGAAAGTATGGATTAATGTTCATACCCTACATTAATTTATAGTTCATCATCTCCATGTTAATTTACTATTCATACCCTACGTTACTTTACTGTTCATCATCCATACGTTACTTTACTGTTCATACCCTACATTACTTTACTGTTCATCATCCCTACGTTACTTTTCTCATGGTACAAAATGGTTATCATGATGAAACCATAATATTTAACCTTGGTTATGGTCTGATTTTTCATGGTCCAATCCCAGATATACTTCCACCAAAAATGATTCAGATTCCATCAGACAGATGAGATGAGATTCTACTTTGTGGGTGAGAGAGATATCATGGTGGAGCGAGTGTGTTTTGTTAGAAAAAAGCTGCAACACATCACCCATTAGTAATAAATTTTATCCCTTGGAACAACATGATCTTTATGAATCTGGATTCCTTTAATAATGGAGGATTTTTTGGACGTATTCTATGAGGATGTTCCTGGACTACCTCTATAGTGGAAAATGGAGTTCTTCATCAAATTGCACTATGGGAACACTAAGACATATTTTTCAGCATATCAGATGGCCCCTACCAAGATCTGGGAGTTGAGGGTGTAGATTAAAGACCTTTTAGAGAATGGTTTTATCATACCTAGTGTGTCCCCCCATGAAACTATAGTTTTTAATGTGAAAAAGGTGGATGGGATCTTGGAGATTTATGATGATTATTATATCCTGAACCATTACGTGATAAATAAAAAGTACACATTGTTATGTATTTAAGACCTCTTTAATTAGTTGTGATGAATGAGATTCTTGAAGATCTATCTTAGGTCCAACTACCACCATTTTATAGTTCATGATGATTATATTCCAAAGATTGAATTATGATGTTGTTATGGACACTATGAGTTCTTAGTGATGCCTTTAGGTGTGAATTATGACCCCATTGTGTTTATAGATATGATGATCTGGATTTTATATCCATTCATGGATTTATTTTTTGTAGTCTTCATTAATGACATAATCATGTACTCTACGTCAGAGGAGGAGAATGCATAACACTTGAGGATAGTCTTAGAATTTCTTTGATATCACCATATTTATGGTAAGATTTCAAATTTCATATTATAGATCCACAAGGTTCAATTTATGGGTCATTTCATTTATGATCATGTATTAGTTATGGTCCTCATGATGATTTATGCAGTTCTTAATTAGGAGCCACCTAAGAGTGTTTCAGAGGTGTAGATTTTTCATAGCTTGGTAGGGTACCATAAGAGGTTCATAGAAGAATTCCCCAGGATTATATCCCCTTTGACTGCACTAATGTTGGAAGGGAAGCAGTTTTCTTTGAATGAGTAGTGCCAAAGGGACATTGAAGAGTTGAGGCTATGGCTGATGAGTGATCCTATTTTGAGACTACCGTAGAAGAGTGTGCAGTACATATTATATTGTGAAGACATTAGAGATCGAATTAGTTGAATATTGATGAATAGGTAGGTAATGATCACATATGGTTTGAGGTGGTTGAGACTCCATGAGCATAACTATGAAACTCACGACCTAGAGTTGGTAGCAATGGTCTTTTCTCTGAGGATGGGGAGTCACTATCTTCTGGGTGAGAACTTTATTGTTTAAACAGACCATCAAAGTCTCAATTATATATTCACACAATGATATTTGAACTCGTGATAGTGTATTTAGTTGGAGTTCCTTTAGGATGATGAATTTGAGATTGTATATAGTCATGGGAAGGGAAACGTGGTGGCAGAATCCTTTAGTAGGAAGTTCTGTTCTTGCCTAGTGGAGGAGGTGTTTACGCAGTTGTCTTTCCTGTAGCTAAAACACATTGGGTAGGTGGGAAAAACATTCCTTCAGTCGATGGTGTTTGACCCTTCACTTATCTAGTGTGTGCGAGGCTCAGTTGGGAGACATCGTCTATGGGGTTCTACATGACTAGATATACTTAGTAGTTTCCTGTTGGCGCTCCTTTCGTCACAGAATCTAAAGATCGGAAAAAGGGAATATCTGAGCTCAATGTGATTCATCCTTTGAAGAAAATATGAAAAATCGACAAAGGCATGAACAAAGGATCAAAAGAAACTGCACCGCGCAAGTTATATCACTGTCGCGCAAGTCCACTTGTGCAACGCCCTTATGGTCGTGCAAGTGACTTGCGCGACCTAAGTGATAACCGCCCAGTAACCGCCCAGGGTCTTCTCCTGCCTATAAATAGAGCCTGTGGGCCCCCCATTCAAGAGGATCTTTTTTCAGAAACTCGTATTGAAGCTCCCGATGCCCAAGTCTCTTCTCAAAGCTTCTGGAACACTTATAAGGTAATTTCTTACCTAGAACGGATGATCTAAAGAGAGGGAGGAAGGCCTAAGTGTTGAAACTCATCAACACTTGCGCGCCAGAGTGGCCAGCCCTTAAGGGAAGTGGTCACACTTGCGCGCCGCCTTACCCCTTCCATATAACTTGCGCGTCTCTTTTATGGAAGAACCTCAAGAGGATTATAAAGGCTTTAATAAAGAGTCTCTCAAGTATTTCAATGTTGGCTGACCATCGCGCAAGTACCCCACGTGTCGCGCAGGTATACCTACGCAACCAATACTTGCGCGCCGCCGCAGTACCTGCGCGCCTTCCAAGACTTGTGTGCCCCTTCCTTTTTGGGTGCCTTTCTTGCCCATTTCACCCCTCTTAAGCCATTACACCTTTTCTTTTCAAGATTCAGTCTTTAAGACACTCTCCAAATCCATTTATGGCATGATTTCTTGATTTGACTTCCTTGTCTGAAAGGAATTCGGTGGAATATCACTCAAAACCTAGTGATTTACACATCTTTATGTCACCAAAGATTGAGAGTTCATTCATTAAACCTCATCCTTTAAGATGAAAGAATCCTTAACCTGGGGCTCCTTTTCAGGAGTAATCCTCAGTTATAAGTCCTTTAATATGGGAATCTTCCTCAGAAGTAAGCCCCAAATTCATAAAGTTCCCAAATCTGGGCATCCTCCTCAGGAGTAATACCCAAACCTTAATTCCTTAACTTGGGCATCCTCCTCAGGAGTAAGCCCCATTCATAATCCTTTAATATGGGTATCCTTCTTAGGAGTAAGCCCCAATATCAAATATGGGCATCCTTCTTAAGAGTAATCCCCAAGTCCTCTAATTTTGGGCATCCTTCTTAGGATTAAGCCCCAAGTCCCTTAATTTGGGCATCCTTTTTAGGAGTAATCCCCAATATCAAATATGGGCATCCTCGTCAGGAGTAAGCCCCAAACCTTAATCCTTAAACTGGGCTTCCTTTTCAGGAATAAGTCCCAGTCATAAATCTTGGGCTTCCTTTTCAGGAGTAAGCCCCAAGTCCCTTAATTTCTCTTTAACCAGTCCTAAATTTTTGTTTAATCTGGGATTCCTTGTCAAGAGTAAAACCCAGTTATCAATCCTCTCCTAATTTGGGTTTCCTTTTCAGGAATAAGTCCCAAGTTATAGTATTCAAATCTCCATGAAGCACATATACCTCTATGGACCCTGTTCCTGGATTTTCTCCCTAAAAGTAAATCCTAAACCTTCATCTGTCTGAGCAGTCATACATACATAAGCCCCAAACCATTTCTTATGATTGCATCTTTCATGGAACAATTGTCTAATTTTTACCAATACCTCTTGTTTCTCACACCGAGCATGAATCACGTGAGCTTAGAGTGTAAAAGTAATTATGACATCCTTCTTTGAGCCATCAATCATAAACGTCATACTCCCTTATTCGAACTACGTGGGTTCTGATTCCTTTTTTCAAAACAAAGGATACGTAGGTAGCCCATCTATGGGTTCGATCCCAACTCTGAAATAATTCATGTCCTTCTGAATGAAGATAAAATTCAAGTGCCCCACTGAGTGGCTTTAAAACCAGCCTGGTCATCATAAATGACCAAGTGACTTTTATATAAATGTTTTGAAGGATACCATTGACCAAGAATCTCAAAATAAATATAGATGATTCTCTATTGATGAAGAACCTCTAATACATATAAAAGATTCTCTAAATTTCTTACATATTTAATCATGGATTGTTAAAACTAAAGGAAAGCTCATTTTATACTTGGTTATGTAATAAGGATTCATGAACATAACTTAAATCTATAAAGAGAGTCCCGGAGTAGACAATAATTCCCCTCAAAAAGGTGTGATGAGTCCGACCTCCCATCCTCTCGACCAATGCAAATTCCTAAGCCTCATTATTCCACAAGCTAATGAGCGCCTACCTTTGGAATGTAGGTCCAAACAGATATGGAATCATTGGATGTTTCTGGTTCTATGAACAAACACGTTAAAAACCAATCGGAACGTTTGAATCTCCCATCCAGGAGGTCATCCCCGAATTCCGTGCGAAACAAAAATGGTGAACCCGACGTGAATCCTTAACCAAGTTAAAGTGGTGTTTTACCTATTTGTTAAAGCCCTTATTTAAAAGTCAGTAAGAGGGATAACAAAAAAAATAATTGACATATGTGCTCATCCAAAGGATGAATTGGATGAATTTTATCTTGATTACGTCTGTTATATCAAACAGGCACTCTTTTCCAATATCTTCTGTTTTTTCATAATGGCTGCTCTCAAATTCACATCTGTGAATACTGCTGCTGTAAATACCACTGTTGCTATTCCTACTGGATCGTCATCCGCTCTGAGGATGACATCACCTACTCAGCTTCTTCAACGCTGGGTATCAAATGCGCTGGTTAAGGAGTACCGTCAACATGGTGCCATCCCAACTCTGGAGGCTGCCCGACCGGCCCTCCAAGTGAACAACTCACACAGGACGTCCGGACAACGACGACCAGTGATCAAGAGGCAGGCAGTGCTGACTACTTTCTCCAACTGTTTCGGGTCGTTATCCCCGGAACACAATTTCCATTCGCTCCCTTACTCTGAGGAAGTGAATGAGCAGGTCCCTTAGGACCATAATCCAAAAATACAGGAGTCCTTCCTGAGGGCTCCCATCAACAATCGCCGACAGAATCGTGCCGTAGTGCTCCCTCAACATGATGAGGGTACCGACTCCAGGAGTTCAGCTCAGGTTCTTCGAACCCGAGCAGGCAAGACGAACCGCCAGAGTCGGAATCCCGTTAACAATGGGCAGGTTATCATCCCTACCATCTCCGGAGAATTCCACCAACCTAACTTGGTGGTGAACAACGAGCAGGCACACACACCTTTCCGTTTTAATTCCACTATCCAGCAGACTCATCTGGCAGCATCACGCCAATCCCGCCAGTCAATTCCGGCAGAGTACTATAGGCAGGAACATACACCTACTTATACATCACCAGTTAGTCAGCAGGCTCGCTTGACTACATATGATGGATCTCGTCAACCGCGTTTGGCGAAGTGTAATCAGCAGGCATATAAACCTGCTAATACTAATCAAGCCTACCAACAGTCTCACTTGGTAGCGCACGGAGAAGTCAGTCAAGAAGCCCCGACGACAAAAAGGAGGCAGACTCAACTCTCTGCCCCACACTTGAGTACTGTCAGGATTCACTGACAGGAAAAGGAGGACAAGAACAGACACATACACCTACTCCAATCCCGGAATGGACGTATATCCCCATTCCGGCGGCTGAAGTCACCAAACATATTTTGTCAATGGTGATAGAGCAGAGGCAAATTCCTGCTCATATTCTGGATGCTTGCCAGGATATCATAACAGCTTCAGCATCATCTCAGGGACATACACATAAATCTATCCCTAGCAGTGGAGTGACACATCAACGATTCACTCCAGAACAGACACACACATTTGTTCTAGTCCAAGAGGGTTATGGGGCATACTCCCCCATATCATACGGACAACCAAGTCAGGCACATACACCTGATTTGAGTGGAGATCGTCAGCCTAACCTAACCATCTTTCCTGATCAGGCACATACACCTGCTCAGAGTAACCACTTTCATCAACAAGTGGTTTCTAAAGCGAGTAAGAAGGCATCTAAGAAAAAGATCTTCCCAACACAGTCAGGATATCAAAGGACAATATGCAATAAGGCCTTGCTCGATGCTGGAGTTCTTGAAGCCCTCAGACATTTATCTGTCAGAATTCAAGATTCTACTCCCTCAGTTCCCAATAACGGGTACATTAATTCTGATGGTCTTCAACAGACACTTCCTCATGAAGGCTTGCTTCATGAAAATTCGGTCAATCTTGAAGTTTCTTCTTCAGATGAGAGCCACAGGAACCCTCTGTGTGGTCAGAAGACCAAGGATCAAGAGATCTCATCTTTTGCTGTAACCCATTATGGTGGTCCTCCCCATGATGATGAACTTCGCTGCGAAAGTCCTCTTCGCAATAGTGATTCACATTGCCTGGAAAATACTCCAGTGGACAATGTAGTACTGAGAAAGACCTCTTATCTTGAGGCACTTGCAAATGCGAAACCAGTCATGTCTGATGCTTTATCGCTAACAAGTGAAATACTTTCTCAATCAGAAGATAGCCCAGGGTGTAGGTCATTCTCCAAACCACCCCTAAGTCATGCATCTTCTAGTTTGATCAATGATCTCTCTACCAATCTTGTTGAAACCGATGAAGCAACAAGGAAACACCAACTATAGTCAAAACAGGTAGAAGAATCTTCATCTAATGATAAAGAGGAAATGATGAACATGAGGAAAAAACTGGAAAAAGGTGAGATACCAGTCATGTTTTGGAATTTGGCTGACTCCCAGTACGACATTCCAAAGATGTTGACGGATGATGGAGTCCATGATATTCGTCTCAACATATGGAAAACTCTTTGTCAATTGAAGAAGAAGGAATTATCTTATGATGAATATGAAAATCGTCTTAAGATAACAGAAGGGCTACAACGTCAGATTGATTTGGAATCTCTACCAGTCTCTCGGTATCCGAAGGCTGAAAAGCAGCAGAGAACCCTTCAACGTTCATGCCTTGGCGCACTAAGAAAATTGCATCAGTTAATTACCAATGCTCCATATGGTGTTCATATCAGAGGATGGGGTGTTCACAGAGCACTACATTTCACAGTGCTTTCCAGTCAGCAAAGCCCGCCAAAAATGGTCTCATGCAATGTTATTGCCCATGGCCGACCACAGTCAATGGGCTTTGTTCATAATCAAAAGCTTGCTCAAGAACAGGCTTGAACTAGTTCCTCTCAAAATCAAGCATATAGAGAACAAGTTGTTGAATTGATCCTACATCAAGCAGGCTGGAATATTGCACAAGCCTCTCGTATGGAACAAACACATCATCAAATGACAGAAGTTTCGGAAATCATCAAACGGTCTGTTGAACCAGGTGATAAAAGTGGATACAGGCTAATGCATCCAGCTAATTTCTGAACTATGATTTGCAAGATCAAGAGATCTTTTAAGAAGATCTCAGACGTAGCATGTCAAGAGCCACCCCAGCTTGTTAGACTAGGGACTTCTTTAACCCAACCCTCAGAGTCAACAAATGGGATTCGAGGAGTTGAGCGGAAGCAGCAGGAACATCCCCAGTTCTCAAGACTGGGGACTCTTTCAAATCATCAATCCCCTTCTCATAGAATGTCGGTCTTTTCTCGATTATGGAAGAAGCCCCAAGAGGAATTAAGAGACAAATTATCAGGAGATTCCCTCCAAATTATAGCTCGTCAAGAAGTTCCTAAAGGATTGAATCAACAAAAGGCAATGTCTCATCAAAGACATGAAAGAAGACAATATCACAGAAATGTTTATAGAAGGGATGTGATGCATTATACATCAATTAATTCCATCAATGCCTTTGTTGCTAATCCATCAGAGGAGACTCACTCAGGGGACTCAGATGAAGAGCATCCTGGTCAAGAA
This sequence comes from Viscum album, assembly GCA_963277665.1. Lineage (NCBI taxonomy): Eukaryota > Viridiplantae > Streptophyta > Magnoliopsida > Santalales > Viscaceae > Viscum > Viscum album. The sequence continues at coordinate 1,256,714,081 of OY728139.1, forward strand.
AATGTACGTGCCGATACAAATGAAGAAGGTGTGTGTACACGAAGTCAAAGGATTACTCAGAACCTAGGTAATCCACTTCCCTCCCTCCAAAAGATATCCAACAAAGGGAAGGGAAAGAATCAGGTTACATATCCTTCCTCTGGAGAAGGTCAATCGCTCTCATTAGAGCAAAGGTTTGCACAAAAGGAGGAAGAAATGAACGAATCAAGAAGGTTGAATGCAGAACTACTTCAGAGTAGTCTTCTTCTTAAGAATGCTGAAGTCCGACAACCGAAGGAATTTGTTGTAACTACTGAGATGGATCAGGAATATCCTCCTTTATCAGTACACCCTCAGAGGTCTAATCCTACGGTTCAAACGCAAAAACGGTTGGCAGCACTACCATCAGTTGCAGCACCAACCACCACGTCTGTCCAAGCTCCATTCATTGCACCTACCCAAAACCAAGTTCAACCTGATGTTTCTCAAAAGTTAATAACTACTATTGAGTCATTAACAGCTCGGTTAGAAACTATGTAAGGGAAACGGGTGCAAGTTCAACCTCAAAAGAAAGTTTACCCTGAATGGGTAGATTCAATTTCTCCTCCATCCAGTTTTGGAAACCCTATTTTCCCTACTTTCAATGGATCAGGTGACCCTGAACAACATTTGAGACATTACGTGTCTTGTTGTGATCCTATGATGGGAACTCCAGAACAGCAAGAAGCAGTGAAACTCAGATGCTTCGTGCGAACCTTGCAAGGACCAACTTTTGTCTGGTATACAAGCTTGCAATCCCGGTCAATCATCGGATGAGAGGATCTTCGTCAAAAATTCCTTCTTCAGTTCAGCTCAACTTTGCCAAAAACGGCATTTTTCAATCTTACAAACTGCAAGCAAAGGGAGAATGAAAGAGTCTCTGATTTTATTACTCACTGGAAGGGATTAACATATTCTATGAGTTTAGCACTTCCTCAGGAGGAACTGTTGCCAATCTGTGTGGAAAATTTGCGTGACGAATTACGCACGCCATTGATCCCTGTGAAATACACAGGAGGGTTTCGAGACCTTACTTCAATCGCTCAACAGATTGAAGATTCCCTTATACAGGCTAAGGTTAAATCTCGTGTAATTCCATCAGCTCCAGGAAAGAGAATGGGTAAAGCAGAAATTGCTACAGTTATGCTTAAACAAGCACCAGTACCTATTTCTACTTCAAAACCTTCATCTTCTCGAAGGGATCCACCTCCTGAACGCTAACAACAAAGGACGTTTCGTCCAAATGATCAAGAAGATCAACGAAGAAAACAATTTGAGGATTTTATGAGTAAAACATACTCTTTCCAAAGTGAGCAAGTTCCTGGTTACTTCATTTCAGCTCTGGAAAATAATTTGGTTCAATTACCAGTGCCCAAGAGGCCAAACAAGGAAGGAGATGAAGACCGTCCCAATTATTGTCCCTTTCATCAAATGTTGGGGCATCCCATCCAGGAGTGTTTTGTCTTTAAAGACCTCCTAAAAAAGATGGTCTACTTGAGACAAGTCAAGTTGAAAGGTCTTTGACTCAGGTAGCTTGTGTTACTGCTACAGTTCCAGAGGAGGAAGGTGAATGGCAAGAAGTCAAAAGCAGAAATGCACAGAAGTATGATGATTGGATGGTCAAAAAGACAATCAATCAGACTCTTTCCATTTAGCGAACACAATTAAAGAAACCAATTGTGTCTTCTACCATGAATATTGTGGTAAAACCCTCTTCATCAGAGGGAAATTCCTCAAAGAAACTGCTAGATTCAGGGGAAAAAAATCAGAAGAAGATGAGTATGTGTCAAAGCCTAAATTTTCTTTGACTCTGGTAGACTTTATGCCATCTACTTAAAAGCCACGGGCACCGCCCCATCAAAGGGCACAGCCTAAACAGACTAATCAGGTAGAGTCTTTATCAGACGAAGAGTTAATCTTCGGTTCTGTTAATATGAATCAATTAACAGATCCATATTCCAGTCTAGATGAGATTGAATTCCCTATATCAAATAAGGGAATCCGAGGAAGTTCTAGAGGTTCAGGATACGGGGGAAGACGTGGATCTTTCCAAAGCCACTACTCCAATTCTACCCCCTACTAGCACTGTGTATGCAGCAGAAACTCGTGGTAGAGCCCTTCTGCGAGCTCAAAAAGAAAAAGCAAGTTCTTATGCCAATGGCCAAATCAGTTTTGGCACAGTTATTTTGGAAGACCAATTAAAGGTTCCATCTTCTTTATCTCAGCAAGTAAATGGATCTAATCAGTCTAATCTTCGAAAATCAAGGATATTTCCAACTTCTATCCCAATACAAGATGCATCAGCTTCCAAAGCATCTGCTTCCAATGTACCTGCTAAACCACATATTCCTGTTGGGAAACGCAGACCTCTAGATCAAAAGTATGATATATTGAAACACTTGGCCCAAGTACCAGCTAGGTTATCAATTTTGGATGCTTTGAATCTGTCAAAAGATCTTCAGGAAGCACTCATCGAAGCTTTGTCAAGTCCTCAGGAGTTTGATGCTGAAATTGCTGCAGCTGAAGTCTATCACATAGAGAATAATCCTGCAGAATGCCATGCAGTGATATCTTTTACTGATAAAGATGAAGATGATGTTGTGCATGGGCACATAAAACCTTTGTACTTATCTGGAAAAGTCAATGGTGTAGATATTCGAAGAGATTTCATTGATAATGGTTCAAGAGTCAACCTCATGCCCATTCATACACTTCGTCGATTGGGCCTCACGGAATCTGATTTATGTCCTTCTACCATGATGTTACAAGGATATGATAAAAATGAACAAGAACCACTGGCCGAAGTTATACTTAGAACTCAGTTTGGGGATCTTGTATCCAATTCGGATTTCATGATTGTTGATCAAGACTCAGCTTTCAACGTCATGCTTGGAAGACCCTGGCTACATCAGCATGCAGTTATCCCTTCATCATAGCATCAATGTCTCAAATACTATTTCAATGGTCAATTTGGTACATTGTATGGTGATAAGGCCCCGTTCAAGACATGTGAGTCTCAATACATTGAGGCAGAATTTTATCACATGAAGGGAAGAGAAAAATCTACAATGAAGGAAATTACCAAAATTAATGCTCCATATGGTTTGGAGAAAATTCCAATAAATCCATTTACACATGTGAGTACAGATTATGTGTTACCTATCAGTCGAATTGACAAAATAGGCCCAAATCAAAATACTCTTATGGAAAGATCCATAATGTCAATTACGACAATCGAGCCAGACAACATGGGAGAAATTGGTAACATACCAAACAGTGATGAAAGCATAAGTGGTGACATTTTCATTTCATCTACTGAAGTCCAACAAGTCTATACTTTTCCAATCAGGCCAGAATAAGTTATAGCCACATCAGAGGTGAATAATGATGTCGATTCTCAATCCATCATCTCCTCTCTATTTCCCAAAGAAGGCCCTTTATCATCAATAGGGTCGGAAATGGAAGCTTCTTCTTCAAAATGTGAAAATTTTGACATCTCTTCTGATCATGAAAATTTCATTTTTTCATCTACTATGCAAGTAGAAACGGAAGAAATAGCACATGATGAAGAGGAAGAGGAAGATCTTAGAGATGCTCCTCCATCATTTGAAGAAGGTATCTCTACCACTGTGGATGAACTCAGAGAAATAAATCTGGGTACATAGAAAGATCCATGCCCCACTTTAATTAGTGCGGCCATGACCTTTGAAGAGCAAGAGATGTATATTTCTTTTCTAAAGCAAAATAAAGATATTTTTGCTTGGAACTATACAGAAATGCCTGGGCTAGATCTTGATATTGCTACTCATCATTTGGGTTTACCAAAAGAACATCGAGGATTTAAGCAAGCCACGAGAAGAACACACCCAACCTATGCTTCCAAAATTGAAGCTGAAGTGGATAAGATAATCAAAGCTAACTTCGTCAGAGAATTTCAGTATCCCAAGTGGTTGGCTAATATTGTTCCTGTAAAGAAGAAGAACTGACGAATTAGGGTTTTCATCAATTTCAGAGATATTAATCGGTATTGTCCTAAAGATGATTTCCCAGTTCCGATTACAGAACTCTTAATTGATGCAACCGCTGGCTATGAAGTAATTTCCTTCATGGATGGATATTCCAGATATAATCATATCCGAATGGCCCCATAAGATGAGGAATATACAGCCTTCAGTGCCCCTCAAGGTGTGTTTTGTTACCGGGTGATTCCCTTTGGTTTAAAGAATGCAGGTGCAACTTATCAATGTGCCAGGCATCGTATCTTCAGACCTTTCATAGGGAAGTTTGTTGAATGCTATGTAGACGATTTGGTGGTTAAATCCAAACAACGTTCTAATCACTTGGCTGATTTTGAATTCATATTCCACAAGCTTCGACAACATAATTTGAAGTTGACCCCTTAAAATGTGCTTTTGGGGTAACCTCAGGAAAATTCCTCGGCTTTGTTGTACGCCATCGTGGTATTGAAGTCGATCCTGAGAAGACCAAATCAATCCTTGGTATGTCACCTCCTCAGAATTTGAAAGAATTAAGAGGACTTCAAGGACACTTAGCCTATATTCGGCGTTTCATCACCAATTTGGCAGGCAAAAGTTTACCCTTTACCAAATTATTGAAGAAAGGAGTCACTTAGCAGTGGACTGAAGAATGTCAAGAAGCATTTGATGTTCTCAAGAAATACCTCTTGAGTCCACTAGTACTCATGCCACCTGTTGAAGGTAGACCACTTATCCTCTATGTGACAGCTCTAGAGCGATCATTAGGTGCCTTTCTCGCTCAAAAGAATGATGCTGGGAATGAAAATAGCCTCTACTATCTCAGTAGAACTATGCTTGAAGCAGAAACCCGGTATTCAAGTATTGAGAAGTGCTGCCTGGCATTAATCTTTGCAGTTCAGAAACTGAGACACTACCTGCAACATCATGAGGTCCAATTGGTATCTCGCAATAATCTGCTCAAATTCATCCTTAGTCATCCAATGCTTACAGGACGTCTAGCAAGGTGGGCAGTTATTTTGTAGCAGTTCGACATTCAGTATGTATCTCAAAAGGCAATTAAGGGCCAAGATCTGGCTGATTTCCTGTCTGAACATCCTTCATTGGAAGACACGTCTTCAGATATTGAACTCCCTGATGAGGAAGTTTTCTCTATTCAAGAGAGTCCTCAAACATGGGAAATGTATTTTGATGGTGCTTCCAGAAGTCCAACAGGGAAGAAAATGGAAAATCCTAAATTCAACAAAGTTGGTTTAGGAATTGTACTCATTTCTCCAGATAAGGCATTGTTACCTTATTCCTTTTTATTGTGGTAAGGTGGTACCAATAATGAAGCTAAATACCAAGCTCTTATCACAGGCTTGGAGTTAGCGCTTCATGCACAAGTGAATCACTTAAAGGTGAAAGGTGATTCAGAACTGGTAATCAAACAAGTCAATGGGGATTATTCCATCAGAAAAGAAGAATTAATCCCTTTGTATGATTACGTCAGAGAGTTAATGGCGGAATTCCGTTCAGAACCGACATTTTCTTATGTCCCAAGATCACAAAATGCTCAAGCTGATGCACTGGCTAATATAGCCATAGCTTTAGCAGATCCAAATCGGGACGAGGCAACCATCAGTATTGCCCACCGTCGTGCAATTTCACCTTATGTTCAAGCCAAAACAGAGGAAATTAATGAAATTAGTCCCATTCCTGAACCGTATGGTCATACTACCGGATGGAAGTCGCCTATCAGGGAATACCTTCAAAATGGAACACTTCCACCTGATAGAGACGAGAAAGAACAAATCCGGCGACGTGTGGTCAATTTTACTCTTTATGATAGCCCAAACCACTTAGAGAAAATTCTCTACAAACGTGGTTTTGATGGAGTTCTCTTCAGATGCATTGATGGTGAAGAGACAATGGCTGTCATAAAAGAAGTACATGCAGGAGTCTGTGGTGCCCACCAGTCTGGACATAGACTGTCTGATCAAATTCAAAGGCTTGGATACTTTTGGCCTTCAATGATACAAGATTGTGTTAATTTCACAAAGAAGTGTCATTCATGCCAAGTATATGCCAACTTAATTCATCAACCTCTAGAGTTGCTTCATACAGCTAAATACTCGTGGCCATTTTCCACATGGGGAATGGATGTGGTGGGACCTTACCTTTCAGCTACGACCAAGTAGTTTAAGTACATTCTTACTGCTACTGATTTCTTTTCCAAATGGGCAGAGGCAGTACCTCTCAAAGAAGTCAGTTCTAAATGCATTGTTAGCTTCATCAAGTCTAACATCATTACGAGATTTGGTGTCCCTCATACCATATTGACGGATAACGGCACCAACTTCTGTTCTTCTGAGGTGAAGAAATTGTATCAAGAATACAACATTAAATCCAACCATTCATCTCGGTATCATGCGGCGGCCAATGGCCAAATAGAAGCCTTTAACAAGACTCTTTCAAATATACTGCAAAAGATGGTGGATAAAGATAAGAGGTCATGGCCTGATAAACTCTTTCGTGCTTTATGGGCTTATCAGACTACCACCCGCAATGCAACGCGGTCAACTCCATATTCGTTGGTATATGGAACAAAAGCAGTCTTGCCAATTGAAGTTCAATTTCCCTCACTCAGAGTAGCCATTTGTGATCAGTTATCTACAGATGAGCAATCCCAAAAGTGATTGAATGAATTGGAATAGTTAGATGAGAAAAGATTGTGCAGTTTGCACCACTTGGAAATCTATCAGAATCGAATAGAATGAGCTTTTAACAAAAACGTTCGTCTTCGTTCATTCATTCAGCGAGAATTGGTATTGGTTCTCAGAACACCAATGATACCAGGAAAGAAGCCTCCCAAGCATGAATCAAAATGGGAAGGACCTTATTCAATACATAAGGTCTACCCCAATGGAGCATATTCATTAATCTCAATGGATGGAGAACTCATCACAACTCCATCCAATGCCAGATTTCGGAAGAAATATTTTGTATAAACACAAAATATGGTACCCAGAACCAAGATTCTTATAATTGGTTCATACAACCTTGGTCCAGTATGACCTTAAACTGCAACTTCGTCCAACATGATGTTAAACTGTAGAAAAGAAGATGTCCCCACAACATGACAATAAACTGTGCAGCACCATTTTGTCCTTGCTATATGATGTTAAACTATACAGCAATGGTCCAGTATGACCTTAAACTGCAACTTTGTCCCACACGACATTAAACCGTGAAAATTTCCCTAAAAAGTCCTGTATGACTTTAAACTACACCATGGTCTTGTATGACATTAAACTACACCAGCCATGGTCCATACATATGACCCTAAACTATTTAAAAGCCCCTTATGTCCAGAAAGACATTAAACTGTGACGTCCTAACTACATGACGCTAAACTGTATAAAAGTCCCTTACGTCCGGAAAGACGTTAAACTATATAATCATCAAAGGTCCTGTATGAACTTAAACTACACCACCGTCCAACATGACATTAAACTGCACCATCCACAGTCCATGAACATGACCTTAAACTATTCACACTTTTGTCTAACATGACGTTAAACTGTGGGAAAAAAAATCCCCAATGCATCCAACATGACGTAAATGGTGTGTTATTTTTTCCTCACTGTATGACATTAAACTGCACAATCCCCCTTTCGTCCAACATGACGTTAAACTCTATTGTCCCTGTCGTCCTAACTACATGATGCTAAACTGTACAGAAAGTCCTTGACATGTCCTACATGACATTAAACTGTTATTTTGTCCCTGCTACATGACACTAAACTGTGCAGCACCAATAGTCTTAACTGCATGACTTTAAACTGCATAGTACCTTGATATGTCCTACATGACATTAAACTGTGCATCGTTAAGGTTGTTATTACCTCTTGTTTCTCACACCGAGTATGACTCACGTGAGCTTAGAGAAAAACTCAACCGTAACACTCTCTTTGGGACTCTAACCATGTATAAGTCCCAACAACATTTTTTTTATTATTAGATCGTTGTCCCCAAGAACAACTTGATCATTAATTCATTGTTTAATTGAACTACACGGACTTTGATCCTTGCTCTCCAGGCTGGGTATGTAGACAACCTCCCAGGGTTCAAGCCCAAAAACAATCTCTTCACATCGGTTCATCACCATCTCATATGATGTTGATTCGTGAAACCTCCCCTAGAATCAATATCATTACATTGATTCACTTTCGTCCTTGTTATATGACGTTAAACTATGCAACACTTTTGTCTGGTATGACAATAAACTACAATACTCTTTGATTTCCTCAGTTGAGAGGTAACTATTATTGACATTGATTTTTCAATCATGTTTCATTTCAAAAGACTATGTGCATACATGGAAATGCCTAAACTTTTTATCTTGGGTTAAACCATCATTGTACTAAAGTCCCCTTTCACCCTTCACATGTATGAACCAAATTTGTACAAAGGGTAGTTCAAGAACTACGTGGACTTGATTCCCATCCTTATGGGATACGTAGGAACATTCGAGTGTCCCTCGAATCCAGTCCCATGTCTTTTGGGCCAAACCCCAAATTTCAATTTCAGTCCCTTGGCTGAAAAGTCCTCATGAAAACACACACTGTGTATTCATTATTATGGTCTGAACTCTATGACCCTAAACTAAGATCTCTCATATTTTCGTCCTGCACGACATTAAAAAGCATTTCAAGAACTATGTATGTCTTGATTCTCATTCTTATGAGATACGTAGTGAATTCTAAAATTTCAATTCAGGACCCAGCCACAACATGATTATGGTTATCATTGACCTATGTATCTCTATATACATTGAACAATACCCATCTTTATGTGTTATAATCCTAACCTTAAATATTTTCAAATCTTCATAACCCTTTTCATGACTTTTAGTCACAAAAATGTCAAACTTCTGAGAATTCTTTTGCCTGACTATGCAGCACGTGCCCATAGGTGGCCATGCATAAGCAGTCCACATAACAGATTTGTTAGCCAAAAGATACTATTTTATTTAACTATGCAGCCAATGCCCTTAGGTGGCCCTGCATAATTCAACCCCCTAACGGGTTTGTTAAATAATGGTAACTTCATTCTTGGGAAGAATGCCTCTTTTGTCCTTATTTGTCTTAAACGGAAGTATGTAGGGATCCGCAAAAAAATAGCCATCCTTAACATATTTGTCCCATATTTTTTTTTCATGATCTGAAAGTATTCAAGTCTATGGTTTATTCTTCTTCCCTACGTTTGGGTCAGACCTTCGTAGGAGTGATATTCATCCAGTTCTTCGATAATCTTGTCTGGGAATATCTTCTCCATATTCAAGTACCTCTTTCCATACAACAAACTCTATACTTCAGAAAATTTGAATCTCCATAAACTTTCACTGGCTTTTAGCACTAGGAAAGAAAATTTCTGGGAGTTCTTTTGCCTGACTATGCAGCACATGCCCATAGGTGGCCTTGCATAAACAGTCCACATAACAGACTTGTCAGCTGAAGGATGCTATTTATTTAACCATGCAGCCAATGCCCTTAGGTGGCCCTGCATATTTCAACCCCCTAACGGGTTTTGTTAAATACTAGTAATTTCATTCTTAGAAACTACTTCTTCTAATTCCTTTTAGCTATTTTTCATATCATTCCTCAGATTCAAATATTCTTAAGCCATAGTATACATATTTTCCCTCATACTTGAGTATGGTAATATGTTTTCAGATAAATTGTCAAGGAATTGAATCAATTTTAATCCATTTTGGTCAAAGCTATTTCGACCTTAAACATTATCCCCTTTATGTCCGACATGCATGACATTAAACTGCCCACAAAAGTCAAAGGAACTCTGAATAAAATTCAAGTTCCAGCTCACTAAATATACATTTTTTGTATGATTTAGGTAATATTGAGAAATTAAAAGGTTCAAAGTTTGTAGGGTTATTTGTAATAATCCTAGTAAAAATCAAACTATGCTTACTAAGCCCATTGTCTTAAGTAAATTTGAAGCAGGTAGTAAAAGAATGCAGGTACAAATGATTGAAGTGAAAGTGTTTTTCATTGATACACAAGAGTTAGAAGGACATCCACAGACTGGAGTCTCTTCTCTTTTTCAAGAATTACAAGAGGCTTTCAACATAACACTTCATTTGATTTACGGCATCCCGAGCTTCATCAGCAACCTCCTGGAATTCATTCTTTCAAACTGGATACAATAAGAGATGCAGTGATACCAGCTCTTCTTGGAACAATTGTAAAAGGATGTTCTTGAGTGCGGTTTGAGAAAATTTTCTGCTGATCAAACAATGACTCTGTTTCTGTCCAAGAGACATGGAAGATGGATACATGGATTTGAGAATGGAGAATTGGAAATAAAGAGCCATTTGGAGAGAGTACTCTTTTCAGATATTGCTCTAATACCATGTTTGCCTTCTCTCCACCAACCGGTAGTGGAAAAAATTTCATCCCATGGGTTTGCCATTTTCATATCTGCAAGGAAATAACATGGAGGAAGAATTTGAAAGTTCACACCATTGTTGTTGCTCGTAATGCATAGCATAACCGAAATAGAGGAGTAGCAGTGCAGATGCATCTCAAGTGTTTAATTGTTTGCATTTGGAACATTGACTCCTTGCAGATGACCATGACCACACAGAGGCAGATAGATGCTCTGTGGAAAATTAGGATGATATTTCTTCAAGTACTTAGCCAAATCTGGGAGAGCGCTATCGTAGATATCATAGTAATCGTGGCCAATTATGTTCATCATGTCATCAATCCGCTTGCTAGCCAGTTCATCAGACGTTTTAACTCCCTTAGGAGCCATTGAATCTGCCCAAAAGTTGAATAAATTAAACTCTTAAATGGGTTTATTTTTTCATAAAATTTGTGAAAGATTTCGAAAAAATGGCTAAGGCATTAAGGCGCGCAAGTCTAAAAAAATGGCGCAGAAGTATTCGTGTTCTGCGTTAGTTTTTGACGCGCAAGTATAAACCGCGCAAGTATAAATGCCTTTATAGTAGCACGACATCAAGGAAAGCACTAGAAAACAGAGCAACCTGCATGGCTAAGGTGACCTGTGTGGCGAGAGCTCAAAGGTATGAAGTCCGGAAATCCGGATGCTTGTACGGAGGTGAGGCCATGTATTTATAGGCCAGGAGGCCTATATGCGCGCCGTATCCAGTGCGCTCAAGGCCGGCATGGAGAGAACTTGCGCGCCGCCCTCTGTTCCCTGAAGACTTGCGCGCTCCCTTTTCCTTTGGATTTATTCAATTTCCTCAGAGTCAAATCCTCATTTCTCTCCGGATCCAACTCTGAGGGGGGACTTTTGTTGACGATCCTTTTTTCACAGAATCTAAAGATCGGAAAAGGGGAATATCTAAGCTCAAATTGATTCATCCTTTGAAGAAAATATCAAAAATCGACAAAGGCATAAACAAAGGATCAAAAGCAACTGCACCACGCAAGTTATATCACTGTCGCGCAAGTACACTTGCACGACGCCCTTATGGTCGTGCAAGTGACTTGCGCGACCTAAGTGATAACCGCCCGGTAACCGCCCATGGTCTTCTCCTGCCTATTAATAGACCCTTTGGGCCCCCCATTCGAGAGGATCTTTTTTCAGAAACTCGAATTGAAGCTCCCGATGCCCAAGTCTCTTCTCAAAGCTTCCGGAACACTTCTAAGGTAATTTCTTACCTAGAACGGAAGATCTAAAGAGAGGGAGGAAGGCCTAAGTGTTGAAACTCATCAACACTTGCGCGCTTGAGTGGCCATCCCTTAAGGGAAGTGGTCACACTTGCGCGCCGCCTTACCCCTTCCATATAACTTGCGTGTCTCTTTTTTGGAAGAACCTCAAGAGGATTCTACAGGCTTTAATAAAGAGTCTCTCAAGTATTTCAATGTTGGTTGACCATCGCGCAAGTACCCCACGTGTCGCGCAGGTATACCTGCACGACCAATACTTGTGCACCGCTGCAGTACCTGCGCACCTTCCAAGACTTGCGCGCCCCTTCCTTTTTGGGTGCCTTTCTTGCCCATTTCACCCCTCTTAAGCCGTTACACATTTTCTTTTCAAGATTCAGTCTTTAAGACACTCTCCAAATCCATTTATGGCATTATTTCTTGATTTGACTTCCTTGTCTGAAAGAAATTCGGTGGAATATCTCTCAAAACCTAGTGATTTACACATGTTTATGTCACCAAAGATTGAGATTTCATTCATTCAACCTCATCCTTTAAGATGAGAGAATCCTTAACCTGGGACTCCTTTTCAGGAATAATCCTCAGTTATAAGTCCTTTAATATGAGCATCTTCCTCACGAGTAAGCCCCAAATTCTTAAAGTTCCCAAATCTGGGCATCCTCCTCAGGAGTAAGCCCCAAACCTTAATTCCTTAACTTGGGCATCCTCCTCAGGAGTAAGCCCCAATCATAATCCTTTAATATGGGCATCCATCTTAGGAGTAAGCCCCAATCTCAATTATGGGCATCCTTCTTAGGAGTAAGCCCCAAGTCCTATAATTTTGGGCATCCTTCTTAGGAGTAAGCCCCAAGTCCCTTAATTTGGGCATCCTTCTTAGGAGTAAGCCCCAATCTCAAATATGGGAATCCTTATCAGGAGTAAGCCCCAAACCTTAATCCTTAATCTGGGCTTCCTTTTCAGGAATAAGTCCCAGTCATAAATCTTGGGCTTCCTTTTCAGGAGTAAGCCCCAAGTCCCTTAATTTCTCTTTAACCAGTCCTAAATTTTCGTTTAATCTGGGATTCCTTCTCAGGAGTAAAACCCAGTTATCAATCCTCTCCTAATTTGGGTTTCCTTTTCAGGAATAAGTCCCAAGTTAGAGTATTCAAATCTCCATGAAGCACATATACCTTTATGGACCCTGTTCTTGGATTTTCTCTCTAAAAGTAAATCCTAAACCTTCATCCGTCTGGGCAGTCATACATACATAAGCCCCAAACCATTTCTTATGATTGCATCTTTCATGGCACAATTGTCTAATTTTTACCAATACCTCTTGTTTCTCACACCGAGCATAACTCATGTGAGCTTAGAGTGTAAAAGTAATTATGACATCCTTCTTTGAGCCATCAATCATAAACGTCATACTCCCTTATTCGAACTACGTGGGTTCTGATTCCTTTTTTCAAAACAAAGGATACATAGGTAGCCCATCTATGGGTTCGATCCCAACTCTGAAATAATTCATGTCCTTCTGAATGACGATAAACATCAAGTGCCCCACTGAGTGGCTTTAAAACCAGCCTGGTCATCATAAATGACCAAGAGACTTTTATATAAATGTTTTGAAGGATACCATTGACCAAGAATCTCTAAATAAATATAGATGATTCTCTATTGATGAAGAACCTCGAATACATATAAAAGATTCTCTAAATTTCTTACATATTTAATCATTGATTGTTAAAACTAAAGGAAAGCTCATTTTATACTTGGTAATGTAATAAGGATTCACGAACATAACTTAAATCTATAAAGAGTGTCCCGGAGTAGACAATAATTCCCCTCAAAAAGGTGTGATGAGTCCAACCTCCCATCCTCTCAACCAATGCAAATTCCTAAGCCTCATTAGTCCACAAGCTAATGAGCACCTACCTTTGGAAAGTATGTTCAAACAGATGTGGAATCATTGGATGTTTCCGGTTCTATGAACAAACCCATTAGAAACCGATCGGAACATTTGAGTCTCCCATCCAGGAGGTCATCCCCGAATTCCGTGTGAAACATTTCCCCAAACATATTTTATAAAGGAGGGAATCAAATCCACATTTTCTAGGGATGGATGGTGGATCCAGTTGCAATGCTATAGGATATGGTGAGGATGTTTCACCCTTCTTATTTGGTTGTACATACCAGTGTAGGGAATATGTACAGGGACATTTAGGGTCAGTTTTGGTGGGTTAGTATGAGGTGGAGCGTGGTTGAGTTTGTTTCTCAATGCGTCACATGTTATCAGGTGAATGTTGAGCACCAGGTTCTGGTAGGTTTATCACAACCTCTTGAGATCCTAGAGTGGAAATGGTATGACATATTCATAGAATTTTTTATAGGGATTCTATGAATATCTCAAGTCTATGATTCCATCTAGGTGATAGTTGACTGAATTACATTTTTTTTCACTTCCATGATATTAAGGGGAAGAGTTTAGTGTATTTGTATATGCGGGAGATCATACATCTCTTTGGGGTTCCCTAGAATATTTTCTCTAACCATGATGCATGGTATACATCATGGTTTTGGAGAGGCATGCAGGAGGCATTCAAGACCCAGTTTAGGATGATTACAACTATTCACCCCCAAAGAAATGGGTAGACTGAGCATTCTATCTATCCACTAATGGATATGCTGAGAGATTTGATGATAGACTTTGACCAGAGTTGTGATGATCACTTAACATTGGTAGAGCTTTCTTATAATAATATCTATCAATATAATATCGGCATGGAACCTTTTGAGGAATTCTATGGGAGACCATATAGCTCACCCTTATGCTAGAATGAGATCAGTGAGGCATATCTTATTGGGCCCTAAATTGTGAAGGTGACGATGGAGAAGATTTAGGTGATCCATGAGTGAATGAGAAAATCTTAGAGCCTATGGAAATCTTATGCGGATCAAAATCATAGGCCCCTGGAGTTAGATAAGGGAGACCACATTTTCTTGACAGTTTCCACATGATGATGATTACAGATATTTGGTCGGGGAGGCAAGTTATCCTCAAGGTTCATCAGGTAGTTCAAGAACATTTAGAGGGTTGGAATGACTTCTTATTGCTTATACTTACCCCCATAGTTAGAGCGGGTGCATGATGCCTTCCATGTCTATCAATTGAGGATATACATGCATGATCCTACACACATTATTGATTGGGGTGAGAAGACATCAATGATAGATCATATTTTATAGGGAACTCAATGAAGATCAATGATCTCCTGGAGAGGATCCTTCCTGGACAAACCATTCATTTGGTTCATGTTCTATAGAAGTATGGGAGCATACATGAGAGCTTCTAGACATGGGAGAGTAATATGAAGTCTTATTATCCCCACATTTTTTTTGTATTTTATGATTTTTTGGGATGAGAATCATAAAGGAGGAAAGAATGTAGAGAATATTTTTTCCTTGTAAGACTTTGAAAAATATTAAGAAAATTTTTAGAGCCAGGCTCTGAGACAACACATGATTCTGAGGCCTGGTGAGACAAAAATTAATTTCGTAAAAATATTAAATATATTTTATATCACATGTGCATAGTTTTTCATAAATAATATAATATCTATTAAAAAGAGAATCAGATCATAAATTTGAGACCATGGTTGAATCTGAATTATGGGATTTACCCTAGGTATTACCTAAAGTTTGTTGGCTTGGGACATCCAATAAAGGAAGCTGTTGGCGGGTGCATTTAATTAAAATAAATAATTTAATTTTATAATTTAAATTAATTGACCTAAACCATTTTCCTCCATAAATAAGCTACTATAGATAATCTCTAGGGTTATCTACATAACCATTGGGATCATTGAGAGGAGTTTTGACCGTTATTTGATGGAATATTGAGATTAGACGATGATCGAAAACTGGATCAAGGTGAATAGTGGTGTAGCGAATGCAATGTGTCTTCTATATCATTGGCAATTGAATTCTTCACCAACGAACGATCCAATATTCAGACAGGGCATAGATTTTGTTGTATTCACACCCTATTTGAGTTAATCAAGCGTGGTATATTTTAATTTCTTTGATTTATGGTGTTTTCCAACCTTCATATGATCCATGAAAATCACTGAATATATTTATATCCTCATTATAAAAAGTCTCTCACACTATATTTCCCCAATTTAAATTATTGACCAAGAATGCTTGGAAAACAATGTTGATCAAAATTGTTATGGTTATTTTTCCGCATATTTATTTTAATTCTTCACTATTGGATTATATGGTCGCGATGTGTCTTTTCCAGGGTGGGTTTGAGTATGATCGAACCCCTGATTTTGTGGTGGTTATGAGAATGATGATAAAGATGGTGATTTATGGATGGATTGTGAAATGTTGCAAGAGGTGGGTGATTATTACAATGGATCTGGGATCTGTGATTGATTATAAATCTATGGGAGATGGTGAAAGATGTGATGATGGAATGTGGGATTCATGTGGATGGATTGATATCCATCTTCAGCTACTAGAAGGCCAAAGTCAATGGGAATAGGAGGTTTCCATTGATTTAGGGTGGTCAAATGGTGGGAATCGCGATGGTAAGGAAGAATCTGGAAGATTCTTGAGGATTTGTATGGGTTATATAAAAATCTTGACTACAAGTCGTGTATTCTAAATAACATATGGTGTATAGTCCCCTAAATATTGTGTCTAGGGTTTTTGGGTAAGTTAATTATAACATGCTGTGTGGGACCCTGAAAGACCATGTGACTCGGTGTTGGAAGCCTGATGTGTACTCTAATAGTACATATACATGGACATGGCTAGGAACACACTATGTATTGCAACATGACCAATGTACATGGGCAAGACTAGGAGAACATGGGTAGGTCCCGAGTGTCTGAGACATGCCATGTAGTACCCTATCATGATATGTAGTACTACATGGACAATAAGCCATGTACTAGTAAGGACAAAACTAGGTAAAGGAGTAGGGCCATACATTGTGTGGACCCCTTACATTCCATTTACTTTCCTCTACAACTTCTACCTATCATATCTCCTTCATCGGAACATAGATTTTGGCCCATGAGTAGCTTATCCTGAGTGTTTTTCCACACAGAACACAATGGTGTCTATTTTAGTTTATTTTGAGATATGATAAAAGATGTTCTATGTTAAAGTATTATTTAGGTAGTGCATGATAATATAAGTGATATGGTAGGATCATTAGATAGTGGTGCCCCTTGATAGACTTGGGTGTGGGTCCTCTATCATCTGAGTGGTTCCCCCTAACAGACTAGGGTGTGGGTCATATATCCATCTATATAATGAGTGGTAGCCCCAGATAGACTCGGGTGCGGGTCCTCTATCTACTGAGTGGTACCCCCCTAATGGACTAGGGCATGTGTTCCCTACCTATCTACTGAGTGGTACCCCCATGACAGACTAGGGCATGGGTCCTCTACCCACTGAATGGTACCCCCATGATAGAATTGGGCGTAACACCTCTACCTATCTATTGAGTGGTACCCCCCTGATTGAATAGGGTGTAGATACTCTACCTATTGAGTGGTACCACCTGATGGACTAGGGTGTGTGTCCTCTACCTACTAAGTGGAACCCCTGAAGAAATAGGGTGTGGGTCCTCTACCAACTGAGTGGTACCCCCTAAAAGACTTTGGTGTGGGTCCTCTATCTACCTACTAAGTGGTACCCCCTAATGGAATAGGGTGTGGTTCCTATACTTCTATGTTTCACCCCCTTTAATGTGAATCATAATGGCGAGGTGTAGGTCCTCTACATGGTTACAACATCAGAAAGACACATGAGATGCTGGGAATAATTGATGGACCTTTTGGAATTGTTGGGAAACCCTTTTCCTAGGTTGGTCAATGAGATAAAGACCCCCTTTCTCCCTCTCATTGGTTTATTTGTTATCATATATATATCTATTATCGTGGGGTTTTGTTTTAGCTCTTGATTTGGGGTTGAGTTTTCTAATTCTATCATGTGTCCTATTCCCCCCTTCAGTTTGGGGGCATCCTACTAGGCATGTATATACTCACACCTACATGGGATTTGCTGCCACGTTATTATCTTATGTAGATAACACATAGGTAAATAGTGATTTCAAAGGAGTATAGGGATACCTGGGTGCATTTGACCCTATACGGTGGTTGGGTCTTGGAGATCTAGAGCTGGGATCTCTCAGTATTCACTTTTCTAGTTCTTTTCAGGTTGGGACATCTATTATAGTTAGGCATGTATTTTCCCCATTTACTTTTTCATTACATTGTCACGCTCTTTTATATTCCCTTGAGGTTATTACATGAATGGATTTTACTCTAAATTTTACAATATTTTATAATTATTACTATACACTTCTACATTGATATGGTTGGGTGTGTTCATATATGTACTTTAGGAAAAGGTATCCAATTTTAGTTATGCATTTTGGTTATGGTCTCTGGCCCCTGGCCTGTGGAGGCGGGCTTGGGGTAGTTACAACTCATACTTCTGCCAGCCAGGAAGGCCCTGGTGGGTCGGGTCATGACAAAAGTATACAATTCCACTATACTACTTAAAATTTATCCCATCTAGTGCAATCAGTTTCACTGCATTCTAATATTTTTAGAGATATTCACTCTTGGATATGTTCCCCCTATGTATCATTTTATTTGGTCACAGTCATCCACCACCTTGAATCCTCCTTCTAGAGAACAGTGTGTGCAACTATAAAGTCCATGAGTTTAGTCTCATGTAACCTTATAAAGAAAAATTATGTATCCCTAATGAATGAATATAATCCTTATGTAACTTTAGAAGTTTCCCTTACATATCCTCAAAGTTGACCCATACAAAAGTCCTTTGCAACCCCACACTTCCTCCTTTCAGACTTGTCAAGGCTGCTTCTGATTGAACTAATTCTGACTACACTACTTTTTATCTCAATGATTATGAGAATAAAAATTTTATCACTTCCACTCCACTATATATATTTGGTTTTGGTAATTAGACTTTCTAAATCACTACTTATAGAAGTTACAATACTTAGTTGGAAAATGGTTTTCACACAACTGAACCTAAAAATATACCACTTGCGAATCATTTTTAGGATTTACCACTAATTACTCTATCATCATCCACAAAACCCTTTTCCTATCAAAATTACTTTATAGCTTCATGGTTCTCCCAACATACTAATAGTCATCCCTTAAGTCAGAACACCTCCTCAACATATCCTAGACTACTAACTTGTTCACCATATCTTCAGGATTTTGAACTTCATCCATTTTTCATAGATCCACAACTTTTTCTTCCAAAAACATATAAATAAAGTGATACTTCAGATAAATATGTTTCATCCTAGAGTTTAACATCAAATTTTTTGTTTCGTGGATCTCACTTTTTGAATAACAAAACAACATTTCAACCTCATACCTTCTTTTGAAATTTTCCACCATCCCCTTTAAGAAAATATATTCCTTTCTAACTCCCATTAATATAACATACTTTTCCTCTGCTATCAAAAATTTCAACTACAAGTTGATTTTAGGGTATACAACTCACACTTATGCCTTAAAAAATGAACACATATCCTGTAGTGTTCCTCTAAGAGTCTTCATCTCCCATAATGCCCGAATCTGAAAACCCATACAATAGTTTATCCATTCTAAAATAAAGTCATAAAATTTTAGAACCTTAGAGATATTGGAGAATCCACTTTATAGATTCTCAATGTTCTCTTTTAAGATTATCCATGAACCTTATAACAACTACCACTACATGAATAATTTTCTACAATGTATATCATGAACTTGAAAGATATATATTCCCTAAATCCATATATATAAATATATGTTGGATTTCATGAAATTTTTAATTTTTATATATAATGGGATATATATATGTATATAACACTACCAAAATTGGTAGTATTGGTTGTATAACCAATAAATCATCTACATTATCAATTATTAAAATAAAAATTTAATAAGATGAAACACATTGGAGTTAAATTCATTCATGAATATGAAACATGAATTATCCTAGGAATTGTAACATGTATTATAAACGCATTAATTAATGTGGACACCACCCAAGAGTTTCTTCAGGTTCTATATAAACCCGACAACTATATGATGGATGTGTTATTTGATATCTGAACAGTTATTCCTAGGAATCTGAAGCACTCTTCATACTTCTACTTTTATCTGAAGGCACTAACATGTCATGTAGATAGAGTGGGTCCTATTCATATGATGGATGATTCAGATAATCTTGTGGATACCTATACATGTGGGATGCTTATGTTTTCCATTTTTTTATCTCTATAAAACTCATCAAATGAGGGAGATCAAGATTTGATGCACCGAATCTTTGATATAAGGTACACCAAATTTACATCATTTCTTTATTTATGTTTTATATATATTCCCATATTATCTTTCATGGAGATCCTTAAAGAAGATTTTTTAATCTCTTCTGCTTGATCTAATATATGTTATTATACTCTTATAAAACCCTTCTGAACCAACCTAGATACCCTACTAAATTGATACCTAAATGAATCCTTACACATCCCAAAGGGTGTTTCCAATCCCTGTATGTTGCATATATTGGCACCTGGGAATCAAAAAAATCAAGAGGGAATGATTTTTCCATAATAATAACTCAGTAATACAAAATCAGTGGAAATAATACATATATAGTTTGAATGAAAAAACACTCATCAAGATAAAAGTACTATAAATTTACAAGTACAACTCTCAAAAATTTTATGTTAACATAATTTTCCACATAAAACATTAAAGACATTATGAAAGAAATCTATTTTTAATAATTTGATCACATAATCCACCGGTCACCGCCAACTCCAAAGGTCTTGCTAATCAATAACAACCACTACCTCTAAGTAGTGCTTTACATTTTCCTAGACCTGGAATAAGAAAGTCTATAAATTCACAAAGATAAAGGAGGGTGTGAGAAACACTAGCCCAGTAGGATCTAACAAAGTATTCCTTAAATAGTTCATATCAATTAGACCAAATATAATTAATTTTAAATAAAACAAGTCATGGTTATATTTTCACAATTCATCAAAAAATATTATTTTCAAATCATTTCAATGGAAAGTACAAAACATGTATAAAAGTGCATTTCCATCAAAATGGGAATGAATAAGTATTTATAAAAAATAGGCGTGAGAAAATCAATACATAAACACTATAATTTATAGATCATTTTCAATAATAGCACCATGGTTATAATCCCTGAGGTTAGTTAGATTAGTTCATAAGGTTCCAAAAAATCTTGACAAAATACTGCTCCTAGTGTGCACACATCCCTAGATCCCATGCCTAGGGGTATACTAATCCATCCCAAAGAATAAACCTCATGCACTTTTCAAGTTTATTTAGTGTTTTCATAATCAATACATTTCTAGGTAGATCTAATACATTACTAGTGAACATAAACTTTTGCCTAACTACCTAGGATCCCATGTGCTTCAAGGATATAAATCATACATAAGGATATCATTCATTTTAATAAATCTCAAATAATTTCAATCAATCTCAAATAATTTCAATTGGACCAATGTTAAAGTTTTAAAAAATGTCATTTCATTTCAAAAACCGACATCAAGTGGTTTTCATCAAAACTCATTCCTTCCAAAAAAAATCATTTCATAAAACATTCCATAAATACATCTCTCGTGAATCATAAAATTCATTCTTCAGATCATTCATTTAAATTCAATATAATTTTCCAAAAATCAAAAAATTATTTCAAAATCCATATTCAGAAGAATTTTATAACACATACCATTCAATTTTGAAAACATTTATCAAAACTCTCAAACCATTATTTTTAAATCAATCGAAAATCCATTTCTAATTAAAAAAGAAACAATGGTTTCAAATGATATAAATTTTCTTATGAAACCACCTACCTCAATTCATTGTATCAATAATCATCTAACCCATGACCAAAAACTAGAGAGATGAAGTCTAGAAACAGGTTAAAATTAATCAAGTGGGTATTCTAGAATTGAAACCCACAAATCAAGATCTAAATCTAAAAATGATATAGGGATCTACAACCCTCAAAGAAGGAGAAATATGAAAAAATTATAATTCATGCTAAAATAAATATTACACATACCATAAGAGATTCAACGCTTCAAAAGGCACTTCAATCCATAAATCCTCATGTTTAAAAGGGATAAAATCGCCTCAAGAGAGCACCCAAGGTCGAATGGGACGAATTAGGTTTGAGGGAGGAGATGTGAAAAATAAAACAAAGGTTTTAAGAAACATATTTATGATACGTCCATGTAATTCCTCACCCACATCGACATCATGGGCTAGCCGTTGGATTCCACCAACTATCCAGAAGCACCAAAAATATTAGTTGTTCTTCTAAAAGTCCCACTAACTGGAAGGTGGTATTTCTATAGAAATACCATAATTCCATCTACTCAGTAGCTAGAGGTGGCCCTCATTATGTAGATGATTGAATTTATATAGAAAATTACTAATTCCATCCTCCCCCCGGCAGGATTGTGGGCCTCACTGGCTAGCCGATGGCCCTATTCTTGGATTTCTAGATACAAGACTATATAGACTCAATTTTTTCTTTATAAGACTTTGAAATATTTATACATATATTTATAGAGTTTAGCAGTGAGATGAAGTGAAATTCAATGGCCTGGTGTGCATGAAATTAATTTTATAAAAATATTAAATATATTTTATATTGTGCATTAGCAACTTCCTAAAGAAAAAGGTATTACTCTTAAACTGTAGCTCAGATAAAAAATCCAATTCCATGTTTGAGTCTAGAACACAATGTTTACCATTGGCATAATATAAAATGATTCAGTTTGGGCCATTCAGATTCCCCACTTTTTGGCAGTACGTTTAGTGAGTTAATTAATTAATTATTTTCTTTCAATGCAAAAAATCTCTATAAGATCACTACTAGGATGATTTCTCTAGGGTTATCCACATAAAACATGATAGAAATACAGATCAATTCCTCCCTCTTCCATTGGATAATCTCATCAAATGATGAAGAAATACTGGATCGAATTAGATTAGGATTCAATGAATGCAATGGATTCTCCTTATCATTGATATATGTGTTATTAATCAATGAACGATCCATAATCAAGGTAGGACTCGTTATTTAGTGTGTTTACACCCTTTGATTATATAGACTGAACAAATCGATTATTGTTCTTTGATTTTCATCCTTTTTCAGCCTTTGTATGTGCCCAAGTACTAAAATATTGATTAATTTCCATTATTTTATAACCTTGGGTTCCCAGTTCTTGATTTATTGGACAATAACACTTGGAATCGATCATTTATCATTTGTTATTATCCTTCTCCCCCTTGTTTCTTTTTGTTCACCAACGGTTGGACCCTAAGGCCCCGTTTCAAAAATTTCCACGTGGTATTGAGCCCGATCAGACCCCCAAATTCATAGTGATTTTATGAATAAGAAGTATATAGATGAAATTACCATAGATTTTGAGTGTTTGAGGGTTTCAGATGATCGTTTGGATAATCAGTTACTGATTAATCAAAGGAGGAAGGATTTAACATGTATAGCTTGATCAATGAACCAACAATGCTTAAACGGTGGAAATTTTTTGGAAAACGAAATCTGGAAACACTAGATCTTGACTATATCAAAATTGTTTGGTAAAATTAAAGGCCGAAATCAATGAAGAAATATATATTTGGGGCCTGAAAATTTATTCTAATGATTCTGGTGAAAAACTGACTACACGTAAAGTAGTGGGATGAACAAACGATATGTAGCCCCCTCAACGGTGATGACTAGTGTTTTAGAAAACTTAATGATGAAATGAATTGTATTCCTACTACATTACATGTACCTCTTCCACGGTAGTACAACACTTGTGGAGGATCACATGGGAAGGTATTTGTGTGGGAGTACATGGCCATGTAATCGAGTACTTCTAAATGGTCGGGTCAAACGGGCAACACCCCGTGTGAGGCAACACACTATGTACCGAGTACATGGGGTCAAGTACAGAGACACAATGAGAAGGACACAACCTGGTCTTGACTTGTTTGGACATGTCATGTATTCCACCCACATGGTGAGTCCTACTACATTGGATGGACCTGTTTGTTATCCAAGGACACTTCTAAGTAGTGAAACGGGGCCACACACCATATGGGTCCCCTCACTTGAAGTATACCCTTAAGTTTCATTTTTAGAAAACATTAACCATAAATGTATCCTTTGTTTGAACTTGGATTTTGGCCCATGAGTAGACTATCCTGAGTTTTTTTAATATAGAACGTGATGGTTACCTCAGTTATGGATTTGTAGATATGATGGTAAATATCTCAGACACAATGTTTGATAAGGAAATTCCCAAAGATAGCAGTGATCATGCAGGATAACTGAGACCTTTTCAAGAACTACCCTCTAGTAGGGCTCGGTAGTGGTGTGCTTTGATGACATTTATAGGTAGTTCCCTCCAACAGGGATGGGCAGTGGAGTTCCTTAATGACCTTTTTGTGATGACCCTCCATCATAGCTAGGTAGTGGCATCCTCAAGAGATACTAAGTTGAAACTCCGACATAGTTGGGAAGTGGAATCCTAGATAGATACCTACTTGACCCTTGAACATATATAGGTAGTGTGGTCCTCAATTAATATTGATTTGACCATCCAACATAGCTGGGGTGTGGCTTCCTCGATAAATATTGAGTTCACCTTCTAGCATATCTAGGAAATATCATCTTCAACGAATATCGAGTTAACCCCCAAGCGTATCTAGGTTGTATCTTCTTTGATGACTATAGAGTGGAACCCACCTAACATACTAGAGAGAGAGTCTATTACGTTGAGTTTTTGGCCCCTTATTGTGGGTCATAATGATGAGGAATGTTTAGACTTCGATGGTTACTTTTGGGTAGATAAATGAGATGTTGGGCATAATTAATGGAATTTTAGAACTATTGGCTAATCTTCTTCTTGGACTGATCCATGATATGGAGATCCCCTTAATCAATCGTTTGGGAATATTTTATAGAGAACACACACACACACACATATACTTCTATATTCACACCTTGTATTTGGATACTCTCCTTCCAGGAGAGGTGAATATGTGTGGGGTATTCCATGTGCTTTCTATTTTTAGATTCTCAAGGATGGATGAGTCTAATCTCCTACTATAGTCAGTAAAGAATCAATGATTATTTCATCTACTCACCATGTTTATCCCCTTGTGTTTATATGATCTTACATTCACTATCTTGTTGGGTTGAGATGTTCTCTTTCTATATACCTTTTTTCATCTACTTTCTTTCTTTTACTCTTGTATCTCTTACTACTCCGCCTTCATATTTCAGGGTATCCTACTGTGTATGTATAAGCTCACCCATACATGGAATCTTCCCACACATGTCATGTATTAAAAATACAATGAAAATATTGAACATGACTTTAGAGGAGCATAGGGATATTGGGTGCTTGGACTGTGTACAATGATCGTATCTAGGGACTCAGGATATGAGCTCTCTTTTAGCTATTTAATTTTCTTGTTTTTTTAGGTGGGGACCTATTTTTGGTTGGGAATATATTTTTACCCATTACTTTTTAGTTTACACTACCGTGATTTTGTATTATCTATAGGTTCATGCATGTTTGGTTTACTTTATAGAAGTGTTGCATATTTTACTTTTTCCCTCTACACCTTTTCATATAGTTAATTGTGTGTGTGCATATAGGTACTTAGGTAATGGTATCCCTAATTTAGTTTTGACTTCTATGATTTTCGCCACCCCTGGCCTATAGAGGTGGGCTTGGGGTTGTTGCGGGTTGAACCCTAACTTGGGTCGGGTCATGATTGATTGGTATCAGAGTAATTTTATTCATTGGGATGTTGTTTGGACCATCCCACCTAATATTATTTAGTTGGGATTTAGGGAAATAGTTTCAAAGTGTCTCAAGTGCACCTATCAATCCAAGGAATCCAATGATGGTACAAATACTAACATATCTATTCACAATGTCCTTGAATTTATACTTCTTGACACGACATGCCAAGATTTTTTTTGCATGTATTAGTGGTACAATCATCATATAGGATAGAGTCTTTGACTATCCTTCTTGATTTATCTCCCCATTATTATTGATATATATATATGCTCATCTGGCCATGGTATGTCTTGATAAATCTCATGATGCCTCCACAATGACGGACAACCAGGATACCAACTCCAGCTCATGATGAAAATCTGATGAGTGATGAGGCCTCAGTTTAGGGTCCATCCCATGATCCCCTTCTTCTAGGTGGGAAGGTAGAAACACCTCCACCTATTGAGCAGTATATCGTTCTTGCAAATTTGGTTGAGGATGTGCGTAGTCTTAGCATGCTATGTTAGTTCCAACATCAGATACCATTGATGTTTCATGATGATATAAATCATCCAGTAGAAGAGGATTGGATATATTCGGTGGTCTGTATCTTTAGGATTGTTCGAACCCTGAATGATCAGGTGGTTGCACTAGTATCTAAAATCTTACATGGAGAAACAAGGCACTGGTGGGGCCTTGTTATGAAGATTCATGATGAGTCAAAACTCTCATGGACTGACTTCCATCCGATGTTTCATGAGGTGTACTACCCCACTTTCTTGTGCTCAGTCCATATCTAGGATCTTATAGAGTTGAAGCAGGGAGTGATAATGAATTATGAATATATGGAGAGGTTCAAAAACCTTACACAATAATCTCTTGACATGATATGTGATGACTAATTCCAAGAACAAATGTTTGAGTATGGAATATATAGAGAGATATATACCAGTATAGTGCCCTTGTGAATCGACACCTATGCCGAGGTATTCGTGCATGAATTGGTGATAGAGAACTTTCTGTTAGAGGGATTCTAGGTAGCTAGATCAGGTAGTGGGTGTCACAGAGATGAATCATTTATAGCAGCTAGCAGATGCCAGTCAGTAGGATTATGAAACATGAGGCCCTTTCATGATCAGATTTAGGCATGAGGACATGTGGTGTAGGGATAATGCATAGAACTAGAGAAACCCATAGAGGGGTTGCGATTTTCTTGTGAAGGGAAAAGTCACAAATCATAATCCAACACAACCAGATGTGTAGAACATCATAGACAGATAGTTGATGGACTACCATGATAGAGGGAACACCGTGATTAGGGATCTCCCAAGCGAGGATAGGGTAGTCCCTAGGGAGGAAAAGTTTTAAGAGAAGAACAATGATTTATGGGTGATGTATTCCACTATTAGATACTTCCACTAAGAACACCATGCAGACTACATTAGGATTAGGGAGATGGTGGCTGGGGATATGAATAGCAACATGCTTTGGATTTCTATGATTCCACAACACACGGGATAATAAGAGGTATGATATATGTGTTTCATACTCTTACTTTAGTATTATTAGACATAGGTTTCATCCATATATTTATCTCCATACTCTTGGTTTAAGAGCTAGAGTTCCCATTTGAGGCTCTATACTAAAATCTTCATCTTGAGGTTCTTATAAGGAACACTTCTTCTATATATTTTATTTTCTAGAAGTGTGAGATATCACTTAATGGATAGAGGTTAATGTGGGACCTTTTGGTCACAAAAATGGAATCCTATGACATAATTGTGAGTATGGATTGGTTGTTTCTATTTTGATCCTAGATTGACTATCACCATAGACAAGTTAGATTCCAACACACTGATGGGATGATATTTTACTTTTTCAATGAGAGAGATCTTATGGTAGGGAAATTGGGTTCTGTGAGTAGGAGGATATATCCTATCACCCATTAGTTATCAATTATATCCCTTGGTATAATAGGTTATTTTGGAATATGGGTTCCTTATGTTGTGAAGGATTACGTGGAATTTTTCCCTGAGGACGTTCCTGGACTACTTCTAAGGTAGGAGATGGATTTTTTCAATGAATTGCATTGCTGAATCAATCTAATATCCTCTAAGGCATATCATATGGCCACTACTAAGCTCCAGGAGCTACAGTTCTAGTTGGAGGACCTTTGAGATAAAGTTTTCATCAGACCCAATGTGTCCCCCTAAGCGGATCCGGTATTGTTTGTTAAAAAGTCATATGAGAGCCTTCATGGATTCTCATCACCTAAACTTGGTCATGACACATAGAAAGTAACCCTTAACACATATTTATGACCTCTTGGACAAACTACATGGCATGATATAGATCTCAATGATTGATCTGAGGTCTAACAACCACTAGTTGAGGGTTCACGAGGTTAATATTCCAATGTTGGAGTTCTGATGTCCCTATGGTCACTATGAGTTTTTAGTGATTCCCTTTGGTGTCAAAAATTACCTTTACATATTTATGGCTTTGATGAAACCTATTTTTATCTATAGTTGGACCAATTTATTATTTTCTTGATTGATGACATACTCATCTACTTTGCATTAGAGGAGGAACAAGAAGATCACTTGATTATGGTACTAGATTTGCTTAGAGAGAACCATATATATGGAAATATCTCAAAGTGAACATTATGTATTAATGAGGTTCAATTTCTAGGGAATGTCATTTACGAGAATGGTTTATCTATAGAACCAACAAATATCTATGTAGTGCTTTCTTGGGATCCACAAAAAAGTGTGTCGGAGGTGCAAATATTTCTTGTCATGGTAGGATACTACATGAGTTTTGTGACAGAATTCTACAGAATCAAAGCCCCTTTGTCCTCCTTAATGTAGATAAGGATTAATTTTACCTGGTTTGAGCTATGCTAGAAGGCATTTGAGGAGTCTAATCTAAGCCGGAAGAGTGATCCATTGTTGATACTACCTGATGAATATAATTATTTTTTAGTGTATTTCAATGCATTAGGAGTTGGGATCAGTTGCGTGTTGGTGTTGCGATTGAAATTTATCACATACAGGTTAAGTCAATTGAGACCCCAAGAGTAGAACTATGTAACTCACAACCTAGAGATTGAATCTATAGTATTTTCCCTGAGGATATGGAGGCATTACCTTTGGGGGGAGCACTTTGTGGTTTACTCAAACCACAAATGTGTCAGGTACACCTTCACACAGAGAGACATAAACCTAAGACAACCACATTGGTTGTAGTTTCTACAGGTCTATGAATATGATATAGTATATTATCCAGGGAATGGAAATATTGTAGTCAAATTCCTTAGTAGGAATTCCAAGGATCACTTAGTTCAGGAGTCTTTAGAGAAGTTATCCTCCTTATAGCTGACCCTGGTAGAGCATGAGGGTAAAAATATTCTGCAGTGGATGGTGTTGACTCCTCCACTTCTTAATCATGTGAGGGAGTCCATGATGGGAGACATCAACTGTGAGATCCTACGTGATCATATACACATAAGAGACTCTCTAGATGGATTTTCTAAAAAACGGAATCACATAATCTTGTTCTGGAGGCAGAAAATGGTTCCTGTCATGATGTGGGAGGGGGTGATGTTGGAGTTCCACACCTCTCCCCTAGCTATACATCATAGTGCGGGGAAGATGTATAGAGACCATCAACAATAGTTTTTGTTTTCCAACATGTGATAAATCATAGGTGAGTTTTTCTCTTAGTTCCTCACCTATCAACATGTAAAGGATGTGCACCAAGTTCAAATAGGTTTGTTGGAGCCCTTTAAGATCCCAAAGTGAATGTTGGAGGGAATATCCATGGAATTTCTCATAGGTCTTTCACACATAGTGAAGGTAATGTCACCACATGGGTGATAGTTGCATGAATCACGATGTCAGCACACTTGTTATCAGGGAGTAGAGTTTGGTGGAGAGTTTGGGGCACTATACATACGGGATATCATTCGTTCTCCTTGAGTATCCCTTAATGATTTTCCCCGATCATGAGGGGTGGTTTACATCATGATTGTGTATAGTCCTATAATAGTAATTCAAGACCCAAATGAGGATGCGTAAAACCATTCACCCTCTAGACTGATGGAAATATTGAGCACACTATCCAGGTGTTGGAGGATATGTTGGGGGAGTGCGTGTTAGACTTCGGCCGGAGTAAGGGGGATCACTTTCCTTTGGTAGAGTTTGAATATAATAGCAATTATCACTCTACCATCATTATGGTACCTTTTTTGGACCTATACAGGCAACCCTATAGGTCACCCTTGTGCTGGAAAGAGATCGGTGAGGCATCTCTTGTGCTCCCAGAGATGGTGCAGGTGACGATGGAGAAATTCTGGGTCATCAATGAGTAGATGAGGGTAGACCAGAGCATATATAATTCTTATATAGATCGCCATCATAAGCCCTTTGATTTCGATCAAGGAGAAAAAATTTCCTGAGAGACTCCCCACAATGAGGATTACATAGGTTTGCCTAGGGGGAAAGCTATCCTCGTGCACATGTAGATTCTTAAAGAAAATTCAATAACACTTAAATGGTAGCTAGGATAAAAAATATGAGACCACTATTAGGTTTAAAACAAGCTATTTACCCTAAGTGTGACATAAAATGAGTCATCATTGGGTGTTTGGACTCCCCACTCATTGTCAGTACATTTAGTGAGTTAATTAATAAATAAATAAATAAATAATTTTGTTTAAATGCAATGGATCTCAATAAGATCACTTCTAAAGTAATTTATCCAAGGTTATCCAGATAAACCCTGAGAGAAGTATAGTGATATTCCTTCACCTCTATTAGATAATCTCATCAAACAATTAAAAAACACCAGATTAGGTTATATTAGGATGAAAATAAGGCAACAAATTCTTCTAATTGTTGATAGATGCGTGATTCATCAACGAATGATCCATAATCAAGGTAGGACTCGTTATTGATTGTTTTTAAGCCCATTTATTAAATAGATTGAGTATATTGATCATTTTTCTTCAATATGAATTCTTTTTTAACCTTTTCATGTGCCATAGTATTAAAATATTGTTTAATTTAAATTGTTTTCTAACCCAAGGTTCCCCATTCTTGAACAATTGGCCAAGAATTCTAGGAATAGATCATTTAAGCTTTTTTATTTTTCTTTTCCCTTTTTTTATTCAAGTTATTCACTGGTTGGACCCTAATATCCTAATTCTATAATCACTGGGTGATAATAAGAATGATAGGACCCCCAAAATTCATAGCAATTTCACGAACAAAGAGGAGATCGATGATATTAACATAGATCTAGATTGTTATCGGGTTTCATATGATTGTTCAGACAATCAATTGCTGATTAATTTAAGGTAGAAGGTTTTGGTGCATATGGATTGAACAAAAACCCACCAAAACTTCCCTAATGAACATTTTCTTGAGAACAAAGACAAAAAATTCTAGATACAGACTAGATCCATTGTTTTTGGGTGGATTAGAGGCTAAAATTGCAGTAGATGGACAGATTTGAGGTGTAAAAATTGGATCCAAAGATTCTGGAGAATAGGACATGACCTGAGTACATGGACATGGCCAGTTCACACTGGAAGCTCCCCATATGAGGCAACATGTCATGTTCTGAGTACATGAGGTTTGACACAAGTACATGGAGAGAAGGACATGACCCAGTCCTAGTTTTCCTTGACACACCATGTAGTCCACCTACATGGAATGTACTGTTTCTGCATGTGCATATTTCCTTTAATTTGATTTCATATGATTTTCTTTTATTACTTTTCCTATGTATTTTGATAATTTATTAATTTATTTTATTAGTATTTTTCTGATTATTATCACATTGGAAAGATAAGATATTTATCTATATTTTATTAGTTAATAAGGAAGTTTTAAAATGCATATCTATTTCTCTAAATATTCAATGAAGTTGCTACTATGGTTTTAGAAACTCTACATTTCACTGTTTTAAAACATTTTGGTATTTATTTTTACTAGAACATCAAAAGTTATATGATTTTCATGAAACTTGATTCTATATAAAGAAAAAATATTTATCTTGATTTCATTAATTTACATCAACGTCTAAAAATATCTTTTGAAGAAACTTTTAATTACATGAAGTTATACTATGTTGTTTTTAAGTAGCAGTTTTTCCATAATTTTTTTGCTTCTTTTGTTTAATGATTTTGGGATCTGTAGATTTCAATTTTAATTGGTTATTTTTTTTGAAAGATAATTTTTTTTATACAAATCATTAGTTTTGACCAAAGTTTGAATCTACTGTTAAGAGCCCTTAAAATTTTGTTTAATATTATCAAAAAATTCTTTCTAGATTTGGTCAGGAAAGTATGGTTTACTCTTTATTTCATGAATGTATGGTTTACTGTTTATTTCATAAAAGTATAGTTTACTATTTATTTCATGAATGTATGGTTTACTATTTATTTCACAAAAGTATGGTTTACTGTTTATTTCACGAAAGTATGGTTTACTCCTAATTTCACGAAAGTATGATTTACTATTTATTTCACAAAAGTATGGTTTACTATTCATACCCTACGTTAATTTACTATTCATCATCCTTATGTTACTTTATTTTTCATACCCTACGTTACATTACTATTCATCATATCTATGTCACTTTACTATTAATCTGTTACATTACATTACTGTTCATCATCCCTATATTACTTTACTGTTCATACCCTACGTTACAGTTCTGTTCATACCCTACGTTACTTTACTATTCATACCCTAAGTTACTTTACTATTCATACCCTACATTAATTTACTGTTCATACCCTACGTTACTTTACTATTCATACCATGTGTTACTTTACTGTTTATACCTTATGTTACTTTACTGTTCATCATCCCTACATTACTTCACCATATTAATTTACTATTTATTTCCCAAAGTATGGTTTGGAAACCTTATGTTATCATTCATTCCAAAGTTACCATTCATTATAATGTTACTGTTATCTCCAAAGTTACCTTTCATTCCGAAGTTATTGTTCATTCCGAAGTTACTATTCATTCTATGCAATTTTTAAAAAAAATTGATTTTCAGCAAATATATGGATTATTTTTTAACCATTTTTTTAAATATTCTCATTAAATATAATGATTGTAATAAAAGGGTTTTTAATATTTTTTGTGGTATATTTAGAGAGAAAAATTAATCAATTCTCTCAACTTCTTTTAAAAATAAATTTGGATGTTTCAAATCTGTTTAAATTCAATTTTTGAATTTAATTTCAGAATTTGCTGCTAGTTTTCAGGTACTATTTGGACTATGGATTTAACATGTTGTTTTAAATCATTCAATTATGTTATTATTCTGGGGGAAGTCTTATTAAAAATAATTTGAATTCCTTTATTAGATATTTATTATATAAGAATAGGGAAACAACAATGATTCGATTTTCATGGAGATATTTATGAGAGCTCTTGACTCAATTAATTTTGAATATCTAAAGGAAGTGGAGTTGTTGCACCTGGTATATATTTTATTCTCTGTATATTCTATTCTCACTTGCAGGTAGAAAATATTCAATTACAATAAAAAGAGAAAGTTATGTGAACTTTGAACCTACTGTGCATTTGCAACATCCCGTGACAGTTTTCTTCACCACCTGATCGCTCCCTCAAGTTCTGAATTAATTCTGCTTCGACTATAATTGCATTGATGAGACGTGCTGATATAAACCTTAAATTTTAGTACATGTGCTTTAATTTTTAACTTCTCTTTCATCTGGATCGGAGTTTGTAACACTACTTCCCATCTCTCACACACACTCTATTTTTCTGTTTATGATTTTGCACACAAAAGCTTTATTTGTTATTCTTTTTACTCAAGTTGTGACTTCGGGATTCTAAAGTTAGGATCTTAGGGTTGTGACTCCCTATATCTAATGTCAATACTATTTTGGTTGTGACTCCTAGTGTCTAAAGTCAGGTTGTAAGGGATGTGACTCCGCACACAAAATTCAATGTCGTGGTTATCCCTCCACTAGAAAAGGATTTTGTAATTGGTTTATGATTCCCCTTTAAAAATCATTTTTTGTGAAAACGTACCTCTCGCTAAGTAGAGAGGTATTAGAGTAGAGTAGGCCCACATTGGACTGAACTACTATAAAAGACATATTTGTGTTATTTACCCTTTCCGCTACTAATTAACCTTAATAATTAACTTTGATAATTAATTTAATTATTCAATTAATTTGATTAAAATTTTCAATCTAGTCTATTCACCCCCCTATAGACCATCTGCCATTACCCTATCCGACTTAACAATAGGTATCAGAGGGTTACCTTCTTAAGAATACTTTTTCTCTATCATTATATATCATTATACAAAAGATTGGTACCATTGTTTGTTCCTTCAAGAATTTATCCAACTATTTTTAGGTCTTCTTTTATATTTTATTATGCTAACCTATTCCAATACATCAAAATCTAAGGGTAATGATCTTATTAGATGGCAGGATTGATCCCGAATGATTCTTTGATTCCTCAAAAGCCACCACATTTTGATGGTAATGATTATGGATACTGGAGATCCCGAATGGAGGCATACCTCAAATAGTTGAGCATTGGGCAATGATCTATCATGTCAAAACAATACACACTTCCTTAAGATGATCCAGATAATCTTATAGGAATTGATGCTACTAGATATGTCTTAAATTACAAATTTGTTAATATTTTATATTGTGCTATTAACAGAAGTGTTTTTAGTCATGTGTCTGCATGAAAGATAGCTCATGAGATTTGGAAGATTCTCCATGTTACTCACCTTGGCTCTGACAATTTGATCCGAACCAAGATTGGAATGCTTCGTGGTGAGTATCAAGACATCAAGATGGGTGAAGATGAAAATTTAAACCAAAAGTTCCATAGATTCACAAGCATTGTGAATGAAATTAATTCACTTGGAGAAGATCTGTAAAATCCTATACTTGTTGAAAGAGTCCTACGAGCATTACCAAAGAAATGACATGCAATGAAGGTTGCCATTAATGAAATAAAGAACTTCAAAGAGTACACACTTGATGAATTTATTAGATCACTAATCCAATATGAACTGGAACTGAAGAACATAGCTGATGATGAGACAAAAAAAAGAAAAGGTGTAACATTTAAGTCATTAAATATTATTTCTAATGACTCTTCTGATTCTGATCTATATGATATTGAAAAGGAAGAAATGGATTAGATTGTAACTAGAGTATATAATAGAATGAAAAAGAAAGGATTCAAAAACCGGTTTAGTAGAAACCCTCAAAAAGAAAAATATAAGGGAGATAAGAAAGGTGATTCAAATTATAATGCTTCAGATGTAAGTTGTTATGAGTGTAGGAAGAAAGGTCATATCAAACCCGATTTTCCAAAACTAAAGAATAAAGAAAAATACAAAAAGAAGGATAGAAAGGCATTGACAACCAGCTGGATTTATACTGAAGAATCCTATTCTAGTGAACAATCTTGAAATAACAAAGAATCTACTAACTTGTGTTTCATGGAATCATTGGATAAGGTTAGTAATTCTAGTTATTATTCTGAATGTTATGATTCTGAATATGAATCTCAAAACCCCTGTATTTTTGAATTAAATAAAGAAATTTAAATATTAAGAAACGATGTTTTCAAAGATGCTGATTTATATAATAAACTTAAAGAAGATAATGAAAAACATATTTATGAAAATTAATTAATTTTTTTAGAAAATAAAAATTTAACAAACACTAATTTTTTTTCTAATTCAGCATTTTAGGATAATTTGAAAACTGATCATGATTTGAATGAGAAATTGAAAAAGGAAGTTGAATGTATTAAACAAAATTTATCTTCTTTAATTCAAGTTCATGAAAAATATCAAGAGATGATGTCTTTGACTAAAACTGGTAAAAATAAATAAGTTTTTGGTTATGATAAAATATTACCTCAAATGTATAGAACCCACTTGGTTAAAAGTAAAAATGGTTGTTCTTCAAATGTTACTTGTTTTAAATGTGGCATGAATGGTCACTATGCCAATACATGCTCCCTTAGAATTAAAAAATCTTTGGGATTTCGAAAAACTAATATTTTTAAATCCTTGTTATCGAGAGTACCTTACAATACATGTTTAAATTCTGTATGGGTTCCTAAAATTTTTATTACTAATCCTATTAGACCTAAAGTATCTTGGGTAACAAAATTTTCAATTAATTTATTTTTATAGGAAAAATGATTTGGATGTCTCAAGAACGACGTATGGTACAAGGAAAGTGGATGCTCTACGAATATGACTGGAGACCCATCAAATTTTACGTCATACAACACATGTGACGACGACACTATTACTTTTGAAAACACTTTCAAAGGCAAAGTAAAAGGTTTTGGTAAATTTGGTATTTCAAATTCTACATTTACTTCAATAGTTTTGTATGTTGAAGGTTTAAAACATTATTTAATTAGTATATCACAATTATGTGATGGTAAAATGGAAGTTAAATTTCAAAATGATAAATGTTTAGTTTTTAAAGATGATACTTTTTTATTTTATGCTAATCGAAAAGATAACATTTACACTATTGATTTTATTGAACTAATTATTCAACATGTAAAGTGTTTGAATGATATAAAAAATGAAATCAACCTTTGGCACCAATATTTATCTCATGTTAATTTCAGAATGTTGCATAAGGTCTCAAATCATGAGAATGTTTTACATCTTCCTTCTTTGAATAAATAACAACTTCATTTTTGTGACGCCTACAAGAAAGGTAAGAAACACAAAATTTCATTTAGACCTATTAATCAGATTGTCAAAAAAAAATGCAGACTTGTTTCTCAAGGATACTCTCAAGAAGAAGGTATAGGCTTTGAGATTCTTTTTCCCCTGTTTCCAGGTCAGAGGAAATTCTAATTTTGTTGGATTTTTCATGTTTTCCAGGTTTTAAATTATATCAAATGATGTAAAAAGTGATTTATTAAATGGTTTTATTACTGAAGAAGTTTATGTTTCTCAACCCCCTGGTTTAGAAAATGAAAAATTTCCCATCCGTGTTGTTAAATTAACAAAATCATTATACAGTCTTAAACAAGCACCTCATTCTTGGTATGAAATACATTCTTTATTTTTATTAAAAAATGGTGTCAGGAAAGGAAATGTTGATACAACTATTTTTATTAAAATATCTTCTGATGATATTTTAATTGTTTAGATCTATGTTGATGATTTATTTTTTGGATCATCTAGTGAAGTACTTTGTAATGATTTTTCTTCATTGATGTCTTCTGAATTTTATTTGAGTTTAATGGGATAATTAACATTCTTTCTTGGACATAAAATTTCTCAAAGGAAAGATGAAATTTTTCTTAATCAATCAAAATATGCTAAATATTTAGTCGAAATATTTGGTCTTGAGTCCTCTAAATCTATGAAAACTCTTCTGGGTACTAATTGAAAATTAGATAGTGATGAATCTGGAAAATCAGTTGATTTTACAGTTTATAGAGGTATGATAAGTATCATTCAGTATTTAACTACATCTAGACCTGACATCATTTTTAGTGTTTGTATATGTGCAAGATTTCAAGCTGATCCTAAAGAAATTAATGTTAAAGCTGTAAAAAGAATAATTAGATATGTTAAAGGAACTACTAATTCTATTTATTTTATCCAAAATATAACTCCTTTAATTTAACATCTTATTCTGATTCCGATTTTGGAGGCTGTAGAATTGACTGAAAAAGCACATCATGTAGGAGTCATTTTTTTGTGAAAATGTTTAATTTCCTGGTCATCTAAGAAATAATTATCTATTGCTTTATCTACTACAGAAGCTAATTATATCTCTACTGCTAGTATTTTTTCTCAAATTTTATGGATTAAGAAAACATTATGTGATTTTGGTGTTTATCTTTATAAACTATCTATTTATTTTGATAATACATCTGCAATTTCTATTTCTAAAAACCCATTACAATATTCTAGAACAAAACATATTGATCTCAGATTTAATTTTATCTGAGATCATGTGAATAAGGGTGATATTATTTTAGAGTTTATCCCTTCTGAAAATCAGCTTGAATATATTTTGAAAAATTATTTATACTTTCCTCAATTTGAGAAAATTAAATTTTCTCTTGGAATGTTGGAATTTTAAATTCTATTTATTACATTTGTTTAGGGGGAGAAAGTTTTCACTTTTTGTTAATTTAAAAAAAGGGGGAGAAGTTTTAGAGAGAATTTTTGGGGAGAAGTAATTTGGTTTTAATAATTTTAAAAATTCATTTTTGGTTTAAATGTTTTGGTTTTGTAATCAAACAAAAATGGGGAGATTGTTTGTGCATAAACATATTTACTTTAATTTTATTTCAACTGATTTTGTTTGATTACTTTTCCTCTATATTTTGATAATATCTTAATTTAAGTTATTTGTATTTTTGTGATTCTTATCACGTTGGAAAGATAATATATTTATCTATATTTTATTAGTTAATGAGGAAGCTTGAAAATGCTTATCTATTTCTCTAAAAATTCAATAAATTTTCAACTACGGTTTTAGAAACTCTACATTTAACTATTTAAGAATATTTTGGTATTTATTTTACTAGAACTTCAAAAGTTATCTGATGTTCATAAAACTTGATTCTATATAAAGATAACATGTTTATCTTGATTTTATTAGTTTATATAAATGTCTGAAAATATCTTTTTAATAGACTTTTAATTACTTGAAGTTATACTATGCTATTTTTAGTAGCAGTTTTTCCAGAATTGTTTTGATTCTATTGTTTATTGATTTTGGGATCTGTAGAGGTCAGTTTTAATTGGTTATTTTTTTGAAAGATAATATGTTTTTCTACAAATCATTAGTTTTGACTAAATTCTAAATCTACTGTTAAGTTCCCTTAAAAATTTGTTTAATTTTATCAAAAATTCTGTCCAAATTTTGTCATGTAAGTATGGTTTACTCTTTATTTCATGAAAGTATGATTTAATATTTATTTCATGAAAGTATAGTTTACTGTTTATTTCACGAAAGTATGGTTTACTAATTATTTCACAAAAGTATGGTTTGCTGTTTATTTCACGAAAGTATGGTTTACTGTTTATTTCCTGAAAGTATGGTTTACTGTTTATTTCACGAAAGTATGGTTTACTATTTATACCCTACATTAATTTACTATTCATCATCCTTATGTTAATTTATTATTCATACCCTACGTTACATTACTATTCATCATCCCTATGTTACTTTACTATTCATACCCTACATTAATTTACTTTTCATCATCCCTATGTTACCTTACTGTTCATACCCTACGTTACTTTATTGTTCATACCCTACTTTACTTTACTATTCATACCATACGTTACTTTAATGTTCATACCCTACGTAACTTTACTATTCATATCATGTGTTACTTTATTGTTCATACCTTACGTTACTTTACTGTTCATCATTCGTACGT
Organism: Viscum album; assembly: GCA_963277665.1. NCBI lineage: Eukaryota > Viridiplantae > Streptophyta > Magnoliopsida > Santalales > Viscaceae > Viscum > Viscum album. Next base: position 1,256,753,160 of record OY728139.1, read on the forward strand.
TAGTTTATTGTTCATCATCCCTATGTTACTTTACTACATTACTTTACTGTTTATTTCAAAAAGTATGGTTGGGAAACCTTATGTTACCTTTCATTCTGAAGTTACCATTCATTCTAAATTTACTATTCACTCCGAAGTTACCTTTCATTCTGAAGTTATTGTTCATTCTGAAGTTACTGTTCATTCTGTGCAATTTTTTTAAAAAATTGATTTTCTGAAAATATATGGATTATTTTTTAATGATTTTTTTTTTTGAAAAATATCATTAAATATAAGATCATAATCAAAGGGTTTTTTATATTTTTGGTTCTATATTTAGAATGAAAAATTAATCAATTTTGTGAACATCTTTTACAAATAAATTTGGATGTTTCAAATCTGTTTAAATTCAAATGTTTGAATTTAATTTCAGAATCTGATACTAGTATTCAGGAACTATTTTGAAGAAGGATTTATAATGCTATTATGAATCATTCAATTCTTTTATTATTCTAGAGATTTTATTGGAAGTATTATTCAAAATATCTTGAATTTCTTTATTAGATATTTATTCTATAAGAACAAAGAAGCAACAATGATGCTATTTTCATGGAGATATTTTTGAGAGCTCTTGATTCAATTAATTTTGAATATCCAAAGGAAGTGGAGCTGTTGAAACTGCTATATATACTATTCTCTATATATACTATTCTCTCTTGCAGGTAAAAAAAATACAATTACAATACAAAGAGAAAGTGCTGTGAACATTGAACCTACTGTGCATTTGCAACATCCCGTGACACTTTTCTTCACCACCTGCTCATTCCATCAAGTTCTGAAATAATTATACTTTGACTATAACTACATTGATGATACGTGATAATCCAAAACTTAAAATTAAATACACATGCTTTATTTTTTATCTTTTCTTTCATCTTCTTCTGAGTCTGTAACACTACTTCCCATATATCACACGCACTCTATTTTTCTGTTTATATTTTTTCACACAGAAGCTTTATTTTTTTCATTTTCCTCAGGGTTGTGACTCCCTGTATCTAAAGTCAAGACTATTTGGGTTATGACTCCTAGTGTCTAAATTCTGGTTGTAAGGGATGTTACTCCCCATAAAAAATTCAGTGACGTCATGATCCCTCCACTATAAAAGGATTTTGTAATTGGGTTATGATTCTCCTCTAAAAATCATTTTTTAGTGAACACGTATCTCTCGCCGAGTAGATAGGTATAAGAGAAGAGTTGACCCACATTAGACTGAAATACTATAAAAAACATCCTTGAGTTATTTACTTTTTCCATTACTAACTAGCCATAATAATTAACATTGATAATTAATTTAATTAATCAATTCATTTGATTAAAATCTTAAATCTGTTCTATTCACCCCCATCTAGACCATCTGCCATTACCCTATCCGACCTAAAAATGGGTATCAAAGGGTTAAGTTCTTAAGAATAGTTTTTTTCTATAATTATATTTCATTATACCAATTATTGGTACCATTAGTTGTTCCTTCGGGAATTTATCTAACCATTTTGTAGTCTTATTTTATATTTTATTGTGCATACCTATTACTAGAATTCACAACCTAAAGATAAAGATCTTATAAGATGGCAAGATTGAACACGAATGATGCTTGGATTCCTAAAATGCCACCACTTTTTAGGGCAATTATTATGGATACTGGAGATCCCGAATGGAGGCATACCTCAAAAAATTGAGCATTGAGCGCTGCTCAATCATATCAAAACAATACACACTGCCTGAAGCTGATCCAGAAAATCTTACATGAGTTAATGCTACTAGATATGTCTTAAATTACAAAGTTGTTAATATTTTATACTGTTCTATTAATAGAAGTGTTTTTAGTCATGTGTCTTCATTTAAGATAGCTCATGATATTTGAAAGATTCTACAAGTTACTCACCTTGGCTCTGAAAAAATTGATCCGAACCGAGCATGGAATGCTTCGTGCTGAGTATCAAGACTTCAAGATGGGTGAAGATGAAACTCTAAACCAAATGTTCCATAGATTCACAATCATTGTGGATGAAATGAATTCACTTGGAGAATCTCTCTAAAATCCTATACTTGTTGTAAGAGTCATACGAGCATTACCAAATAAATGACATGCAAAGATGGTTTCCATTAATGAAACCAAGAACTTCAAAGAGTACACACTTGTTGAATTTATTAGATCACTAATCCAATGTAAACTTGAACTGAAGAACATAGCTGATGAGGAGACAAAAAAAAAGAAAAGGTGTAACATTTATGTATTTAAATGTTATTTCTAATGACTTTTCTAATTATGATCTACAAGATATTGAAAAGGAAGACATGCCTCAGATTTTAACTGGAGTCCACAATAGAATGAAAAAGAAAGGATTCAAAAACCCAGTTTAGTAGAAACCATCAAAAAGAAAAATATAAGGGAGATAATAAAGGTGATTCAAATTAAAATTCTTGAGATGTAACTTCTTATGAGTGTAGGAAGAATGGTCATATCAATCCCAATTTTTCTAAACTAAATAATAAAGAAAAATACAAAAAGGAGGATAAAAAGGCATTGAAAACCAGCTGGAGTTGTAATGAAGAATCCAATTGTAGTTAACAATATCAAAATAACAAATAATCTACTAACTTTTGTTTCAAGGCATCACTGGATAAGGTTAGTAATTCTAGTTATTATTCTGAATGTTCTGATTCTGAATATGAATCTAAAAACCCCAGTGTTTTTGAATTAAATAAAGAAATTTAAATATTAAGAAAATATGTTTTCAAAGCTGCTAATTTATATAATATACTTAAAGAAGATAATGAAAAACTTATTTCTGAAAATAAATTAATTTTACAAGAAAATAAAAATTTCACAAACACTGATTCTGCTTCTAATTCAACAGTTTATGATAATTTTAAAACAGCTCAATATTTGAATGAGAAATTGAAAAAATAAGTTGAATGTCTTAAACAAAATTTATCTTCTTTCATTCAAGGTTCTGAAACATATCATGAGATGATGTCTTTGACTAAAACTGATAAAAATAAATATGGTTTTTGTTATGATAAATGATTACCTCAAATATATAAAACCCATTTTTTTTAAAGCAAAAAATGGTTTTTATTCAATAGTTACTTGTTTCAAATGTGTCATGAATGGTCACTATGCCAATGAATGCTCACTTACATTTAAAAAATCATTGGTATTTAAGAAAACTGATATTTCTAAATCCTTTTTATCGAGATTACCTTACAATACATGTTTAAATTCTGTATGGGTACCTAAAAATTGTATTACTAATCCTATTGGACCCAAAGTAGCTTGGGTACCAAAATTGTCAATTAATTGATTTTTGAAGTAAAAATGTTGTGGATGTATCAAGAACGACGTATGAAACATGGAAAGTGGATGCTCTAAGAATATGACCAGAGACCCATCAAATTTTATCTCATACAACACAAGTAATGGAAGCACTATTACTTTTTGAGACAATTCAAAAGGCATTGTAAAAGGTTTTGGTAAAGTTGGAATTTCCAATTCTACATTTATTTCAATAGTTTTGTATGTTAAAGGTTTAAAACATAATTTAATTAGTATGTCACAATTATGTGATGATAAATGGAAGTTAAATTTCAAAATGATAAATGTTTAGTTTTTAAAGATGATTATTTATTATTTTATGCTATTCGAAAATATAATTTTTAGACTATTGATTTTACTGAACTAAATATTCAACATGTATAGTGTTTGAATGATATAAAAAATGACTTCATCCTATGGCACCAAAATTTAGGTCATTTTTATTTTATAATGTTGCATAAGGTCTCAACGCATGAGAATATTTTACATCTTCCTTCTTTGAATAAAGAACAAATTCATGTTTGTAATACCATTATGAAAGAGAAGATACACAAAATTTTATTTAGACCCATCAATCAGGTTGTCAAAAATAAAGCCAGGAATGTTTCTCAAGGATACTCTCAAGAAGAATGTATAGACTTTGAAGATTATTTTGCACCTGTTTCTAGGTTAGAGGAAATTATAATTTTGTTGGATTTTTCATGTTTTCAAGGTTTTAAATTATATGAAATGGATGAAAAAAGTGATATCTTAAATGATTTTATTACTGAAGAAGTTTATGTTTCTCAACCTCTGGTTTTGAAAATGAAAAATTTCCCAACCATGTTTTTAAATTTACTAAAGCATTATACAATCTTGAACAAGCACCTCGTGCTTGGTATGAAAGACTTTATTTTTATTAAAAAATGGTGTCAAGAAAGGAAATGTTAATCCATCTCTTATTATTAAAAGATCATCGGATGATATTTTAATTGTTCAGATCTATGTTGATGATATAGTTTTCGGATCATCTAGTGAAATACTTTGTAATGTTTTTTCTACATTGATGTCTTCTGAATTTTACATGAGTTTAATGGGAGGATTAAATTTCATTCTTTGACTTCAAATTTCTCAAAGGAAATATGGAATTGTTTCTTAATTAATCAAAGTATGCTAAAGATTTAGTTTAAAGATTTGGTCTTGATTCCTCTAAAACCATGATAAATCATATGGGTACTAATTGTAAATTAGATAGTGATGCATCTGGAAAATCAGTTGATTTTACCGTTTATAGAGGCATGATAAGTATCTTTATATATTTAACTACATCTAGACCCGATATCATTTTTAGTGTTTTTTTATGTGCTAGATTTCAGGGTGATCCTAAGGAAAGTTATATTATAGCTCTGAAAACAATAATTAGATATGTTAAAGGAACTGTTGATTCTAGTTTATTTTATCCAAAATATAACTTTTTTGATTTAACATCTTATTATTATTCTGATTTTGGAGGCTGTAGAATTGACCGAAAAAGAACATCAGGTACGTATCATTTTGTGGGAAATTTTTTAATTTCCTAGTCATCTAAGAAACATTTATCTATTGCTCTATCTAATTCAGAAGCTGAGTATATCTCTATTGCCAGTATTTTTGCTCATATTTTATAGATTAAGAAAACCTTATGTGATTTTGGTGTTTATCTTGATAAACAACCTATTTATTTTTATAATACATCTGTAATTTCTATTTCTAAAAACCCCTTACAACATTCTACAACAAAACATATTGATATTAGATTAAATTTTATTCGAGATGATGTAAATAAGGGTGATATTGTTTTAGAGTTTATCCCTTCTTAAAATCACCTTGAATATATTTTTACAAATTCTTTGGACTCTTCTCAATTTGAGAAAATTAAATTTTCTCTTGGTAGGTTGGAATTTTAAATTTTATTTACTGCATTTGTTTAGGGGGTGCATGTTTTCACTTTTTTTTTAATTTAAAAAAATGGGGATAAGTTTTAGAGAGAGGTTTTGGGGAGAAATAATTTGGTTTTAATAATTTTAAAATTTCATTTATGGTTTAAATGTTTTGATTTTTTAATCAAACCAAAATGGCGAGATTGTTTGTGCATGTGCATATTTCCTTTAATTTGATTTCATATGATTTATTTTGATTACATTTCCTCTATATTTTGATAATATATTAATTTATGTTATTTGGAGTTTTGTGATTCTTATCACGTTGGAAAGATAAGATATTTATCTATATTTTATTAGTTAATGAGGAAGATTGAAAATGCCTATCTATTTATCTAAAAATTCAATGAAGTTGCAACTATGGTTTTAGAAACTCTACATTTCACTATTTTATAACATTTCGGTATTTATTTTACTAGAAATTCATAAGTTATCTGATTTTCATGAAACTTGATTCTATATAAATATGACATGTTTATCTTTGTTTCATTAGTTTACATCAATGTCTGAAAATTTCTACTGAATAGACTTTTAATTACATGAAGTTATACTATGTTGTTTTTTAGTAGCAGTTTTTCCAGAATTTTTTGGCTTCTATTGTTTAATGATTTTGGGATATGTAGATGTTGGTTTAAATTGATTATTTTATTTGGAATGCTAATATTGTTTTCTACAAATCATTAGTTTTGACTAAAGTCTGAATTTACTGTTAAGATCCCTTAAAAATTTGTTTGATTTTTTCAAAAAATTCTATCATGATTTTTTCATGAAAGTATGGTTTATTGTTTATTTCATGAAAGTATGATTTACTGTTTATTTCACGAAAGTATAGTTTACTGTTTATTTTATGAAAGTATGGTTTACTGTTTATTTCACAAAAGTTTGGTTTCCTATTTATTTCACAAAAGCATGGTTTACTGTTTATTTCACTAAAGTATGGTTTACTGTTTATTTCATGAAAGTATTGTTTACTGTTTATACCCTATGTTAATTTACTAATCATCATCCCTACATTACTTTATTGTCCATACCCTACGTTACATTACTATTTATCATCCCTATGTTACATTACGATTCATACCCTACATTACTTTTCTGTTAATTATCTTTTTGTCACTTTACTATTCATACTCCACATTACTTTACTGTTCATACCCTACGTTACTTTACTATTCATACCCTACATTACTTTATTGTTCACACCTTACGTTACTTTACTGTTCATCATCCTGAAGTTAGTTTATTGTTAATCTTCCCTAGGTTACTTTACAATGTTAATTTACTATTTATTTCACAAATTATGGTTTGCCGACCTTATGTTACCATTCATTCAGAATTTACGATTCACTATGAAGTTACCTTTCATGATGAAGTTATTGTTCATTCTGAAGTTACTGTTCATTTTGTGCGATTTTTAAAAAAAATTGATTTTCTACAAATATATTGATTATTTTTAACATTTTTTGAGAAATTATCATTAAATATAATGATAGTAATAAAAGGGTTTTGAATAGTTTTTGTGCAATATTTATAGTGAAAAATTAATCAATTTTCTCAACATCTTTTACAAATAAATTTGGATGTTTCAAATCTGTTTAAATTCAAATGTTTTAATTTAATTTCATAATTTGCTACTAGTTTTTAGGAACAGTTTTGACAATGTATTTATAAAGCTGTTTTAAATCATTCAATTCTTTTATTATTCTGGAAATTTTATTGGAATTCTTATTCAAAATATTTTTAATTCCTTTATTAGATATTTATTCTACAAAAATAAAGAAGCAATAGTGCTGCTATTTTCATGGAGATATTTATGAGTGCTCTTGACTCAATTAATTTTGAATATCCAAAGGAAGTGGAGCTGCTGCACCTGCTATGTATTTTATTCTCTATATATACTATTCTATCTTATATGTAAAAAATAGAATTACAATAAAAAGAGAAAGTGCTGTGAACTTTGAACCTGCTGTGCATTTGCAACGTCCCATGAGACTTTGCTTCACCACCTGCTCATTCAATCAAGTGACGAATTAATTATGCTTCGACTATAATTGCATTGATGAGATGTGCTGATCTATACCTTAAAATGAACTACCCATGCTTAAATTTTTATCTTCTCTTTCATATGGTTCTGAGTCTATAACACTACTTCCGATCTCTCACACGCACTCTATTTTTCTGTTTATTCTTTTTCACACAAAAGCCTGATTTTGTTTTCTTTTTCCTCAGGTTGTGACTCCCAAATTATAAAGTCAGGATATTAGTGTTGTGACTCCCTATATCTAAAGTCAAGATTATTTGGGTTGTGACTCCTAGTGTCTAAAGTCAGGTTGTAAGGGATGTGAATCCCCACACAAAAGTAAGTGTCGTGGTTATCCATCCACTAGAAAAGGATTTTGTAATTGGGTTATGATTCCCCTTTAAAATAATTTTTTAGTGCACACGTATCTCTCACCGAGTAGAGAGGTATAAGAGTAGAGTATACCCACATTGGACTGAACTACTATTAAAAACCTCCTTGTATTATTTAGTTTTTCCGCTGATAATTAATCTTAATAATTAACTTTGATAATTAATTTAATTAATCAATTCATTTGATTAAAATTTTCAATCTCATATATTCAACCCCCTCTAGACCATCTAACATTACCCTATCTGACCTAAAAATTAGTATCAAAGGGTTACCTTCTTAAGAATAGTTTTTCTCTATAATTATATTTCATTATACCAAATATTGGAACCATTGGTTGTTCCTTCAGGAATTTATCCAACCATTTTTTTAGTCTACTTATATATTTTATTATGCTAACCTATTACAAGACATCACAATCATAGGATAAAGATCTTACAAGATTGCAGGATCGAACCCAAATGATGCTTGGATTCCTCAAAAGCCACCACATTTTGATGGAAATGATTATGGATACTAGTGTCCCCGAATAGAGGCATACCTCAAATAGTTGATCATTGAGCACTGGTCTATCATGTCAAAACAATACACACTAACTGAAGTTCATCTAGATACTCTTAATAGAATTGATACTACTAGATCTGTCTTAAATTACAAAGTTGTTAAAATTTTATATTGTACTATTAATAGAATTGTTTTTAGTCATGTGTCTGTATGCAATACAGCTCAAGAGATTTGGAAGATTCTGCAAGTTACTCACCTTGGATCTGAAAAATTGATCCGAACCAAGCTTGGAATGCTTTGTGATGAGTATCAAGACTTTAAGATGGGTGAAGATAAAACTGTAAAACAAATGTTCCATAGATTCAAAAGAATTGTGAATCAAATCAATTCACTTGGAGAAGCTCTGGAAAATCCTATAATTGTTGATAGAGTCCTACGAGTATTACCAAAGAAATGTCATGCAAAGAATGTTGCCATTAATGAAAGTAAGAACTTAAAAGAGTACCACTTGATGAATTTATTAGATCACTACTCCAATATGAACTGGAACTGAAGAACATAACTTATGAGGAGACAAAAAAAATAAAAGTTGTAACATTTAAGTCTTTAAATCATATTTCTAATGAACCTTCTGATTCTGATATACATGATATTGAAAAGGGAGACATGGCTGAGATTGTAACTAGAGTCTATAATAGAATGAAAAAGAATGGATTCAAAAACCAGCTTAGTAGAAACCCTCAAAAATAAAAATATATGGGAGATAAGAAAGGTGATTCAAATTACAATGCTTGAGATGTAACTTGATATGAATTTAGGAAGAAAAGTCATATCAAACCCGATTTTCCTAAACTAATGAATAAAGACAAATACGAAATAAGGATAGAAAGGCATTGACAACCAGCTGTAGTTGTACTGGAGAATCCAATTCTAGTGAAAAATATGGAAATAACAAAGAATCTACTAACTTCTGTTTCGTGGAATTATTGGATAAGGTTAGTAATTCTAGTTATTATTCTAAATGTTTGGATTATGAATATGAATCTAAAAACCCCAATGTTTTTTAATTAAATAAAGAAATTCAAAGATTAAGGAAAGATGATTTCAAATATTCTAATTTATATAATAAACATAAAGAAGATAATAAAAACTTATTTGTGAAAATAAATTAATTTTTCCAGAAAATACATATTTAACAAACACTGCTTCTGCTTCTAATTCGACGGTTTATGATAATTTGAAAACTACTAATGATTTGAATGAGAAATTGAAAAAAGAAGTTGAATGTCTTAAATAAAATTTATCTTCTTTAATTGACGTTCATGAAAAATATCATGATAAGATCTCTTTTACTAAAACTAATAAAAATGAATACGGTTTTGGTTTTGATAAAACATTACCTCAAATGTATAAAACCCATTTTGTTAATAGTAAAAATAGTTGTTCTTCAACTGTTACTTGTATTAAATGTTGCATGAATGGTCAATATTCCAATGACTACTCAATTAGATTTAAAGAATCATTGGGATTTTAAAAAACTAATATTTCTAAATCCTTGTTATCGAGAGTACCTTACAATACATGTTTAAATTCGGTATGAGTACCTAAAAATTGTATTACTAATCCTATTGGACCCAAAGTATCATGGGTACCAAAATTGTCAATTAATTGATTTTTTTAGGAAAAATTATTTGGATGTCTCAAGAAAGACGTATGGTACATGGATAGTGGATGCTCTAGGAATATGACCGAAGACCCATCAATGTTTACCTCATACAACACATGTGATGGAGCCACTATTACTTTTGGAGACAATTCCAATGGAAATGTAAATGGTTTTGGTAAAGTTGGTATTTCAAATTTTACATTTATTTCATCAGTTTTGTATGTTGAATGTTTAAAACATAATTTAATTATTATATTACAATTATGTGATGATAAAATGGAAGTTAAATATCAAAATGATAAATGTTTAGTTTTTAAATATGAATATTTATTATTTTATGCTAATCAAAAAGATAATATTTATACTATTGTTTTTGCTGAACTAACTATTCAACATGTAAAGAGTTTGAATGCTATAAAAACTGACATCATCCTTTGGAACCGACATTTATGTCATGTTAATTTCAGAATGATTCATAAGCTCTCAAATCATGAGAATGTTTTACATATTACTTCTTTGAATAAAGAACAACTTCATGTTTGTGACACCTGCATGAATGACAACAAACAAAAAATTTCATTTAGACATATCAATCAGATTGTTAAAAAAAGACAGACATTTTTCTCAAGGATACTCTCAAGAAGAAGGTATAGATTTTAAATATTCTTTGGCACCTATTTTCAGGTTAGATGAAAATAGAATTTTGTTGGATTTTGCATGTTTTCAAGGTTTTAAATTATATCAAATGGATGTAAAAAGTGATTTCTTAAATTGTTTTATTATTGAAGAAGTTTATGTTTCTCAACCCCTGGATTTGAAAATGAAAAATTTTTCAACCATGTTTTTAAATTAACTAAAGATTTATATAGTCTTAAACAAGCACCTCATGCATGGTATGAAAGACTTTGTTATTTTTATTAAAAAATGGTTTCATGAAATGAAATGTTGATCCAAATATTTTTATTAAAAGATATTCTGCTGATATTTTAATTATTCAGATCTATGTTGATGATATAGTTTTTGGATCATCTAGAGAAATACTTTGTAATGATTTTTCTTCATTGATGTCTTCCGAATTTGACCTGAGTTTAATGGGATAATTAAAGTTCTTTCTTGGCCTTCAAATTTCTCAAAGGAAAGATGGAATTTTTTCTTAAAAAATCTAAGTATGCTAAATATTTAGTTAAACGACTCTGTCTTGATTCCTCTAAATCCATGAAAAATCTTATGGGTACTAATTGTTAATTAGATAGTGATGCATCTGGAAAATCAATTGATTTTACAGTTTATAGAGGTATGATAGGTTTTTCTCTATATTTAACTATATATAGACCCGACGTCATTTTTAGTGGTTGTTTATGTGCTAGATTTCACGCTGATCTTAAAGAAAGTCATATTAAATCTGTAAAAAGAATAATTAGATATGTTAAAGGAAATGTTGATTATAGTTTATTTTATCCAAAATGTAACTGTTTTGATTTAACATCTTTTTCTGATTATGATTTTGGAGGCTATAGAATTTACTGAAAAATCACATCAGGTATGTGTCATTTTCTGGGAAAATGTTTAATTTCCTAGTCATCTAAGAAACAATTATCTATTACTTTATCTACTGCAGAAAATGAGTATATCTCCACTGCTAGTAGTTCTGCTCAATGTTTATGTATTAAGAAAACCATATGTGATTTTGGTGTTTATCTTGATAAACTAGCTATTTATTGTGATAATACATCTTCAATTTCTATTTCTAAAAACCCCTTACAACATTATAGAAAAAAACTTATTGATCTTAGATTTAATTTTATTCGAGATGATGCCAATAAGGGTGATATTGTTTTAGAGTTTATCATTTCTAAAAATCAGCTAGAATATATTTTTACAAAGTCATTAGACTCTGCTTATTTTGAGAAAATCAAATTTTCTCTTGGTATGTTGGAATTTTATATTTTATTTACTCCATTTGTTTAGGGGCAGCATGTTTTAACTCTTTGTTAATTTACAAAAAGGGGGAGATGTTTTAGAGAGATGTTTTTAGAGAAATAATTTGGTTTTAATAATTTTAAAAATTTATTTATGGATTAAATGTCTTGGTTTTGTAATCAAACAAAAAGGGGGAGATTTTTTGTGAATGTGCGTATTTACTTTAATTTGATTTCATATGATTTTTTCATTGATAACTTTTTCTCTGTATTTTGATAATTTCTTTGTTTATGTTATTTGGATTTTTGTGATTATTATCAAGTTGGAAAGATAATATATTTATCTATATTTTATTAATTAATGAGGAAGTTTTAAAATGCATAACTATTTCTCTAAAAATTCAATGAAGTTCCTACTATGGTTTTAGAAACTCAACATTTCACTATTTTAAAACATTTTTGTATTAATTTTACTGAATCATTTATAGTTATCTGATTTGCATGAAACTTGATTCAATGGAAATATTATATGTTTATCTTGATTTAATTAGTTTTCATCAAAGTATAAAAATATATTTTTAATAGACTATTAATTACTTGAATATATATAATTCTATTTTGTAGTAGTAGTTTTTCTAGAATTGTTTTGGTTTTTTAATGATTTTGGGATCTGTAGATGTCAGTTTTAATTTGTTATTTTTTTGGAAATATAATAAATTTTTCTAAAATCATTAGTTTTCACAAAAGACTAAATCTACTATTAAGAGACCTTAAAAATTCGTTGAAGTTTTTCAAAATATTATGTCTATATTTTATCATGAAAGTGTGGTTTACTATTTATTTCATGAAAGCATGGTTTACTATTTATTTCAAGAATGTATGGTTTATTGTTTATTTCACGAAATTATGGTTTACTGTTTATTTCATGAATGTACGGTTTACTGTTTATTTCAAAAAGGTATGGTTTACTGTTTATTTCACGAAAGTATTGTTTACTATTTATTTCACAAAAGTATGGTTTAATGTTCATACCCTACATTACTTTACTAATCATCATCCCTACACTACTTTACTATTCATACCCTACGTTACTTTACTGTTCATCATCCCTACGTTACCTTAATGTTCATACCCTATATTACTTTACTGTTCATCATCCCTACATTACTTTACTATTCATACCCTATGTTACTTTACTATTCATCATCCCTACGTTACTTTACTATTCATACCCTATGTTACTTTACTATTCATCATCCCTACGTTACTTTACTATTCATCATCCCTACGTTACTTTACTATGTTACTCTACTGTTTATTTCAAAAAGTATGGTTTGAGAAACTTATGTTACCATTCATTTGGAAGTTACCATTCATTCCAAAGTTACTGTTCAGTGTAATGTTACTATTCACTTTGAAGTTACTTTTCACTCCGAAGTTGCCGTTCATTCCGATGTTACTGTTCATTCTAAAGTTACTATTCATTATGTGCATTTTTTTAAAAAAAATTTATTTTCTGCAAATATATGGATTATTTTTTAACAATTGTTTTTTGAAAAATTCTCATTAAATATAAGGATCGTAATCAAAGAGTTTTTAATATTTTTGGTGCAATATTTAGAGAGAAAAAATAATCAATTTTTTCAACGTCTTTTACAAACAAATATGGACATTTCAAATATGTCTAAATTCAGATTTTTGAATTTAATTTCAGAATCTGCTGTTAGTTTTCAAGAACTATTTTGACTATGGATTTAAAATGATGTTTTAAATTATTCAATGCTTTTATTATTTTGGAATGTTTATTAGAAGACTTATTCAAAATATTTTGAATTCCTTTATTAGATATTTATTCTATAAGAATAAAGAAACAATGGTTCTGCTATTTTCATGGATATATTTATGAGTGCTCTTGACTCAATTAATTTTGAATATCCAAAGGAAGGGGAGCTGCTGCACCTGCTATATATTTTATTCTCTATATATACTATTCTCTCTTGCAGGTAAAATAAATACAATTACAATACAAAGAGAAAGTGTTGTGAACTTTGAACCTATTGTGCATTTGCAACGTCCTGTAATACTTCGGTTCAACACCTGCTCATTCCCTCAAGTTCCAAATTAATTCTGCTTCGACTACAATTTCATTGACGAGACGTGCTGATCTAAACCTTAAAATCTTGTACCTTTGCTTTAATTTTTATCTTCTCTTTCATTAGGTTCTGAGTCTGTAACACTACTTCCCATCTCTCACATGCACTTTATTTTTCTGTTTATGCTTTTGCACACAAATTCTTTATTTATTAATATTTTTCCTTAGGATGTGAATCCAAAATTCTAAATTCCGTATCATAGGGTTGTGAATCCTTGTATATAAATTCAATACTATTTGGGTTGTGACTCCCAGTGTCTAAATTTAGGTTTTAATGGTTGTGACTCCCCACACAAAAGTCAGTGTCCTGGTTATCCCTCCATTAGAAAAGGATTTTATAATTGGGTTATGATTCCCCTTTAAAAATCATTTTTTAGTGCACACGTATCTCTCGCCGAGTAGAGAGGTATATGAGTAGAGTAGGCCCACATTAGACCAAACTACTATAAAAAAACAACCTTGAGTTATTTACTTTTTCTGATTTAAATTAACCTTTATAATTAACTTTTATAATTAATTTAATTAATCAATTCAGTTGATAAAAATTTTTAATCTGGTCTATTCACCGCCGCTCTAGACTATCTGCCATTACTCTATCTGAGCAAACATGTACTACTACATGATATGGAGTCATGTTCTATCCAAGGACATGGTCTGGTGGTGAAATGGGGCCACATGTTGTGTGGGTCCCCTTATACACCGTATACCCCCAGTTATTTTTTGATGAAATTTTTAATGTCTGTATCTCCTTTATTAGAACTCATTTTTTGACCTGTGAGTAGCCTATCATGAATTATTTTATATGTAGAACATGGGGGTTCTCTTAGTTATGTATTTTGAAGATACTATGTGAAATTTTATAGGCACAACACCTGATAATGTAATGCTTGAAGATGATAGTGATCACATAGGTTCTTGAGGAAACTTCTCAGCAGTACCCTCCACCAGGGATGGGAAGTGGAGTTCCTTAGAGACCTTTCCAAGAGTTACCCCCCAGTGGGGTTGGCTAGTAGATTTCCTCAATGAAATTTCTTAGTTAACCCTCCAGAATAAGAGGGCAGTGGCGTACTTGACAAATACTAAGTTGAACCTCTAGTATAGCTGGGCAGTGGAATCCTCGAAGAATACTGAGTCGACCCTCTTGTATAGATGTGTAGTGGATTATATGATAGATACCGATTTTAACCTCCAACATACCTATATAGTGGAATCCTAAACAGATACCAAGTTGACCCTCTAGTATAGCTGGGCAGTGGCGTCCTTGACAGATACTGAGTTGGCCCTCCAACATAGCTGGCAAGTGGCATCCTTGATGACTATAGAGTGGAACCGCCATGACATAATAGGGCCTGGATCCTTTATATCAAGTTTGTGCCCCCAAGATACCATGACATAGTGATGAGTCATGGTTAGACTTATATGGTTACGTCTGGGAATATGAAAGAGATGTTGGGTATCATTGATGGACTTTTGGAATGGTTGGCTACTCTTCTTATTAGGTTAAGTTGTGAGATGGAGATCACCTTACTCACTCATTTAGGCTTATTTGACCAAGCCTATATATATATATATATATCATTACACATCAACACCTTGTATTTGGTTACGCTCTTTCCAGGATATGCGAAGACACGCAGGGTATTTCATGTTCTTTCCATGTATCTCTTGCTTCTTCCCCTTCAACTTTTGAGGTGTCCTACTAGGTATGTATATACTCACCCCTTCATGTGATTTTCCCACACATGTCATGTCTTATGCAGATAACAAATAGGTTATAACGACCCAATGTTTTATCAATGGAAATACTTTCTTATAATCATGCCTAAAAGTATAATCACATTGGGAATCATAATGAAATATCATGATACTAAATACTCTGTAACCATTAAACATAAATTTTCCACTTCTATGTTTTGAATTTTAAAAATATGACATACACAGGTGTGTTCCGGGTGATTTTTGGAGTATAATAGAACAAACTTAATTTTTTGTGAATAGTAACATACCCTTATGAATAGTAATGTTAACCTTATGAATAGTGACACACCCTTCTGAATATTAACCTAACCTATAATAGTATATATATTGGATTTAAGTGGAAGTATGATGTACCTATGTTTTAGAATAAGTAAATAAATGTTTTAAAATTTGTATTTTTCAAGTAAATTATGATTTTAATGAAAAATTAAATTAATAATATTTAGAAAATTATTTTTGAAAAATAGACTTCATTTTTTGGATTCTACACGTCGAAAAATGGTTAGGGTGAATTTTTTTATTTTTTGGAAATACATGTATTTTTTGTGAATAGTAAAATACGATAATTTAAGATAAATGTTAAATACATGAATTATGATGTCATAAGATGATGTATGGATGATTTAAAAACATTATCTCAAACTCAAATTCACTTATTATTATTCTTGGTCATGGAATCATCACTATTACTTGTCTTGTCGAGAAATAAAAAATTAATGAATATAATATTGAAAAAACCCCTCTCCCCTCCACTATAAATACCACCCTTTACACCATCATTTACTCACACCTATCAATCTTCAAGACGTATCTAAAATATGCCCAAAAATTTTCCCTATCCCCTCCCCCACGTCCAAGAGCTTCTGGTCTCATCAAAAGACCAATCCAAGGTGCCTTAAGGAGGATTCAAGAGCTAATCCCTCTCTCTCTCTCTTTTCCTTTAATTTCCATTCATTTTCAAGTTCTTTTCTTAATATAACTCCACCTATCCTCATTTACATGGTATGGTAACTCTAGTATCTTAAATATACTGGAATTGTATTATACTAATGGGATAATATATCATCCAACACATTCTTCTCTTCTTTTTTATTTTAGAAAGGAAAAAAGTTGTTCGTTAGGTGTTAATTTATCATCTTCCAGAATGACATGTTTTCATTTTCATTTACCACCTTCAGATTTGGTCATTCCACCATTTTTATGGTTAAATAAGATTATTTTATATGTATTATATCCTATTTAATGTTCTGTAACCAACTTACTTACATATTACTAAATTATTAAACAGAACATGTTTGTTGTGATCCAAAAACCGCCCAAATTTACCTAAAATGATCATCATTAAATCTTAGATAATGATTAATTTGCATGGAATAAAACATAATTTATTATAAGATAAATTAAAATATTATAATATCATTAATAATATGTAATATTAGTTCTTTATGTTTATCCATGTTCTACATGATCTTCCATTCATGAATACAAGTGAACCGTTTAAGAAAACCATAAAAACAAACATTACCAAACAATGGATTTGATCTCTATAACTCATCCAAAAGCCCATAAATGAACTTAATAAAACCTTAATTAAATTTATTAATGATATTTTTTTATTTTATTAGTAATTAATTAATATAATGTGGTTATATGTGAGATTAAAGTGAAGAAAGTGATCAGATACAAGGTAAGGGGAATTCTCAAACCCAACACTCTTTCTTTAGGATTTCACTCTTTCAACCCAATTTTCAGTATGGGTATGACTTAAAAATCATTTATTTATCATTATATTACATTTTATAGGATATAAATGTTTTCTAATTAAATTCATGATAGACCCAATGTTTTTTTAAAAGAACTCTTCTTTCAAATAAACACTCTTTTTTTACTTCTGAAAGATTGTTTCTTCTTCACTCATTGTTGATTGTTATATGTCAAGAATGTTTTTACCTATTTATTTTGAGAGCAAAATACTTATGAATGTATTAATTATGATGTTAAACCCATTCCTTTTCATGGGATATTTTATGTTCTATGTGGCATGCATGATAATGTAAATGTTGTGATGAGACGGGTACGCCCGGAATTATATAGCGCAGTATGAATGTTATGACATGTTGGGTGAGAATAGAATTATATAGAGTTCTAATTAATTGGGTAAAGTGATTAATATCATGATTTAAATGAAAATTATGTGTGAACATGATTCTATCATTGGTCACAACTATGTGTGGTAGTTAACCACTAAGACATGATGTTTCATTGTTTATGAATTGCCACAATCCAAGTCTTCTCTTAATGTTTCCTCTCATGATTATGATCATATGACTATGTTATAATGTTAAGGATTATTACCATCCCATGTTATATTTTTTCTAATTCTTATTTATCTACTTACTAGGATTTTATCTCACCCCTTTTTTATGTATATCCTCAGGTGACTACATGTACTAAGGAGAGGTCAAGTGCCAATAAAATGCTATAGAAGAAGGAATTAAATAAATGTTTATTCTTGATATTGTAAATGTTATGTATGGTACTAGTTTTACCAAGACACTAAACCTCTTTATACTCATGGTGAAATACTATTATGGTTTTTATCCTTATAATTATGTAATTGTAATGTAAGAAATGGTAGGGTTGCTATAGTAGGTATCAGAGGCAAGGTTTAGTTAATTTGGGAATTAGGATTGTTGAACCCTAGAGAAAACCTATAGTTTGAGAACTGCCTCAAAGGGATATTGAAATGATTCATGTGTGGGAAGAGAACTCAATTACACACATGCCAAAAATTTTGGAATTTGCATCATGGGAACTACCTCAAAGGAACAGAAAAATGCTTCAAGTGTGGTAAAGAAGGCTGTAATGCTCAAAAGTTTTGAAAAGTCATGATAAAGAAGGAGGATGTAGTGGAAGAAAGGGGAGGACCACCCATGGTTCAATGCTACAACTGTAGGGAGAAAGGGAAATATGCAAGCCAATTCACTAAAACAAAAGTCTTTGTGGGTAATCAGCGTTATCAGCCACCAAATCCAAAGGAACAAGGGAAGGCTTATGCCATCACTTCTGCAAAAGTGAAGTAAGATAATGAAGTTGTACAAGGTGCACTTAATATTCACTCAATAATGGAAAAACTAGTATTTGATTCTGGTTCTATGTATTTATTTATATATTTAATGTTTTCTAGAACTATATAATCGAAGCCCTGAAACCTTGAAGTAGAGATGTCTGTAAAAACACCATGTTGTGAAATCATTAAAACATAAGTGTTTGACTCTTATCTTATTGGAATATATAGGAAGATTATTCCAGTGAATCTCATAATACTTTACTTGGAGGAATTTGATGCTATAATGGGAATGGATTGGATCTTGTTATACAGAGCACATATAAACTATCGGGAAAAGGAAATATATTTTCATATTTCGTATCATCCTATGATACGCTATAAATTCATGTAAGATCATGAATATCCTTTGAAAAATCTTTCAACAGTGTGGGTGTTGATTCCCTATTAATAGGAATACATCTCTCAAATGGTTGAGTCAAAGGAAATTGTAAACCTAACGGAAATGCCCATCATGAAAGAATATTGTGATGTATTTCTTATAGAGTTACCTGGACTTCCCATAGATTGTGAGGTAGATTTATCCATAAAACTCATACCTGGAGATACTCCTATATCTAAGTATCCCTATACTATGGATCCTATCAATCTGGAGGAATTAATGATGAAACTGCAAGATAATTTGGACAAAGGTTTCATACTCCCTAGTGGATCACCTTGGGGTGCGTCAGTGCTCTTTGTGAAGAATAGGGATGAATCAACGAGGTTGTGTATCAATTATCGAGAACTAAATAAGATAACCATAAACAAAAAGTATATTCTTCCAAGGATTGATGAATTGTTTGATCAATTAAGAGGATTTCAATATTTATCAAAGGTGGTTCTTTGTTCTGGATATCATTAGATGAAGGTGAAGAAGGAAAATATTTAGAAAACTGCCTTCTGTAGATGGTATGAGAACTATGAGTTTCTGTTGATGCACTTTGAACTTACTAATGCCCCTGAAATCTTCATGGATTTAATGAATAGAGTCTTTATACATTACCTAGACAAATTTGTTGTAGTTTTTATAAATGATATTATCATCTACTTGAAGAGAAAGGAGGAACATTATAAATATCTAAGACTTTTGTTGGAAACATTGAGAAAGGAGAAGTTGTACTCCAAGTTCAGAATGTGTGACTTTTAGATGAAGAAATTCACATTCATAGGACATGTGATCAAAAGTGATGGAAATTCCATGGACCCTTAAAAACAAAGGTGATTGAAGAATGGACCAGACCCTCTAGTGTCACAGAAATATGTAGTTTTCTTGGATTATTTGGGTACAACAAACGTTTTGTGAGAAATTTCTCATGATTTTAAGCCCACTAACCATGTTAACTAGGAAATGGGTAAAGTATATATATATAGAAGAATGTGAGGGAAGCATCAAGAATCTAATGATAAGGTTGATCACTTCACTTGTACTCACATTATTGAAAAGTGGAGAATATTTTGTGATATATAGTGATGATTCAAATAAAGTATTTGGTTGTGTACTCATGAAAAATGATAAGTTGATAGCCTATGCCACACATAAGTTGAAGATCCATGATTAGAAATATTCTAACACATGATCTAGAGCTAGAAGACATGATTGTTTCCTTGAAAATATGGCATCACTACCTTTATGGTGAGAAGTGTGACATATACACCAACCACAAGAGTCTAAAGTATATATTCACACAAAAGGAGCTCAACATGCATCAGAGGATATGGTTATAGCTAATCAAGAACTATGATTTATCTATTCATTATCATTTTGTAAAGGAGAACAAGGTAGCTGATGCTTTATGTAGAAAAGAACCTACTACTCTATCCATGTTATGGATTGAGAAAGACCCTATCTTATTTGATATGCAAATGATGGATTTGGAAATCATAAGGGTATGGGATACATCATACCATTCCCAAATTATTATGAAACCATCAATCTAATATATGATCAAGGAGACACAAATGGATGACCGGGAGTTATAAAATAAGGTAAATGAAGTAAAGGAAGGGAGGCTCCAAGAGTTACATATCGATGACGATGGTGTGATTTGGTTTTCAATGTGGATTTGTGTGCCTTCATCACCAATGATAAATAAGGAGCCATTGGATAATTCACATAGCTCAGCATTTCTTATCCATCCTAGTAGCACCAAGATGTACTGATATCTCTAAGAACTCTTCTGGTAGGATAACATAAATAAGAAGATTACAGAATATATGTCAAGGTGATTGGTATGTAATCAAGTTAAAGAGGAGTGAAAAAAATCCAAATGGGTGATGAAAACATTTCCTATACCCGTGTGGAAATGGGAGAATGTCACTATGGACTATTTCATGAGTCTCCTAAAGATGTCTAAGGGAAATAATTATATAGGGGTGGTGGTTGACCAACTCACCTAGACTGCATATTTTATCGCTATTCGTGATGATCTCTCACTTTAACAACTTCCAAAGATATATGTAAAGGAATTGGCGAGACGACATGGTGTTCCAAAATCTATTGTCTCTAATCATGATACAAGGTTCAAATCTAAATTCTAGAGGATCCTTCAACATGCTTTGAGTAATGAATTATATTTCAGCACGACCTATCACCCCCAAACTGAATGCCAATCTGAACGAACTATTCAGATGCTTTAAGACATGATAATAGCCCATAATTTAGAATTCATTGGAGGATGAGATCAGAATCTCCCATTGGTTTAGTTCTCATACAACAATACCTTCCACTCAAGTATTCAAATGGATCCATATGAAGATCTGTATGGAAAATGATGTAGAACTCCAACCTGTTGGGATGAAGTTGGGGAAAGAAAACTAATTGGACCTGATCTTGTGAAAGAGAATAAAGAGAAGGTTCAAGTCATCCAAAAACATATCAAAACTTCTCAAATTCAAAAAAATAGCTATGCTGACAACCATCAAAGGGACTTTGAGTTTGATATTGGAGATAAATCCTTCCACCAAATATCACATTGGAAGAGATTCATGTAGTTTGGAAAGAAAGGGAAGATAATCCTAAGGTAGATTGACCGCTTTGAGATGCTTGACCGCATAGGATCCATGGAATATCATATTTCACTTATACTGAATATAGATCAAGTTCATGATGTGTTTCATGTATCACTCTTGAGGAAGTACATACCAGATCTCTCACATATACTGAACTCAGAGGTGGTATAGCTGAAAGATTTTCTATCTTATGGGGAGCAGCCAGTGAAGATTCAGAACAAGAGAGATAAGGTCATATGCAACAAGACAACCCATCTTGATAAAGTGTTATAGAGAAACCATAAGTTTGAATAAGCTACTTGAGAATCAGAAAATTCAATGAAGGAGAAATACCCTCACCTATTTGTGTAAATAAATCTTTGAGGGAAAAATTTTATAATGGGGGAAGAATGTAACAACCCAATGTTTTATCAATGGATATCCCTTCTTATAATCAGGCCTTAAATTATAATCACATTGGGAAGCAAAATGACATATCATGAGACTAAATACTATCTGACCATTAAACATAATTTTGGCACTTCTATGTATTGAATTTCAAAAATATGACATATAAAATTCCATTTAGGTTTGTTTTTGGGGTCTAATGGAACAAAATTATTTTTTGGTGAATAGTAACATACCATTATGAATAGTAATATTACCCTTATGAATAGTGACATACCCGTATAAATAGTAACCTCACATATGATAGTATATATATAGTATTTAAGTGAAATTATGATGCACCTATGTTTGGTAATAAGTAAATAAATGTTTTAAGAACTGCATTTTTCAAAATACTAATCCAAGGCGCCTTAAGGAGGATTCAAGAGGTAATCACTCTCTCTTTCTTTTCCTTTAATTTCCTTTCAATTTCATGTTATTTTCTTAATATCTACCCACCTATCCTCATCCATGTGGTATGGAAAATCCAGTATCTTAAATATACTAGAATGTTATTATAATAATGGGATAATATATCATCCAACCCCTTCTTCTATTCTTTTTATTTTGTAAAGGAAAACGTTGTTTGTGAGGTGTTAATTTGTCACCTTTAAGAATGAAATGTTTTTATTTTCCTTTACCGACTTCATATCTGGTCATGAAACCATTTTTACGGTTGAACCAGATTATTCTATATGTATTATATCCTATTTAATGTTTTGGAACTAACTTATATATTACTAAATGATTATTTAAAACATGTTAGTTGTGACAAAAAATCCTCCCAAATTAACCTAAAACGATCATCGTTAAATCTTAACTAATTGTTCATCCACATGGTATATAACATAATTAATTATAAGATCATTTAAAATCCTGTAATTTCATTAATAAATTGTAATATTAGTTATGTATGTTTATCCATGTTCTACAAAAAATTCCATTCATGAATACAAGTGAACCGTTCAACAAAACCATAAAAAGCAACATTCCTGAACAATGGATTTGAACACTATAACTCATCCAAAGGCCCATAAATGAAATTAATAAAACATTAATGAATATTATTATTGTTCAAAAGGTTCTTTAATTTTTAATTATTGAATATAATGTGGTTATATAGTAAATTAATGTGAAAAAATCATTTAGATAGCAGGTTAGGGGAATTCTCAAACCCAACAATATTTCTTTGGGTTTTCACTTTTTCAACCCAATTTTCAGTATGGGTCCACCTTAAAAATAATGTCTTTACAATTATATTAACTTTTATGGGATATATATTTTTTCTACTTAAGTTTTTTAAAAAACCAATATTTTTCAAAAGAACTCTTCTTTCAAATAAACACACTCTTTTTTTACTTCTCAAATATTGTTTCTTCTTCACTCATCGTTGATTTTTTCTATGTCAAGAATGTTATTCCATATTTATTTTGGGAGCCAAATTTTTATGAATGTATTCATTAAGATGTCAAACTCATTACTTTCTATGGGTTATTTTATGTTCAATGTGGCATGAATGATAATTTAAATGTTATGATGAGACGGGTGCACTCAGAATTATATAGCGCAATATGAATGTTATGATGTGACGGGAACGCCCGAAATTATACAGTACTCCAATGCGTTCGTTAAAGTTATGAATCTCATGATTTAAAGGAAAATGATATGTGAACGTGATGATAACATTTTTCACAACTATGTGTCGTAGTTAACCACTAAGACATGATGTTTTCATTGTTTATGTGTTGCCACATTCCAAGTCTTCTATTAATGTTTCCTCTCATAATTATGATTGTATGACTATGTTACGATGTTAATGATTATTACCATCTCATTTTATGTTGTTTAATGTTATTATTTATCCACTTTTTTGGATTTTATCTTACCCCCTTTTGATATATATCCTCAGGTGACTACATGTATTAAGGAGAGGTCAAGTGCCAATAAGAAGCTAGAGAAGAAGGAATTAAATAAATGTTTATGCTTAATGTTGAAATTGTTAGTCACGGTCCTAGTTTTCCCAAGACACT
Source organism: Viscum album (assembly GCA_963277665.1). NCBI lineage: Eukaryota > Viridiplantae > Streptophyta > Magnoliopsida > Santalales > Viscaceae > Viscum > Viscum album. The sequence goes on from OY728139.1 coordinate 1,256,777,456, forward strand.
AAACCTCTGAATTCTCATAGTGTGATACTATTATGTTGTTTATCTTTATAATGATGTAAATTTAACGCAAGAGAAGGAAGGGTCGCTATATAGGTCGATTGTGACTTCATAAGAGCTTAGAGATACTAGGTTCTTTGATCGTGTATGGTGGTCATAGCTTGAGATTCATAAATTGGGATCTCTTTCAGCTATTTAGTTTTCCAATTTTGTCAGATTGGGACAAATTTATGGTTGGTCATGTATTTTTCCCTTCACTTTTTACTTTACAATACCATACTTTTGTATTGTTTAGAGGTTCATGCATGCTTGGTTTACTTCATAGCATTTTTTCATCTTTAACTCTTTCCCTCTGAACTTTTTAATTGATATGGTTTTATGTGTGTTCATACAGGTACCTTGGAAAAATACTCCTTGAGTTAGTTATTCCTTCAACAATTGTTTCCACCCCTATCTTATGGAGGCGGGCTTGGGGTAGTTGTGGCTCGAGCCCCAGATTGGGTCGGGTTGTGAGAAGGACCATGTCCACCCATTATATAAAACTCTTAGACCCCTCCCGACACCTCAAACTAGAAATAAAACACACTCCCAACCACTCAAAGGGCTCAAAAAAGTAGTACCATCCATGAATAAATTGAAACAAACAATGATCAACTCGTAAAAAGAGGAACTAAAAAAAGAAAACAATAGATCATACATGAAAGCATTTGTTGGGATGTTACAATTCTCCCCACTATAAATGATTTTCACCCCCATAAATCCCTTCAAGTAGACTGTTCCACAAATATATGAAGCCACTTCTCTCTCACCATCGTCTCACCCTCCCATGTATCATGATAGTAAAACCCATGATCCATAAAAACCAAACCAAAGGTATAAAATTATTTTAAAGAACCTTTTTTGAGAATCAATAATTCAAATTGGTTACTTATTCGTGGTTATATCAGATTCCACATCATGGTCCTCCCAATTCAAAACATGTGATGTGTTTGAAAAGTATTTCCTTAGTTGATACATGTATAACATTTCGTGGATCAATGTTATATTATGTGTAAAATAAAAATAGTAATCTACCTTTAGAGTCCACTTGATACCCTCAAATGGTCCCATATATCTTAGTGCCAACATCCTATGTTTTACAAGATGATGATGACTTAGCTGAGGAGAGTCTCTAAAAAATATCCAATCATTAACTAAGAGCTCCAAATGACATTGAAAATATTCCACATAAGATTTATACCATCTCTAATTTGTTACCATTATCCAATGAATCATGTAGATCTTCACCATTATCTCTTGGACTAAACTTGATCTCACAAGGTAAGGTTCACCAATATCCAACCAACAGAGATGATATTTATAGGGATGACCATAAAATTCCTCAAAGTGTGGGATTTTTATGGATAAATGATAGATTTTATTTTTGTAAAACTCTACCAGTCCCAAACGACAATTCTAAGATCCATTAAAGTTAAGAAGGAAAACATAATGCATGTCCTATAGAATCTATATATCCTATTCCATATGACCATATATCTGAGGATGGTACACTATTCTCAACATAACATGGGATCCCACTACGTCCTACTGACCTCTCAAAAATTGGGATGTGAATTAGAGATACCTATTGGAACAAATTACAGATTAATCTCCATGAAACCTGATAATATCCTGCACATACTAATTACTCAAGTACTAAACTTTGTACATATAATGAATGGGAATAAAGTGAGTTGATTTTTTCAATCATTCAATAAACACCCAAATCACATTATTTTCATGAGGATTACATGACAAACCGTCTGTGAAGTCCATCAATATATCATCCCTCTTCTAAGTAGGCACGAGAACTGGTTGAAGTAAACCCAAATGCTTCTGAAGATAAGACTTAATCTATTGACAAGTATAAGAATAGGAAAAAAATAAAAAATATATCATTTCATACATAGAAACCATAATTGACACCTCATATCATGAAACATCTCTATCATTACTAGGTTAACCTCCCACTATGAATTATGAAAATCCACCAACACAAGCATTCTTGTAGGTGATAGAATGACATATCGGTTCCTAAAGAAAAGGATACCCTATAAAGATATAGACCATTAGTTGATAACCTAACCACCATATATAGAATCTCTAATAACTCAAAACCCATCATCAAGTTTTTTCTCATAGAAAATAAAATCAATAAGGGAGTATTTCAACTAAAAACCTTTTAGAACAATCTCAGTCTCATCCTATCAGACTCCCAAATTCATGAAAATAAAGAGATCCATGAGATTCCATTCCTTTGATAATTCTTTCATAGCTTGGGATTGTATCTTCCTTCTAAAAGAATAAACATAAATGTTTCCATTTCCATGGTTATAGGTAATTTCAAAGTTAAAATATTATAGGTACTCTATCCATCACCTTTGATGGAGATTCAAATCTTTTTACCAGAAGATATAACTCATGATTTTTCTGATTGGAGTAAATGATAATCCATTCCTATAAAAGTTAGTGCTAAAAAATCTTAGGAGAATGTATAATATTTGTGAGTTAAATATCATGTGAGGGATAATTCTTCTCATGAGGATAAAGCTAATAAGAACCATAAGACACCACATGATCACCTTGTATAAGAAAATATCCCAAGCTTCGACCTAGTGCATCATAAAAGAACACATAGCCCTACCCTAGATCTGGAAGAGTTAATACAAAAGATAAACTAGAATAATGCTTAAAATCATCTAATGAAGCATGAAATTTTTAATCCTAAACAAACTTCACTTCTTTATGAGTGGGAGTGGTTAACGGAGAATCCAACATAGATAAATATTTAAAAAACTAGTGGTAATACCCTATAAATATAAAGAATCAAAAAATATAAAATATATTATATGATTATTCCCATGAAAGGAAAAATTTATCCAGGATCAATTTAGGTACCTAGTTTTGAAACTATGTTCCCTAAAAAATTACCTATGGAATCCAGAATTGTAACTTTGATAGATTGGTATAATGTTAGTGATTATTTAATATGTCCAAAAAAGATCTAAAATGAAGAACATGATCCTCCTTAGTTTTAGAGTAAACTAGGATATCATCCAACTATACCAAAATGAAAAAAATCAAGACACCAGAGGAAACCACTATTTATAAGCACCATAAATATAGCGAGATCATTAGTCAAAGAAAAAGGTATAAAAAGATACTCATAAAATCTATAATTGTTCCTAAAAGTTGTCTTAGGGATGTCAGGCTCCTCGATCATAATCTGATGGTAACCAGACTGAAGATTAATCTTAGAGAACCACTTAAACCCCTTTAGAAGATCAAAAAATTCATCAATATGGTAAAATGGATACCTTTTCTTGATTGTAACCTGATTGAGTTTCTAGTTATCAACACACAATTGAAGAGTTACATTAAACTTTTTAGAAAAAAGAACTAGAGCTACCCAAAATGACACATTGGGTTGAATAAAGTCTTTGGACATCAAGTTATCCAACTATTTATTTAATTCCCTCAATTAAGATGGAATTATACAGTAAGAGGGAATAAATATGGGCTGGGTACCTGACACAAAATCATTATAAAACTCTACCCCCTCTATGGTGGTAGACCATAAAATTATAATGGAAACACTTCTAAAAACTCAATAGCTACCAAATGAAGTTCACTATAACAGGATTCCAACTCTAGTTTAATAACATAGAAATAAAACATCCTACCCAGCTCCAAAAGGGAAGGTTTGTAGTTACCGGACCCACTGGGACCCACCTGGATAGTGGAAGTCCAAGCTAAAACTAGCATAAGCCTACCTCCATAGGCTAGGGGATGGAAATTAGATCTGAAAGATATAACAAATATGGGAGGACATTGCCTATTGTACCTAGACACACACACACACACCCAACAATCTATATGTATAAGTGCAGAGGAAAAACAATACAATCACATCTAGAGTAACAACCATGCATGTAACAATATATATAGAATAAAAGAGTATGATAATGTAACCTGAAATGTAAATTGGAAAATACATGCCCGCCTACAAATCATTTTTTCCAATTTCCAAAGCTGGTTTATGGGTTCCCGGTACCCGAAAGTTTACAAAAAAAAACTTAGAACAAAAGAAGCACAAAATTAGGTAGAAAAACTAACACAAACTTATATATCATAATAACCATACTCCTCTCTGCATCCCAAGCATGATTCCTCTTCACCGGTAGTCGTAGCTAATTCCCATCCTGGTGATCTCTAGTAGCTTTCACTTTGAACCCAAATCCTAATCTGATCAAGCAACGGTTGTTCTGGAGTTGTCCTTTTGACCATGATACCCTTTTTAAAAGCCACAGTCACCACACTATTCCACTTAGAAGTAGATCTGGTCCGCATCAGCCACAGAAGGCTTGAGTAATCTCTCCTTGGTCATCTTCTTGGTGTAGTAGATAAAGGCCCCTTAGTTGGAGCCAATATATGCTTCCCACTTTGAACAACATCGCTGAAGGAATGGCCAGCAGGGCTACTCAAATTCTCCTTCCCTTCGCCAGACTTCTCCCTTCATTTACCGGTTTACTCCCCACGACTCAAAACAGGATTCTCAGCATTGTATCCCCACTGATGGACTGGAGTTTTATTCTCCATTAAAGGTAGACATTCATCCTCAGTGGTGAGCCTCCCCACAGCTAAGGCCTGCACCTCTTTCACGCCACCACCATCCTGAATATCATCCACCATCAAGGTTTCATTCCTAGTCAAATTGAAACTATCTTCCAAAGATAAAACCACTAGAATTTTCCCCAAATCAGTATCTTGTCCGTCCTCCACAGCCTCTGCTCCACCCATAGAAGTTATGTTTTCCAATCCTTCAACCAGCTGCATGTCCAGGACCTCCTCACCAACATCCCTTCCTCCATGATTAGCCTCCTCCAGCCCCGCAGTCAAAATACCATCAGATTGAACTTCAAACCTGTTACTCAGTAACAAAAATGGAGCAGCCAATGGGTCCAGGCCTCTAGAATCCTTATCACCCACTAGGTAAGCAACCTCCAATGCATTCAAAACCCTTTCATCCCCAATGTTCCCAGCACTCACACTACCCATTGGGTCCGAATTATTCTTACGCCTCTTTCCATATGAAGCTCCAAAATCCCTTCTACTCTCAGAGGAAGCCTTAAGAGACCCATCAAACTTACCTTCCAAAGATGTACTATCCACCTCATAACACCTCCCTCCAACAACATTTCATGTCATCCTCTAATCCCGACCCAACTCCAAGTCTTCTTCGAAACAATTACCATTAGTAGTGCTCAAAGGATCCGTCTGCTCAATACGACTGGACCCCCTCAAACGTGAATCAAGTCCCCTATGACATACCTCCACCGAATGGCCCAACCTCCAACAAGAACCACAGAACTCGATCCAATCTTCATACTCAACTTTCTGCTTGCAACGATATTATTCTTCAATTATTATCCAAACTAAGTCATAAGGAGTGCGAGACGCGTCAATTTCAAAACAGACCCGGGGATCACAGGATGAGAAACTACCTCCGTTCGACAATTGGCACAAAGAAACCACCCAACCATGTTTCCGAGCATGTGAATAATTTAAGGATTTTGGAACAACAAAGGGAGTTTAGGGAAACTTACCCAAACCGTGATTCTAGGCGAATCACAGTTCATATGATGGTCAAAAGACCAACACAGAAGAAGAAAACGATAACCCTTAAAGTAGCGGAGAGCCTTCGACCATGCTTGGATGATGTCTGCCTCTATCTCGAAGCCAATCAAAATTTGTTTATTGTCGAGTAACCCAACCACCACGGGCTCCTGGAGACCCCTTGAACTGAAGAGGAAATGATCAAAGTCATCCACTGATGGCCTCTTGTGCTTGAACTGATCCACAAGGGTGAGATTCAACAAGCTGGAAGATTCCATAAACTCGGAAGAATAGAGTTGGAGATTCGGCGCCCCATCGACCAGATATGGAACCTTAGAGTTTAAAGAATCTCTTGTGAACGGAGGGAGAAACTCCAGATTTGTGAAAAGAAGGAAGCCCGTAGCCCTCCTATGAGAGAGTGATTCTCCCTCCCCCACCAAGGGGGGAGGAGTTGACACAGGGGCCACCGTCGTCACCGGAGGATGGAACAGAAAGGGAGAGAAGCTCCCGACCCCGTCCGGAACCTGCTGATTCGGAAAATACATGCCCATAAAAGAATGATTTCTCAACCTGACAATAAATATAAAAGTAATGCTGAGAGAGCTTGAATCTATATCTCGAAGCCCTGACCATTGTACTCAGTCAAATGAACCTTGGTATCCCCTATTCTACTCTGTAATAATTGCTTACTTATAGATAATTTTCATAATAAATGACATGTGTGGGGAAATATTATACAAGGGTGATTATATACATACCCATTAGGATGACCCCAAACTAATGGGGTAGCAGTATGAGGCATAATAAAAGTAGATAGCTCAACCCTTAGTAATATGAAAACAGAAACCCCAAAAAAAGATATACATGCTCATATAAGAAACCCAGATGAGAGAGAAATGGGGTATCCATATAACATCCCAACCCAAGAAAATAGTATACCAATAGTTCCAAGATTCCATCAATCATGCCCAATATCTTGCATATATTTCAGAAGAGTAACTGTGTGGAGACTCACCTCACCACTATTCCACACAGTCGATGTGGTACAATATCTAGATTGAGGACCCATTATTTGTTATGATAGGAGGGTTCCTCTCAATTAGTAAATGATCCATAACTTGACACAGTAGGAGGGTTCCACTCTAAATATATATGTAGGACCCACATCCTATTTCATCATATGGGTTCCAATATGTAGATAAATGAACCATGACCTAACACATCAGGAGGGTTACACTCTATAGGTATATAGATGATCCAAAACCTAATCCCTCACAGGAATGATACTAAGTAGATAGAGGACCAATTCCCTATCCATGTATGAGGGTTCCACAAAGTATATAGATAGAGGACCTATTCCCTAATCCATCATAGGGATTCTACTTTATGGATATAAGACCCATGCCTTGTCCCAACAGGAGGGTTCCAATATATTGATCCTATATTTTGTCAACCATGATCGAGTGTTTTCTAAAGAAGATTCATTCTTGTAACATCATTCATAATATCTCAAAATATACTATTTAGTTGACCATCGTGTTCTACATAGAAAAAAAAACTTTGAATAGACCACTTGCGGGCTAAAATATGAGTTCAAATGAGGGAGATAAGAGAGGAAAATGTTTCCTAAAAATGAAAGTACATGATATGTAAGGGGTTCCACATGACATATAGACCTTATCCTTTTACTATACATATATTTCTATTATATGGATCAATGTACATGTATCTCTAAACGACATGTAAGGAAACTACACAATTTGTCTCAGTCACCCGAGGATGAGCTGTATTCTCCTGGCTATGTCGGTGCCCTTACGGACATGTCTATGTACACTGGATATGTTCTAATACATGAATGTCCAATCATAATACACAACATGTCTGGGTTAGGATGGTACTTAGTGTGTGCTGCCTGCCGAAATCTTGTGTACTCTCTGAAGTACATGACACGTCTCCCACCATACACAATGTGTGGAGCCACATGGGATCTCGGACGTGTACCCACTATACATGCCAACCCAGATAGCTAAGGTTATGTGTTGTGTATTACATCCACATGGCGTATCACATTTATATATAACAAAAAACCCTAGTCACTGTGGAAACTAGACTACACGATGTGTGTTCATCCCAGTACACACATTATAGGTAGGATTTTCATAAAAACTCAGATCTTCCATGAGGATCCTATATCCAGGACCTCTATCTTGATTTATGATATAATTTCTTAATCTAAGTCTATCAATTCCCATTTCCTCACCATACATTTGTTTTTGGGCTCTAGTTTCCAGAAATTGAGAATCTGAATCGGTCGTATGAACCCGTAGTGCCTCCTGCCATCTTCTATAACCTATTGATCGATCCCAGATCCCAGAGCTATAAGAATAATTACACAAATCACACAAAGGATCATGAATCATACTCAAATTTCCATCCTTATTATGATTATCATAACCACCATGAATTCGGGGGTTCGATCATGCTCGATCCTACCCCGAGAAAGTCTAACCGCAACCCCGTAGGCCCACGGTGAAGAATAGTAAGAACTTTGGGGGAAAGTACCATAACAAAGGTGATCAAAAACGTTGTCCAAGATTTCTAGTCCAATGATTACAATCATTCAAAAATAAAGGTGTGAAATATGGAATAAAGATATAATAAATTGATGGAATTGTTTATTTTAGCACACATACACATACGAAGGATAAGAAAAATCCATAATTTAAAGTAGATAAATTAATCCATGATTGATTAATTCCAAAGGGTAGATATCCAAAACAAATACATGACCTACCATGATTAAGATCAATAATTGGTGAATAATGTGTTAACTAGTGATGAGGGTGATCTGCTACATTCGCTGCCTGCCGTTCTACCTCGATTTGATCTCAGTTCATCACACTACTAGAAACATGATCTTTCCCAACACTTCTATACCAACGGTTTGTAAAAACCGTTGGTATAGCTACTCTTTCCCAACGTTTCACCAAAACCGTTGGGAAAGGTGTGTTTTTGAGGCCCTTTCCCAATGGTTTTGGTGAACCGTTGGGAAAAAGCACCAAAAAAATCCAGCATTCGACCTACGAGAATTCACCCAACCAGAACCTATCCCAACGGTTTTGAAAACCGTTGGGATAGGTTCTTTCATTTTTTTCCAGAACTACTAACCGAGAACATTATATAAATCAAAATTTTAAATAATTATGATAATACATATATATATTTATGAAATTATATTTACAAAAGTGATGTTAGCTTAGTGGTTAAGTCGTTCGATTATAAACGAGGTGTCCTGGATCAAATCCCAGCGGATGTTTTATTTTTGGAATTTATATACCAACAGTTCCATCACCGTTGGTATAGATTTCATATTACCTATACCAACGGTTTTTGGAAAACCGTTGGTATAGACCTATCCCAACGGCTTACTTGGCTACGGTTCTCCAAACCGTTGGTAAAGGTTAGTTTTCCAGTAGTGTCATCTAATCTTGATTCACCAACAGAGAATGATGGAATCATATTATCAATAGTACCAAGTTTCTGCAGACCAACCTAATTATTTTCAATAATAATATATTTTTAGAGTTTTAATAGGTTTAGTTCATTTAATGAATGAATTAATTAATTTAATTAATGTAACCACTAATCGTTGCTTTATCCGAACATCCTACATTGACAAAATTTAGGTTGTTCCAAAGGAAAATAGTGCACCTCAGATTCAACCATGGTCTCATATTTTTAATATGATAATATATTTAGGATATATCCCATTATTCCTAAAAGATCATGCATGCACTATATAAAATATATTTAATATTTTTATAAAATAAATTTCGGGCACACTAAGCCTCAAAATCACACGTCGTCTCAGATTACGGATATGAAAATATCCCTTGATATGTTTAAAAGTATTACAAGAAAAAAGGGTCTCTAAATTATTCCATACTTTAATATTTTCACCCTCAAAAAGTAAACACTATTAAAAGAGGTGGGGATACTGAGCTTGCATCGAGATGTACCACTCTGAGTAGCTCTCCTGCATACCGTCATGCTGCCATAGCACACAAACTAATGGAATGGTCTGTACACAAAAGATATTTTCATAGAAATAATTGATCACTACTAGGTACTATGTGAAGGTATCTCCATCCTAAATTTATAGATTTCCCTAGTCAATAATGTGCATGGGATCATGCACCTCTCTCCTCAGTTTCAACACACAGAAAATGTCATGTGGCCACTCCAACTGTGGGGGTAAGGTGAGGTGGTAATCAACCTATACAATCCTCTTCATGATCTTAAACATATCGATAAACCTTGGGGATAACTTTCCTCCTCATTTTAAGTATAACATACAGGCCCACAACATATCATCCAATGCCCAACTAGTGCACTCAGTCTGCCCATCCATCTAGGGTGAAAGGTTGTACTCATACTTATCTGGGTCCTGAATGCCTCTTATAAGCCTCTCCATAACCATTATGTAGACAATAAATATTGTTCAGAGAAAATCGTTAAGAATACCCCATGAATTCGGATGATATCTTGTATGTAAAACTTCCCCAAAATCTCCACTAAAATATACTCATAGATAGCAAGGATGTGACCCAACTTCATAAGTCGGTCAACCATCACACAAATGGAATCTTGGCCTCTTACTATCTACATAAGACCTATCAATAAGTCCATGGATATTCCATACCATTTCTACTCTATGATCTCAAGAGGCTACAACAGACCTACATGAACCTATTGCTCAACCTTCACTTGCTAACGTGTGAGACACCAGGAGATGAACTCAACAACACTCTACCTCATGTAGCCCAGCAAAATTTTCGATGAAGTTCTTGGTACATATTCCCTATGTTGAGATGTAAATCCAAATAATAAGTGTGAAACTCCCTCATCACCTCCTCTCACATCATGAATTGGACAACCATTTTCCCTAGAAAAGGATGACTTGATTACCTCATTTATAAAATGAATATTGTGAATCTCTTAGTAATATATGGTCATGTAGGAACTTACTATTGATGTCTCAAAAATGAGCCTCCCTCAAACACTAAATAAGATGAGGGGTCAAAACCATTGAATAGAGAAAATATGTACCCTCCTCTTTTACTTGGGTCAGCTTTAAGGATGCCAAACTCTTAGTCACCTCCTATACCAGGCAATAATGAGAATTCATTCTATTGTAATATTCCACCACATTTGTATTCCCAGGAGTATATAATATATCAAAGTCAAATTACTATATTAAATACAACCAATACCTCTTTTTCAGGTTTGTGACTCTCTACTTGAAGACATACTTGAGACTCTGTTGGCTTGAGTAAACAATAAATCACTCTCCTAGAAGATAGTGCCTCAATATCCTTAGTGAAAAGACTACCGCTATCAACTCTAGTTCATGAGTAATATAGTTAAGCTCATGGGGTCTCAAATACCTTTAACTATATGTAATTACTTCCCAACACTAAATCAACATGCAGTTGATCCATTATTTTGAGGAATAGAAATATACTATATACTTCACACCCTCCTTTGGTAGTATATAAAATAACACATTTTAGCCTCATCATCAACTCATCCAAGGCTCTATGGCTCTACTCAGTCTAGGTAAACATATTTCCTTTCTATTTTAGGGCATTCAAAATGGATTAAATCTTAGAGATATATTCTATGAACCTCCGGAATCTAGAAATGGCTCTATAATAGTTCCCCATGATATTGGTACTCTCAAAGCATGTCTAGAATACATCGTTAAGTGTCTCACCTACTTCTACTCAGATGTCGAGGACATGAAGGTGTAAAATAAGAAGACTACTAAAAATGAGTAGAAGAAGGGTTTTAGGGACACATTTCACATGTTTATAAACACTACTAGGGAATTAAGCGTGTTAAGTGGTATCACCATTAACTCAAAGAGACTAAAATAGATTTAGAAATATGCTTTTGGTATAGTATACCCTCAAACCAGGAGCTGATTATATCCCGTCCTGAGGTCAATTCTGATGAATACTTTTACCCAATCCACTGGTTGAAGAATCCAAATATTATTGGGGGAGGATAATCCTTCCCGAAAGTCACATAATTTTGGAAACTTTTATCCACACCTCACCTAGATCTCTCATCCTCCTCTCATGAAAAAAACAGAGGTCTTCCTAGGTGAATACATTGGGACTTAAAAATTCCCACCTCTATAGATCCTCTAACCACACCACTAGATATCGCAGCCCCACATGGTCATCTGACCTAATAGCGAAAACATCAAGCCATCCCTGGTGAAATTTTATATAGAGGTTTATCTCACGATGGGGAGGTAAACCAATAGAGTACTCAGTAAATAAATCATCATTTCCCACCATCATTGTAGGAATCTAAAATCTCATGGCATCCACTTGTCCAAGGCTAATCCCATCCAACCGATAAATCAGTTGTATCCTCTTGAGAATGATCTTATCCTACTCTTTATGGGGATCACTCCTTATCAAGGTGGAAAAATATTTCCCAAAAATTGGAAGCACTACCATACTCACTGTTATAAATCATTTGAGCTTTTATAGAAGACAAAAAATCCATACTAAGGAAAAAATCATAGGTTTTCATTATCTATATGGAAATATTTCATGTGATTACCTCTCTCCCAATAGAGTAAGGGCACCCCATTGAAAGAAATGTGTCATAACCCTTTCTCTCTGTAGGAACCTCTAACACAGGGGTCATGAAAAAAGGTCCTCTAATGGTATCTATAGGTCTTTAATAGGGTTCATTTATAGGGAAATTTTGTTTTACACTATGTACTAAAAACTCTACTTGAAGTAGTGGAGAGATAGGTTATACCCCGAACCACACTCAAGCCTCCTGTCTAGAATCCCCTTATGCTGGAATATCATCCTTTCCCATTCCTTCCTAATCTCCTCAACTAGGTAATTCTTTGACTCCCATCACACAAACCTAAAAAAACACACAAGTTAAAGGAAATCATCTCCCACACCTTGAAACTATCTAATTTGGGTAGCACTGACTCTCCTTCACAGCTTTAAATCACATCACAAGAATACGACTCAGTTGGAGTAGTGTTTCTATTCTTGGAATGTCTAAATCCACACTAAATATATCCATCACAAGGCTACAATGAAACCTAGAATCATCTTGGACAGGTCTCTCTGTGAGGACCACCATCTAAATGGGTCTTATCTGAGTAGGATATCCAAACAAAAAGTTTAGGACTATCCTAAACCACCTGATAAGTTAGTCCAGATCAACAAAAAACTTGGTAGATATCAATCTCTAGAATCCAAAATGCACACTCAACATAGGTGAATAATTTTCTAGTACCATCAAAAGCAAATATTTCTCTATGGAGAGCACTGGTTGTGAGTGAAACCATCTAGTCAGTCAGGGTCCATACAAGTTTGAAAACTCATATCACCAAATCAAACCAATCTACCACTACCTAGGGATCTAGTTTACCATGGAACCTCATCGGCCTCTAGCACTAGAACTTGTGAAGTGCACTAATACTTCACCTATACTCAACCTGCTATGCTGGTATAATTTACTACATGATAGGTGGGGGTTCTTATACCATCCAAAATAGAAGAAATATCTCACATGACAGACCCTAAAATGAGGTCTCACCACTCATAGAATCACCATCATGATCCTAAATCGGTAACTGAGATAGTTGTCTTCATAGAGTAATCTTGAAAGTGATCAAGACATACCACGATCAAATAAGCATATACATGGGGAGATGAATTAAGAAGGGTATTAAAAGTAATCAATCCTATATGATGGGTGTACCAATGTTACATGAAACCAATGTCTTGGTATATAGAGTCAACAAGTAGGTAGACAGAGTTATGGTGAATGGACACGTTGACTATTGCACCAACACTGGGTTCCCTGGCGTTAAATCAACACTCAAGACACTTTGACATTGTTTCACGAAGTTCCCAACCAAACCTCATAAGGAGAAATATTTCCCAAAATCATCCTAAGGTTGAACCACCTCTGATACCAATCTATTATAACTCGACCCACTGGGGCCCAGCTAGCAGGAGAAAGGCCGAGCCTCAACTACCCCAAGCCCACATCTATTGTCTATGGGTTAATGGTCAATGCTGAGAGGAATAACTAATATGGGAGGCCTTTTCCTACTGTACCTATATGGAAACACCCAACCATCTCAATGCAGAAGTGTAGGGGAATAAAAGTAAAAGGTAGTAACATCTAGAGTACCAACTATGCATGTAAAAATATATAGTGAATAAAAGAGTAAGACAACATAATATAAAAACTAAAGGGTAAAAATACATTTCCAACTATAAATATGTCTTAACTTGATGATAACTAGAAAAGTGAATCCAAGAGAACCTAGCTCTATATCTTTAAGATCCAACCACCGTACATGGTAAAATGCATCCAGGTATCCCTTGTGCTCCTTTGTAATCACCACCAACTTATTCATGGTCTGTATAAGACACGACATGTGTGAGGAAATCCTATGTAGTGGTGACTATATACATACCTAGCAGGATGACTCAAAGATGAAGAGGTAGAAATATGAGACATGATATAAGTATAAAGAACAGTTCATAACAAGAGGGAAATAGAACCCAAAAATAAAGATATATATTTGTAAGTTCCCAGGTATGGTCCAAGTATAAATGAGATGGGTAGGGGTGAATCAATGATATATTTTTTCTTTTAAGTTTTCTTATTAATGAAACAAACTTCGACTACAGTTAATATTTTCCTTCCCTACTGAAAAAAATAAAACAAACATCAACAGGATCACACGAATTTACAAGGTTCACTACTCAATAAGAGCAGCTACATCCTTGATATGGTTTGGAAATAATCCAATACCACACAGTCTACTAGAAAATAATCCTTTTTTGTGGAATAAAATGATTAGGATATGCCCTTACACTCATATAGAACTATGTAAACAATCCAAAAGGGAGTGTTCTTCTTCTATAAAATATATGTAATACATTTGTTGTATCAAACATGTTATGATGTTTCTTGATAAAATTTCACAAATATGATCTTTGAAAAAAAATCTTCACGTTCTTAATTAAAAGATGGTAAGAACTTCTTGGACTTCATAATGATACTCAATATGATTCTCAAGTCTGATTACCCAATACAAAAATTTAAATATGCCATAATAGGGTTGTGATAATACCGATTTTCTTCTTCTCCAATCTAGAAATATAAATACATTTTTCATGATCTAATTATCTAGGCCAATATGATAATTAGATAAATAAGATCTTCTATTATCTTTTATTATTCACTCTGACAAGATTTTTCAATAAAACACAATCCAAAAACTATATATTTCAAGAATTACGAAGCTTCTCCCTCCTATTTTTCTAGTGATCCATGTTACAAAATAGATGAAGTACTCTCCTCACATTTATAGGCTCAGAATAATGATTTAAGATAGATCTTGAAAGGTTTTTACCGATTTAAAAAAACTTCCAAATCTTCAATGTTCCATGAATCTAGGATCATTATTCGACTCATTCAATTACCCTTGAAATCCAAATCTTTATTTTACTTATTTAATATTCCTTGAATTTCTGATATTCTCTTGACTTCAGATCCCTTCAGTATTTCTAACAAATATTCAATCTGATTCTTATTTTTCATTCCAATTTTGCCACTATGATATTCAATTATGATGGTCATCCTAATTTCTTGACCCAATTGTAAATCTGGAATTGAATAATTCATGAAAAACTTCATTTCAATACTGATTCAGGATTTATATTTCCCAATATGATTTCTTCATTATGATAAATGTATTTTCCCACTCTAATTTTCTGGACCCACTTGAAAAAAAATCATAATTGAAGATATCTCATAATGTTTCTCTACATCAATTGAAAAACTAATCTTCTGATTCTGATTTCAAAATTATAATGAAGAAATCACTTTCTTTAATTCATTGATCTATATAAAACGTGAAAAATTTAAAACATATGTATTCCCATTATAATGCTTCATACCAACTAATAAAAACAAAAGAAACCAAACTCTTGGAGCTCAAAATAAATCCTATCCCCCTTTGACAATACTTTTAATTTTTTTTCAAAGAAAACTATTCTTCTTCTTATTTTATCTTGAACCAATTGTTAGAGATATTAAAAACTCTATTTATCACTTGACTTAATAAAAAATTATCTTGATGAGAAATGGTTGACTATATTGTTGACTGATCTTGGTATTTAACAAAAAAAATTTATTCAATTGTCCCAACATCTCCCAAGACAATTCTTCATAAAAAAACTGTAGCTTTAATTTTTTTAAATATTCCTTAGATGTCACAAGGAAACCAAAAGAATGTAATAATTAATCAGTGTCAGAGTATATCTGATTATCAGTGTCTCACTAAGTCCGATGGACTGGTTCCAATAGCTTATACTTCAGAAACGTCTTTTATTTTCTTATTATGATACCAATGAACAATTCGTAACCACTAACTTCATTATTTCAAAAAATTATTCTTATAATCATGAATTTCTTAATGAATTTGAATACATTAGAGATCAACTTCAGTATCATACAACTAATAATGGAAATTATTTTAACCTCTCATTCTTCAAGCAACATCTTTCTTTCTATCCACCTAAATTCCATTGGAATGAATACGATTGGAAACATCTTTTATACTCCTTTAATTTATCAAGATTACGTCACAAGTTTTAAAACCTACTTATGATTTTTGAGAAATAAAAAATATAAAATCATTTCCAGATTCTCATCGGATCCATGAAGAATCCAATTCTCTTCCTCATTATGATCAAAAAATCATTTTGGACCCAAGGTGGATTTGATGATCCTTTTCTTCGGAAATGTTCCTCTCTATATATTAGAATTTATTAATTATTTCTTGTCCAATTTTCATGAATATGATGGTATGGTGAGTCTTATATTCATTCTAATGGTTCTGTATCTGATTTTCATCTTTGAATACATACACTTCTTTAATTTGTATTTCTACTACCTTCTAAACATACTTATTTTCTTCAACATAATCAACATATTGATCTACTGTAAAAAAAATAGAACCAAAACTTTAATGGACTTCAAAAATATCCCAATTTGTGTTTATTGTTAATACCCACTAAAATATATTTTCTTATTTCTACCCATTTATTTCATTCTCCCCCTATTTCTTATCTCCCACATAATTGATAATCAAATTAAAAGGCTCCATCATGATAATTTTCCTTCTTATTTACAAATGATCTCATTTTTAGGGGTTGGAACTTATAATATCTAAATATTGAAATTCTTTTTCAAGAGAACATAAGTATCACGTTATATCCTTAACAATGATCCTTTAACTAAACAACTCTATGTTCACGTGGGTGAACCCAGTGTAGAAAACAAGAGTGTATAATCATGGTTATTAATGTTTTCCACTACAAAAATTTCATGTAATACATTTTCATGACTCATTCAACATTCCCATGACTGGCGAAATATTTGAAAGATTTTTTATGATAAAATTAAACTTCACCCATATCAATAAACATATCAGAAAGTCCATGTGTATAAAAGCAAAACTTTTCAAAAACTTATATTTTTTGTAACCTCATTATCCTATTTTGTAAGAATAGTAGGGGACTCATCAACTCCAGATTTCTTATTTTGACTCCTTCAATTCCCTGAAAGTTAGTACAAATATTAAATGATTTTTTTGAATAAGGAGGAAATGAATTTGTTCCTTAGAAGAAATAATCTGGCTTAGAGTCCTCTATTAGTCTTGAATTTTTTATTATTTTTCTTTTATTTGGAATTGGATGTGATTTCTCCCTTATGTTCATCCTTATTATATTTTGTAACAAAATTATTCTTATCTAAAGAGTTTTGTAATAAGGATATCAAATGTGTTAAACTTTAGTAACATATCCATCTTACTCACATCTCTTTCATCTTTTCTAATTCTGAAAATCAAAATCTATTAATATATTTTTATAAACATTGTTCTTAATTTCAAAAACCCTTTTATCCCCCTTTGATTAAGCTATTTTTTTGATTCTTTCTACTTTCTATCCATTTTTATTTGTTCTGTCCAAATAACTATTAACTATTTCTTAACAGACTCAACATGTTTACCTTTATAAACTTTCAAAGTATTATTCTCATAATTATTATAAACATCCTTCTCAGGATTATTCCATTGAGAGGATTTAATCCCCCTCAATCATTTCCTTAAAAAACGCTTGGAATAGTCATAATGTTTTTGGTTGAACTAACACATATTAGCTGTGTATTTGAATCCACCACAAATCTAGTAGTACCCATATAAGGAATACCTTTTTTTATAACTTCCATACTATCTTGAAATGATGAAATGATTCTTAGATACATTTTCATCATTAGTAATATAACTTTATTGACAACCAAACTTTCTGTTATAAACTAAATTCTTCCTTTAAAGATTAGTTCTTTTTTAGCCTTATCAGAACCATAAGTAATACATATTTTTCCAGAATCAGGATTTTTAGAAACTTCTAACTTCATGAATTTGTTGGTCTTGACCACATACATAAACTTACCAACTTTCTTCATATGAAAACCATTTCCATATTAATTATAAAAAATTAAAGGTAAATTTTGTTGATTCTTATCTTGTTCATAATTACGAGAACTTTCACTAACTTCAGATATATAATTATCCAAATTTTTAACCCTCTATTTAGATTTAGAATGTTTTTGTTGGATAGGTTCCAACTATTCTTATTTTTCCTTAAAATTTAATTTGATATGATCATTACGATTATTTTATTTCTATATATATTTGTTAAAATCATCAATATCTTTAGAACATTTATTTTTTATCAGGAAAAAATTTTTTATTGTTAGTAGAAGAGTCATCACATTTCATCTTCCCAATCTCTTTCTCAAGACACCCAATTTTCCACAAACATGATTTTAATTATTTTTTTAGATGAAATTCTTATTGAGTTTCTTCTTCTTCCTCAGAACCACTACTTCCAAATTTTTCATTGTTATCTATGTTAATGAAAGTATTTTCAACAATATTCTTAGCAGAATTTTTGGATTCAGATTCACTTTCAATAAAACTTTCCTCTTTAACTATTATAATAAACATGTTTTCTTCACCAGAATTTGTAAGCTCTTCACTATCATTATCCATATAAATAAATATTCGCCTTTTGGATTTAGATAACTTCTTGTCTTTATTATTGGAATATAATTTTTATTTATCACCCTGGTTATTCCAAGATCTTATTGGCCTTCTCTTTTTTTATCACTTATTTGAGTATAACTGGAAAAAAAGTGTCCAATGGCTCCACAACCAAACCATTTTAAGGGAAGTTCCTCTTTATACCTTCCTGTACCCCTTTTCAGTTTTTTTTGAAAAAAGGATAAAATTTTATCAATATTTTTACGTTCCTCATTTTCTAAATAAGAATATGAAATTTATTCTTCATCAAAAATCATTGTGGTATTTTCTTTCTTAGAATTCTTGAATGACATTTCATGACTAAATTTTATTTTTCCCTTCATCACTTTTTCCCTCCTCATATCACATGTGATGAGAGTACTATAAAGATCATCTAAAGATAATGTATCAGGATATTTATCTTATAATGAAGATAATTTTTCATCAAACTTTTTAGGAAGAATTTGTTGAGAAAGTATTGATTTCAATATAACATAATATTTTTATTTAATGGGGGAGATTATTGAAATTAATACTCTATATATTTATGATAATTTTGATGCTCACAAATATCCTTAATTATTTTCTAATGATTTTATTTGATAAGTATTTTTCAGGAATTTATTATTTTATTTTACTCTTGAAATAACGAGAATTTATTACTAAATTATTCATTTTTAACAAGTTTTGGAAACACTATTCATACCTTACTTATTTGGGATCTACATTAGTGTGTTCTAGAAACACTGTTCATACCATACGTCGAGAAATGTAGCCTAAGGATGAAAAGTGCGTATACTTTTTAAGATAAGAAAAAATTATGGTTAATCACCCATACATTATCGGCAAAGTATGGATGGAGAACCCTACGTTAGGATAGAACCCTACGTTCGAGATATCAGAAATGTATTGAAGGAGAACCGTATGTAATTATTAAATGTTATGTTTGTTTCTCAAAAGTATAGTTCATCACCCTAACTTCTGTGAGCAACCTTATGTTCTTGGAAAAGTATGGATCAAGTAAAATTATGGATCTTTTATTATTTTTTGAAAGTTGAAGAGAAAATTATGGATGGACAACCTTACATTTGTAATCAACCATACATTGTCAACCCTAAGTTTTAAGGCCAGGTCATCAAACTTATGTTTGGCATTAGAGAATTTAAAAAATGATATTTTTATGCAACGGTCAGCAAAATGATTATTAGGAGGATTTCAAGCTGATTTTAAAGCTGTTTTTTAAGTTTCACCTTGATCAATTCAAAATCGTTTTATCAATGATTTAAGGATTGAATTAAATGGAGTTTTTTATTCCAAGTCTTCAGGGAAGTTATGACTACTTTTACATTCCAATGATTGAATTTCGCGAGTAAGAAGGTGACTTTTATGAATCTAAATTTGCATTGGATGTGCTCGTCGTTATTATATATATGTACGTTTTCTCTTAAATAGAAGGTTATGATTAATCTATCATTCAAAAAGGGTGGAAAAAGAAAAAACAAAGACTACTCGAAACATATAGATCTACTGATTCAATTGGAGCGTCAAAGCTCTGTTTATTGAAAAAGAAGGAACACGATAGAAGATTCACTTATTCTACATCGAAATCTACTGTGGATATGCTACTGCTAAAATTGTGAATTATATTTCTATATTTATTGCAACAAGATTGACTCAGAACAACTCTTATGTAAAGATCATTATATCTAATGGTGACGATCTATCTACTGTCAATTTCATTTTGGTGTAATTGTGAAGAACAACTGGAAAGGATTTTCAGATTACAGAAATCATTATTTTTTATTCTTGAGTGACCAACTTCTCGTACTAAGCTGTGTAGGTTCTATGAGTGAACCCAAAGGCTTTGTTTTTCCTTAATTTGTAATGGTGTCAACTTCCTGTACTCGGTTGTTGAAAGGTCTATTGAAATGAGGACTAGATAGTGAAAATCACCAAGCTCGTGGAGTAGAGCGTTGGTGGAGTGGACTAGGGGATTTCTGTTCCCCGAACCACTATACATCATGTGTCTCTATACTTTATATTTCCGCTGAATTATTCATCTGATTAAAGTAAAAATCAGAACACCATCTCGCAAAGATTTCTGAAAAGTCACAATTCACCCCCCTCTTGTGTATATTTGGTATAATTAGATCCAACAATTGGTATCAAAGGGTGAACATTATGATAAAACCTTAACAAGATCAAAGTGATTATACAAAGAGCAGGATGACTAATGCAAGAGAGGGAATGACTATGGTCAGAGCACAGTACTTCAATGGAGTAAACTATGGGTGCTGGAATTCGAGAATGCTTATTTATCTATAAAACCCTAGATATAAAGTATATTTGAAGATTCTGACTCCATATGAAATACCAGAAAAACATGAAGCATGGAGTGCATCTACTGAAGCAGTATATGATATGAACTCAAAGGAAATGAATGCAATTATATGTGGTCTAGGACCTGAAAAATTCGACCAAGTATCTCAATGCCCAACAACATATGAAATGTGGCAAACTATTGTTGTTTCTTATGAAGGAACTAACAATATCATGGAAATGGGATATGCAACTTCTAATCTTAAATTTGATACATTCAGAATGGTTGAAGGTGATATTATTACACAAATGAATGGAAGATTGAAATTGATTTTCAATAACATAACCTCCTTGTGAGATCCCATTAAACAAGATGATAAATCTTTAAAAGTACTGAGAGTAATACCTATAAAGTGGAATGGAATCTCTGCTACAATCAGACAGTCGACACCTGTCAAGAACTTAACCATGAGATAACTGATTGGAACACTAATGATGTATGAAGATTATATGCAAGATGAAGCTAATGAACACAACGTTCTTATTAAGAGATATGACACTTCCTTGAAAGTGACATCACAGAGAAAAAAAAGTAAGACTAAGAAAAGTGTAAAAGAGAAATCAGAAAGTTCCAATTTATCAAATTCTGATGTGGGACTGGCTCAGCTAGCCGGAAGATTAACTAAATTCTATAGAAATAAGAAGGGATTCAGAAAATCCTTCAAAAAGGATGACAAGGAAGTCAGATGTTATAAATTCAAGAAAATGGGACATATCAAACCTAACTATCCTCAACTAAAAGAAGACAAGAGAAAGTAATTCTTCAAAAGAAATTATTATGAGCATAAGGACAAGAAATCCATGAAAACTACATGGAGTGTATCTGAAAACTCCAATAGCACTTCTGAATCAGACTTAGAGAAGAAAGAAGTAAATTTGAAAGACAACATGTGTTTTATAGCAGACACAGATGAGGTACAATCTTAGTAATCTTCTGACTCTAGTTATAAATATATTTACTCTAATGAAAAACATGCAGCCTACTGCAATATTCTTGAAGAAAAATATGATTCTTTTTTTAAGAAGCATAAGTATTTAAATAACCTTTACAAATCTATTTTTGATGAAGGATATACAATGCTAAAACAATATAAGGAGTTAACTGAGAAGTTTGACTCAATTAACACTAACAATACAGATTATGAATCAAGGATAAAATCTCTGAAAACAGAATTAGAAACCTATAAAAGTGCAGCCCTTGTTTTTACTACAAGAGAAAATACTTTGAATTAAATTCATGGGAAAAATGTCATTAAAAAGATATATTTGGAATTCGCAGTAAAGGTGAAAAACCAAAGCTGTACAAGAATTATTCTATTCCAATTAAAAATAGTCTAGATTGTAATTACTGTGGAATAATATGACATACTTCTAAAAATTGTTTCTTAAGACAACCCCAAGAAAGTGGTATTAAGAAATATTTTGTATCAAATGATTTATTTGACTCCTGTGAAATTAGAAAAACAATGTAAGTTTGGATTACCATATCTCTACTGGATAACACCCATAGACCCACCATAATATAGCTATCAAAGAAAATTGTATAAATTCACTTGCAGAGAGAAGGTCACACAAGTAAAAAGGACATATGGTACATGGATAGTGGCTGCTGAAGACATATGAGTGGGAGCTCATCAAACTTCTCTACACTCACACAAAAAGATAGTGGACTAATCACTTTTGGTGACAATGACAAAGGGAAGATCATTGGTATTAGAACAATTGGTAATCCAGAAGCTGTCTCAATCAACAAATTACATTATTTATAGGGATTGAAACATAATCTGATAAGTATTTCTAAACTATGTGATGATGGTTATGCTGTTGATTTTTCTAACAATTGTTGTTCTGTTTTCAAGAATAAACTGCTTAAATTTAGAGCACCTAGAACTGACAATGTGTATACCTTGGTTTTAAATTCCTTGCGTTAACAACAAGTAAAATGCTTAACTGCTAAAGTGAATGAATCTTGGATCTAGCATAGGAGACTTGGACATTGTAATGTATATGTTTTATATAAATTATCTAAGAAACAATTATTTTCTGATTTTCCTAGTCTCAGATTTGAAAGTAACAGATTCTGTGATGCATGTCAACTAGGCAAGCCACAAAAATCATCCTTCAAATCTATTAAAAGAATTTCTACATCTAAAACTCTAGATCTTATTCATATGGATTTGTTTGGAACTTTAAGAGTAGAAATCTTGGCTGGTAAAATGTATGTATTTGTTTTAGTGGATGACTATTCTAGATTTACATGGATTTTCTTTTTGAAATTTAAAAATGAAGCTTTTAATTTATTTGAATGTTTTTGCAAAGCTATTCAAAATGAAAAAGGTTTTAAAATAATTTCATTAATAAGTGATCATGGTGGAGAATTTGAGTATCATGAATTTGATTCCTTATTCTCAAATATGGGTATTAAAAACACCTTATTTGCGCCAAGAACACCTCAACAAAATGGTATTGTTGAAAGAAGAAATAGGACTATTCATGAAATGACTTAGACTATGACAAATGAATACAGTCTTACTACTGATTTTTGGGAAGAAGTTGTACACACATCCTTCTATATAATGAATAGAGTTTTAATTAGACCTCTTTTGAAAAAGACACCCTATAAACTTTGGAATAACAGAAAACCTAAAGTTAACTACTTTAATGTTTTTGGATGCAAGGTTTATATCATGAACACCAAGGATAATCTTGGTAAGTTCGATCCAAAATCGTATGAAGGCATTTTTTTAGGATATTATGCTTCCTCCAAAGAATATAGAGTCTATAATAAGAAGTAAAGGATTATTGAAGAATCAGTTCATGTAAAATTTTATGAGTATGATCCATTTGAGAAAAGGACATACCAAATGAATGAATCTGACTCTAATGATAAAATGGGACTTGAGAACTTGAAAAATGATTTTTAAAAAGATATAAAAGAAATTCAGTCCAGTCCAGAAGAAAATGATACTAAAGAACCTATGAGTGTACTACCTTGATAGGATAGAACCCAAAAGAATCACCCTTTATAAACTATAATAGGTGACTTAGATATAAGAATAAAAACTATAAGAAATATTGAAAGTCTTGTAGAATTCTCTGCCTTTCTATCCCAATTAGAACCCAAATCTATAGAAGAAGCTTTAGATGATGAAAGCTGGATGATAACAATGTAAGAAGAATTAAACCAGTTTAAAAGAAATGAAGTTTGAAAATTAGTTAAAAGACCACAGAATTGTCCAGTGATAGGAACCAAATGGGTCTTTAGAAATAATCAAGATGATCAATGAATAATAACTATAAATAAATCTAAACTTGTAGCTAAAGGATATAGTCAGGAAGAATTTATAGATTATGATGAGACCTTTTCACCTGTAGCTAGATTAGAAGCCATTAGGATCCTTTTAGCCTATACATCTCATATGAACTATAAAATTATTTCAGTTGGATGTAATGTCTACCTTTCTAAATTTTTATTTAATGGAGGAAGTTTATGTTGAGCAACCTCCTAGTTTTGAAAATTCTCAAAAATCAGATTCTGTTTTTAAACATACTAAATCTCATTATGGCCTTAAACAATCACCTAGAGAATGGTATGAAATATTAATCTCTTTTATATTGAAAAATGATTTATTTTGTCTGAATGGAAGATCCAAAACTTTTCAAGAAAATTGTAAATTCTAATATTTTATTAGTTCAAATTTATGCTAATGATGTAATTTTTGGATCAAATAATAAAACTCTTTGTCATGAGTTTTCAAATTTAATGCAAAAATAATTTAAAATGAGTATGATGGGAGAATTAAAATAATTTTTAGGTCTTCAAATTTATCAAAAATATTTTGGAAATGTTTTGAACCAAAGAAATTACATTACTGATTTATTAAAGAAATTTGGACTTGAAAACAGCAAGACATATACAACTCCTATGTGCACTAATATAAAACGTGACTTGGATGAAACTGGAAAATAAGTTGACAACATGTTATATAGAGGTACGATTGGTAGTTTGTTATATCTTACTGCTAGCAGGACAGATATAATGTATTCAGTATGCCTTTGTGCAATATTTCAATCAAATCCTAAATAATCTCATTTAACTACTGTTAAAAGAATTTTTAGATATTTAAAAGGAACTGTTTCTCAATATATTCTTTATCCTAAAACTTCTAATTTTAATTTAATTTCATAGTCAAATGCAGACTTTGGGAGTTGCATTTAGATATGAAAATCACATGAGGAACTTGTCACTTTTTAGGTAAATATATAGTATCATGGTCAAGTAAGAAACAACATTCAGTTGCCCTGTCAACAACGGAGACAGAATATATTTCTGCTGGCAGTTTCTGTGCATAATTGTTATGGATGAAAAACAATCTTATGGAATTTGGACTAAATTTTAATAATACGGCTATTTTATGTGAGAATACTAGTGCTATAAATATTTCAAAAAATCATATTAATCATTCTAGGACTAAGCATATTGATATCATACATCATTTTCTATGAGATCATGTTCTTAAAAAGGATATATCTTTGGAATTTGTAAGTAATAAAATTCAATTTGCTGATGTTTTTACTAAACCACTTCCCATTACAAGGTTTTATTTTATTAAAGGGGAGCTAGGTTTATTTAATTTTGAATAAAGATTTATTTTTATTTTTCTATACTGTTTCATTATTTAAATTCTGTTTAAAATAATTTATTTATTTATTTTTCAAACAAACGATTTTTTTTTCTCTTCCACGTGTAATAATTTATATTTTATGTTCAAAATATATGTAATGATTAATAAAAACACGGGAATCAAGGTTATCAGAAACCTTTTTTCTGCTAAACCGTTTCATTTCTACCAAAATCCTTTCAAACTCACGAAATCGTACCACTGCTCGAAAACCCTAATCATCGAACCTCAGAAACCCTAATCTTCAAACCATCAGAGATACTCACATAAATGAAAAAGACTAAGAGAGCTGATGAAGTCGAAACCAACAGTTCCAAGAAACAACATTCAGAAGGAAGGAAAATCTTACAAGGAAAGGCGATTGATCTCGAATGGCTATATCAGAAAAAACTCCTGTTGAAACAAGCATTGTCATTTCAAAATCACAAACATACATTCAATAGTGATAATATGAAATTTTTGTATGAGGTAGAGCTTTAAAATTTCTTTAAGTCTGTAAAATATACTCTGGGAGATAATGAGGACTCTATGCTGGCTAAGATAGAGGATAGAGATTTCTCGGTCTCTTCAGTTGAAATTGGTCGGATTTTGATGTGCCTTCATGAGGGAGTTTTTCATTTAAGTTTGAAAAATATTTGATATTATGTGCATAAATCAGAGGATATAATTTCTTTTCTTTTCAGTACTACATCTATAAGAAAGATGTTCATAAAGGATCTGAAGCCAGATCAGATTTGTTTTTAAAATTTTTGCAAATAGGGATTGAACCGAGGATGTCTGAGATAGAAAAGATATTATATCTCGATATATATATAATGTATATTTTTCTGAGTGATGTTAAACTCAATTTTCCTAGGTATATGGTAAGATATCTAAGATATTGTTTTCATATTGATTCCTGAATGAAATTTTACTCTTTTGGACGATTCATCGCCAAACTGTTATTTAAGAAGGATATAATGAGACTGGTGGATGCCAAAGTGCATTGTCATCACAGTATTTTGCTTAATTCTTGAACTTTAAGAAATATTGGCTATTTATGGGGAAATATAAAAGGAAATCTTTTTCTAGTAGGAGTTGTGGATGAATCCGAGAGTGCTCAGGCTCAATATTCTAAGTCCAAGGAGGGACAAGCTGAATCAAGAGTCAGCACTGAAGAAATAAGGATCTGATTTGAAGTGGAAGATACCCAGGAAGAAATAAGTCAGGATGGACTTCAATTTTAGAGGAAAAAAACTACGATTGCGGCACATACTTCCCCTAAATTGACCACAACAGATTTACTCTCTTACAAATTTTCCAGAGAAAAGGTTGTTGAAAAATATCAAGAGCATAATGTGGCAGTTAAAGATCATGATCTGGAAGGAATTGAAGTTGAAAGATCAGAACAATAGGTTGTAGCTGATGTTGAAGTTACACTTCAACAAGATAAGGAGGTAGAGCTTGTTGAGGAAGTGGCCAGATCTCAGGAAACTGCAGAGGATATAATTTTAGAAAATCCATTGGACGAACAAATTTCTGATGTTCGTGATGAGCATGTTTCTAAAGCTCACACAGAAGTACTTCAAGAGGATTTTTCTGCGGAAGATTCTGAAAAGGAATTTGAGGAAATATATATGGACCAACCTACTAAGGAAAAAGAGAAAGACAAGTCTGATGCAGATTCACTACCTTTAGTACTGCTGCATCACACTAATCCTGAGAACGATAATCAATCACAGAGTGCCTCTGATTCAGGGAATAAAGAAGTTGGAGAGTTGTACAGAAAGTTATCTCAACTGCAATCTGAGAATGATACTCTGAGAAGATCCTTAGCATCAGATTAGTTTAAATTTCAATGGCGTAAGGAGAGTATAGTTTCAAGGAAAGAAGTTGAAAATTTTAAGGATGATATGCTGAATGCTTTTTCCAAATTGAAATTTGAAATGGTTAGGAAGTTAGATTTATCAGATCTTAAATTGTTTATGTAGTCACAATTTGCATCAGTTGGGAATAGTACTGATAGAGGATTAGGTACTTCACCTGATTTAACCATAAGGTTTCAAGATATCACAGCTATAATGAGCAACATGAATGACAGGTTGCAAGATCTTTAATGAAACAGTGATCCATTATCAGTTCTATTAGACATTCAGAAATTATTGGTTGATCAGTTGACATCTAGTGATCCAGGAATCTTCTCTGTCTGAAATAAATTCACATAGAAGTTGTCTTTCTTTATG
Organism: Viscum album; assembly: GCA_963277665.1. Lineage (NCBI taxonomy): Eukaryota > Viridiplantae > Streptophyta > Magnoliopsida > Santalales > Viscaceae > Viscum > Viscum album. The sequence continues at coordinate 1,256,805,610 of OY728139.1, forward strand.
GAGAAGAAAGATATACATCACGGGTTTTTCAGAGCCAATCTCATTGAAGACACTCATATGACTCAAGATGCCATAGATCTTATTATTAAGCTCAGTGATGGATTAATGAAAAGGTTGAGGGAACTGTTAAATTTATTTTATTGGGGGACGAATTATTAAAAAATGGATAAATTAAATGGAAAAATTAATATTGTATTTATCTTTTCAAAATTTAAAACTAGTTGTAAATAATTTTTTAAGTTAATTTCATTAGTTATTTTATGGGTTTTGTGATCATCATAAAGTGGGAGATTATTGAGCAAGTGTTGTTTTCAATATTATAGTATATTTTTATTTAAAGGGGGAGATTATTGAAATTAATACTCTATCTCTTTATGATAATTTTGATGCTCACAAATATCCTTAATTATTTTCTAATGATTTTATTTGCTAAGTATTTAGCAGGAATTTAATATTTTATTTTACTCATGAAATAACGAGAATTTATTACTAAAGTATTCATATTTAGTGTGTTCTAGAAACACTGTTCATACCCTACTTATCAGGATCTGCTTTATCATGTTCTGGAAACACTAGACATACCCTACGTGCAAAAATGTAGTGTAAGGATGAAAAGAAGGTATACCTTTTGAGATAAGATAAATGTATGGTTAATCGACCATACATTATCGGAAAAGTATGGAAGAATAACCCTACGTTAGGAAGGAACCCTACATTTGAGATATCAGAAAAGTATGGAAGGAGAATTATACGTAAGTATAAAATGTTATGTTTGTTTCTCAAAAGTATGGTTCATCAACCTTACTTTTGTGAACAACCATACATTCTTGGAAAAGTATGAATCAAGTAAAAGTATAGATCTTTTATTATTCATTTGAAAGTTGAATAGAAAAGTATGGATGGACAACCCTACATTTGTAATCAACCATACGTTGTCAACCCTACGTTTGAAGGCCACGTCATCAACCTTACATTTGGCTTCGGAGAATTTAAAATTGATATTTTTATGCAACGGTCACCAAACTGATTATTATGCGGATTTCAATCCGATTTTAAAGCTATTTTTAAAGAATGATCTTGATCGATTCAAAGTTGTTTTATAAATGATTTAAGGATCGAATTAAAATTATTTTTTTTAAGCCGAGTCATTAGGGAAGTTATGAATACTCTGCACATTCCAATGTTTGAATTTCACGAGTCAAAAGGAAAATTTTATGGATCTAAATTTATAGGGGATGTGCTCGTTGTTATTATATATATGTTTGTTTCATCTGAAACAGATGGTTATGATTAATATATCATTCAAAATGGGTGGAAAAAGAAAAAATAGAGACTACTCGAAATATACAGATCTGCTGATTTAAGAGGAGCGTCAAAACTGTATTTATTGAAGAAGAATAAACATGATAAAATATTCACTTACTCTACATCGTAGATCTACTGTGGATCTACTACTGATAAAATTGTGAATTATATTTCTATATTTATTGCAATGAGATCGAATCAATAAAACTCTTATATGAAGATCATTATTTCTGAAGTTGACAATCTATCTACTGTCAATTGCATGCTATTGCAATTGTGAAGAACTTCTGGAAAGTATTTTCAGAATAGAAAAATCTTTATTTTCTATTATTGAGTGACCAGATTCTCGTACTAAGCTGTGTAGGTTCTGTGAGTGAACTAAAAGGACTTGTTTTGCCTTAATTTGTAAAGTTGTCAACTGCCTGTACTCAGTTTGTTGAATGGTATGTTGAAATGAGGACCAGATAGTGAAAATCACCAAGCTCGTGGAGTAGAGTGCTGGTGGAGTGGACTAGGGGATTTCTGTTCCCCGAACCACTATAAATCGTGTGTCTCTACACATCATATTTCTGCTACATTATTTATCTGATTAAAGTAAAAAAGTACAACACAATCTCGTGAAGATTTCTGAAAAGACACAATTCACCCCCCTCTTATGTATCTTTACTATAATCCGATCCAACAGAATTCTCAAGATCTTCTCAACAATAGCAGAATCTTCTAAAATTTCACCAAGACATTTGATAGTGCTGAAAATGTCATTCACCCTCGTAAAGAAGTCTCCAATGGATTCATACTCACCCATATTCAGATCTTCATGCTTTAATATCCATATTTTTAACTTTTACTTATTAAATTTTGTACTACCTTCATAAATGTTTTCCATGGATTCCAAAATACCTTTTGTAGTGGAAAATATTTTTACTCATAGTAAATCATGTTCAGAAAGTGATGAGAGTAAATAATTATTATCTCTTCTATCATTCTCAAGGTTTTCTTTATTAAAATTTTTAAGAGGAGTATTCTTTCCATGAGGGGGAAAACTATTTTTAAAAACTTTTGAAACATCATACCCAAGGGGCATAAGATATGGCAGAATTCTCCCTTTACAGATATTATAATTCCTATCATTTAAGATCAGAATCCCCTTACTATTCACATAACTCATATGTTCCATAATTTTTTGTCAAACATTGAAAAACTAATAAATTAAGGGAACCTTTTCTCTGATACCACCTGTATGTGACCAGGTAGGATCCAAGTATCACTAAGAGGGGAAGGGGTGAATCTGTGATATCTTTTTCTTATATGTTTTTTTACTAATGAAACAACATTCAATTCCTTTTTAATATTTCCTTCCCTACTTAAAAAATCAAACACACATCCACAGGAACATAAGAATTTATATGGTTCACTACTCAACAAGCATATCTACATCCTTGGTATGATTTGTAAATAATCCAATACCATACAATCTACTAGGAAAAAATCATTTTTTTGGAATACAATAGGTAGAATATGCCCTTAAAATCATGTAACGCTATGTAGAAAATCCAATATTGCATGTTCTTATTTTAGAAAAAAATATGTAATAGAATTTTCATAACAAAAATGTTATGGTTATTTTTGATCAACTTTAAAAAATATGAAATTTCAAAATAATTCTTCACTTTATTACCCATAAGTTTGTTAGAACTTCCTAGAATTTATAATGATACTCATTCTAATTTTCCAGTATAATTACCAAGTCCAATTGCTCAATAATGTACTATGACTCTATCAGAATATGGTTGATACAATACTGAATTTATTCTTCTTTAGTATAGAAATATCAATAGAATTTTCCAAGTCTGATTATCCATCAGAATATGATAATTATCAAAATATGATATTGTCTTATCTTTTCTTCTTCTGTATGGAAATATTTTTCAAAAAAACAAAATATAGAAACTTCTTCTTACTAGAATTTTGGAGCTTCTCTCTCCTATTTTTTGAATGATGAAAGTTGCAGAATACAAAAATTACTCTCCTCGTATTTATAGGCTCACAAGAATGGTTTAAGTGGGATCTTGAAAAGGTTTTCTCACTTCACCAAAACTCCAGAATCTTCGATATTCCTTAAATCTTTGATATTTATTTGAACCATTATATTCCCCTTAAAATTTAGATCTTTATTTGAATTCTTAAACGTTCCATGAATTTTGGATATTCTTTTGACTTCATCTCCCTTTAGTATTTCAAACAAACTTTCAATCTGATTTGGATTTGTCGGTTTGATTTTCCTATTATGAATCTCCATTACAATGGTCATCCAAATTTCTTGACCCACTTGTAAATTTGGAACTAAAGACCTATTAACAAACTTCATTATGTTCAGAGTCGTAATTTTGATTTCTAATTATGATTTCTTCATTACAATAAATAAATTTGGTAACTTTTATTTTCTTGAACCACTTTCAAACAAATAAAAACTGAAGACGTCTCATAAAATTTCTCTACATCAATTGAAAAACTAATCTACCCATTTTGATTTTATCATTTCGATGAAGAAATATGTTTTTTCAATTCACTGCTCTATATCAATTGTGAAAAATGTAAAACAAATTTCTTCCCATTTTGATGCTCTATACCAAATGATAAAAACAAAGGAAAACAAATTCTTGGAGCTTCAAGTAAGCTTCTTGTACCCCTTTGACAATAATTTTAAAAAGTAATAAAAAAACTCTGCTTCTTATTCTTTTATCTTGAACCACTTGTTAAATATATTCAAAAATTTATTTATCACTTCAATCAATGAACAAATTATATTGATAAGAAATGTTTGACTATTTTGTTGATTGATCTTGGTCATCAAAAAAAGTTTCTTATTCAGTTATCCCAATATATCACAAGACAATTCTTCATAAAAAATTTCTTATCAATATAACTATAATTTCATAAGGAATCCAAACAAATTTAATGACTTTTAAATGTTATAGTAACTTTGATTATCGACACAACACCAAGTTTTATGGACCAGTTCCAATAGATTTGGCATCACCAACTTATTTTCTTTTCCTTTTATGATACTAATGAACTATGTATAACCAATAAATTCACTATTTCACAAAATTAAATATTTAATCATGAATTTATTCTTGACTTTGAATAGTTTTAAGATCATCTTTAGTATCATCTTACTGATAATGGAAATTATTTTAACTTCTTATTCTTCTAGAAAAATATTTATTTCCAACCACATGAACACGATTAGTCGGAATAATATTGGCATAAATACGATTAACATGAATATGATAGAAAATATATTTTATACAAATTTAATTTATCAAGATTATATCACAAGTTTTACAACTTACTTATGATTTGTGAGAAATAAAAAAGAAAAAAGCATCATTAGATTTACATCTGATCCATTCAGAATCTAATTCTCTTCCTCATTACTATCAGAACCTCATTTTAGACCCAAGGTTGATCCAATGATCCCTTTATCTAGAAAACTTAATCTCATATATTTTAATTTCCAAGTATTTCTATTTTTATTACCTGAATATGATGGTATGGTGAGTCCAATATTCAAGTGAATGGTTCTGGATTTGATTTTCATGTTTACATAAACACACTCCTTCAATCTGTATTTCTATTACCTTATAAAAATAATTTATTTATTCAAAATAATCAATATTTTGATCTATTGAAAACAAATAAAACCAAAAATTAATTGGGGTCCAACAATATGTTCATATAAGAAATATAAACAATAGATAATGGGGATCTTCATCTCACAACCCATCCTAGGAAAATAATCTACAAATAGTTCTAATATTCCATCAATGATGCCCAATATCTCTTATATATATGAAAAGAGTAACCATGTGGAGACACAACTCACCACTATTCCACACATTTTAGGTGGAACAATATCTAAATAGAGGACCCATGTTCTGGTAAAATAATATGGTTCCACTCAGTAGGTTGAGGACCCATACCCTAACATAGCAGGATGGTTCCACTTTGAAGATGGATAAAGGACCCATGCCCTAGTCCATACGGAAATTCCACTATATATATAAAGGAACAATGTCCCATAATATTAATACGGTTCCACAATGTAGGTATATAGAGGAACCATTCTCTAATCCATCAGGGGTTCTACTCAGTAGATAGATGACCCAAGACTTTTCCCAATAAAAGGGTTCCACTTAGTAGTTAGATAGAGGACCCACACCCTAATATATTGGGGGGGGGGGTCCACTCTATTGATAGATGACCCATTAATTTCCCTAGGAGGAGAGTTCCACTCTGTTGATCATATCCAATCACTACTGTCATCAAGCACCACCAAAAAAGTGTCATGATCAGAACATCTCTCACCATATCACAAAGTTCTATATGAAGGCCACCATCATGTTCTATGTGAAAAAGTACTCAATATAGGATACTATTGGGACAAAATATGAGTCCAAATGAAGAAGATATGAGAGGTATAAGTTTCCTTAAAAAAGTACATTGCATGTAAGGGGGTCCACACAACATGTGGTCCCACTCATTTACCTATCCATGTCCTTTCCAATACATGACTCACTGGCCATGTATCCGTACATAGTGTGTAAGGTAACTACATGACATGTCTCAGCCGCCTGAGGATGATCCATGTTCTCCTGGATATGTCCATGTCCTTCAATCCATGTTCATGTATAATTTCCATGTGCTAGTATATAGCATTCCCATTGAAACACATGACATGTCAGGGTCAGGCTAACACTCAGTGGGTGATTTCAACCCAATCCTGGGTACTCTCCGAAGTAACAACATGACTCCCTCCATAAATGGTGTGTGGGGACACATGGAATCCTAGGTGTGTACCCTCTATACATGAAAATCCGGATAGTTAGGGTTACACAACGTGTAGTCCCTCCACACACAATGTCATATTTAGATCCATCACAAAACCCTAGCCACCAAGGAAATCAAACTACAAGATGTGTATTCATCCTAGTACATGTCGTTTATTCAGTATGTTCATAGAAACTCTGATCTATCATGGGGATAAAATATCAAATCCTTCTGCCATGTTTTATTTTAGAATTCCTAGATCTAAGGTTGTCCATGCCTGTTCCATCACCAACCATCAATTTTCGAGATCCAGTGGTCAAAAATAGAGAATCCAAATAGCCCATAAAAATGATATAGCACATCAAACTATCTTTAATTGTTTTTTGATCAATACCATATCCCAAATCCATAGGAATAATCTCCCAAATCCTATAATAAATCAAAAACCATCCAAAAATACCTATCTTGATCATCATTCACATAACTTACCTATATCCAAGGGTTAAATTGTGCTTTAACCCACCCCAAAAACATCGAACAACAACCTTGTAGGCCCATGATAAAGAATGAAAAGAACTATAGGAAAAAAGAACCATAAAAATTTGATCTGGATCATTGGCCAAGAAGTCTTGGCGAAATATTTCAAGTAGTAAAAAACTAGGCTGAGAAACATGGCATATAGATATAATAAATTGAAAGAATGATTTATTTCAACATACAGTCTCATGAAAAGCTTTGTAAAATGCCATAAATCAAAGTAGATAAATTAATAAATACTTGATTAATTCATAAAGGTGTAAATACAACAAAATATATTCCCTAAATATATTTAGATTGATTATTGGTGAAGAATGTGTTTTCCAGCGATGAGGATGATCCATTGTGCTCGCTTCATGCCGTTCCACCTAGATCCGATCTATTTTCATCATCTAATTTGGATTATCCAATTAATAATGGTATAATAATACTCTAAAAAATTATAGGGTTATTATGATAACCCTAGTGATTCACCGTAATAGTGTATTTATAGAGGTTTAAGCAGTCTAGGTCATTTAATTAATTAATTAGTCAATTCACATAATGCACTTGCCAACAAATACTTTATCTAAATGTCCTACGCTGACCAACATTAGGTCACACCTAGGGTAAATCCCATGATCCAGATTAAATAATGGTCTCATATTTTCAATCCTAGACCCTATTTATAATATATACAATTATTATTAAAAAAATATACATGTGTGATATAAAATATATTTAATAATTTTATAAAATTAATTACAGGCACACTGGATCTCAGAATCGCATTCTCTCCCAGCTCCTCACTTTGAAAATATTCCTTTATATATTTCACAGTATTGAAAGGAAAAAATAAATCTCTAAAGGTTTATTCATGGATAGACCTCAAGTCTTATTCTCTATAAAAAACATAGGACTCCTAATTGGGGGTAGTAAAGGAGACACATTGAAAAGAATAATCAATTCAGGATTTATGAGAAATCAACCAATCCATTCTGAGAATATTGTCCCTAGGTTTCATATCAAGACCCAAAAATTACCATAGATACTATATTTTAGATAAAGAGTAAGCACAAGAGGGTCATCAAATACCCTTCTCTACATTTATCCTGAGAGGTGTTGCAATTTTCATCACATAAGTCATGATCTCTATATGAATATTCAATAAGTTCACAATGGGGGTTTATATTAAAGAATGAGTGGAACATGTATAAAATAAACTGTTTACTAAAAATGATGTAATATTAATGGTACCACTTGGCATGAAATAGATCAAATTAGTTCTCACTAGAGACTCATCCACTTCATGAAGTTTCTTTATTCTTGATGCTTATGGATGAAACCCAATTGTTCTTGAAGCATCTGACTGTGCATCAAATCATATCAGTATTGAAGAGATAGTTCTATTCTATAGAGTGGTAAAGAAATATAAAAATATTTTCATGTTTCCTGAATGACCACATCAGATAAAAATCATTGATTCATCAATGAATGAACATTTCAAGTTCCCAACCTTTCCACATTAGAAACAAGTTAATAGGAATTTACATGACACTGCAAATGACATAGAATAAGTCTTGTGCCAAGAACCACCACCACTATTTCAACTATATGACTTATTCATATTTCTATTCCCTTTAAAGGAAATAATAAAGCTATAAATGTGAGTAGGAGGAACTCCAATCAGTCACATTTTACCAAATAGGTCAATTTGTACCATTAGATACCTATCTATAACATTAGTGTATGAGGTAAGATTGAACATAAATACTTGAGACTGAATATTTGATCAAAGACCTACCCAAAATCTTCAAGATTTTATCTTCTCATGAAATATTACCTCATGTGAAAACTGAGAAAGTTACAAAAAACAATTGAAAAACTAAGTTACTATCCAGTCACCTTGGTGAAGGCTGAGAAACTCTATGGACTTCTCCAAACCATTGACTATGGATTGTATTTCTCTATGGATATATTATTTAATTCTTTCCACACTAATACCTCATTTTTCTTTACCACAACTATAACATCCCAACATCTCCTATTAGTCCCCTCAAGATTGAATATGGAACACTTCAACTTAATGGAATCTGACATATCCAAGAACATGAAGAGATGATCAGTCTTTTGCAACAAATCCTCTTTCTATTTAGGATCCTTAGTTCCCTAAAAATATATTGGTATCAAATGAAGAAAATACTGGAATTGATCTATAATATCATCCTTTTGAGGTACTACCTATATCGCTATAATGGGAACATGTTCTACTTCTTAACCTAGTGTTTAGACCATGTGCACTATTACCTCTATGAGGTTATGATCCAATGGAGGGTTTTCTTGCTGTGGTTTATTAGAATCTCCTTCCAAAATCATAATTGGACATCTTCTTGGGGGAATAATACTATAAAAACCATGAAACATCAGTATAGATGCTAAAGAACATCAACTCTATCAATTAGGAATTCAACTTGGGAACAAAAAAATCATATCAATGTTTGGGAAAAGGCTAGAATCAGATCAAACAACTCATAAAAGACACTTTTTTGAACTATCCATGGTTACCCAAGGCTCACTATTTTGAGGCTTGGATTGAAAGTTGTGCATAACCTATCCATTTAGAAATTATAATCCCATATCCTATCTACTATGAAATCTCAAACTACATTCCGATATTTAAGTTGAGACTTAACCTCCCATTTGATACTAATTTGTCACAAACCAACCTAGATAACCCATAAACAGGTACCCAAAGAAATCTTCACATAGATAAAAAGGAATTACCAATCACAAAAGGATGGATACTAGTTCTTGGACATAAAAAAATTCAAGAGGGATCAATTTTTACGAAATAATAACTCTAGTAGTTAAAGGAAATATAAAGAAAACATAAATAGTCATTATACCAAAACAATCATCAAGAGAAAAGTAACACAAGGTAGAAAAGAACATAAAAATTGTACAATAATCCAAGTAATCACATAAAACAAAATGACATAAACACCAAGATCTACTTATAATAAGTGGATCACATACCCTACATATCACCATAAATTCTCAAGGTTTCACTATCAAGAACACCCACCACCTCCAAGAAGTGATTTCCCTTTTACACCATCTATATTTGGTTTCAAAAATTGGAATTTAGGATTAAATACTTCAATAAGTTATAATAATTATCTTAAAAATGGGTTGAAATAGTTTAACTTAACAATATCTCCCTTGATAATAATTTTCAATCTTTACCACTAAGTCCTCTATCAGTATCTTTAAAACCCTTTCGATCTCAAAACTCATTTGTAGCTGTATGGTTCACCCGACATGCTTCTAGTCATCACATCCTGAATAAGGTGAAACACCACCTCAATATATCCCAGATTACAACCTTGTTCATAAAATCTTCTAAATTCTAAACTCTATCTAATTTTTATAGATACCATTAATTTGTCATCCAATAACTTCTAGATAAAGTTATACTTCTGCTAAATATATTTCATCCTAGAGTGAAACATCACATTTTTAGCTAAGTGGATACCACTATCTGAATCACAAAAAAAGGATTCAACATCCTACCTTATTTTTAGATCTTTCATCAACCCCTATAGGAAAATAATTTCTTTCCTAGCTTCCATTAATGTAATGTATTCTTCCACTGTTTTCAAAAGTACAACTACCAGTTGAAGTTTTGACATCCAATTTATACTTTTTTCGTCCAAAAGTATACACATAGAATGTAATTATCATAAAAGTTTATAACTCTCCCCAAATTATTGAATATTGAAACCCCTATAGTGTTTCATCCATTCTGAAATAAATATAAAAACTTTCAGAGCCTTTGAGATAGTGAAGAATCCACTTTACTGCTTCTCAAAGTTCCCTTCTAAGATTATCTATGAACCTAGTAGTAACTCCTACTATGCATGAAATGTATGACTGTGTAATAATCATGGAATACATGAAGATTCAAATTATAGATGAAAAAGTGACCTTTTATATATACTTGGAATCTTCTTCCATTCTAGGTGCCTTCTAATCGCTCAAATTGATGTATCCATGTAACACTCTGAGATTTTATTAACAATTTCCATTTAAAAAAATGTTATATTGAATAGAGTATTTCACACATAACACACAATTGAAATGAACCATGATACAATTTATGAGATAAAATATACAAGATAAACTTTTATACATTATGATAATGCAATAATGAAACAAAAATATAATATTTAATTAAAAAGTTTATCATAAAAATATATTTTTTACGCATCACATATTATAATTATATGATGTATTTATAAAATATGAAGATAGATTTTAATATTAATGTATTAGTAAAGATAAATTTTTAGAATATAAATAAATAATTTTAATGGTATTTATAAATGAATATTTAATATCAATGTAATATTATTTCAATGAACTGTTTTTTTAATAGTGTTGCATTTTTAATTACTATTGACTAAAGATTGACTTCGATGATTTTTTTGTTATTATTTAAAAAAATTAAATTAACATCCATCCAATAGTTATTACTAGGCAAGTGATAAGAATAAATTCATTTTTTTTCTTAAAAATGTATTTTTCTAAAACATTCCTTTTTATGTGCTATGATTTTTTATTTTAAGAAACTAAATAACAATTAAATCTTGATAAATTATATTTTTAATAAGATAAATATATTAATACCAATTTAATTTATAATTGATATGAAATTAGGAAATTGATAGTAAATATTTTAAAAGTTCATTTTCCAATAAAAATAACTTTTCATTATATTCTATGTTTCCATTTAAAATTTAAATTAATAAATTTTGGAATTTTAATTTGGAAGAATTTACTCCATTTCTGAATTCATTTTTTCAATATTAACCACGAGTAGATTTTGTGGAATTTTCTAAAATGGTTGATTTTTAGGGGAATAGTGAAAAATATTGTTTTTAACAACACCTCTACTTTTAGGACATTATCATGATGTAAGCATGAATTAAAAATTTATAATTTTCTTTACGAAATATTTATTTACTTAATGATTAAAATAATTTATTTTAAAATAATATTGTGAATTTAGAAAACTATTTCTAACATTTTGATACATAAAGAAATATTTTATCTCAATAAAAACTATTTTTGGCCATTTTCTTTTAATTAAGTATTTAGTGGGTATATTTCAGTTTTCCCTTGATTTGAAAGACACGTAAATTTTATTTGGATAATAATAATTAATTTAATTTTTTGGAAATAAAAAACATTCATAATTTTATCCTGAACTCATTTTTATACTTAAAAATATATTTTTCTAAAAACTGTTTATAATGTGTTATACATTTATTATTTTAGAATTAATTTTATTAAATTTGAAAATTGTATTTAATAAAATAGTTTTCATATTTCAAAACAAAAGGTCCAAGTTATGTCATAATTTCAATTTTTTAGGAATAAAAATAAATTACTTATGTAAACATCACTCACCATGGTAAATGCAAAAAATGTTTAAAGTATTAACCCAAGGGTAAAAACATAAAATTTAATAATTTTTATTAAAATGAATGTATGAGGAATTTATCAATCTCATATCATATTTTTTTCTTTGTGTGCCAAATTTTAACCCACTTTCCTCAAAATTTGACTTTATATATATATTAAGCATTAAGTATTTTCAAAAAATATCACCCCCTACACTCATAAAAGGATCCTTCCACCACCCCTTCAAATCCAATAAAAAATTTGAATTCCCCAATATTATCTAACTTATTTCCTTCCCAAATAATCCTATGTAAATTTATTGAGATTTTGGTCCTTATAATTTTCTCAAGTCACTTCAAAATCATGGAGGTTTCCAAGATAAGATTAAATTCAATGTTGTCATAGACCAATAATTAATTATTTTAATGATATCAAGTCTTGTTTACATTATTATTAATTAATTCTATGTTTTATGTTAGAAGCAAGTATTTTTTTACATATGAAAATAATCCTTGTTTTTAAAACAACTTTAAAGATAGAAATCGACCACATGAAAGAACATAATTGGCCATGTGAACTGAAAAGTTACAGTGTGTCAAATGAGTGCCACTTCTGTCAATTTTTCTAAGTACTAGATTGAATAAAAAGATGGATTTATCAATAAAATGAAGTAATATAGAGCATAGTATAATTTTAAAAAGGATGGATGTGACCACACGACCAAGTGGATTGGACATGTAATTGATTGATCAAACATGGTGGAAATTTTAAAAACTCATCAATCAACCACAAGAGTAACCGAGTGACCACAAGGACAAATAAAGCGACTGTAAGATATATAAAATATTTTTTCATTAAAATAAAAATTTATTCGAGTTATTTTATTTTATTCCTAATCACCATCATGATGTAAGAAAGAAACCACATGATAGAGTTAAAATTTTGGAAAAGTGCTGAAGTGACTCTATGATGACTTTAAGCGACCACATGACAAGATGAAGTGACAACATGTTAAATAATACCACAAACAAACTATTAATGGAATCAGTTAATGTTTTTTCCCAATTTTTGAATTGATTATAAGGAATCAGGATAACATGGAATATTAAATCAAATATTCTTAACTAGAATTATATTTTAGAAATATATTCCAATGTCCATCTATAAAGAATTAAATACAAAGTTAAAACATTTATTACTCCTTGACTTCATTATAAATATAAGGATATTTAATTATTATCCCTCAACATGTATTTTTTGGTTTACTTTCTCTATTTAATGGAAGAAAAATGTCAAGGAAAATATATAGATCAAATATTATATAAATAGAAACATACATGCTTCTACGAAATTTCAAAAACCCGCGACACTCTTTTTTATGCTATGAATCACTGAAAGGTATAATTGAAAATTTTCTAACCATTCCATTTTCTCTAAGAAATAAAGGAATATATGATAATATAAGAGAACACATATAAAAAAATAATACTTGATCTATGTCAAAACCACATCTAACTTCATCTATTTCCCTTTCTATTTATTTTACATTCCTTTTGAGTTATGCTTAGTTTATTTTGTATATCTATTATTTGCATACTCCTTTATAATATTAAATATAACTTTGATACTGTTTATTTAATTTTCATCATCTTTATATTTCCATGATAAATTGTGGAAGAGACTGTATAATAACCTAGAAAACCCTATGTACTATTATAATCTATATACATGATCTAGGTTGTATATTATTCTATTTGTATTGATAAATATTCTCAACAGTGGGTTATTATCAAGTAGAGAGGACTATATCTTAGCTTGATACTAAACCTATTATTTTTATATTTTATATGTGTTTTAATTTATGTTTTTCTTACTTTTTTTTAAACAAATTTAAAATCTCTTTAGAAAAGATATAATATTATATATAACTTTTACCAATGATAGTTTTACTATTTTATGTGAGTAGAGTAATCTTGAATGATTAGGTTAATCTGAAGTTATTCTAACTCGTTATTTGATCAATATCATGAGTGGTTATTTCAAAAAATAAAATTATTTATACCTACTCTATTAGTTAACTGGGTGTTTTATAATTTTTGTGATTTTATTTTAATATCATTTTTATATAATTCTTTATTGAATTCTCAGTTCACCCACTCTTGAGCACTCCACTCTAACCAATATTATTCAATATATATATTTCCTTATCTTCAATAATTATTACATATCTTTTTCTTCAACATCATATTAAATATTATTTATCACTATATTAACATTTTTTTCAAATCTTTAATCTACTATAAAAGTAGTATTATCATTAAAGAATAGTGTATTCTTATTCATTCAGTTATTATAATATGATACTATTTAGATCGGTTTTACCACCTAAATTAACTGTGTTAATATTATTATATCATGAATGATTAATAAATGTTAAATAATGTTATTATTATATAATAATAATAAATTTAAAATGTTCTCATAATTATACAATTATAATAAAATTATTCCATAATTATACTTATCTAATTAGTTTTATTATGTTATTATTTGAGTGAGTTTAACCACATACATGAAAATGATATGAATGTTTTTATCAAGTATGGTTATGGAAACCTAAATTATGTCAATATTAGGAAAGAACATTTTTTTCAATAAAAGTTACCAAAACAACGTCATTTTAGATTTCTTATTTATGAATTATACCTCAAAATTACATAGAATGAATATGATACCTCATAAATATTTATGGAAGTTTAATTTCTATTATTATGGATATTATGGAGTTTATGAATTCATAAAAATAAAGTGAAAATGGAGACCATTATAGCAAAGCATACAGGTAATGATTAAAACTAGTAAGTATCAATAATTAATATTAACTAGAAATAAGTATTAATAATGTAATGAATGGATATGATAGGTTATTACAAGAGGTAATAAATATAACTAGTGTTCTGAAATAGATGGTAAATAATTATATGTTTATTTTATAGGAAGTTATAATGTGGTTGACGGAGTAGTAATCCAAGGGTTCTTTTTCTCAATTACCATTATTTTAGTCATGGATTATATTATATACTAATTTAATTATGAAATAATCACTTACTACCCCATTAAATTATTATATATTAAATAATTTAATGTTATTGTACATTTCATATTTTTGAAATCTCTCGCTTAACTTATAAATAAATTAATATATTACTTAAGTCGTAATGGTTTTCGTCTCAATTTCCCTTTATTGAGGCATGATTTCATATTTGGCACCTATTTTTATTTTACATGGTTTAATAACAACCCCATTGAATTATTTAATCATATCTCTTCATTAATCATGTTATTTAAAAGTCTATCTCATAATATCTCTTTCATGTTCTTTTTATCCATATATTACCCATGCTTTAAGTGGTTTTCTCATCTTGATTTTCTTTATATGAGACATATGGCATATTCATTATTTATTTTATTTTGTTCGGTTTATATAATAACTTATGGATAAATTTTCCCATAAATTTAATATAATTAAATGTATTTAATAATCCATAAAAGTTCTATTTTTCAGGGGTTTTTTGATTAAAATGTTACTAAAAATATATGAGATTTTGTTAACACAAATATCCTTTCTTTGAGTTATAGAGTATCTTATTGAAATTATATCTTCTATATTTGGTTTCCTCCACCCTAGGATATTATTATATGATAGTTTCTCTTTTTCTATAGGCAAAATGAAATTTTAATTCAAAGCCTCTCCTGTGATGGGATTCTTTCACATAAAATTATAATGTTGTTAACAATAATTCCCATAAAACCTAAATGAACACTTTCTCTTCCATTTCCATATTCATTATTTCCATTAATTTTCTCCTTAAATATTTTTAAATCTAATTTTTTATGTTACCTTCATATTTCTCTTTACCCTATTTTAAGATTATGTTTTGTTAAACATTTTTATGATGAAAGTTTTAGTAAGGGTTTTTTTAAATGTTGAACAGGTTTATCTTTTCTCAATGTTTCATTTTATCTTACACTCTAAAATAAATTTGAATAAAATTTATATATTTTCAAGGATCTATTATTGAGATTTATTTAAAAATAATTTTTTAAAATGTATCCATTTTAGTTGATTAAAAATTATATTTTTTAAAAATTACACATAACTTATTCTCTTTACGACAATGTTAAAAATGTTTTATAATTACTATTTTAAAGGAAAATTACATTTTACTCTTTAAATAAAAAATATATATCTCTTATGGAGTAATATTTTATTAATAAACCTCCAATAACCTTTATGAAATACTAATTTAGGGTGATTTATTTTTTTGGTATCAACCTATCTACTTTTGATATTTTATTATGTGATGCCATTTCGAAATGTTATGAAACCCATTTTCTTTCTATCAGTTCTCATGATATGATGAATGATTGGTATATTTTATATCCCTAACCCTAGTAGCCTGAATACTTTGTCTACTTTTCTACATTATCATAATACACAAGGAATCCTATCTTGAAGGATTTAATAGTTTAGTAGTCTTAGTAAACAAAATACACACATTAAATTTTTATTACAATTGAAAACACATAATTCAAAAAAGTATATTATTTTAGAAAACCATTATCCCCCTTATCATATCCCTACATATCAATCACCAAACACTTCTTGTTATCCTGGGGAAAATAAAACATAAGATAGGGGTGAGCTCAGATGCTTAGAAAGGGTAAGCGAACAATGGAATATATGAATAAATAATGCATAATCAACATGGAAAGCTAAATATGTAAAACACATTATATTTAATAAATAACTTTATCATAATATGACAAGAATAAATGATGATCAAATAAATCCATATTAACAATCACATGATCTTGAAATCATGACCATAGATACACTAAATAGTTGAATAATCACATGGAATATCAATAACTGAATTCATTATGATTAAATACATAATTATAGACATATAATACATATAATTGATGTTTTGTACTAAATATTATAATAACTTTTAGTCCCTCTGAAAAGAAATATATATAAATTGGCAAGGCCTTATCCAAAAACCCAATCAAGTTTGTGTCATGAGACATACTGATGCATCAAGCGACTATAAGGGGACCCTACCATCACTTATGATGTCAAATGAATTCCTCATATTAAATGGATGAATCATAATAAACATAAATATTAATATTAAAAACTATCACATGAAATGTTAAAAATTAACCTAATCAATAACCATAATCATAAACCATCTAGAGTAATATGAATGGTATCAAACAGCTATATACCCAGTTAAACAGATCATAAACCATCCAAGAAATAATAAGGATAATATAAATATAACATATCCCCAGGGTATCATAAGGATAATGAATGATTGATGTTGTTGATAAATAGAAATACCATAAAATATACTTATAATTTTTTTAGGAAAATAACCTTTTCAGTTTGAAAATAACCTTTTAAAACAAAAGGTTCACAGAAAAAATTTTGAACCTGAAAATAATGTTCATGCCATACAAGTTAAAACAATGATTCCTTTCACATTTTTGGTAAAATCAAAATTGGAATTAATTGAATATTACATGATTGTTCCTTTAAAAATATTATGAAAAAACTATAAATGTATAAAATTTTTATCAACATATCATTTTAAAAATATAAAAAACATATTTGATTTTTTTTATAAAACATGTGTTTTTGTTGAAAAATGACTTCCGAATGAAGATAGAAACACAGTCAGACTTTCATAAAAACATTTTCTCAATAATTTTAAGATTCAAATAGTGTAAAAATGGTATTATTACTTGAAGAAGTTCATGAATAAACCAAGGTGAAGGAAATAGATTAATTTTAAGATAGAAATGTCAAATAATTCCCCCACGCAGGATCAAACAATATCGAATAATGATGAGATTGTGGAATGAACCATGAACAATATTGTAAATTTTGAATCGTAATCCACAAAAAAGAAATGACATAAAATGAAAATTTAAATACAATAAAGATAACTAAATTCATTATATAACATAAGAAATGATACACCACACAAAATAAATATGTTTTGAATATGGAATTCATCGCATGGAACTAAAAGTAAGATAAGAAACCCATACCTTAAGTCCCTTTCATCACACATGTTATTTATCTTCTAGAATAATAAACAGATGTTTATTATTTAAATACTTAATAACATTTTTAAAGTTTATTATCACTTTTATTTCAATTATTACCATTTTATATATGATCACTTAATCAATTAAGTTTACATTGTATATTTTTTTGATATTTGACTTATGTGTCAAAAATTACTTTTGTAGGTTGAATATGGTAAAAGAGGTCATTATTTAAACATATACAAAATAATAATCATTAAATAAAAATCATATTTATTAATTAATTATCATTTTAAAACAAAGCATGAAATATGTTTATGATAAATGAATTACTTTAGAATCATAGAGATGGTGGTTGTATGTATGAATGAGTAACGTTTCCATTATTCAATGATCATTATGGAAAGCTGGTATGTACTGAATAAACTTTTCAAAATTATAATAATGACATGTATAAAATATTATTTCTTTTAATATAATTATATATATCATCCATGTTGTGTGGTGATGAAAAGAGAGTCACATAACTTTGTGAAGGTGGTAGTCCGCACGTATACGAACAATGTTATCATTTTTCAGTGTAATATTGAAAATGATGTAATTCCCCGACCCTAGTTACCCAGAGTCAGTGCATTATTACATAATAATGGCATGATCAAAAAAGATCAAGTCTCGAAATACCGATTTGTTTAGTAGAATTGGAAATAATTGATACATTTATAAGTTATACATTACATTATAAAATGAAAAACTTCAACAACGTAGTCTCCATAGGCCACACTCATATCCCTTAGACTATCCCTATAGGTCAGTAATAGTATAATTCTTCGCATCCTGGAAAAAAATAAAACATAGAAAGGGGTGATCTCAGATGCTCAGTAAGGATAATAATATAGCGGAAACATTCATAAATAAGCATAAACATTTAAGTTAATGTAAGTCTAAAACAAAATCCTTTTAAACGTGAATTTCAGCATAATATGGAAAATATAAAATAAAATAATTCTATTTACTTATTCACTTGGATATTCTACTAGTAAAATAATCACATGCAATATCAATACAACTTTTTTAATGATGGAATGCATAATGCCATACTTTATAAACACATAGTAAAGACCTTGTGCCAAGAATACGAATAAGATTTTGTCAAGGCCTTGTTCCAAGACTCTAGTTTGTCTCATGAGACCTACCGATGCATCGAGGAGCTATAGCGGGCTCCACCCTTCACTTACTATGTCCAATGCATTTCTCATATGAAAAGATTTAAACAAAATATAAAAATTCGTATTAAAACTAGCATACGAAATGTCAATACTTAATCTATAAATCATGAATGGTATAAAAATAACACATCCATATTCAATCATATCACAAAACCTTCAATACAATATGGAAGTTTTGTATCATAATAAATCAATTTCAAAAAAACTCAGAATCTATCAAAGGATGTTGACATTGAGAAATATCTCTTTCTATTTTGAAATCATTTAAAATTCATATAATTATAAATAGAAACATTTATTTTGAAAATATTCTTATTATATTGTTAGGGAAACTTCAATGATGTTATAATGGCTAAAAATAGCTACACCCACCGTATAAGTTAAAAAAACATTCTTACCTTAATTTTGTCGAAAAGGTCATAAGGTACCTTGTTTGGAAAACGATGGAAAGATTCCTTTAAATGCATTTTATAAAAATTCAAACAATGGTATAAATTAATTTAACTCATAGTCTAGTAAATAGTAATTTTTTTGGAATAAATTTTTATGAAACATAGATGTAGATGATAAAGAAGCCCCAGTAGATACTTACGTAAAAATAACATCTGATAATAAAGAGATTGTGAAATTGACCCTTATCTTGTACTTTTACTTGGTCTAGGGTAGGTTAAACACCTATATAATGGTGAAATAATTGTTAATAAATTATACAAGAACCATATACATTAATATGATATCATATATGATCTTCTAATATTGATTTGTTAATGATATTTTAGTAGTATCATCGTTTCGAGTGTTAACTAATTCGTTTTCCTTTATATGCTTGCTTACGTAAGCCATGTTTTTTATGGATATTATGTATTTGATTCATATAAAGAATTATATTATATTACTAAACATTAATTTTAATTATAAAATGAAAATTATTCTTGAATGATTATTATGGGGAATGAATCTCATCGCGTTCATGGAGACGATTATCCGTACGTACGCACGAGCGAAAATATCATTATTTTGATATTAAAATCATATATAATTGGATGTTATATAATATAAAAATAACATTTATCATGTTAAATTTATTTTTTATGTAATTTATACTCATTATTATACCCATACCAAGGATGAAGTGTTTGAATAACGAACTACACCACGACGTGGAGACGATAATCCGTACGTACGCATGTTTGATGACTTTGTCATTTATAGGATGGATAGAATAATGAATATGATTGTACCATTTTTATAATAAGGTCACAGTATATATAATATACTAGATTTATTATTTTATAATAGAAAAAACAAAGAAAGAGGAAGTGGAAGAATAAAATAACTTGAAGAGGTGATGAAATGTTTACCTCTTCTTCGGGTTCTTCCAATTGATTTGATCAGAAGGGCTCCTTAGGTTGTCTTCATGACTATGGTAAGGACTCTAGAATTAAGGTAGGGAGGTTGGGAGGATATTTGGGTAGGGTTTGTCCGATCCAAAAGGATTTGGAGGTGTGAAATTAAGAGAATGGTAAGTGCCCTTTTATAAGATGGGTGAGAGGCACCTTAGGAAAAGATTGAAATATTATTTTATAATAAAATTATTTTCGGTTTTTAATGGCTCTAAAATGACTTATTTATATTCTAGGGTGGGGATAGGTCTAAAAAAACTCAACCAATAGGTTTTATATAGGTTTTAGTCATCATATTAACCTTATCTTTTAGATTTAACTCTCAGTTAAATAGTTTGACATTTACCATATCTCTTTGTATTTTTATTTTATATGGTTAATAAACTTACTAAAAACTACCAATAGAACCCCAATAGGTTCATTAATGACAGATAAAATATTATTAAGGAATTTTGGACGAAACATATATATTTAGGAATATTATATTAACCAATAATATAATATTTGTTTTAAAAACTCACTTATGTCAATTTTGACATTATTTAATAAATGATTTTTGTTAAAGTCCTAACTACTTTATTACTTAAAAATAAATTCATATGTTAAATCATAACATGTCATATTAACCTATAAAATTAGTTTAATTTATCAAATGTCTCAAATTACATTTATTTGTATATTTATAATATCAATTATTTTAATATTTCATTATTAAGGTAATTATTGTGTCATCATTGTGTCACAAATAAATTAAATTATCTAATATCTAAAAATTACAAATAAAATATAATTATGTATTAAATCTTTTTATATTTCTAATGAATATTTATAGTTGAATTTATCTTATCTATAACCCTATATTAAAAATGGTCTAGTTATTAAACCTTGATTTTAAATCTTTTAACTCTTCTTTAAATAAAATAATAATAAATGTCCTAATCTAATCCAAGTGGACCTAAAGGATCATATTTTATTCATAAGGTTATTTTGGTAGAATTGAGCTTATCCAATAGAATTAGGACATTTGTTAGGGTAATAATAATATCATTTTGAACCTTAATTACCCTATTTACTTTTAATTGTGGTAAATAATAGTAAAAAAGTTACCATTCACCAAAAATTATTTTCATCTTATTGAAGAAAATTTCGTAATGATATCAACCATGTCTCTTAGATTTTTAAAATTACACTCATAGAAGCGGTAAAATTATGTTTTATGCGAATTTTCAAATTTTCCTAGGAGGTGGGTAAAAGACGTTGAAAAGTCCAATAAAATTATATATATATATAATATTATTAAAAAATGACTCCAATGAATTGCATTGAAAATATATATATTTATTATGTATATATTTTGACCTAAATTAAATTTAAATAAAATAATTAATTATTTAAATAAAAATTCTGTTTTAAACAATAACGTAGTGTTTTCACTATTCATCAAAAATTGAAACTTTTCAGAAAAATACCAATACCTCAACCTAAGCTAATTTCAATATTACGAATCCAAAAATGAATTCCATTTTGATAGATAAATTTTATAAAAATTTAAAAAGTTGGGATTACTATTCATAACGGCTAGTTTGATTGGTCGCGGTGTGTTAGAATCTCAAAGTTGCGCACAATGCAAGCTATTGCATTATTCAAAGGGAAACGTACTGTGGAAGATTTCAGTGTTGCAGATGATATATATTATATTTTCATAATGATAAATATTTCATTAATATAATAAATATTTTATTTATATCACATATATTCATTACCTTTATCCTTATCACTTTCCTTGTAAAGCGTTTGTGAAAGACGAATCACATTGCTTTGCGAGGTGATAGTCCGTTGTACACACGAGTGAAGCTATCGTATCCCCTATAGTAAGGAAAGTAAAAATTTATATATAATATAATGAATCAAAAAATATAAATATGTTATAAATATCATATATATACTTTAGGTCTGTCATCATACCCAACCATGAGCAGTGGTAATAGAAAAACGTATAACATTGGTTTGCAAAGCGGTAGTCTATCGTATACACGAATGATGATTTCATAACCCATTTGATGGAAGTTGGGATGGTTTAAGGTAATGAAATTAACATAAAATAATATAATTATATTTAAGATACTTAGTTTATTGTATAATCATTGTTTAATAATAATTTAAATAGGTTTAGGAAGAAATAAAAAAACGCTTGTTGAATAATGTTACATCTTTTTTAGGAAAACTCTTTAGGTTTTCACCAAAATCCTTCATATGTTGGATTTATAAAAAACATAAGGCTTATATAATTAAGGTATTAAATTTTTGAAGTTATTTGGTATGTTATTTTCTAAAAAAATGGTTTTATAGTGTGTATAAGAGAGGATATGTGGGGGCCTTTTATAAGTGATGTGAGTGGAACACTTATAATGTTTGAAAAGAAAAACGAGTACCGATGTTTTTTACATTAAAAAAGGGTACAAAATTTAGAATTATTTATAATTATAAATTATAAGATCAATATATATAAATAAAATATATTTTAGACAAGTTTCTAGGTCATTGTAACCCTTATTATTTTAGTTTAACCCCCAGTAAATCAGTTTTTACCTTAATTGTGAAAAATAATTTTTACAGTGTTTACTATTCATTATGGTAACAAATTAAGATGAAATTATTATATAATATAAATTATTTTGATTTCATATATTGAATCCATTTTTAAAAATTCCATTCACATAATTGGAAAATTTTAATTTAGAATTAATTCTGCAGATGTGATGAGAAAGAGGGTTTTCAAAGTGTTCAAAAGAATACAATGTTTTTATATCAAAAATAAATATTAAAATTATTAAAATGAAATAAATTGGATTAATAGATATATAATCGAACTAATTTTACTTTATATCCAACTGAAAATATAGTTTAACTTTATAAATAATTTAAAAATGTAGTTTTTAATTAAAATTTGAAAATTTTCATTATTCCTAAAAAAATGAAACATTTCATAAAAATACCAAAACTTTAACCTAATATATTTTGGATATGATGTAACACCCCAAGCTTCCACACTACGCTTCTCTTTGAATAACACAATAGCGTGTGTTGTCCGCAACTTCGAGTTCTAACACACACCACAACCAATCAAACTAGCCGTTATTAATAGTAATACCCACTTTTTCAAATTTTATACATTTTATCTTTCAAAATAGACTTCATTTTTGGATTCAGAATATCGAAATTATCTTATGGTGAATTTTTTGTACTTTTCAAATAAATTTGATATTTTGATGAATAGTGAAAATTACTAAATTTTAATTAAAAACAACTTTTTTAATCAAAATAATTAATAGTGATAAATTAGGAATTTGAGTTATTTTAGAGTATAATTAGATTATATTTTTACCATTTAATCCAATGTTTGTCATTGGACATAATTTCAAATTTAAACTGGACATAACCAAGTGCCAATCGGTTGATAGTTATTATCTCTTAAAAACACGGTTTTTGTTTTAACAACGAGAATTAATTTTAAATTAATTTCTGCCACTTATGTGTCTTGAATTTAGAAAAATTGATTCCATATTTAGAATCAAGAGGTCCAAATTGTGTAAATAGGTAACTTTTATTTTTAGACATTTTGAATAATTACTTCAGAAACAATTTTATTTACCATGGTTAAAGGGTAAATCCGGTAAATAAGGGTAAAGAATTAATATTATAATAATAATAAATTACCTTAAAACGTGTCCTAACCCTATTGGTTGACACATTTCCGACCATGGGTATTTTTGGGTCGATTTTGGGACCCCATGTATCCACATGTAAGTGATAATGACACTTTATATTAATAAAGTTAAAGTAAATACAAAAATGACATAAGTATATATCTTTTAGTAAACCATTTTTTACATAGGGTTATATATGTTTTATTTTCAACTATAAATATTCATTATAAATATAAAAGGATTTCCTACATAATGGTATTTTATTTATAATTTTTAGACTTTGAGTAATTAAATTTATTTATGACACAATAATGATACAATATTTTCCTTATTAATGAAACAATCAAATAATTAGTATTATAAATGTTACAATAAATATAATTTGAACGTTTTGATGACACCAAAGAATTGTTTTCGTTAATATGACATGTTATAATTTCTTAAATGAATTTTTTTCGAATTAATAAAGTTTTTAAGACTTAAAAAAAATCAATTATTAAATATTTTCAAATTGACAAAAATCAGTTTTTAAAAGAAATATTAAATTATAATTTGATATTATATTCCTAAAATTCTAACATTTGGACAAATAACTTATATAATGATAGTTGTATTATTATTGGACCACTTGGGGGGTCTCTTGGAAGTTTATAGTATGTTTATTGACAATATAATATAAAACTACAAAGAGACATGGTAAATGTCAAACTATTTAACTAAGAGTGAAATATAAATTATAAGGTTAATATAGTGACACAAACCTATCTAAAATATATTGTATGAATGGATTTAGACCCATCCCCACCTTATAATTTGAATAATTCACTTTGGATCCATTAGAAACCGAATATAAATTTATTATCAATTAATACTTTAAGTTTTTCCTAAAGAGCCCCTCCTCCCCCTTAAAAAAGAAAACCAATTCTAACCAATTATTAATACCTTCAAAGCCTTTTGGTTCGGCCAAACCCTTCCCAATTATCCTCTCAACTTCCCTAAATTAATCCTATAGGCCTTAATATAGTTATAAAGACAACCTAAGGACCCCTTTTGATCAAATCAAAAGGAAGAACCCGAAGAAGAGGTAATGTTTTCACCACCCTCTTTCAAGTTCCTTTCTTCTTCAACTTCTTCTTTCTTTGTTATTTAAATTCTAAAATAATAAATAAAGTATATTATATATACTGTAATGCTATTATAAATATGGTACAGCCATATTCAGTATTCTATACATCCTTTTAATGACATGTCACCATACATGCGTACGTACTGCTTACCGTCTCCACGTTGTGGTATAATTGTTATTCAAAACATTATTATTTGGATGGGTATGATAATGACGTGTAAGTGAAATAATAATAAATAAAACATTATAATTATTATGTATATATGATATAACATCCAATTATATACTATTTTAATATCAAAAGAATGATATTGTCGCTCGTGCGTACGTACGGACTACCGTCTCCACGAACACGATGAGATTCATTCCACATCGTATCCCTTCAAGTATAATTCTCATTTTATGATTAAAAATAATGTTTGAGGACTTGATATAATTCAGGATATGAATAATATATAACCTATTCATAAAAAACAAGGCTAATGTAACAAAATATATAAGTTAACACCCGAAATGATGATAATACTAAGATATTATTAACAAAGTAATGTTAAAAGACCATATATGATATCATATTAATGTATATGATTCTTGTATAATTTAATAACAATTATTTGACCATTATATAGGAAGTTAAACTACCCATGACCAAGGAAAATTACAAGGTAAGGGTTTATTTCATAATCTCTTCATTATCTGAGGTTGTTTATACCTAATTATCTACTGGGACCTCTTTATCATCCACATCCATGTTTCTCAAAAATGTATTTCAAAACATTATTACTATTTACTAGACTATGGTTCAAAGACATTTATACCCTTGTTTGACTTTTATAAGATGTTTATAATGGAATATTTCCGTCGTTTTTCTAAACGAGGTCCTTTTTAACATTTTTGACAAAATTAAGGTAAGAATGTTTTTTAACTTATACAGTGGGTGCAGCTATTTTCCACCATATTAAAATCATTGAAGCTTCCCTTAAAATCATATAATAATATTTTTAAATTAAATGTTTTATTTTAAATGATTTCAAAAAAGAGATATTTCTCTCAAATAGTTTTGATTTCATCTATGTCAACATCCTTTGATGGATTTTAAGATAATTTGAAGTTGATTTTTTATAATACAAAACTTCCATATAGTATTGAAGGTTTAGTGATATGTTTTACTATGTATGTGTTATTTTTATACCATTCATAGTTTATGGTTAATGTATTGACACTTATTATGATAGTTTTAATACGAATGTTCATGTTATGTTTAAACCTGTTCATACGAGGAATGCATTGGACTTAATAAGTGACGGGTGGAACCCTCTATAACTCTTAGATGAATCAGTAGGTCACATGAGACAAACTAGTGTCTTGGAACAAGGCCTTGACATAATCTTAAATGTAATTATTTCATGTGAATAATTAAATGTAATTATTTCATTTTATTCATGCCATATTACGATGAAGTTCAAGTTTAAAAGGCTTTTGTTTTAGTTATACATCGCTTTAAATGTTTATACTTATTTATGAAAGTTTCCGCTATATTGTTATCCTTACTGTGCATTTGAGCTCACCCCTTTCTATGTTTTATTTTTTCCAGGATGTGAAGAATTATTTTATGAATGACCTGTAGGGATAGTATAAGGGGATAAGATTTCGGGGAAAATATATTGTTTTAGTTTTTACTTTATGATGTATTGTAAACTTTATGAATATATCTAGTGTTTCCAAGGCTACTAAACTATTCGGTCTTTTGAGACATGATCTTTTGTGATCATGCCAATGTTATTTAATAATACCCCAACTCTGGGTAACTGGGATCGGGGAGTTACAGTTGGTATCAGAGGAAGTTTAGTACAAAACTTGGAAGCTAGATTTAGATAAACACTAATTAGAGCACATAGACCTAAGAAGGACTTTGAGGATTACTATAGAAGAATTTCTTAGAATTTTGGTATTGTAGAGATTTTTTGATTTTTTGAGAAATACATCCCTATCTAGATACGAGTAGGTAGAGGCAGCTCTGGAACAGATGTACCTATGGGTAAAACCCGAAAACACTGCTTTGAGCTAGACTCGAATGGGAACTGGTGCATGACAACGGGCCTTACTACACTCTTGGTTACAATACTCCTAGGGGATATGCTTAGGATAACTCTCATTTTCATTAAAAACCATTATGAAGGGTTTATAAATATATACTTCCTCAAATAAAACATTTTTATGATTATGGATTATATCCATAAACTATTCAATTCAAGTTAAGGGTTTTACAAGTTTGGATTTATGTATTGCGATTCATAAACTAATATAGTGTATGCAATTGTTTAGAAATGGCTCCTAGTGAAAGAAATGGAAATCATATCAATGCACGCACTCCATGTAGGGTTTTCCCTCCTGCTAAAGATAATTATAGTGGAGCTGGTGATGCAATCGGTGCTGATCATCTAATCACCATACTGGGACAACTCACTCAGGTTATGAATAATAACCATACCCGTATGGAGCACCCTGGTCCACAGTGTGGAGGATCAATGTCAGATCGCTTCATGAGGAAAAAAACACCAACAATCAATGGGAGTACTAATCCATTAGTAGCTGAGAAATAGATAAATTATTTAGAGAAAATATTTCATGCCTTGGGGAGTAGCGAAAGGGAAAAAGTTATCATGACAGTTTACCATCTCACTGGAGATGCTGACCAATGGTTTTCATTGATTAAAAACACAAAAGAAGATGATGAAGTATCAAATATGGAATGGAGGGGGTTCAAAGAGATTTTCTTAGAAAAATACATTCCTCGTGACCATCGAGCAGACATGGAAAGGCAATTTTTGAGTCTGAGACAAAAGGAGGTTTAGAATGTCGTAAAGTATGAGGCTTACTTTACAAGGTTAGAAAGGTATGCTGCAGATTATATACATAACCCATGAAGTAATATTGATCATTTCTTTGAGGGGTTAAAACCGCCTTTTCATCAAGCATTAGTCTCACAAACCTTCTCGTTGTACAAAGATATTTTCTCATGCGCTATCAAGACATAAAAATAATTCACTACGTCTTATGACTTTAATGTGAAGTAAGAGAATAAGAGATCTACAGATCACTCTAGAAATGGAAATAAGGGAAATAAGGGAAAAGTTGAATATCCATCCTGTAGTAAATGTGGGAAGAAACAACTCGGTACTTTCTTGAATAGAATGGGAGTCTGTTACAAGTATGGTGAAAAAGGCCACTAAGCTCGTGATTACAAGGGGAAGAAAGAAGCTACCGATGTTCAATGCAACATTTTCAGGGAGATGGGAAATTATGCAAATGAATGTCCTAAGCGTCAGGGGAACTTACCTCAGAAAAGGCCATGGGATCAAGGCCAAGCTTATGCTATCACTACAGCTGGGGTAGAAGCTCCGAAAGACAGGGTGGCAGGTAAGTTAATGGTTTCCTCATGTTTAGAAAATGATTTTTTTGATTCTGGATCATCGCATTGTTTCATATCTTCCCAGTTTTCTAAGAAAATTAGATATTTCCAATTTGATTTAACAAGGGAGTTGTCAGTTAAAAATCCTAAGATAAGTATCATTGTAACAAAGTTTTGTGTATCAATCCCCATTAGAGCACATAAATGTTCTTTATCTGCTGATCTCAACATCATACCTATGATTGAGTTTGATACAATCCTTGGTATGGATTGTCTTTCAGACCATGATGCGAAGATTAATTTTAAGAAGAAAGTGGTTATGATTTTTGATGATGATGATAAGGAACACCTTATCTTTAGAGAAGAATCGTCACCACCTAATTCTTATCTAGATCCACCCCAAGTAGCTCAACTAAATTCAATTATTAGATAGGAAGAGAATGAAATGATTGTGGGTGAGGAAAGGAATGTTCAAATAGAGGATGTACCTATTGTCAAAGAATATGTAGATGTGTTTCCGGATGATTTACCTGGACATCCTCCATAATGGGAAGTTGAGTTTTCCATTGATTTAATTCCTAGTTCAAGGCCTATATCGAAGACCCCTTATAGAATGGCCACTGTGGAATTGGTTGAACTAAATAAATAACTAGAGGAATTGAGTACTAAAGGATTTATTCTCCCTAGTGTTTCTCCATGAGGAGCCCCTGTCCTTTTTTTATGATGAAAGATGAATCTATGAGGTTATGTATCGACTACAGGGAAATTGATTCTATAACTATAAAGAACATGTATCCACTACCTCGAATTGATGATTTATTTGAACAATGCATAGAGCTCCATACTTTTCAAAGATTGAACTTCGATATGAATACCATCAGTTGTGTGTGAAGAAGGAAGACATTCTGGAGACATCATTTCAAACCAGGTATGGGCATTACAAGTTTACAGTAATGCCTTTTCAGTTGACTAATGCACCATCAATATTCATGGATCTAATTAAAAGAGTTTTCAAGGAATTCCTCGATGATTTTGTAGTGGTATTTATTGATGATATATTGGTATACTCCAAAAGCTACAACGATCATGAAAACCCCTTGCGCATTTTCCTGAAGACTCTTAGAAGACATGAATTATATGGGAAGTTTAGAAAATGAGAATTATGGCTTTAGGAGATTTCTTTTCTTAGACATATTGTCTCCAAAGATGGAATATTTGTTGATACTTCTAAGACAAGAGCAATCAAATAATGGCCAGCACCAGCGAGTATAACGGAGGTACATAGTTTTATTGGAATATCAGGTTATTATCGACATTTCATCCAGAATTTCGCCTGATTGGATAACCCATTAACGAAACTCACATGTAAAGGGGTAAATTTTGTTTGGAAAAAATATTGTGAAGAATGTTTTGAAGAACTGAATTGAAGATTAGTCAATGCTCTTATATTGACTATACCATCGGGGAATGTTGGGTTCGTTATTTATAGTGATGCTTCAAAGAAAAGACTTGGTTGTGTCCTTATGCAAAATGATACGGTTATTGCCTATGCATCACGATAGCTATAAATTAATGAGCAAAACTATCCTACTCATGATATTAAGTTATCTGCTGTAATTTTTTCTTTGAAGATATGGATACATTATCTCTATGGTGAAAAATGTGAGATATATACTGACCACCAGAGTTTGAAGAGTATATTCTCACAAAAAGAACTCAACATGAGGTAAAGGAGATGGCTTGAACTACTCATGGATTATGATTTCATGATACACTACCACCAGGGGAGGGAAAATAAGGTGGAAGATGCTTTGAGAAGAAAAGATCAGGATGTTTTGAACAAGATGAGAATTGAAAGGGATCCTATTTTCATGGATCTAGTGAAGATGGACATGGGAATAATCATGGAAGGTAAAACATCAATGCTTTTTCAAATGGTTGCCAAACCATCTTTACGAGAAAGAATTAAGAGTTCTCAGACCGATGATGAAGAGTTTCAAAAGAAGATTAAAGTTTTGAATGATGGAAGATTGAGTGACTTTGTGTATGAAGATGGAAATTTGAAATTTGGAAACAGACTTTCTGTTCCCGATATACGTGATCTGAAACGGGAATTGTTAGATGATACTCATAGCTCTAATTTCTCTATACACCATGGGAGCACCAAAAATGTATAGAGATTTGAAGGAACATTTTTGGTGGGACAACATGAAGAGGGAGATTGCTGATTTTGTGTCATGAAGTATGCTTTTTCAACAAGTGAAAGCTGGAATGCAATAGCTTGGAGGAGTCATGGAACCTCTTCCCATACCTGAGTGGAAATGGGATAATATTACGATGGACTTTGTCATGGGACTAACAAAGACTCCTAGAAGGAACTGTGAAATTTGGGTCATTGTTGATTGTCTTACCAAGTCAGCACATTTTCATGCTATAAGAGAAAATCTACCACTTGAACGTCTAGCAAGACTATATATTAATGATGTTGTGAGACATCATGGAGTACCCCTATCAATTGTTTCTGATCGTGATCCTCGTTTTACTTCAAGATTCTGGAAAAGTTTTCAGAAGGCCTTGGATACTGAACTTCATTTGAGAACTGCCTACCACCCTCAAACAGATGGACAATAAGAACGGACTATTAAAAACCTTAGAAGACATGTTGAGATCCTTGTCACCTGACTTTCAGGGTATGTGGATCAATATTTACCTCTGGTAGAATTTTCTTATAACAATTGCTTCCATTCGAGTATTCAGATGGCACCATCTGAAGCATTATATAGAAAGAGATTTCTCACACCAACCTGTTGGGATGATGTTGGTGAAAGAAAACTCGTAGGCCTAGAACTGGTGGAGGAAACAATGGAAAAGGTGAAGGTAATCTAAACCCATATCAAATCAGCTCAAAGTAGGTAGAAGAGCTATGCCGATAACCGAAGGATGGATTTTGAATTTTAGGTAGGAGATCATGTATTCATGAAGGTATGTCTATGGAAGGGATTTATACGTTTCAGCAAGAAAGGTAAATTGAGTCCCTGGTAGATCGAACCTTTCGATATTCTAGAACGAATTGTGGTTGTAGCTTACCGTTTGGCAATGCCGCCAAGTCTCTACAACGTTCACGATGTGTTCCACATATCACTGTTGGCGAAATCCATGCCTGACCCAACGTATGTACTCACCTATGAGGAATTAGAACTAGAACCCGATCTATCTTATTGCGAAGAGCCTGTCAAGATTCTTGATAGAGAGAACAAGTTCTGAGATACCGGACGACTCGTCTGGTAAAAGTTTTGTGGAGAAACCATAAAATGGAAGAGACAACGTGGGAACCCGAGGAACATATGATGAAGAACCACCTGCGTCTTTTCATGTGGTATTATTCTAGAAATTTTGAGGAAGAAATTATTTGAAGGAGTGGAAAATGTAACACCCCAATATTCCACGGTACACTTCTCTTTGAATAATACAGTAGCGTGTGTTGTATGTAATTTCGAGTTCTAACACACACCACAACCAATAAAACTAGCCATTATGAATAGTAATACCCACTTTTTTTAAATTTTATACATTTCATATTTCAAAATAGACTTCATTTTTAGATTCGTAATATCGAAATTAGCTTAGGCTGAATTTTTGGTACTTTTCGGATAACTTTCATATTTTGATGTATAATGAAAATCAAAAGGAAGAACCCGAAGAGGATGTAATGTTTTCACCACCCTATTTCAAGTTGCTTTCTTCTTCAACTTCATCTTTATTTGTTATATCCATTATAAAATAAACACTCCGATATATTATATATACTGTGATGTTATTATAAATATGGTACAACCATATTCAGTATTCTATCCATCCTTTGAATGACATGTCACCATACGTGCATACGTACGGCTTACCGTCTCCACATCGTGGTGTAATTGTTATTCAAAACATTATTATTTGGATGGGTATGATAATGATGTGTAATTTAAGTAAATAATAAATATAACATTATAATTATTATTTATATATGATATAACATCTTATTATATACGATTTTAATATCAAAAGAATGATATTGTCGCTCGTGCGTATGTACGGACTACCGTCTCCACGAATACGATGAGATTCATTCCCTATCATATCCATTCAAGTCTAATTCTCATTTGATGATTAAAAATAATTTTTATGGAATTGATATCATTCAGGATATGAATAACATACAACTTATCAATAAAAAACATTGATTATGTAACAAAACATATAAGTTAACACCCGAAATGATGATAATACTAAGATATTATTAACAAAGAAATGTTAAAAGACCATATATGATATCATATTAATGAATATTATTCTTGTATAATTTAAAAAAAATTATTTAACCATTATACAGGAGGATAAACTTTTCTCAACCAAGGAAAAGTACATGGTAAGGGTTTATTTCACAATATTTTCATTATCCGAGGTTGTTTATACGTAATTATCTACTAGGACCTCTTTATCATCCACATCAATGTTTCTCAAAAATGTTTTTCAAAACATTCTTACTATTTACTAAAATATGGGTTAAATAAATTTATACCCTCGTTTTACTTTTATAAGATGTTTATAAATGAATCTTTTCATCGTTTTTCCAAATAAGGTCCTTTTAACCTTTACGACAAAATTAAGGTAAGAATGTTTTTTAACTTATACGGAAGGTGCATCTATTTTCCATGATATTAAAATCATTGAAGCTTACCTTACAATCTTTTAAGAATATTTTCAAAGTAATGTTTTATTTTAAATTATTTCAAAAAAAGATATATTTCTCTCAAATAGTTTTGATTTCATCTATGTCAACATCCTTTGGTGGATTTTATGATTATTTTAAGTTGATTTATTATGATACAAAACTTCCATATAGTATTGAAGGTTTTGTGATATGTTTGACTTTGGATGTGTTATTTTTATACCATTCATGGTTTATAGTTAATGTATTTACATTTCGTATGCATTTTTTAATTTTATTGTTAATGTTATGTTTAAACCTATTCATATGAGTAATGAATTGGACTTAATAAGTGATGGGTAGAGCCTGTTATAGCTCCTCGATGCATCAGTAGGTGTCATGAGACAAACTAGTGTCTTGGCATAAGGCCTTGACAAAATCTTATTTGTAGTCTTGGCACAAGGCCTTGACTATGTGGTTTTGATAGTCTGGCATTATGTATTCCATCATTATGAATGTGGTTTTTGATATTGCATGTGATTATTCGATTAGTAGAATATCCATGAGAATAAGTAAATGAAATTATTTCATTTTATTTATGCCATATTTTTCTGAAGTTCAAGTTTAAAAGGTTTTTGTTTTAGTTAAACATTGCCTTAAATTTTTATGCCTATTTATGAAATTTTCTACTATATTTTTATCCTTACTGGGAATTTGAGCTCACCCCTTTCTATGTTTTATTTTTTCAAGGATGTAAAGAAGTATTTTATGAATGACCTGTAAGGATAGTATATGGGGGTATGTGTGTGGAAAAAAGATTTTCTTGTAGTTTTCACTTTATCATGTATTGTAAACTTTATGAATGTATCTAGTGTTTCCAAGGCTACTAAACTAATCGGTCTTTAGAGACTTGATATTTTGGGATCATGCCAATGTTATGTAATAATTTACCGACTCTGGGTAACTAGGGTCGGGGCATTACATTTGATGATTTCAAAAATGAATTTTATTTTCTAAAATAAATTTTCTAAAATTTGTAGATATTATTTATAATTTATGTGTGAAAAACATGACTAAACCACATCTTAGAAAGATACATGTTTTTAGAATACATTTATTTTTATTTCAAATGGTTCTTATTTTATATCTAATAAATAGATTTATATTTTATTTATTTTATACATGTGTATAACATATAATTTTTATAATTTAGTTTGTACTATTCGTACCCTCCAATTTAATGGATAGGTTTTAATGGTAATGTTTAAATAATAATATTTTAATAGATTATCCCATTTCGTTCAAAGCAGATATTGATTGAATAAAAATATATCAAAGAGATTGAATTTATTTAAAGATAAATATATCCTAATGTACTAATATATTATATTCCTTTATATGCTTTGTGTTTCATATAATACAAATTATTGAATATGATGTTCATATTTTAAAATCTAGGGGTTTTAAATTCTACCCCTTAAAAAAACTACATCCTCGAAATTAAATATTAATCTCAGTAACCACATGTTTTCCTTTTGAAAATACCTTTATTGGAATACCATATTGTTAGAAGGGTTAAGAAAACATTATTTGATAATAGAGAATGAAAATAAAAAGGTCATATGGAATAATAGATAAATGGGTTTCTAATTAGGAGATTATTGGTAGGATGTAAAGATATGGACATGAAAAAAAATATAGAGAGTTTCTGAGATAGTTGACCACCAGAATGTGGGACATCTTGAGTATATTATAGGAAAATAACCATAAATATATGATGATTTAAAATAGCATTAATTAAACCTAAATTAATGTATTATGATAACATTTTGTATCAAGATCATTTTAATAAAGTTGAGAAAATAATTTACTATTTAACAATATAAGAAAATATAATTACTTTATATGTTTCTATTTCATAAGTATAATTTAATAATTTGGTTGTTTTTTGATCAATTTTCAATTCATCACTTATACCGAGAAATGAATAAACAAAAATGAATTTTTTATTACTGAAGCACTAAAACTCACTTTTAATAGATCATAAAATCCATAATAGAATGATAAGTCATTCCTTCACTCTCTAGTTATTATTATAAAAAATGGATAGTATAGGATATCCAATATGAATAAATATTAATATGGTGAAGTAATACATTAAAATCTAAAAATTCATCCAAAGTTAAACATAAAACCATTTCATAAATGGTTTACCTTATGAACCATATAGAAGATTAATATTTAAGACATTATAAATAAGGCCACTAAATTTAAAAAATTAACTTATCATTAATCCCCCTAACTGCATGAAGTAGCTATTAACCATCACATACCAAACAATTGAATACCTTCATCATGTATTCTCTTGAAACATGTTAATAAAATAAACCACTATAAAACCTTATTTATAACATGTATACTTCCCTATTCCTTAAATAAAACATAGAATATTGGTTATATTCTTTAAATAAAAAAATGTTTCAAACTCCATTAATGATAATATAAAAGACTTTGTCCAAAAATCATTAATCAGTTTTATGGTAGTTAGTATTATGTAATTTATATTATATATATAAACGATATCTTACCCAAAAATCATTATCTTGACACCAAGATCATATTAAGTGTTATTTTTCACTTAATCATGTGTTTTAAAAGATGTAAAACATCACACTAAATCATTTTTTGGTCATTAGTATCATTCAACATATGATTTCAAATCCTTAATGAAAAATTACTTAAATACAATCCAAATACGTGTCATAATTTTTATAACCAATATATTTGATAAAATAATCAAATAACATAATTATTGAATCCAAACATAAGAACATAAACAATTCCACTTCATCTATGGTAATATTATAATCATTAACATGATCTATTAGTTACTTTTGAGATATATTCCTTTGACACTTGTGGAATTCGTTTGTATAGTTTCCCATTTCCTTACCATTGAAGCATTAAACATTGAAAACCTTTTTATTTTCCTTGAAATAATGAGAATGGTGTAATTTCTCACCACAATTTTATTAAACCCAATTTCCTTTAATCATGTACCATAGTGTTTCTTTCCACAATTATCATATGTGGGAAAATCCTTCTTTCCCTTCTTCCCTTTATCTATATTTTCTATTTTGTCATATTCTTCTCTTTATTACCTTATAATCCGTAATGCTTAGAGAATTATTTATTTTTCATGTTATCACTTGATACAATTTCTTCATATTATTAGAATTTTTAGGAGATTAGTTCTCTTAAAAAGACTAGCATAATCTCATTAAAGAAGTGATAATTATTACTCTTTGGATTACATTCATTTATGCAGTTCACATTAGTTTGGCTAGTATCCATTTATAAATAGTGGAATACACAATAATAGACCATATCATTATGAACCATATGGTATGATACCAAAACTAGTGAAATACATAACATAAGTTAAAAATTTTATATATAGATAATCTCATAATCATAACAATAGTTTACATGGGGATATCTTTATTTCCAAATCCTTTATAATGGTTTCTAAATAAAATCTAAATTATCATAATCATTTCCCTTGGGAGTGTCAAACCAAATACACAGTAAGGCCAATTGTTTTACATCAGGTGATGATCACGTCAAGACCAATTCTCCCTTTTTAGAGTTATACTCCTAGGTACATCCATTCTAGAACAACATCCGATTATATTATATAGACATGGATATATTTTTAGGAAGAACCACATAATCTAGTT
This sequence comes from Viscum album, assembly GCA_963277665.1. Lineage (NCBI taxonomy): Eukaryota > Viridiplantae > Streptophyta > Magnoliopsida > Santalales > Viscaceae > Viscum > Viscum album. Next base: position 1,256,843,163 of record OY728139.1, read on the forward strand.
ATCACAAAAACATTAGTATGTTCTTCTATAATTATAATCAAAGTAAATCATAAGTTTATGTTCCCTAATATATGTTTTCTTAAATCTAGTTCCCATGTATTATACTAAAATTACTCTAATACCATCTATAGTGCCTCGACTCTTGTAACCTAAATCCAATGTCTACTTTCATACATTGGCATAATATACAAGGAATCACATCTTAAATGACTAAGTAGTTTAGTATTATTAGTAAACTAGATACATGCATGAAATTATTATTACAATTGAAAACATAAAATATACAAATTATTTTCATTAATAACACAATTATTCCCTTAGATTATCCCTACATATTAGTGACAAAAAACTTCCTACTATATTGGGGAAAATAAAACATAAGAAAGGGGTGATCTCAAATGCTCATTAAGGGTAATAAAATAGTGGAATCTATGAATAAATAAGGAATAAAAATTATATAAAGTAAAATAAATGAAAAACATTCCATTTAATCAATAACTTGATCATAACATGGAAAAAATAAATTATAATCAAATAATTCTATATAAATAATCACATGAGATTGAAAAATTAACCATGTATACTCTAACTAATCGAATAATCACTTGGAATATTTATATTTGAATTCATAATGATGGAATGCATATTGATGGACATCCAAAATAACCATCAAGGACTTGTTCCATGAAATCCAATACCATCAAGAACTTATGGAAAGACATTAATATAAATGGGTAACGCCTCGACCAAAACCCAATCTAGTTTGTCTCAAGAGACTTACCAATGCATTAGGGGGCTATATTGGGTCATTCCCATCACTTAATATGTCCAATTAATTACTCATAAAAGGTGTTGAAACATAATAAACATTAAAAGTTTTAATAAAAAAACTATGATACAAAATTTTATCAATTACCCCAATCAATAAACACAATCACAAACCATCCATAGTAATATGAATAGTATCAAACTGGTATATCCCCAGTCAGACTGATCATAAAAATTTTAAATAAATAATAATGATGATATCAATAAAACATATCCCCAATGTATCATAAGTACAATTAATGGTTTATGTATTTGATTAATAGAAATACCATATAACATCCTTATAAACGTTTTTGAGGAAAATAAAGTTTTAATTTTAAAAATCACATTTAAAAAAAAGTTCACAAAATATTTTGAAAATAATTTTCCCTGAAAATAACCATTAAATATTGTAAAATACGTTTTAAAACATCAAGTGATTATAAAATTAGAAAATTCCATTCATACAGTACATGTTAAAAAAATATACCATTCAAATTTTTGGAAAAAGCCAAATGAGAATTAATTTGACTAAAACATGAAAATTCCATTCATTTTTTTATAAAAATTGAAAATGTTTAAAAATATCTTTAATAAATAATTCTCAAAAGCTAAAAAACATTTTTTAAACATTTTTAGAAATCATGGGTTTTGATCAAAAAGTATTTTCGATCGAAGAGAGAAATAAAGTTATATTTTTATAAATTTCTCAATCATTTTAAGTTACAAAAGAGAGTAAAAATGGTACTATTACTTGAAAAATTTCATTAATAACTATAGGTGATGAAAATATATTTATTTTAATATTAAAATATCAAATAATTCCCCCAATGGATACTTAAACAAAAAATCCTAAATAATGATGAGATTGTGAAATAAACACTTATCACATTGGTTACATTTGAATCACACGCCCTATAAAAGAAATGACATCAAATGGAACTTTAAATACCAGTAAGATAAATTAATTCAGGATATAACATATAAAATATTCGAATATAAACCACACAAAATAAATAAGTGGTGAATATGGCGTATATATCATAGAAGTAAAAGTGAGATGAAAACCCTAACCTTGAGTCCGACTCATCATGTATGTTATTTATCTTCATGAATAATAAATTTATGTTAATTTGTTAATTTCTTAAGAAACATTTTCATATTTATTATTCATTTTATTTTACTTATTACCATTTCATATATAATTACTTAGTCTATTAAGTTTATATACGATGTTTTGATGATATTTTGCATATGTGTCAAAAATGAATTTGGTAGGTTTACTATGATCAAAGAAGTCATTATTTAAAAATATACTGAGTAATAATCATGAAATAATTACCATATTTATACATAAATTATTATTTTGAAAATATTTATGAAATAAAGTCATGGAAAATGAATTACATTATGATCATGGAGACAACATGACATATGAACACATGAGTAACATTTCTATTTTTCAACAATAATTATGGAATAAGGTAAGTGATATTTTATCTTTAAAGTTAGATAATAATTTCATATATACAATATTATTTCATTAACTATATTTATATATATCATCAATGTGGTGTGGTGATGGAAAATGAGTCACATCCCTTTATAAAGGCGGTAGTCCATACGTACATCAACGAAATTTTCATTTTTAGTGTAAGAAATAAAATGATATATATTATATTTTAAGAATGATAAATATGTCATTAAAAACATAATTATTTCATTTATATAACATATATTTATTAATTTTATCCTTATAAACTTCCATGTAAAGCATTATTGAAAGACGAATCACATCGCATCGCAAGGTGGTAGTCCACCGTATACGCGAGCAACATTATCGTATCCCCTATTGAATGGAAAGTAAGAAAACATATATATGATATAATAACTCCACAAGTATTAATATTTTATAAATATCATTTATATATTTTAGGTATATCATTATACCCAACTGTGAGATGTGGTAATGAAAACATTCATGACTTCAATTCATAAGGTGGTAGTCCACAATACACACGAATGATGATTTTGTAACCCATTTGATGGAAGTGGGGATGGTTATAGGTAATTAGATTGAAATAAAAAATAATAATTATATTAAATATAGTAATTTTATTATATTATAATGTTTTTATAATAATATATGGAGTTTGAGGAAGACAAAAAACAAAAACGCTCTTTGAAGAACGTTACCAATTCTTCAGGTATCCGTTTTAGATTCATACTAAAATCCTTCCTTGGTTACATTTCTACCAACAATAAGGATTATAGGATGATTTTATGGAAGTTTAAAAGTTATTTTGGCAGGTATGTTACAATCCAAAATGGTTTTAATGTGTGAATAAGAGAGGATAGTGGGTGGCCAATTATAAGTGAGTTGAGTGGCACACTTAAATGTTTTATAATAAAAAGGTTTACCTTGGATTTTCACATAACAAAGGGTCAAAATGAATTATTATAAATAATTATAACTTATAAGGTCAAAATATTTCCATAAATCATTTTTTTGAAATGTTTTTAGGTTATTTGAATCATTATATTTTTAGTTTATCCCCTAATAAATCAGTTTTTACTTTAACTGTGGTACATAGTTTTTATTGTCTTTACTTTTCATTGTGGTAAAGTATTATGATAAACTTATTAGATCGTATAAATTATTATAATTACAAATATGGAATCCAATTTTTATATTCAATTCATATAAGTGGAAATATTTAATTTAAAATTAGTCCCATAGACGGGATGAAAAAACATGTTTTCAAAGATAAAATGTTCAAAAGTTTACAATGTTTTATATAAAAATTAAATATTAAAGTGACTAAAATGAAATAAATTAGATTAATATATATAATTGAATTAATTTTAATTTAAAACCAATTTAAAATATAATTTAACTTTATAAATCAATCAAACAAAACTCCAGTTTTGAATAAAAATTTAGTATGTTTCACTATTCATCAAAAAATGATCATTTTCAAAAAAATTACAATAATTTAGCCTAAGATAATTTTTATATGATGATTTAAAAAATGAAATGTTTTTTTAAAATAAAGTTTATAATTTTTTTGAAATTAATTATAAATATTGTTCGTAAAGTGCGACTAAACTACCATTTTGAAAAACTCATTTTTCTCAGAAAACAATTATTATTTTTTATTTCAAATGGTTCTTATTTTATATCAAAACAATATATGTACAATTTATTTATTTTATAAATTTTTATCCCATAGAATTTTCACAATTTAATTATTACTATTCATACCCTCCAATTTAATGGCTAAGTTATAATGGTAATGTTTAAATAATAATATTTTTATTGATTGTCATGTTTCATTCAAAACCAATTTTGAGTATATTATATACTATCAAAGTGATTGAATTTATTTAAAAAGAAATATATCTTAAAGTCTCAGGATTTTATATTCCCTTATACATGATTTTTTTCATGTCATTCATACTATTGAATATGATGTTCATATTTTAAAATCTTAGGTCATACATCTTATAGAACACCTATGTTTGTATATTTATGGTTTGGGTCCTATATCACCCTATAATGAATTTGTAAATGATTTATATCTGAAGAAATAAAGAAGAGTGGAAATGATTTATTTTTTTCATATGAAATCAAGGGAATCATGTGTTTCATAGCCACTTAAGGAGTAGGAATTAGTGAGTTTATTCACAACATAAATCATGTGATTCAAGTGTTTTCTCATAGGATAAATCATAGAAATCATAGGTTTTATTAAAAATTAAATCACCCGAATCATGGGTTTTATAACAATGTGATAATTCATTGTTCCTTTGTTTTGTTCCATAGTTCCTTAGTATGCCGAATTCTTATGTTCTTCCACATTTATATGTTATATTTATTTTTTATGATCCTTGAATCATAGATATTGTATCATGATTCCTCAATCTTAGTCAATGTTATATGTTTGATCATTTGAAATTACATGTACTTATATTATAACTTATGTGAAATGCTTATTGTCCTTTGTTTTTTTATTTAAATAATTCTCCCATGTTCATATTTTCTCACATTCTTATGATCTAACCCATGATGAAATATTGATATCTTTTTCCCTTACTGTGCATTTGAACTCACCCCTTTATTATGTTTCCATTCCCTAGTTTAATAATAGTATTATAACATATTATATGGTTATAAGAAGGAATAATATAGTGGAATTATAGATAAATGTTCCCAATTAAGTAAAATAATAATTTATGTAACTAATCTTCAAATACACTAAATATTTGGGTTTTGGGAATGTCAGATTACTTATGAGATGTAATGATTAAATTGTAAAAACAATAAAATATTTATTTTGTGTTTATCTAGGATCCTATCAATTGGGATCATATCATGGTTTATTTATTTTTGGGTATTGGGATGAGAAACATATAGTGAAAACCTCCGGGATAAATATAACTATAGAAGAACATCAAAAAAATATAGTTAAGTAAATACTATGCAATTTCTTAGCAATTAAATCCCTATATGGATATAATAAGTGGATATAGGTTGTGGAATAGATACACCTAGGGGTAATAACCATAAAAATGGTTTGTTAGGTATTATATAACTATTCAATCAATCCAAAAATAGAGGGCCTAATTTTATACCAGGTTTGACACTCCAAGGAATATGATTTAGTTATTTCACATGGTATTTTCAAAAAATTATAAATGATTCGAATATGTTTTTATGGAATATGATGATATATTATACACATAGTTAGGTTATAGAACAATTCATATTGTGATGGGAAAGTTATTTGGTGATATGGTGATTCCGTTTATTTTATAAAAAAGATTAATATATTTTGTGAGTATATATGAATAAGGTATATATGGATTGGTATGTGATCAGTTGAATTTTAGGAGCGTCGATTTCAATGTTTTTTAGGTTTAGAATATTTTAAAAAGGTTATTCATTATTTTATATTAGTTATTTTTGGAGATTTTTAAATTAAGATAAAACATAAAGAAATCTAAGTTAAACTACAAGAGTTATTGTTTGAACTGGTAGAAACAAATATATCTTAGGGTTGAAAGGATGGTTTCATAGCAGAAAGTACTTATGATTTATTTATTATATTAACATTTTTATCAATTTTTATCATAACCATTTTGGTCTAGAAATTTCTTGGAAATATGATCATGAGAATGATGCTACGAAAGGTATGTCTCTAGTAACTCATAAAACATATAGACAACTAAGGAAGCATATTTGGAAAAAATGGTTGAGAATATCATTATATTCGAATTTTTAGGGAAAATAAAAGTATAATATTCATACATAGGATAGAGAGGTTGATGTCATATCTTGATCCTTTTTTATATTATGGACACTAATAACTATTTTCGTTAGTGTTTTATGATCAAAATTTCAAGGAAACAATTTACTTATGGGAGGATAATGCAAAACCATGAGATATTAAAATAAATTTATCTTTTATTAAATACTAGTTGAATAAATTATTTCATACAAAATACCAAAATAAAATGAATAAGTATACACTTTATATAGATAAAATATTACAAGATAAACATTAATATAATATAATAATACAAAAATGGAACAATAATATAATATTTAATTAATATTTTTATTATAATACATATAAATTTATTTGAATCACATATTATCAAAATATGATTTATTTATAAAATAAAATAAGGATTTTAATATCAATGTATTAGTGAAGTAAAATTTTTATAATATGAATAATTAATATAAATGGTACTTGATATATATTATTTAACATAAAATTAATATTTTCAAAGATTTTTTTAAAGTGATGTGTATTTTTAATTAATATTGACTTAATAATTATTTTAATGAAATGTATTGGAGTTATTTATAATAAAAATAAATTAATATCCATCCAATAGTTATTACTAGGAATGTAATAAGAATAAATTCATTTTATTCTTAAAGATGTATTTTACTAAAAGTCAGCTTTTATTCCCAATCAATTTTTCATGAAACCAAATAATGGTTTAATGATGATATATTATAATATTAATATGAATAATATATTATCACATTTTTTTTAATTGATAATAAATAATAATAAGAACATTTAATATTTTTAAGTCAATTTCCTATAAAAAGTGTTTTTATTATATTTTATATTTCTATTTAAAAGATTAATTACCAAATTTTATAATTTTAATTTTATAAAATGAACTAAATTTTTTAATTAAAATTTTCAATATTAGATAAGGGTTAATTTTTTGGAATTTTTTGAAATGACTGTTTTTTAACTAAATGGAGAAAAATACAGTTTTTACTAAAACCATAGCTTTTATGACTTTAACATGATCTAAGGATGAACTAGAAATTTATAAAACATTATTTTGACCAAATATTTATTTAAGGACTAAAATAAATTCATTTAAAAAATATTATTTTAAGTTTATAATCCTAGGTTTGACATATTGGAACCTAAAGTAATATTTTATCCCAATAATTGTTTTTGGGTTTTTTAATCAAATGTTCTTAAGGTATATTATTGTTTTTTGAGGCACACCAGAACTGCACTCTTGGGACCTAGGCTAATAAAACATTCTTTATAAATTAGATTTGATACCAATTGAGATTAATCAATCCAAACATATGTATATTTACATTTTTTAAACATTAAATATAATAATCTCAAAGTCACATAACCAAAACTTTTCTTGTCTTTAGGGATTAGCTATATCAAAATTTTATAGTGAAAATGCATCCATAATTTCACCATTGTAATTTCCCTTCTAGAAATATCCTTGGTTATATTATCTTCATACCCTGGGGAATAGAAACCATTAGAAATGATTGATATCAAACACTCAGTGAGATAAAAATATACAAATAGATCATAAATGGGTTGATAAAGAGTATAAAAGAAATCATGAGTTTTGGAGAAATCTATATCTATACTAATCTTAGGATTTTCCATATGCCACGTGTCCCTCTCACATTCATCCACGTCCATTTTTCCATACGTGTCACCACTCTAAGCGTCCACGAAGATTTTCTTCTACCATTCTCTTCCATATTCTCGGTACCACTCCCGATCCCGCTCCTGCTCCTGCTCCCTGCTGTGTTTCAGCTCACGTGACCTATGGTCCCTGCAAACCTGCACCTCCTTCGAGCCCCATCTCTCGGTTATGCTGCATTCTGTCCTCCACCATCTCTGACATTCTTCTTATCCCAGTTTCACCTCATCTCTACGTCATCTTCCTTCTCCTGCTTAGGCTCAGGATTCTTCTCATCACGACCTAGGGTTTCCACAAATCCCCAATGCTGTCGCCCCCCTCCTTCGGCCTCCCAATCTAGGGTTTCAAGCATCACGGTTCGAACATCGACTGACTTCGATTGTAGTGGAGAGTGATAATATCTGGTTCTTCGTCAGCTTCACACGACGTTCTCTTATTTCTCCGCATCCCTGTGTGACGGCGTTGTGGCTGGGTTCTTCAGGTGACTCGATTCGGACATCTTCTTTCTTCGTTCGTGGTGGAAAGATCTGCGGTTTTTAAGATACGATGGAAGGGTTTTTTTCGGGCGACGACGATCTGCGAAGACATCCTTCGGCTTCTCCACGATGGCAGGGTTTCTCTCTTAGTGTCAGCAGGAAAATACAGATCTGATGAGAATCGCATCTGATGCTGGTTGAATCGGAAACCTTGTTTCTCTAGGGGCTTCTGATGGGATACGGTGATGCGGAACGATCAAAATTTAGATTCTGCATTGGCATGGTTTCGTTCATGGTGTTGGAAGGAAAATGCAGATCTAAAGAGAAGCGTGATCAGGGCAGTTCGATCGGTAAGCCATATTTGTTTTTGGATTCCTTATTTCTGTTCGAGTTGTGTTGTTCCTGCTAGGATGACCGACATTTAGATTCTTGGAGGAGTGGAATGTTGGGTCCCAATATTGTTTTAATGCTTTTGTTATGTGTTGATGTGTTGTTCCATTCACGATCACTGACATAGCCACCCTACAGTTTCATGTCGACTTCTACCACCATTTTCATATCCCTTTCATTCAACTTCCAGCTGTCAACACCTCCAACGATTCATTAATCCTATGCTACGGTTGAAGCTCCCCAAACACCTATACCTTCAATCAATCATCCCATCCATCCACTACCCTAACCCACACCACAAACGGCTTCCGAATTTCTTCCACCCCTCCACCATTTCACTCAATTATATGACTTTCTACTGCTTGGTCCACCCCTTCATCTCCTTGCTTCCTTCACCTCTGCCTCCACCTACAGTTGCTTCACCTCCACCTGCTCTACCTCAGCCTTCACAAATCCACATAGCCCACCTCTTCCTCCATCATCGTCTTCGCGTTTTCAGGTGTTCGATTGAAGAGGATGGGGCCTCGATTCATCCATGCACCCAGTATATTTTTTTTCAACTATTCACTAACGTTTTCCTTATATCACCAAAATCATTACGTTTTTTATGAAATTATAGATACCTATTATTTTTTTATATAATGTTATTTATGTAACCTGTATTGACCTTCATGGTTATTTATACTAGGTTAATTTGTGGATGAGGTCTCACTACTATACATAGTGGTACGTTCTTTCATTTCATAGTTTTTTAGATTAGAATTCATTCAATGTTTTATTCTTCCATCTATCAATTTATCCATATATTTTTTGTTTCATAGATGCTGAAATGGTTGTCATTTGCATTACGATATATTCTCCTCATGCCATTTAGGTACTATTTAATTAACCTATTTGAGCAGTAATGAATTGGTTTTTGTTGCACCATTTTTTAATTTTATTGAAGTTCTTTGAGTGTTTTATTCAACACTTTCAATTTATCCATCTAATTTTTGATTCATAGATGTTGAAATGGTGGTCATTTTCATTATGTTATGTTCTACTCATGCCATTTAGGTACTGTTTAATTAACCTATTAGAGCAGTAATGAAATGGTTTTTGTTGCATCATTCTATAATTTTATTAAAGTTGTTTCTGGGATCTATTTGTTCATATTTATTTAATATACAAATTCAAATTCTACTTCTCTGGTAATATATTTTTGAATTTTTAAAGCGGAATATATTGTTTTATATTTTTTATACAACCATTTACATTTTATTTTATATTGTACTTTATATTGCACTTTATATTAGTTCATGTTGTACTAAAATTGCCGTTTACATTCCAGTTTTTATAGTTGTTTCAATATATCTTCATGTTGGAGTCTATATTGATGTTTATATTGGATTATAATTTATTGATATTGAATTTCCCTTTTAGATTATATCTATACTAATCTTAGGATTTTCCATATGCCACGTGTCCCTCTCACATTCATCCACATCCATTTTTCCATACGTGTCACCACTCTAAGCGTCCACGACCCTTTTTTTCTACCATTCTCTTCCATATTCTCGGTCCCACTCCCGATCCCACTCCTGCTCCTTCTCCCTGCTGTGTTTCAGCTCACGCGACCTATGGTCCATGCAAACCTGCACCTCCTTCGAGCCCCATCTCTCGATTATGCTGCATTCTGTCCTCCACCATCTCTGACATTCTGCTTATCCCAGTTTCACCTCATCTCTACGTCATCTTCCTTCTCCTGCTTAAGCTTAGGTTTCTTCTCGTCACGACCTAGGGTTTCCACAAATCCCCAATGCTGTCGCCCCCCTCCTTCGGCCTCCCAATATAGGGTTTCAAGCATCGCGGTTCGAACATCGATTGACTTCGATTGTAGTGGAGAGTGATAATATCTGGTTCTTCATCAGCTTCACATGACGTTCTCTTATTTCTCCGCATCCCTTTGTGACGGCGTTGTGGCTGGGTTCTTCAGGTGACTCGATTCGGACATCTTCCTTCTTCGTTCGTGGTGGAAAGATCTGCGGTTTTTAAGATACGATGGCAGGTTTTTTTTCAGGCGACGACGATCTGCGAAGACATCCTTCGGCTTCTCCACGATGGCAGGGTTTCTCTCTTAGTGTCGGTAGGAAAATACAGATCTGATGAGAATCGCATCTGATGCTGGTTGAATCGGAAATCCAGATTCTCTGGGGGCTTCTGATGGGATACGGTGATGCGGAACGATCAAAATTTTGATTCTGCATCGGCATGGTTTCGTTCATGGTGTTGGAAGGAAAATGCAGATCTAAAGAGAAGCGTGATCAGGGCAGTTTGATCGGTAAGCCATATTTGTTTATGGATTCCTTATTTCTGTTCGAGTTGTGTTGTTCCTGCTAGGATGAATGACATTTAGATTCTTGGAGGAGTGGAAAGTTGGGTCCCAATATTGTTTTAATGCTTTTGTTATGTGTTGATGTGTTGTTCCATTCACGATCACCGACATAGCCACCCTACAGTTTCATGTCGACTTCTACCACCATTTTCATATCCCTTTCATTCACCTTCCAGCTGTCAACACCTCCAACGATTCATTAATCATATGCTACGGTTGAAGCCCCCAAACCCCTATTCCTTCAATCAATCATCCCATCCATCCACTACCCTAACCCACACCACAAACGGCTTCCGAATTTCTTCCACCCCTCCACCATTTCACTCAATTATATGACTTTCTACTGCTTGGTCCACCCCTTTATCTCCTTGCTTCCTTCACCTCTGCCTCCACCTACAGTTGCTTCACCTCCACCTGCTCTACCTCAGCCTTCACAAATCCACATAGTCCACCTCTTCCTCCATCATCGTCTTCACGTTTTCAGGTGTTCGATTGAAGAGGATGGGGCCTTGATTCATCCATGCACCCAGTATATTTTTTTTCAACTATTCACTAACGTTTTCCTTATATCACCAAAATCATTACGTTTTTTATGAAATTATAGATACCTCTTATTTTTTTCTATAATGTTATTTAAGTAACCTGTATTGACCTTCATGGTTATTTATACTAGGTTATTTTGTGGATGAGGTCTCACTACTATACATAGTGGTACGTTCTTTCATTTCATAGTTTTTTAGATTATAATTCATTCAATGTTTTATTCTTCCCTCTGTCAATTTATCCATATATTTTTTGTTTCATAGATGCTGAAATGGTTGTCATTTGCATTACGATATAATCTCCTCATGCCATTTAGGTACTATTTAATTAACCTATTTGAGCAGTAATGAATTGGTTTTTGTTGCACCATTTTTTAATTTTATTGAAGTTGTTTGAGTGTTTTATTCAACACTTTCAATTTATCCATCTAATTTTTGATTCATAGATGTTGAAATGGTGGTCATTTGCATTATGTTATGTTCTACTCATGCCATTTAGGTACTATTTAATTAACCTATTAGAGCAGTAATGAAATGGTTTTTGTTACATCATTCTATAATTTTATTGAAGTTGTTTCTGGGATCTATTTGTTCATATTTATTTAATATACAAATTCAAATTCTACTTTTCTGGTAATATATTTTTGAATTTTTAATGTGGAATATAATGTTTTATATTTTTTATACAACCATTTACATTTTATTTTATATTGTACTTTATATTGCACTTTATAGTAGTTCATGTTGTACTAAAATTGCTGTTTACATTCCAGTTTTTATAGTTGTTTCAATATATCTTCATGTTGGAGTCTATATTGATGTTTATATTGCATTATAATTTATTGATATTGAATTTCCCTTTTAGATTATATTATCATGAATTCTATTTCTTTATGCAGAATACTATTTCATTCTGTAATCATGCATTATCATCCATGCTCATATGTGAGTTTTGCGGATACTCTAGATTTCTGTATTTATAGTGATTAATATTTGTTCTTCCATTTATACAGTTACTTCCATTGTTTTTGATTTTTACGTTAAGAAACCAACTCAAATAGAAGGTACTTGAATGGTTACCCCCTATAGATTCATGCAAGAAAACATAATGTCCTCTTTTTAGTATTTATTTGTTTGGCATTGCTGATTTTTACGATACATTCATTCTATTTAAATCCCTAATAAAATCACCTTTCATTTAATGTAGGTATGTAAATTTATTTTCAATGATGTATTAAAATAATGTTTTTCATGGTAACATTTTCAATGTTCTTAGTGCACATATCCGACCCTTTTTCCTTTTTTCAAGGATGTTATGCATCTGATGGATATAATTTGGAATTTTAGGTATGATTTTATTATGCATGGATGTTCTAGAATAGAGGCAGCGAGTTCTTCACAAAGTCAGTGTTCCTCCAAAAGCAAAAAACTAAATACTCTACATCAGTTTCTTGATTTGGAATGTGCATTATGTACTAAAATAGAGACCACATCATTGAAGTGTCATGTTCACAAAATATTTACTCATGGCCTCTAGATATGATCATTAATAATGAATTTTGTAGTCTATTAGAGTTTTGTAAATTGATTCATTTTAATTGGTTTTTGTTTTATAAAAACATGTTTCATGATAAGATAAATATGACGGGGAAAACATATGTTTTTACTATAATAGTTCAGCAGTGCATATTTTTCAACTACTTTATATTGTAACAACATGTAGTTTCATCATAATTGTTTCATAATTTCTATTTTTATATGAAAACACATATATTGATATATGTTTATTTCATTTTTATATCACTAATACAATCCTTATTTAATTTCAGTATCCCTCTAACAATAAGTTCTACTTTAAAATATTCTATTTTTAACTTTTATTTTTAAATATTATCTTCATAATTGTGAAAAGTATTATTATCTAATATCTTATCATATGATTGTAGAGATGGAACACACACCTTCAAGCAATAAAAAATGTTTTATAAATACTAGATAGCAAAGAGTAAAATTCTGATCCATAGGTATGTGTATTATTATTTTTAATTTTAGTTCATGTTCTTGTCTGCATGATATATAAAATGATTAATTGATCACCCACATTACAAGTTTATATACTACATCAATTACCATACATTATTATTCTCAATAACAAACTTACAATTCAATGGAGTTGTCTCCAGCTATTCAATGGATCCATGTCAATCCTCTGGGGAGCCTCCAATTCTCCCTTTTTCAAGAGTCTGTATCAGAGGTACGATATCCCTCTTCATCAAACATGGGAATGTCTACTCATTGATAATAATATTCTTACTGTCTTCCATTAGTTCTAATATAATATGTCAATGATCATCATTATCTATGAATTTTATGGTGTTAGGATTGCTGTAATACTCCCAAGGAATATATTCTAGGCATGAATGATCTTAACATGTTATTTCCTGTTTTCCAAGTTATAGATGGTGTCAACCATCTAAAATAGATAATGAATACTACAGACAAGATGACTATACCTAATATAATCTACTGTTGGCCCTTGATGTGTGAGAATGAAATTTATCTGATCATCGATTTTACACATCATTAACTTTTGAATGTATAATGTAGTGGTTTTTGTACCACTTAAAGCTCTTCAAGAGGCCCCAAATGTCAGGATAATTGATGGGGAGTAGAGGTATGATTCCAGAAATATGTTTTTGAATGTTCAATCATATTGATAAATGGCTCTAACCTCAGTGGATCAGTGGATTTGGGGGTTCCTAGAGCAGATTCATCAGTATTCTTCTTGATTTTGGTGTGATTTAATTCCATCATCACATTTGCAGATTTTATGACTATTGTTGTTCTTCCCCTTTAGGGTATACCTCCACCAATTTCTCTTAGAGGATGTATTTGTTCACTAAATTCTACATTGTGGCGTAATAGGAAATCAAACCTAGTGGATATGCTCTTCCATGTGATACGCTGCTGGATTTGATCTCCTCCACATTCATCTCTACCTAGATCTCTACCACTGACTTGGACTCCCCCTCTTTATACCCATTCATATCCTTAGTATTCTCCTTCTCCACCTGCAACTCCCCCTCTGACTTTCTCTCTGCCTCCATATCTATCTCCCCCTCCAACTCTCTCTCTTCTTCCTTTTTCTCCTACTCTTAACTCCCCCTCCGACTAATAACTTTTGTGGCTTGGTCTAATCCTCCTCATCGACATCTAATTTCTAATTTATGGTAGGAATTCATTGATTTCAGATCTTTCCTTCAAGCTTCAATTTTCCTCCTAACATTTCACGCATGTCATATCCACTTCCTGAGGCAACATGTTCTAGAGATGGCGTAACATGGTAGTTTCCTCCTTGGAGAGTGGCGTTGTCAGGGGCTCTTCAAATTGATTGATCACGACAAGCAACCATAGGCTGTATGTGATGGGGAAATGAATGTGGGATCTAGGGGTGGAGGATTATAGATCCTACATATAGAGTAGTTTCTATAGGGTGCATGACGAATACAAGGACTCCATTAACTTTTTCACCACACCTGATCCCTAATTTATTTTTACTTACCCATGTGCCTTAATGTATTTTAATCCTTCATCCTATATCTGGGATTGGTGGTGTTGTTTTTTATTTGATGTTTATTTTACTTCATTTTTTCTCCAGGTTCATGTTTTAGGTTGTCCATGTCTGTGAACTACCTATAGTGGCGTTGGGAAGGAAAGGATAGTAAAAAGCAGAGATGGAAGGAGGTCTTTGACAATGCATATGAATTTCTTAGTCAGTTTATTAGGGATTTTGAATCCCACAGAAATCTATGGTATCTTTAATTCATATTCTAACCCTATGTTTTTTTTAACTGTAATTTATTTTTCCGGGTTTTCAATTATTTCACTCCCTTAATTTATTTTAATCCTTCCTACATCCGGCATTGGTGGTATTGTTTTTCTTTCTAACCCATTCATCTATTCCAGGTATATGATTCCCAATAATCCTATATATAATATAGGAAATCAATGTTTTTCAGTTACTAGGTCTATTTTTTTAATGAGTCTATTCAAATTTTGATAAATGAAGTTGATTTTTTTGATGTAGAACTCTAATTTTTATAGGTTGCTTATTTTACGTCATTATTGTTTCTCATGGTTCATGTTTTAGGTTGTTGATGTGTGTGATCTGCCTATAGCGGTGTTTGGCAGGAAAGGATAGTAAGAAGCCGAGATGCAAGGAGGTCTTCAGCATGAGGAATTATTTTAGGAATAAGGCCAAAGTTGCTACAAACCCCACATGGCCCTGATTGCTTGGAACATTATGAATAATCTATTAATCCTGAAGACCTACCATAAAAGGTGAAATATTGATGGATTTACAGCTTTTGATACAGATTATTTTGTGTTAATTGTTAGGGGAAAGGTATTTTTCATTTATGGATGTTTGTTTTCCAAATCATGTGGATGTATTTTGATGAAATATAAGAAATTGATTTTGTAACAAGGTGTTTTTGACTATGTATCAACATTATTTATATGTATTTAATATGACATTCCCTATGTCCCTATTAAAATATGAGTTACTAGAATTTTTTGAGAGGCTACAAGGTGCATGACAATGCATATGGAGTTCTTTGTCAATTTTTTAGGGATTTAGAACCCCACTACAAACTTTAGTGTCTTTAATTCATATTCTAACCCTAACTGTAATTTATTTTTCTGGGTTTTAAATTATTGCATCCTACTTTATCATTATCCTATATTATATTATATAAATAACTAATTTGGGTTTTCTTATCACTCAATATGAGACTATGATGGTGGATTTATAGAACACGAGCTATGTTTTTATACTAGGGGATATTTAAGAAGAATATCATATCATATTTCTATATTTATGTTTTTTATCAATATATTTCGACATATCTAAATATTTTATTATTTCTTTTACACTATTTTCTTCATTGTTACATAATTTTTAAGTAATCCCCTCTACTGTGCGTGTACTGCTTGAATGGACCTTCCATTTGTTATTAACTTCACAGTGTTGCCTCCTCTCCAATGCATCTTTGTCAGAGCCTCCATGGAATGGATTCATCGTGATGAAAGAACAAGGGATGAATGCTATGGGGTATTTTGAGTGGGATCTGGGGGCGGTGTATTGTGGAGCCTGTGTAAATATTTATAATCTCATAATTCATTTGGTCAGTAAGTGTATTCATTTCTAAATCTTATCCACCATTGGGATTTTGTTCCCAGTTATTCTTACAGTGACCCAGGTTTCTTTTTATTTGGTTTCATAATCTTTTCCCACATAGGGGTTTTTTTTCATTTCAAGTTCCTTTTCAATGATGTGTATCCCCAGTTGAAGGAAAATATAAACAAAAAAACTAAAAAAATTGATTGAAATGTGATTCACAAATTGTAAGGTAATGGAAAAATATTATTTAATATGTTATGTTCAAATTATATTTTACATTTATACTTACACTATTAAATCTATTATTATTAATGTTTATTTAATACCTATAATAGCACATATAATCCAGATTTCTATCCTTTATACTGATAAATTAATGTATAGTGATAAAATTTTAATATTTTATTAATGAGAAATATTGAGCTACTATAGGAAAACACTTTGCAATCTTTAGTATGTGATCATTGAACCAATGCTGAAATCATTTCAGAAACTATGAAAGCATTGTAGAAACAATAAGATCATTGCATGAAACCACTCTACAATCAATATATTTTACAAATTGGAGCTATTAGGATGTGACAATAATCTTATCCTTTCTATTAATATATGACAATTTCAGCATTGCAATAATGATGCATGGTACTTCTATTAAGCTATTAATAATAGGAATGTCACTCACACTGTTTGACTATAAAGTACATCACACATACTCTAAAAACAATACACATTGTTACAATTGACACACATGTTTTTTTGAAAAAAATCCTTATCTATAGACATGTACTTATGTGTCCTCTAATTCAAAATAATATGCAATATATTGCTATCATAATTTAAATTTTCATGATTAAATGTTAATTTTTACAATTTATTATTAAAAATATGTGACAGAACATGTTTTTTGATTTCTCGAAGGGGAAAATAAATTTTCATTATTTTTGATATACACTCTATGATACATCCTGATTTCCTGTATCTTTTAACATCATGTTTTTCTTTTTCATTATTTTTCATATATAATCCTTGATACATGTTCTTATTTTTCATTTCTTTTCATTATTGTTGTTCACATTTTTATAGAGTATTGTTGTTTTCACATTAAAATGCAATTGTTCCTATTCACACAGTACTTTTACATAATTTTTTTTTGTGAAAAATACTATTACATGTCTATAAAAATGTCAAAAAATAATAAATACAACTATAAATTTCTATAGAGTATTATTTTGTTGTATTACATTATTGTGTTATCCACATATAGTAAAAATGTGAAACAACAATACTTTTAAAAAATTTGTAAAAGAAACCATCACATTCTTATAGATTATTGTTGTTCAAGTTACACTTAATGATTGTTACAGTTCTCCAAATAGAAACATTACTACTTTTGCTTTTTATTTATTCCTCCATGTTTATCTATGCACCAACCATTTCACGGTGATGTTAGGCCTTTCACCTCTATTTACTTTTTCCTCACTCAGCATCACCAATCCTACTTATCTAGACCTTTTATTTCTTTATTTCTAGTTACATGACTTTCAATCCAACTTTAAATATTATAATTATCATAATTTGAATTATCCATTTGAATAATTTTGACATTTACATAATTGATTTATCCATCATGAATTCCCAATATAAATTTGTATTTTTTATGAATTCAACTAATTTTTTTATACTATATTTATGATTTCTCAACAAATTCTCTAACTTATATTCCATTCTTATGTACCACTCATTTGATTTTTAAATATATTCAATATTAATATTAATATTTATGTTTGAAAAATGGTATTCTATTATTGAAAAAATGAATTTTTTTATAGTGCCATGTGAATTCAAGGGAGGAGTACTAGTATATGATTAAATTTTACATGGTTCCATAAGAGTTATCCATGTAATCTCAAATAATTAAACATATACGATGGTATAATAATGTGAATTCATGAGACAATAATCATGTGTCCAGAAGCATATCAAAGATATATAACATAATTGTTTTTTGCATAAAAATAATAATATGAAATTATAACATATTGGAGTAGCCATCAGTACCCATTTCCTATAACACAGTGGGCTTGGGATAATAACATGTTTACTGTCTTAAGAATGAGATAAAAACTCATCCACCCTCTTTGGATTGAGATATCAAATTTTGTAACCTTTTGACATGGGAATAAAAACATATTCACCCTTTTGGAATTATACTAATAACCTTTATAACCTTTTGGTCTTGGTCTACTAACCATGTAACCTATTCAGCCTGGGATACTATCTGTGTACTCTTTTGGGATTGGGATACTACCCATGTGACCTCCTAGGTTTGGGTTATTACCTGTGCACCATTTTGAGATCATGAGATATAAACATTAAACAATGAATTGTAGGTCCATATAGGACCCAACAAATCAAAAAATGATAATATATACGCATGTGTTCTTCATAAAATAAATCACAAATCACATTATTAAGAACCCATGGAAGGAAAATGGGATTTTTATAATTTAAAAATATATAAAATGACATCAAGAGTCACATAAGTTGATACCTAAAATTTAATCACCCAATAGAAGTATTTCACTAGGTCATATATAGGGTGATTCATGAACAATTACTTAGATATGAATATTTTATAGATAATAGGAACACATATATGAAATCATGAAAAGTGATTTCATAAAACATTCTTAACATTATCATTAATAGATTCTATTATGGGTCCCTTTCAAAATATTATTTAGAGGAGTTTGCATTAAATTTTTTTTCAAAATATTTTTAAAAATTAATATAAAAAATGGATCCTTGAAAATTACAGTAATGTTTTCTTAAAGAAATACAGATTGTAAGATAAAATATATGTTCATAAAAAGTAAAACCTTTAATAATTTAAAATACCATTATTGAAACCCAAATCATAAAAAGAGTAAGAACAATCCTTTTTAAAATAGATAAAGAAAAATATAGTCATAAAAATAAATAATATATATTTAAATCTCAAAACATGGAAGGATAACATTGAAGGGAATAATGAATTTTTACATGAAAGTGAAATAACTTATTTTAAAGGATGGTACTTATTCATAACAATTTTATACTTTTTTGAGAATGAAATTCACCACGGAAGGACATTTGAATTAGAAATTAATTTTCACCATAGAAGAATAGAAATTACCATATAATAAAATATTAGGTTGGAATAACCCAAACATGGAAGAAAAAAGTTCCAGAAGAAACCTTATAACTCAATGAATGTATATTTGAGTTGTCAATATCCCTTACAACATTAGTAACTTTTGAATCAATAGACCATGAAGAAAATAAATTTAAATGGATTTGTAAATACATTGAATTTAATGAAAGGTATAAAAATTGAATCTATAGTGTAGTATATACACCACACAAAATAAAAAAAGTGGTGAGTATGTATTATGTATCAAATAATATAAAATGAGATAAGAAATCTATTACCATTACTCAAAACATTCATAAAAGTGATTTAAAATCATATAACATAAGTATAAACATATTAATAAATTATTTTATAAAATTATTTATATGTATTACCCTATATAATCTTAAATTATTATAATTTGTTATGAAATTATTAGTTAGTTATAGTTTATTTTCATTACCAGATGTAGGTAATTTAGAATATTTCACACATGTTTCATAATCGAGACATCAAAGACTATTATTTGATACCAAGTTTGTAATTACTGGATTTTATAAGGTACTATAATAGATGATTTATAAAAATACATAAAGTCATAATTTCATTCCATAAGTGTTTTACTCATGATTTGTAAAGATGGAATCAATGATGAACTTGTTTAAGAAAGTTTTGATGAAAAACGTTAGTATAGTCATAACTAGTTAAATATTAATATATAATTTATAAAAAAATTAATAATTTAAAAAATATAATTTTAATTCATTAAATAAATTCTTATAATTATCTTAGTAGGATGGTAATGAAAAATTAAATACGTTATTCCATAGAGGGGGTCGTCCGCACATACACACAAATGAATTTTTTGTTCTCTATAGATCATAAAGAAAGAAGAAATTTATTTATATTTTCCAAATATTAATAATGTCCTAAATATAATATTTATTCATTAAATACACCCTTTTAATTATCTATGTAAAGTTTTTATTAAAAAAATATTTCGTTCTTGGAGTTGGTAGTTCACACGTATGAATATATGATGTTTTCATTTTTCTAAGGAGAATGGTGGAAGGTAGATAATGATTATTAAATAAATATAATAAAATTTAAGTATTCAAATAATACTTATGTTCTTATTTTAGTAGTTTATAATATAATTATATTTATAATAATAAGGATTAAATAAATAGAAATTAAAATAAGTGATTATGAATTTTTACCTTACTCCTTGGAATAACACCTTTATGAATTGGATTTAGTCTTTAAGGGGGAGTATTTTGAGCAGACTAGAACCTATAGTATGTGTAAAATAGTGTTTGGGAGTTATTTGGTTAATGTTTGGTTGAAATAAGGGGCCTGTATTATGTGAATAATCACGGTTATGAATAGATATTTTTATAAGTGTGGGGAGTGACAATTTTATAAAACGAGGTGCACTATTCCAGAAAGAGGTTCCATAGGTGGACAATAATAGGTAGAGAATTAAGTAATGTAAAAAAGGCCTAAAAATAATTTATATAGTTTTTTATAAATTTTTTATGTCTTTTACCACCATGATTTAACCCCATTTACCATTTTGACTTTTACCATGGTAACTAATGTTTACCTAAATAATTTATTTTTATGCCTAAAAATAAAGTTTAACTAATTGAATGATTTTTATCATATGGTTATAAATATGAAATCCATTTTATTATATATAATTTCTAAATATCCTAAAAATTAACTCTAAAATAATAAATGTATAATTTATTAATAACAAATTTAGCCAAAAATATAACTTAAGTTCAAAAATTTCACAATAGGTTTGTAAATTAATATAAATATTTTTAAATGTGTTATTTTACATATGAAATTAATAATTGGTCAAGAAAAAGTATTAATAAACCTTTAAGTCATGATTATATCCTTATGATGTCATAACAGTTGTGGTATTTGTAAAAATGGTATTTTTTACTATTTATCTAAAAAATTAATATATTCATAAAAATACCAAAAATTCAACATATGATAATATTTTTAGGCTGAATAAATAATAAAGGATATATTTTAACTTAAAATTAAAAATTTTTAGGGGTTTTACTTTTAAATGGAAGAATAAAGTATAATGAAATCAATTTTTATAGGAAAATAAGATTTTTAAAAAAATATTTCTTGTTCTTATTATTATTTCCTATAAATTTATAATTAAATGACTGTTAATATATTTTTTTATATTTTTAAACATAAAATTAGATTCACTATTTAAAAGTGATGAATTTAGTTCTTTTAGATAAAATTTACAAAACATTTGTGAAAATAATTATTTAATTTTAATCTCAATACATTATTTTTTTCCTAAAAATGAAATTTACATTATTAACTAATTTGAAAATGAAAATTAAAAAATTTGAAAATATTTTTAACCAATTATTTATCTAAAAGTGATAATTTTTTTAATGAAATCATTTATAACACATATTAATAATTTTAGTAAAAAATGCTTCTTCTAAGCAAAAATTGAATTCATCACATGCCTAGTAATAACTATTGGGTGCATGTGACTTATGTTTTGTATATATTATCAAAAACATTCATTAAAATCAATTTATGAATATAATATAATAAAATTAATATCATAAAAGGAACTTTTTTATAATATATATTTTTGAGTATAATATGATTTTATTATTTATTTAGCTATACTAGTTGTATTTTATTAATGATATAGTATTAAAAAGTGATATTTATTTTTATTTCTATATATAGTTCATAATTATTTTACTTATAAACATATATTATAATTAAATTATTAATTTACACTAGTTATATTTATCTTAACAAATTTTTTTATGGTTTGTTTTCGTTCGGTGTTGCGGGTGAAACATGTTATTCAACAAAGTATTTAATTAATGTAAAAATCATTAAAAATATACGGGTGATACATTATCTCCCCTTATATAAATATCCTCCTTGTGATTTTAATTATTTCTCACTAATGAAAATGGAGAAGGGTATCCATAAGATAGACAATGCTGAAGATATAATTTATAATGAGATATTAACCTTGCTAACTTGGGTAAGACTAGGAAACCCATTTTTTACTTGAATATTTTTGAAAAAAAAAGATAATTATTGGGTATTAAGACCCATATAATGGAAGTAACATCGATAATTAGTTTATATGCATCCTTAAACTAATATATTATCATATGTTAACTTGGAATATGGAATGTGATTTCCCTACTTTGGTAATTAATATAAAGTCTATGTGGAGATGTCCAATACATTTTTAAAATCATATACAAAGGAAATATAATTATATTTTCACAATTTATATTGTAAAACACTTCAACATGGGATAAAATTATCTGAAAACTATAAATTTTCACTAATAATTCAATATAAAATCATTTGGGTTGTGATTTGGTGTTCTTAGAAAACATACTAGATATACTGGATTGGATAGAAATAGAATCTAATAAGACATCCAAAAATATAGAGTTGAGGATAAGGGTTTCATAATTATTATGAACCACTATAGAGGTAGTCATATAATAAGATCTTCCTTGTTTAATTGGTATTAGAGGTTACTATTTTCTATTACCCTTATTAGTCCTTGGGTTAGAGAATCAATTTTTATAATGTCTAAACTCCTTGTATTTGAATCATTAAAGTGTGTATTTTTAAATTTTTGGTACTTTTATGACTTTGATTGTATTGGTTGACCTATTTATCTCTCTATATTAATCACAAGCTCAATGAAAAATCCTTCCACACTTGAAACATTTTCTTGTTCTTTTAAGACTTTCCCTTCGGTGCTTCTTCCCACATTTTTTGTTATGTAGGAAATTTAATATTCTTTCCTCCATGATATTTATCACCTAAAATTATATGAAACCTTACCGTTGTATTCAATAATGATTTTGGGACTTTTTTAGGGTTTAGGTTGTTAATCATAATTTATGATAGATGGGTGAGCATAACTATAATATTTTCAACAATATCTTCCATCCCAATTGGGTTTTCATTAGGACAATCACTGTATTTTCCATAATATCCATTGTTAACTGGATTTATTCTTAATCCAACCATTAATTAAGTAAATAAAATATTAGGTATGATAATATATAAAAAAATATATTAAAAAAGTGAAACTATAAAATCAGAATAAGTAACTCAAAAATGATGTGCATTCCTAAATTATAAATATATAGTTTTCATTTAGGCTATCCATCATATTTTCCCTTTTAGTTTCTCTAAACTATATATAAATATATATATTTGAATCCATCATAATTATTTTTAAATAGTATATAAATCACAAATTCATATCCTATGAAAGTTTCAAACCATGTGTGCAGATAGTCCCACTTGTTTTGAAACATGTTATGATTGAGTTAATAACCAATGAGACTTTTTTAGGGTTATTACCTATTAGTGCATCTATTATTTATCTTGTATCAAATTTTTTTTTCTGAAAAATGATTTCACTTCTAGGAAACCAAAAAATCTATAATTTACCAGAATTTTAGGATTTTCCCTATATTTAAGCTTATACATAAGCTCATAATTAATTTACTCTAGTACTAATCCATAAAAATAACAAATCTAATCACTAAAAATAACAAAACCCTACCCAGATACTAAAGAAGGCACCCTAGAACCACACTCTGAAGCCCATGGATAATAACACATTCTTTACAAATATAATTATATACCAGGTGAGTTGAATCAAGCCAAGATTGCATATATTTTCATATTTTAAACATCATATATAGTAATCTCATAATCCCAGAACCCAAATGTTTAGTATCTTTGGACATTACCTATATAAAAAGTTTATTATGATCATTTCTTTATAATCCCACCATTATAATTCCCCTTTTATACATTTCCTAGGTTGTAATCATTTTCATAAATTGGGGAATGTAAAATATAATAAGGGTGAACTCAAATGCTCAGTAAGTCAAAAACATATCAACAAGTCAGAAAGGGGTTAAGGAATAATCACATGAGAAAACATAAGAATATAATAAATATTTGATTAAAAGGGAAATGGTCAAATAATAATTTTACATGTAATCTCATATGATTAAATATGAAGTGAACTATGTTGCATTTGTTGTCAATGAGGTATGTTGTTGTCAAGGAATGAATGGATTGATCTCAAGGAGTTTCAATATGTGAATGACAAAGGATGTGATGGTGTTGGTGAGAAACGGAGAATGGCCCTGGTACTAAGATGCATGTCACTTAGGAGATTCACTAAGTGACATAGGATGTTGTGGTTGAGACATTCTCTATGTATATCAGATGATTGTTGAACTGGTCTTTAAGTTCAAAGAACTTGTATCCTGATGATTAAAAGTCACAACAATAATTGAAGACCATGCATTGTATTGACAATGCATGAGGAGCTGAAGTGAACCATCCATAAGTTTTAAGTGGATGAAGTGGCTTTAATGAAGTCCATGCACTAACTCTTAGTGCATGTGAATTGAAAAAGTTCCAATTGATCTCTGATTAGATCAATAAAGAACATTGAAGATTATAAGTGATTCAGGAGTTCGGTTGATGAAGATGAACCTTTTGAATTCCATATCCTCAGTGAAGATCATATGAGGAGAAGTAATGTAATTCTTAAGAAGAAGAATAGAAGAAGTGGAGAAGAAATGGCTTGAATGGCACTTGGCATTTGGCTTATACTCATGGGTTACTTTGTTTTTGACAAAGTATTTGTACTTTTCTTTGCCAAAAAAAAGGGGGCCACCAAGGAGGCCAGCCGAGGGATCACCCAAGGCACATATGGGCCTAAGGAACCACGCCCATGGGGAACCCTCAAGGCCAAGGTGACTCCCTAAGGAAAGAGGGGCCGTGTATAAGCCCCCGGAGGCTGCGCGGTGGTGAAACCCGCGTAGCGCGCGCGCCCGAGGGCACACATAGTGGGCGCACAGCGCGCCCGAGTGACAGGAGTGGGCGCAGAGCACGCCCGCAGAGGCACGGTGCAGGGCGACACCGTGGAGGGAGAGAGAGAGCTAATTGAACGATGGCCGACAGCGGCACTTTGATAAGCCGCGTGAAAACAGGAGGCCGCTTCGATGTGGGATGCAGAATTTTTCCACGGAGCGAATCCCAGCCGCATGATTGATCGCGCGTGCGATCCGAGCCGCTCATCTAATCGCGCCATTCGCGATCTGATCCAGGCCATCCGAGGTTATTTGATCGCGTGATCCGACGGCTCCCCGTCCGTCTCCTTCCTCGAGCTCAGACAAAGGCCACCCGACGTTCCCGCAGAACCAGGCGCCATCCGAGCAACGTATTTCGAGTTCTCGGCCACCATTGAAGGAGCTGAAGGTTCCATTGTGATCGTCTGTCCATGAGGAATACATTCATGCATAAAAATACACATGCATGCAACGAGAGAAGAAATTTGCACGAGTCCGAAGCAACCGGAGGTGCGAGGCCCATGTGTTTGTGCTCAAATTTTTAAACAGAGGCCATGCATGCGTTTGCATGCTCTTGCACGTGAAGGAAACCGAAGAAGAAGGAATCCCGAGGAGAACAGAAAAGAAAAACGTGATTTGCGGCTTGCGTTCAAAGATTTTTAAAGAACCGAAAATCTCGGTGATTTGAGATTTATCTCACGCGGAAGATACGAGATACCTCTGCCTATAAAAAGAGAGGCAGAGGCCTTGGAGTGCTTGCTGAAACATTGTTGAAAATCTACTATCCCATGAGCGCATCTCTCTGCCTCGCGAAGCTTTGAAGCCCCGAGCAAGTATCTTTCGCGGCTGAAGTTCCTTGCGCGCAACCTCTTTGCGCGACAAGAAGAGAGGGTTGGGTAGCGCGAACTTGGGTACTCCCTCTGTGCACCGCGGCCCCCTGCGCGGTAAGCACTAGCGCGACAGTGGCCACCCGAGGCCTTGCGTGCCTTGCACCGGTTGCACCCGAGACTTGCGCGGCTGCAGTGGGTGTGCACCAAAGAAGACCCGAGGCCTTAGTGAATTTGTGTGTGCATTCTTGAAGAGTGAAGACCACCACACTTTGTGTGTGTGTACATTTGAAAAGAAGGCCGAGGATAGCTTGGGTGTGTACAAAAATAGTGAAGGCCAAATACACACTCATTGTGTGTGTGCAAAACAAGAAGAAGACCCGAGGCCTTAGTGCCTTGTGTGAAGTGAAAGAACACACCCTAGTGGTGTATGTGAAAAACAAGAAGGCTGAGGCTTACACCTAAGTGAATCTAGTGTGTGCATAAGGAGGAAGACTACACCAAGTAGTATGTGCAACGAAAGAACAAGGCCAAGGCAAGCACCCATGTGGACAAAATTTATATAATTTGTGTGTCCTTAACAAGTGTGAAGGCCAAGCTCAAGTGTGTTCCAAAGTGAAGAAGTTGTGTGTGCAAAGTAAAGAGGCCGAACCTAGGTGTGTGCAAGGTGTAAACACTTAGAAGAAGAAGAAGACATCCACACAAAGAAGAACACACATTTATGTGTGTAAGCAAATTGAATTAATTGTGTGAAGTTCAAAGAAGATGTGTGCTTAAAGAGAATATACCCTTTGTGGGTTTATTGCACCGAGAAGAAGAAGGGGAGTGCATGCTTACATGCATGCACGTGCACACATGAACAAAGCCAAATCTGGTTGTGTGCATCTGAGTTGACCAAGACTGAGAGATCTTGAAGAACTTTGAGAAGCCATGAAATCAGTGCATGAGGAACCAAAGATTCCATGCACTCAGTGCATGAAGTTGAACTGAACTGAGACTGGACCAGACTGAAGTTAAAGACATCAATTGTCTGAGTATTCAGTAATTGGAGAAAAGCCAGGTCATCCTTAGAAGAAGGTGATAAAGCCTGAGCAAGACGAGAAGACCTGTTCATCACAAGTGAGCAGAGGTACAGAGCAAGGCCAGCAGTCTTTATCCCAGACTGCTGAAGATACTTGAAGAACTTAAAGTGAAGAAGAGCTACTCGTGTGACTCGAGGAGACAGGAGAAGCCCCCTGTGAGACTCAGGGTGGAAGAAGTCTTCAGTGGGATTCTGGAGCAGGCCAGTGGGACTCTGGTAACACTGTGGGACGCAGTATAAATACCCTCTTGTGGGACTCAGGAGAGATACAGTGGGACTCTGTATCGACCATTGTAATACTAATAGATTATAATGGGAGAAACCATGTTGGGGCGTATAACCAACATGGCAAGGATGTAGGCCTTTGGTGCCGAACCTTGTAAATCCTTGTGTCCTGTGCCTTTACATTTACAGAATTATTCGAGGAAAGGTTGAGAGACACAAGAAGATTGGATCGAGGCTTTAACCAGCCATAGAGGTTTAATTGATAAGAATCAATTAGTAAAAGGTTTTAAGGGATCACTGATTCACCCCCTCCCCCTCTCAGTGATTCACACTGATCTGGGCACTTCAATTGGTATCAGAGGGAGGTTGCCTCTAAAAGATCCAAGGGAGTCTTTATGAAGTGCAGATTTGAGGAAATGAGCGACCAGCCTCAAATGGAGATATCTGCCAAGACTCAGAAAAATAGAAAGAAGAAACAGGCCAAGAAGTTGAAGAAAGCCTGTCCTAGCTGTGATGAAGTTGGAACAATGAAAGATCTTCAAAGTGCAATCGAATATCTTCGGAAGATAGTCCCCAGGGAAGTAGCAATGTGTATTACTACATGCACCCTTGATCTTCAAGAAGAAAAATTACAGCTAGAAGAAGAAGCCAATGCAATGGAAGATCAGTTGGCTAAAAGGGTTGGCATAACCAACACTCTCAGAAAGCTGGTGAAGGCTAAAGATGAAACTGTTTTTCTTTGCAATGAAAGATATGAAGACACTGGTGAAGAATTGCAAAGAAGCCTTTCTGAGAAAGAATTCTTGAAAATAATAATCAAAGATGTTTTCCATGCACTGGAAAAGAGGCACAAAGTTTCAATGAATGTCAGAGATGCTCAACTTGAAGACAAAGTCAAAATGGTGAAGGAGCTTGACAACTCATTGCATGAAATAAAGAAGGTGCATGATGACCAGATGGAACAGCTGAAACAGAATTGGGAAGGTAGGCTAAGATTGGTTGAGGATGAGAAGAACTCCCTCAACATGAAATGCTTTGAACTGGAGGTGATATTGAAAAATATGCAATCACCCAAAGCTGAATCCTCCCAGTCAGCTGAAAGTAGAAATGTTGCTACACAAGTGTGCATTGAGAAGGATGATTCCAAAAGAAGGACATCCTCTAATAAAAGGGCAGCATCTTCTAAAAGGAAGGTACCATCCATCCCATCTTGTACTCATGTTTCTAAATGTGTTTCCACAAAAAGTACAGGATGGAAGAATAACGTTGATCAAGTATGGATGAAGAAGATGAAGAAAGAGAGCTCTCCTGAAACAACACAACAAGTCAAGAAAAGTACCCAACAATCAGAAGGACTGAAGAGGTCAAGATTTGTGGGTCAGTGTTGGTGTTGTAATAAGTATGGGCACTGTGCAAAGGATTGTTGGAACAATCCATTGAATGTCAAAGCACAAAGGAAGCCCATGCCAAGGGGGAGCATGCCAGAAGAAAAGAAGCAGCATCCACAGGTCCAGAGACATCTGTTTACTGCAAATAGATTTGGATTGCTTGATAATATCTGGGATGTGTGCAAAAGTGGTCAAATAGATACATGTCAATCTCCAACTGTATCCAGAGCTCAAAAGAAGAAAAGATCACAGAACCTGGCTCAGAAAGAATCCTTGGGAAGCAAGAAGAAAGTTGAAGATGCTCCCAAGAAGGGTTTGAAAAAGGAAAATAAGTCCTTGGATTCTATATACCAGAAGGGTGATGCATCCAGAAGGACCACCAAGAAAACATGCTTCTACTGTGGAAATAAAGGACACACCATGGATCTTTGTGAACAAGCCATGGAACTGAATAGAAGTAGACTGGACTCAAAAGGACAATCAATCCAGAAGAAGCAGAAGGGATTGATTGAAAATAAGTTTCCTAAGAAAGGTAGCTTAACAGCATCAAAAGAACCATGTGGAATTTCCAAAACTGAGGACTCACTTCCAAATGACTTGTTAGTCGTATGGCCAAATCAGTTGCAACTTTCCAAAGATCTGCAGAGAGCTGAAGATGATGTTCTGGCAATTGCTAAGGCAAAAGGGAAGAAGAAGATTTCACA
Organism: Viscum album; assembly: GCA_963277665.1. Taxonomy (NCBI): domain Eukaryota; kingdom Viridiplantae; phylum Streptophyta; class Magnoliopsida; order Santalales; family Viscaceae; genus Viscum; species Viscum album. The sequence goes on from OY728139.1 coordinate 1,256,873,257, forward strand.
TGAAGATGTATTGAGATCCACACCAGCACAAACATCATTGAAGATCAAATGTGCAAGTGTGAATAATGGTGAAAATGGGACATCTCGGTTGAGAGAATCTTCTCAACCTTGTTGTTCACATTGATGAACCAAGGAGGTTCCATATTATTCCCTAATCACTTGTATTTACATGTGCTAACATTTCAGGGAATTGAAGATGATGATCATTCTCATCTGGAGAGTGGTTTGGACAGAAAGGAGTGCACCCCTTGAGGGGGAGCCAATCTGAAGAAGATGGTATTCTAAGATTTAATACCATCTTGAGAAAAGATGAAGGTATTCCAATCATACTTTCATCCCTTGTTTCTTAATTGTATTCATCATGACAATTGAGGGGGAGTATTGATTGAAGACAAATGGTTGAAAGGGGGAGCTTTATCTTTGCACTGAACTTTCTAATGAGTTTTGTGGAGTATGTGTAGGATCTAGCGAATTATTTTTATATCTGAAAATTTTCAAACCCCTGAAGCATGATCTCACATGTACAGTGAATGATGGAAAACATTGAGTTCGTTGGTTACATCACTCTTGTTTTTTACACCGGGTTAGCCCAAGTAGACTTAGAGTTGATTTACTAAAGGCTCTTTGCTAAAGAGAACATGTGACATCATCCCTCTCTTAGTAGTTGTGAAGAAAATGCTTTTCAAAGGGAGGAAGTGATTTTTTTAAGAGAACCACAGCACACCTTTGCATTTGATTGCCAATAAGGGGGAGAAATATTGGCACACATATTGACCCATTCATATGTGCTCTAGTGTATTTCCAACAAATACAAAGGGGGAGATTTAAGTGCACTATGTTGCATTTGTCGTCAATGAGGTATGTTGTTGTCAAGGAATGAATGGATGGATGTCAAGGAGTTTCAATATGTGAATGACAAAAGATGTGATGGTGTTGGTGAGAAACGGAGAATGGCCATGGTACTAAGATGCATGTCACTTAGGAGATTCACTAAGTGACATAGGATGTTGTGGTTGAAACATTCTCTATGTATATCAGATGATTGTTGAACTGGTCTTGAATTTCAAAGAACTTGTATCCTGATGATACAAAGTCACAACAATAATTGAAGACCATGCATTGTATTGACAATGCATGAGGAGCTGAAGTGAGCCATCCATAAGTTCTAAGTGGATGAAGTGGCTTTAATGAAGTCCATGCACTAACTCTTAGTGCATGTGAATTGAAAAAGTTCCAATTGATCTCTGATTAGATCAATAAAGAACATTGAAGATTATAAGTGATTCAGGAGTTCGGTTGATGAAGATGAACCTTTTGAATTTCATATCCTAAGTGAAGATCATATGAGGAGAAGTAATGGAATTCTTAAGAAGAAGAATAGAAGAAGTGGAGAAGAAATGGCTTGAATGGCACTTGGCATTTGGATTATACTCATGGGTTACTTTGTTTTTGACAAAGTATTTGTACTTTTCTTTGCCAAAAAAAGGGGGCCCCCAAGGAGGCCAGCCGAGGGATCACCCAAGGCACATATGGGCCTAAGGCACCACGCCTATGGGGAAGCCTCAAGGCCAAGGCGACTCCCTAAGGCAAGAGGGGCCATGTATAAGCCCCTGGAGGCTACGCGGTGGTGAAACCCGCGCAGCGCGCGCACCCGAGGGCACGCATAGTGGGCGCACAGCGCGACCGAGTGACAGGAGTGGGCGCAGAGCACGCCCGCAGAGGCACGGTGCGGGGCGGCATCGTGGAGGGGGAGAGAGAGCTAATTGAACTATGGCCGGCAGCGGCACTTTGATAAGCCGCGTGAAAACAGGAGGCCACTTCGATGTGGGATGCGGAATTTTTCCGCGGAGCGAATCCCAGCCGCATGATTGATCGCGCGTGCGATCCGAGCCGCTCATCTAATCCCGCCATTCACGATCTGATCCAAGCCGTCCGAGGTTATTTGATCGCCTGATCCGACGGCTCCCCGTCCATCTCCTTCCTCGAGCTCAGCCGAAGGCCACCCGACGTTCCCGCAGAACCAGGCGCCATCCGAGCAACGTATTTCGAGTTCCCGGCCACCATTGAAGGAGCTGAAGGTTCCATTGTGATCGTCTGTCCATGAGGAATCCATTCATGCATAAAAATACACATGCATGCAACCGGAGAAGAAATTTGCACGAGTCCGAAGCAACCGGAGGTGCGAGGCCCATGTGTTTGTGCTCAAATGTTTAAACAGAGGCCATGCATGCGTTTGCATGCTCTTGCACGTGAAGGAAACCGAAGAAGAAGGAATCCCGCAGAGAAAAGAAAAGAAAAACGTGATTTGTGGCTTGCGTTCAAAGATTTTTAAAGAACCGAAAATCTCGGTGATTTGAGATTTATCTCACGCGGAAGATACGAGATACCTCTGCCTATAAAAAGAGAGGCAGAGGCCTTGGAGTTCTTACTGAAACATTGTTGAAAATCTGCTGTCCCTTGAGCGCATCTCTCTGCCACGCGAAGGTTTGAAGCCCCGAGCAAGTATCTTGCGTGGCTGAAGTTCCTTGCGCGCAACCTCTTTGCACGACAAGAAGAGAGGGTTGGGCAGCGTGAACTTGGGTGCTCCCTCTGTGCACCGCGGCCCCCTGCGCGGTAAGCACTTGTGCGGTAGTGGCCACCCGAGGCCTTGCATGCCTTGCACCGGTTGCACCTGAGACTTGCGCGGCTGCAGTGGGTGTGCACCAAAGAAGACCCGAGGCCTTAGTGAATTTGTGTGTGCATTCTTGAAGAGTGAAGACCACCACACTTTGTGTGTGTGTACATTTGAAAAGAAGGCCGAGGATAGCTTGGGTGTGTGCAAAAATAGTGAAGGCCAAATACACACTCATTGTGTGTGTGCAAAACAAGAAGAAGACCCGAGGCCTTAGTGCCTTGTGTGAAGTGAAAGAACACACCCTAGTGGTGTATGTGCAAAACAAGAAGGCCGAGGCTTACACCTAAGTGAATCTAGTGTGTGCATAAGGAGGAAGACTACACCAAGTAGTATGTGCAAAGAAAGAACAAGGCCAAGGCTAGCACCCATGTGGACAAAATTTATATAATTTGTGTGTGCTTAACAAGTGTGAAGGCCAAGCTCAAGTGTGTGCCAAAGTGAAGAAGTTGTGTGTGCAAAGTAAAGAGGCCGAACCTAGGTGTGTGCAAGGTGTAAACAATTAGAAGAAGAAGAAGACATCCACACAAAGAAGAACACACATTTATGTGTGTAAGCAAATTGAATTAATTGTGTGAAGTTCAAAGAAGGTGTGTGCTTAAAGAGACTATACCCTTTGTGGGTTTATCGCACCGAGAAGAATAAGGGGAGGGCATGCTTACATGCATGCACGTGCACACGTGAACAAAGCCAAATCTGGTTGTGTGCATCTGAGTTGACCAAGACTGAGAGATCTTGAAGAATTTTGAGAAGCCATGCAATCAGTGCATGAGGAACCAGAGATTCCATGCACTCAGTGCATGAAGTTGAACTGAACTGAGACTGGACCAGACTGAAGTTAAATACATCAATTGTCTGAGTATTCAGTAATTGGAGAAAAGCCAGGTCATCCTTAGAAGAAGGTGATAAAGCCTCAGAAAGACGAGAAGACCTGTTCATCATAAGTGAGCAGAGGTACAGAGCAAGGCCAGCAGTCTTTATCCCAGACTGCTGAAGATACTTGAAGAACATAAAGTGAAGAAGAGCTACTCGTGTGACTCGAGGAGCCAGGAGAAGCCCCCTGTGAGACTCAGGGTGGAAGAAGTCTTCAGTGGGATTCTGGAGCAGGCCAGTGGGACTCTGGTAACACTGTGGGATGCAGTATAAAGACCCTCCTGTGGGACTCAGGAGAGATACAGTGGGACTATGTATCGACCATTGTAATACTAACAGATTATAATGGGAGAAACCATGTTGGGGCGTATAACCAACATGGCAAGGACGTAGGCCTTTGGTGCCGAACCTTGTAAATCCTTGTGTCCTGTGCCTTTACATTTACAGCATTATTCGAGGAAAGGTTGAGAGACACAAGAAGAGTGGATCGAGGCTTTAACCAGCCATATAGGTTTAATTGATAAGAATCAATTAGTAAAAAGTTTTAAGGGATCACTGATTCACCCCCTCCCCCTCTCAGTGATTCACACTGATCTGGGCACTTCAAAATATATACAATGGAATAATAGTTTTGAATTAGGAAATAATAATCATGTTCCATGAAGAATATCAAAGGCATATAAAATAGAAATTTGGAATAACAATAAGAATATAAAATTATAACGTTGTAGAATACACACCATTATATGTTTCATATATGGTATTGGTATTGTAAAAAAATCCATGTACCCCTCTTAGCTTGGGATAACAACTAGTGTACTCTCTTGGGCTAGGGATAAAAACTCTTGTACCATTTTTAACATAGGATAAAACCCATATACCATTTTGGGCTTAAGATACAACTAATTTACACTATTGGTATTGGTATACTAATTTTGGACCCTATTGTTCTTAGGATACTACCAATTTACCCTCTTTGGAGTGGGTTACTGCCTATTTGCCCTCCTAGACTTAGGATACTACCCATATACCATCTTATACTTAGGCTACTACCCATTTACCCTCTTTATATTTAGATAATACTTATGTACCCTCTTATTCTTGGGATTATAATCATGTACCCTTTTGAGATATTGAGATATAAACTTTAATAAATGAATTTTAGGTATATATTAGACCCATAATATCTTATAATTATAATCCATATACGCATGTGTCTCACAAAATAAATCATATATCATATCATGAAGAACCCATGAAAAGAAAATGGGATTCATAACATTTCCAAATGGAATCACATTAAATGAACTCAAGAGTTATATCCATTGATACCCAAAATTCAATCACCTGAAATGAGTATTTAAAAAGGGAATTTAGAGGGTGATTCATGAAACATTACTCCAAAAAGTTGAATATTTTGGAGATAAATAGTAAAAATAAAGTTAAATCATGAAAATATATTTTATAAAAATTATAAACATTATAATAAAAATATGAAGTTATAGATCAATTTTATAATATATTTTAGAGACATTGGCTTGAAAACATTATTCAAACACTATAAAAAAGGAATATAAATAATGAAACCTTGATAAATACATAAAGGGTTTCTAGAGTAAATGTGGAGTGGAAGATAAAACATACGATCATGAAAGGGGAACAATTTAATATTTTCATATAACATTATTGAAACACAAATCATACAAAGAGTAATAAAGCTTACATTTGAAAATATATAAAGATAAATATGAATATAACAAGAAATAATAAATATTTAGGTTTCAAAATTAGGAAATATAACATTAAGAGGAAGAAAGAATATGGAAATGGAATAGAAATAACTAATTTGAAATTATGAGAAATATTCTTAACAATTTGATACATTTATAGGAAATAAATTCATCATGGAAGGAGATTTCAATTATAACATAATTTTATCCAGGGAGGAAGGGAAAATACCATATAATAAAATGATAGTTTGGAAGAATAAAAGCATGGAAGAAACACTACTGGAAAATGGGTGTATCCCCATGCATCCATACCAATGGTTTATAGGAACTGTTGGTATAGAGTTCCTAGATTTAGTCTATACCAATGGATTGAATTAACTTTGGGTATATATAATGTTATACCAATGGTTTTTAAAAAACCATTGGTGTAGTTTGGGATATACCAAAGGTTTGTTTAAAATGTCGATATAGAGTCTTTACAAATCTCTCAAACTCCCACCCTCTCCCATCAACCCATGATCCCTAATCCCCCCTCACCCAAACAAGTGTCAAACGTTTCTTCTACTCTATAATTATCCTCTTATTTAGGGATTTTTTTGATTGTGAGCTTCTTCAACATCAGATTAGTGAGTTCTGAATCCTTGTTCTCTTATACTTTGTATTGTTTTAATTTGTGTATATATATATATATATATATATATATCAAAACCAGACCAAAAATTTTAGTAGGTGATGATTCTTCACAGTTATTTTAAAATAAATGTTCGTTTTGATTATTTTTATTATATTATTCCATAATAAATGTGATTTCAATAGATATATATTATTTTAATTTAGTTATCCTCTACTTTTACATAAATCCAATATTTTTTTAATATATATTAATTGATTATGTAAATAATTAATGTACTAATTTTTATTCATTTTATTAATGAATTAGGGGTTATTATAGGTCGAGTGATTATATAGAATAATTTATGGGAGATAACTTGATTACTTTTGTGGGAACTTAGGATATATACTTCGTTAGTCATCTATGTAAAATTGGGTTTGATATGATTTTAATTATTATGTAGAGTATTTTGAGGTGATGACACTTTCATGGATTAAATAATTCAGGGATGTGGTTCTCCCATAAAAAATAAACCTTATAGACATGGTCCTCCATTGAAAATACACCCCAATGTTATGGAACTCGCATATAAATTGAACTATGTGGACAAGGTTATCCCATGAAAATATAGATCATGGACATGATTCTATAAAATATATGTAATGCTTCTCAACCTTGTCTCTTTTGGTACTTACCCATGAACCTTATTGTGAAAAATTATTATGATATATTATCTTAATATGTAATTTCATCTAATTATTCTCACATAATATGATTTATCATTTTTATTTTTGGTTACCTATGTTCATCATAATGGAATTTTTGATTATTAATTCCTATAGTTTTTATAACCACTATGTATTTATATAAAATGGAATTTAAAAGGTATTTTTTTATAATCACGTTTATTGGATATAAGGTTTTTTTATTTGAAATTATTATATCAATTTATCCGAAAGTTGTTTCTATGTGAATTAAAATTTGATCCATGTTTCAATATTTTCCTTAATCCTCATTAACATTTTATTTACAAGACACTTTATCTCCTTATAAATTAAAGATAATTCCTTTAAATGTATATATTTTAGTAAATATTAGGAATCATATTGGAATATATATTTTAAAAGTGTATAATTTACTTGTCCTCAAAGAGATGAAAATTTCCTTCTTTGATTCTTCTATTTTTTTTAAATAAAATATCAGTTTAATATTTTTTTTTCAAACAAGAATATAATGGGTTAATTATAATGGTTATGTACGATGAATTTAATATAATCTTAGTATATGTTATCTTTTTCACAATTTCTTGCACACTCTATGTGCATGTAGACCTAATATACTTTGAGGTTTGTAGTTAAAAGTTACTGTTTGAGTTAGTGTAAGATTAATAGATATTATTCAAGCTTACCGAAGGAGACATGTGATACATTTTTTTCATTCCACTTTGATATGAGTAATTTTTTCTAATGAATTCTATATTTCATTTCATATATCATACAACTTCGGGATTCCATATCCTTTAATAAATTTTGGATAATTTTTTTTATTGTATAAATATTAGATTCTATGATATTATTATTTAATGATTATTTATATTTATATCAATTATGGTATAATTTTCAGGAAATTATTATACCATGTTTTTATGGTTTTGATGTTGGGTAAAAAATTGTTGTTATTCTTGAGTAAAAGTTTTCAGTCATCAAGGAAAGTGTATTCAATTAGATTAATTTCATATTCAAATCATGGATGTTTTAAAAAATTCATTTCATAAAGTCATAATCATTTTATTGAATTGTATAATAGTTGATTCCCATTTAATGTCTTATACATTGTTTGATTTATTATATCATGGAGTCACTTATAGAATATGTTATTTAACTTATTCTTTGTTTGGATAGACACTAGTATGATTTGATGAATTTTATATTAAAATTGGTTGTAATGAATTCTTTAATTATATTTTAAATTATTTATTTGAATAAAACATTTTCCCCTAGAAATAAAATGGATACAAGAAGAATATATCATACTTGTCAGATTTAAAATGTGTTTCAAAAGAATTTGGTTATTTTTTAGATTTTTTTAATAACGCTTTAGATGGAAGTCAAATACGTTTTCCATGTAATAATTATGTTTTATTACCTTGGTTATTTTGGGATGAAATTAGCTACCACATAACTATAGGACCCTATAACACCTTGACAGAGGAGGGGTGAATCAGGGTGTTATGTTTTTTCTTTTAAAGTGATGAATCCCATTACCACATTGGTAGGAGCTTATAAAACCTCTTTGATAGAAACTTGTAGCAATTAAATATTCATATGAAGAGAGATAACACAATAGTTTTACTTGGTTCACCACTAAGGGCTAGTCCAAGGATTATATGTTCATAGTGTGTTGGTTATACCTAAATACAATAAGATTCACTATTCATTATATAGTATAGGAGATCACACAATATCACTCTATTACAAGAATATTATTTTTAGAAGAATTTAAGCTACAACAGACTAACGTCATTTGAAAATTTCTGTAGACTCCCACTAGCTCACTGCCTTGGTGAAGTCTTACTCTGTTTAATGTCATGATGGTTGCTAAAATAGATTGGGAATGGAAATATTTATCCCTAATTAGCATGAGATTCTAATTTCACCATAAACCAAAGTTGATGCACTTTAAATCACCGTTAACTTAAAATAGATGTTCAACACTACTATTCATAAATCTCAAAGACTTCATGAAACTCCCTTTATCTTTCAAATACATTCCATATTTTGTAAACCCACACACCTTCACAAAGATCCCAACCATTGAAAATATCACAGCCTTTGTGAAGCTAACTTCCTTAACAAAGCTCACAACCTTTGTGGAATACGAAGTCATTGTTAAACTACCAGTCTTCTCGAAACAATTTTTTATAAACAATCTTAGTATTAGCCAAGACTAAACTAGTATATTCCCAATGCTCAAGATCAAAAGTAACTCTTGATTCATGAATTTACAAACATTTTGTAATTCTAAATAATTCATCATTTTCTCAAATTATCTTTATATAAAATGATTTGTGAATGGGAAATTATTTATAGAATCATCCCTTTATGAAGCTCCAATATCACAATGGAATTTTCTTAAACCTACAAATTCTTGATCCTTACTCCTAATTTTGAGCTCAAAAAATTTGGAAAACAATGGGAAATGATCCACCTTCAACAATGAATCCATCTACACCTTAAGATCACTTTCCTTGAAAACACCATGATCAATCCTAGTGTGAATTTACAAAAGAAAGTACACTCTATTTCTAGAAATGAAAAAACTTAGTTCCAACAATCTCCCCTATGGATTTTTTGGCGATCTGTAGAAAAATTCAATAAAGCTACCATATCTATCAAAAACCTAATAGGCATGAAATAAATCATCCATTACTGTAAGTCTATGTGAGAAAATACCGATGCAGAAAACAAGAGTTGAAAAAAAGGATTCCATGCCTCGAGAAATTACTAACCAATGCTATAATTTAATAGTTCATTGAATTTATCTTATCTACACCTTTGGTAAAAAACCTAAAGAAATCGTAATTTTAATTTTAATGCTAAAAAACTTTTCTTAGTTTATATCTCTCCCATATACCTATATCATATCCACAAATAGATTAAAATAGTTAACAAAAAATGGGGATAGGGGACCAAAAAAAACCTCCTCATGTAATGGGAGGTGGGTGAACACCGAGGTTTAATTGATGTTTCTCGAACATTGGTTCTACCAAGGGATTATTCATGATATCATCCACTTGGTCATCCATACTAACGTGCTCCATTTTATTCACACATTGTTCAAATTTTTCTTAAATGAAGTTATATTTTATCTCAATTTGTTTGGTATGAGTATGTCGAACTGAAATCTTTATAAGATCGATCACACTATTGTTGTCACAGTGAATCCCTAATAACTATTTCACCTCATCGCGAATTTTGGTATGTTTTTTATTCATCCAGAATACCAAATTTCATTCATTATTATCATAGATATACTCTTCTTCAGTTATACAAAGATAATTTCTCTCTTATTTATTACTCAACCAATAAACACATTTTTTTCTAATGAATAGTTCTACACCACTTTTGGACTTTCTATCGACTACATATTTAGCCCAGTCAGCATTAGAAAAAGCTAATAATTCATCATCTCCTCCTATAAGGTATAAGAAAAAAACGATAGTACCTTGAATATACCTCATAATTATTTTAATGGCTACTAAATGCTCCACCTTCGGATTAATTTGGAAGAGAGAAACTAATCATGTTCCAAAGAGGATATCTGGCCATGTTGAAATTAAGTATAAAAGGATTCCAATGATCCTCCAGTACAAGGAGGGATCCTCAAAATTCCAATCCTTGTGATTTCCATGTTTTTTCCAAACTGTAATCATATTGAACATTGGTTTGGAGTCATGCATGCTGAATTTATTTTGAAAAACATTATCATATGTTTCCTGAGAAATAAAGGTGTAATACTTTTTTTGAACCACCTATAGCCCCAAAAATTATGCAAGTTCACCATTCATATAAATTTCAAATTCAGATTTCATGTGACTAGAAACTTCTTCCAATGAACCCCACTCGATTCCACCGAAAATAATTTCATCCGCATACACAAGCACCATAAATTCATATTTATGAGAATTATTCACATAGAGATTATGGTCAAAACCTCCTATATTAAATTATATCTTATTTAGATAAGCATACAACCAAGAATAACATTCTCTTGGTGATTTATTTGGAGCATAAAGAGCCTTATTTAATCTACATACCATCATTTGATCATTTCCAATTAGAAATTCGATTGGTTGTTCAATGTAGAATTATTCTTCAAGATATATATTTATGAATTACATTTTAACATCCATATAATAAAATTTTCACACTCTTTGAATTTCTGTGGAATGGAAGATCCTAATTGATTCTAGTATAGCTACTGGAGAAAATATTTTTCAACAAAAATTCCTTCAATCCGTGTATAGGATTTAAAAACTAATAATGAATTGTTTATGATCATATTTCAATGATCATCATATTTTTTTAAACACCCACTTTGTTCCAATCACATGTGATTTTATGGTATCTTAACAAGATCCCAAGTATTTTTCTTTTCAATATGGTACAATTCTTATTTGATGGACTTAACCCACAATTCATCCTTCACTGCTTCATCAAATTATGTTGCTTCCACAATTGATAAAAAGGAAAAATGTTATTCAATCCTCATTATCCTTGTTTTTATAGGAGCATTCCATTACCCAGTGATGTTGGATTGATTAATTTATTCTATTGTATTTCTCATGTGAGGTTAGATTGAAGTTTCATGAGCACTGGGTTTCTATTCTAATTATTCTTATAAATATTTATTTTTTGTGAACCCTAAATGTTTTACAAGCCTTCCACCAGTTCTTCAATTTAAATATTCCCCTTTTCCACTTTCTTCTTCATCTTCAATCATATCAACATATGAGATTCTTGAGGTATTTATGTTTTTTTTCAATTAAATTGACATCATTTCTTTCCACAATCATTCTAAGATAATTATTGTAACATTTATAGGATTTGATATTCATTGAAAAACCAAGGAATATTCCATTTTTTTGCAGCATCGTTGTAATTTCCTTGATTTTATTCTTTGTTTTAGATGTAGAATTTACTTTCAAAAACACAAAAACATTTCAGAGAGGGCTTCCATATATACCATATCTCATATAGTGTATTGGTATCTCTTATAAAAATCATTGTTTTATTTTGAGTTTGAATTTATACCTGAATATCCTCTTTCTAAAAATTATGATAAACATGAATCTCAATCAGTATAGTTCTAGCCATATTGTTCATCTATTGATTTCTACGTTAAATGACTCCATTTTATTGAGGGGTTATCACTGTAACTACATCATGATTTATCCCATGTTTTTTGAGGTAATTTTAAAATTAAATGGATTTATATTATTCTCAATTTTTAGATCATAGAATCATGATTGTGCAACCAGTTTCATTCTTAGATTTTTGGAGATAAAAATTCAAACAATAAAGCACTTGATATTTCCTCTACATAAACACGACACAAGATATTATTCTATAATAATCAATAAATATAATGATGTACCACACTTCATATGTTTCATAAACATTCATTAGACCATATAAATCTATGTGGATGAGATCAAGAATATTTGATTCCCTTTTCTCCATCATCTAATATGAACTTCTGACCATCTTTCCTTACATTCATGCATCACATATATTTTATTGATCACACTTAATATTGAGAATATTGAATAATATTTTAATCTAAGATATATATTCCATTTTATTTTTATTAATTTAACACAACCTTTGGTTCCACAAGTTGTTTTCTTCTTCAACTATTAAGTAACAACTGTTCTCTTTGTTGTCAACCTCAGTATGGATTTACATCTATTTTTCGTCCTTTTACAAGATAATTACATATATTTCCTTTGATAGTGGACGCATTTTGATTAAATTTCAATATCAGTCATGAGTCATAGAGTTTACTCACACTCAGGACATTTTTATGCAAACCGTGTACTTAGATAACTTCAAATTTCCTTAGATCATTATTTTATATTTCTATATTTTCACCACCTTTGATCTTTATAGCACCATCATTGCCAAATCCCACAATTCCATTAACCTTTTTCATAACGTTATTTAAAAAATATTCACTTCCTATCAAGTGGGACGATAATTTATTTTAAGGAATCTAGATGACACTATTTATTATAGCTTTAAGGGATATTTCTTTAAGATTTTATTTCTTAGTTTTCTTATTTTCATTCCATGATATTTTTGATTGAGTGGAGGAAAAAGATGGTATTTCCAATATATTTTCAATATTAATGGGTTCATCAAATTTATATTCTTATTCTAGAGAAGAATACAAAATTTTAAGATTATTTATTCTTGGTTTTTGGGTATTTACTTTTCTTTAAGTTTTGTAGTTATTTTCCCCACATTTCCTGTGTTAGCAATGAATAGATTTGTGACTATATTTAAAGAATTGAAAAAAATATCCATAGATACCATTTATTCTACATGATGAAGGATATGGTCTTGTTATCCTTTTTTGACTTCTAGGAACTTCCTTATTCATACATCTGCTTTCCTCTTCATAGTAAGACATGGTATGGCCTAAAAATCCTCAAAATTGATATTTTATAAGGGTAACTATCTCTTCACTTCCATTCCTCCATATGACCACATATTTTGTAAGGGTATTATGTCAATGATCCTCTATGGATACGTGAGGATTATTTTCATTCTTCTTCCAGTTTGGTTTGAAATTTTCTTTGTTAGGACATGAAGTGCCTTGGTGACATGTCCAACTTTCTACTTACCTTTATTTTGGCACATACTATTTCTATCCTTAGATGTTTTTTCATCACAACCAATTCTAGTTTTTCCCATATATATAGATTTCTAATCATTCAAGGAATTATCTGTTCCTTCATAATAATATTTATCTCTTTAAAATTAATCCACATATGAGAATATTGAAAAATGCAATTTCTTATTTATTTCCCTTGATTTTGATTCAGTTTCCAATTTACTCCTTAGGGTAATAAATTATTATTCAAGTCCTTCAACTATAGTATCCTTTTAATTTAGTCACTATGTAAGGCCATTAATTACTTTTTCAAACTCTTAAATCCTGATTTTAAAATACACAACCTATTCCAATATTTCAATAGTTGTTAAGTGTTCTTTTACCTATCCTTCCAGTCAATCAATTTGAATTTCAAGATGATAAGCATACTCTGATGACTCTTTCAAAAATTATCATATCATTTTATTTTTATGTCTTTAAATTACAAACTTATGAAGAGAACCCTCAGGTTTCATATTCAGATAAAAAACACCAATAAACTGATTGAATTCATCTTTTCTAGGTTCTAACTTTTTCAACTATAGACATCATGGATGCTTTAGGTTTATATTTAAACATTGGTTCTACAACCTCCAAAACATAATTATCATATCGTTATTCTTTGAAGAATAATATCCTTCCCATTATTTTCTTTCTTTATTGAAGTCTAACTTGTTAGGGAACCTATTATAAGGCTTCTACATGATTTCTAATTCACTTTATACATCATCAAATTTCTACAAGCATCGAGCTGTATTGTTCTCTACTTTAACACACTGAAATTAATCCATGGGAAGCTTTCCTTCGAATCTACCTCTTCCTATCTTCAATTTTCTAGAAACATGAGAAATAAATTCTTCATCCACATAAAATATATCATCACTAAATTTGAAAATTTCATGGTTTTCTATATGTTAGAATTTAATTTCCTTTCTTTCTTGAATTGATTTTTCTTTTTGGTTTGAAACTCATTTCATAAGTCACAAGACTACATAGAATATCATCAAAAGAAATTTTATAAAGATCCATTTCCTCACGGGTTAACACTTTTGGATTGTACATAGTTGGAATCCTTCTATGAATTTTCTTCACAATGTAAATATCTTTAATTTCTTCATATTTATTTTAAAAAACATGGAGTTTGGCCTGCTTCAGTTTTTAATAACCTTTTTATATATTTTAAAATTTCAACTGCACAGACATAGATGATGGGAAAGTCATCTACATAAAATAGATTTGAACATATCGATTTGTAGTAAGATAATTTTAATCTTTCACATCTACAACAAGCATTTTTATACATGTTTTATTCATAGAAAGACTTGTTTCATCAGTAACCTATACCACTTGAGTGGTGGTAAAGAGAACTTCCATTCTGAAGGACTTCAGATGATATTTCATCCTATTCATCAAAATCTGGAAGTGTTTTCCATCAAAAAGTGAGACTCCCCAAAAATTCATTGAATTATAAATGAAAACAATAGAGGATATATTTAAAACTAAAAACATATACAATCAGATACCACTTGTAGGACCCTAGAACACCTTGATAGAGGAGGGTTGAATCAGGTTATCCAAATTTTCTTTTAAAGCGATGGATCTTTTATATAATTTGTTGGGAACTTGTAAGACATGTCTAATAGAAACATATATTTATTAAATAGTAATATATAGAGAGACAATATTACATTTTTACCTCATTCAACAATAAAGTATAATCTAAGGGGAATACACCAACAGTGTGCCAGTCATACCTAAATTTACTACGATTCAATAGTTATTGTGGAGTATAAAATACCAGACACATTCACTCTATGACATGAACATTTAATTTATAATAATTTTAGGGGTAACACATTTCCTCCCTTGAAACACTTATATAAACTCCCCCTAGCTCACTGATTTGGGTGATTTATTAATCATTTTGAAGACATGAATGTATATACAATATTTTGGGAATTTAATTCTTTGTTCCTGATTAGAATGGGGTCCTACATGTAATATAGACCAAAGTTTATGCACTTGATAACACTGGTCACATAAACCATATGTTCAAAATTATTGTTGATTAAGCTCCCAACATTCAAGAATCTCCATTTATATTTCAAAGAAATTATATATTTCACAAACCCACAAAATTTCATGAAGCCCCCAACCTTCACGAAGATCACATACTTCAAAAATATAACTTCCTTTATGAATTTCAAATCCTTAAGAGAGTTCTATGTTATCGTGAAACTCCTAGTAGTCATGAAACACCCTTTTATGAAAATCCTTAACATCAATAAAAACTAAACCAGTCATTTTGAGATGCCCAATCGCAAAAAACATCCCTAATTCATGAAGCTCCCAACCTTCACAAATTCAGAACGATTCAGCCTTTTCCCAAATTCTCTTATTGTCATATGGAGTGTGCATGGACAATTATTATAGTCTCATATATTCATAAAGATTTAGGATCCCAACATCCTTTTCTTGAACCTCTAAATTCATTTTTGAAAAGTGGTAAGAAATAATTGGTAAGGGTGAGTTTTTTATTTGATCCATTTCTATTTGCACATAATAACAAGAAATATAGTATGATAGTGTAAGAATAAAATGATATCAATACACATGAGGAAAATAATGAAGATGATGATGTTGAGAGAGTGAAAAAAAGTAATGGATGATGACATAACTCTTATATATCATGAATGTACTAAAATGAAAAAGATGTAATTTCTTAATGCAGTTATATACTTTAAAAATAATTCATGGAATTTCTAATACCAGTATTTATTATATTAATACATTTTCAAGTAATTTCTTCCTGATGATATAAATATTCCATCGAATAATTATACATAATATAATTTAATTAACCATTTTACATTTTCTACTAATAAAAATCATTCTTGTACAAAAGATATAAATTTATGTTATGAGGAAACTATAGACCTTAATGAACGTAAAGAATGTGGTACATCTTGATGGAAGGAAAATATAGATATAACACCATCTCTTGTGCCACATAATTTTATGTGTCACCTTCCATTGATTCATAGGATTCATAATCTATTCATGTATACTAAAATTTCAACCAATATGAGATGACACGATACTAAGAGAATTAGTGATAATGATTATTTGGTTCATCATATAGATGGATTATCATGTTATAAATTGGATGAAAAACATCCTGATTTTATAGTTGATATTCATAATGTTAGGTTAGGTATATCTTGTGATGGTTTAATCGGTTTTGATAGATTCTTGCTTATCACAACATGTTGCCATTTTTTTAACATTTATAATATTAATTTTGGATGTGTATGATTTTTTTCACTTTCATTAGTATACTAATATATGTACCTTATTATCCTAGCAATGATATAGATGTCTACTTTTAACATTTAATAAAAGAGTTGAAGAAGCTTTGGGATATGGGTGTATACACATTCGATGCTTCTAAAAAAATATATTTTAGATGCATGATACCCTTATATAAGCTATATATGATTTCCCTAATTATTAAATTATTTAGGGAATGATCACAAAAGGAAAAAGATAATGAAATATTTTTATGAATAATACATGACATGGAAGACATAAATATCATCATAGTTTTAGTTTCATAGGGCATCAATTATTTTTTCCAATGGATAATCTTTTTAAGAAGAATCACTAAAGTATTGATAATAGTGTTGAAACTAAAAAAAAATTTATGTTTGGAACTGATATTATTAATTAATTACAATATTTCATTTTTTCCAATAGGGAAAGTTTAGATGAAATCAAAAAATAGGAAGAATTTTCACACTGAATCCACTTATAATTGGAAATAGAAAAGTTTATTTTTTGAGATTCTATATTGGTATGTTTAGATGTAATTCGCATTGATAAAAATTTATGTGAAATTATAATTTCAGTTCTTTTAAATATCAAGGGGAAGACCAAATATGACTAACAATCTCAATGGGACTTATTGGATGGGGTATTCGACCAGAACTGCATCCTATGTCTATAAGTGAAAACAAATAGAAAGGTCATTGTTCTTCTTATGTGATGAAACCATTAGAGAAAACGTAATTTCTAAAATTATTGTAGAATATGAAGGTTACTGATGACTATTCTCATTACAAATCTAAATGAATCAACAAAATGAAGTGGAGACTAAAATCCCTAAAACTCATGATTATCACATCCTTCTTCCTGAATTGATTGAAATAGAAATACAACATTTATTATCCAATAATGTAAGGGTGATAATGATTCTATTATTCTATTTTTATAAACCTTTGTGTTAAAAGGTTATCAAAGTCTATTTTGAAAAAATGTAGCAATATACACAATTAATTTTTTGTGAGTTGAAGAAAACTTTTCCTCCACCATTTTCAATTGAAGGATGTATTGAACAATTCATCTTCCAATTAAAAAACTTATTGGGCGACCCATTTACTTTTTATTGATGTATCCTAATGAAATAAATTTATGTAAAATGGAATATTATGTCTAAAATAAGAATCATCTTAATGGTTTTTTTGAGAGGTTATCTAGCTCAAGAATATATGGATTTTTTTAAATGTATTTTTCTGATACATTTGTAAGATGTAACCCACCAAAGAGAAATGGATATTATCATTATGGGGAAATTGATCCCTCATTTCCATATATTCAATATATAGCAGGAATTATTAGGTCATATATATTATCTACATTGATCCTTGGAGAGCGGGATATGGCCCATCACATAGTCTTTATTAATTTTGGTTTTTTCAATGAATATATCAAGTAAGTAATTTTAATATTTATATGTTATCCCATACTATTTTATTTATATATAAATTAAAATTTTATTATCATTTTATGTAGGGATCATAAACACATTATAAGTAGAGTCCATCAATCTTTTACATTGATTAGGCGAGAGACTTTTCATAGTAAATATTTTTCCGCACTGTTGAAATCATATGTATTTTCATTACTTTAATTAAATTAAAATATAGATATTTATTTAATTTTAGTATTCATATGAAATTGTTTCTTCTTATGGTATTGTTGAGAAAATATTGTTATTGGATTACTACTCTCATGGTCGAGTCACAATGAAGAAATGTAAATGTTTTGATTTAATGACATGACATGGTACATTTATTAATGACTATAAATTTATAGTTATTTACATGACTCATATCCTCACTATAAATGAACCACATATTTTGGAATCAATGGAAAAAAGTTTTTTATTTGAAAGGTCATCTGAGAACTGATTAAAGTGTCATTATTCATGTAATCCCAAGACATATTTTTCATGATGGTGGAGACAAAATTGAAACCATTTATTCCCCCATTAGTGTTGACCAAAATATTGTATTTAATGGCTCAAATTTTTCTAATTGTGATAATTGATGTTGAACCTAAAGTAGTTGTGGGTATTATATAGAAGCTACTATATATGTTCATAGTTTATTCAGTTTACTTTTATGTGGGTTTCTCAGGTTGGTAACACTATAATTACTTTAATTTAGTTTCAGTTTTGAAATTTATTTTTATTTTAGTATTTTTTTCATTTAATTTAGTTAAATTTATTTAAATTCAGAAAATCATTTTTAAAAATGGTTTTTAAAACATGTATAACATGGTTTTCAATTATAGTTTCTAAAATATGTTATGGTATTGTTTATGTATTGTTTTAATTATAAGTCAAATAGTTTTTTAAGAACTATTTCTTGAAAATTAGAATTTCTTTATTATGAAGATTGTGAAATATATTAAAAAAATTTGAAGGAAGAGACTATTTGATAATGATCAATGAATGTGAGAACTAGGGATACCTCCTCTAGTTCCCCCAGTGATTATAATAATTATAATATTTTTCTTTTTCATTATATTTAATGTCATGTTCTTATTATTTATCAAAACTTTTAGGGTCATTCATTTAAAAAAGAGTTAAAATCTCCTCATCCTACTAGTATGGGTCTAATCAGGGGTGCTCCTAGAACTATATAAATCACCCATCATCTCCATTTACACTCTAAACTACCAATATTCATAATATCTACTACACCTTTTCATCATCCACTTGAGCCTCCATGGATGTTCTCACCCATGACTCCATCATCATCTTATTCAGACTATACTTCTCATACCATGTCTAAAACACCTCTAAGGATGTTCCCACTTATAATATATTCATACCCTATAATGTATCCCCAACCCTTATATACTTATCATTCTATATATATGTTACCTCCATTTCCTACTATCCATCTAGGATCTGACGATTGATCTCCTTTAGCTTCAACTCCACTTCATGTAGATGACCAGTGCATGTATTGGAATATGCTCATCCTTTAGAGTCTATAAATCTAGGATATTACATGAATCCATCAGAGCTTATTAATCTTCTTGGATCAAGATTTTTTATACGTGTGTCAAATTATATGAAAACATTTTTTCCATTTGAACTGTGAATTAATTCGAATTATTTTTATTTTATCTTATTTAGTGGGATCCTCTAGTAGGAAAAGCGGGTTCAAGTATATGTAAGAAACTTAGAATAATCAAACACAAACAATGGAAGATTACAATGAAAAAATTCGAATGGTAGGTAAAAATTACATACAATGTATAAGTTTTATGGAAACTTTAGCCAAGTAAAATGATATCATTCCAATGAAACTAGTCTCATGGAGGCATATCAGTAATGAAATAAAAGAGAATGTATGGGTTTAGATATTTGTAAGAAAATTTACTAAATTGATATCTATATTATTATTTTATTTATATGAATTAATATTTGTTTTCAACATTGGTTTAACTTCACTAAGGTTCAAGATGTTAAGGATTAAAGGTTAATGAAACTTGTGGAGTTATGCATCATATAAGCATTAGTTATATGTTTTTTTGGAATAATAGAGTTGGATCAAATATATACGGTGTGATAGTATTCACTAACTATCTAAAAACACATTAAAAATAAATGATCATATATTAAAAGAATAATTACTTTTGGGTATTCTTAATCTTTAATGGTTTCTACTAAAATTTCCATTTTTATTAATTGTATGGATTTTGTATTATTTATCTAAAAAACAAAAAGAATAGGGATGGTGTGATGTATATGCACACATTAGGGAACACTACTATTCTAGAGCATGAGTGGGGCCATGTAATTTTATGACTAAGTAATTTTTACAGGGAACTAATTTAATAATTCATATCTAATAGTTATATATAAAACATTATTATCTTTAAATAATGTAAATATAAATATGTTTAAAATAGTGGAATCAACTACAAACCATATCTACTAACTGGGTTGAATAATTGAATAATATTTGTTGTGAAATGGTTCCTACAAATTAAAAATATAAAAATTTTATTGTACACAATAATTTTTGAAGAATGACTAACTAATTGTATAATTCAAACACAGTATTATAATGAAAGAATGGTTTCTCTTGTGATGTTGAGTTAGAATGATTAGTATGATTTTATCTTCATATTAAGTGAAGTATAGGATGGGTTAATGAACTTGGTTGGGATAACGAATCTAAATAAAACAAACAAAGTGACTTTTATATTAATATAAATAATGTCTATATTTAAATTATAACTTAATGCTAAGGGATTTATTTTATGAAGTTAAAATTTGGGGGGAAATATTATGGCCATAATCTAAACCTCTTTCCATTATATTAGATAGTCTAGTAGAATGTATTCTATTAATAAAATTTAGATGTTTACCTTAAATAAATAATAATCATAAATTAATTGATTATAGAAATTCATTAATTGTGATTAGTATATAATTATGCCACAAAAGAGAGAACCAAACAATACATGTGTTATAAATTTCAATAATGAAAAAAATTTATAACTTTGTATGTTCATGTTAGTACAAGACAATTGTTTTATGTCATAAAAATTTAGTATTTTCCTTTATACTATAAAGAACTGGTTCTAATACATGAACATAGAGCTGAAGGGAGTGTGTTAATGGTTATATCAATGAAACAATACTATAAAAATTAATCTAGAAAATATATAACAACATTATATTATAACATAAATGTTTCCAAATTTATTGAGTTGGAAACTTTTTTTGTTCAAAATTGCCATCTTCTTTCCTATCATAGATTTCTTACTACATGATATTTTATTTGAATGCATTACTTGCCACATTGAAATTTTTTTATACGGAGTTTGAAAAAACATCTTTAGAATAGATATAATTATATATACCTTAAAATAAATGACAATATATTTGGTCAATAGTTAAAGAACATAACATGATAAAGTAATTTGGAATGTCATGTTCCTGAATTTAAACTTTATAATAGACTGATTTGGAATAATTAATAAGTTTTAAGGACTTGTCTAGATTTCCCCCATTTGTAATATAACCATTATATAACATGTATTTATGAATGTTTCATGAGTATGATATAAACCACATATTATCCATGTTTTTAGAAAAATGTGGAAGTAATATGTAATCCAAAATGTCAGGATTATATAATGTCAGCCTCCATAATCATGGATACATTTTTTTACTAAGAAATAAACTCTAATAATATTTAAATTTTATATAGAAAATTAAATAACTATCAGGATGAGACATTTAGAACTCTTTTTTTCTCAATTTTCAAAAGAAGTTTGATCATAAAAATGAGTGTAAATTATGGAAATTTTCAGCAACGTAAGCAATAGACAGTGGATCAATCATTTAAAAATTAGGAAAATAAATAAATTTAGCTGAATCAAAAGTATCGCAAGAGTTATAAACTCAGGAAGAAATCATAATGAAATTATAGATCTCATAATATAATTACTAGTGGACTGGACTAATGTTATACATTTATGGAAAAACACAAATAGTACACTAGATATCAATAAATGTGTGCGAGTTATTTGAGACAAACAAAGCTCTAATAGGTTTCTCACTGGAATTAATATATTCTATTATAGGTTTTTTCCCAATATATATAAGGGTAGAAATGACCTTCAGACTTATAACATTTCATGCTAATGTCTTTCAAAGGACATATCAACATCATTCTCCTTGTAATAAAATTATTTTTATTTTGAATGCATCAAATTCATAGGGGGTGAGGTGCTGAAAAAGTACCCAATGCCTAAATTCATAGGCCAAAGTGATAAAATAATCTATTGTAACATATGAAACTATTACAAAGTGCATTGGTTCATGTATTGGAACCAATTAAAGCTATAAAACTTCACACTATCATGGTATTATATTATTTATGTATGAAATAGTTACAAATTACATTTAAAATATTAAAAAAGAACTGTAAATTATAAAAGATATATGGTTTGTATATAATAGTTTATAATTGAACACTATTATGTATATTGATGGATAGAGACCATGGAGTTAATAGATATGGTTTTCATTTGTTGATTATAGAATATGATCTAGTTAGTACATAATTGGAAATAACTATTGGATAGATACCTTAAAGTTAACTGATACAGTTTTAATTTATGAATTATATCATATTATCTAGTTATATGCATCTTTATTTTATAGATTTATTCAATAGATAAAATTTTAATTCATTATAGGTTGTGTTTAAATCCTATGAAACTTAAACTTCTTACTTTAAAATGTGTTTCTCACTATATTATTAATCTGACATAGCTTCCTCCTTATCCATGATTCCCATTTATGCTTTAATTTAACTTAATAAAATTTAGATTCCTTTCTTTATTGCCTAATATAATGTGATAATTTAAGTTAATACCACATAGTGAGTCACTGTTATAATTTAATCTAATGTGGGAAAGTTTTAACTTGATGTGAGGATATGGTTAATATCATATGTTTTCACAATTAATTTTGTTTTGTTATTTCTTATTAATTTCATATTATTGAATAATGTACTATTATATTAATCAATTTCATTTTCAACACGTGACATTGGGCTTCAAAGTCTATGTTCGTTGAGAAAAATTATTTTACTTGAGTAGGAGGAAAAAATATGGAACCGCAATAAATTCACAGATGCAAGAAAATATTGCAATATTTTTATTGATATTTCAATTTTTGTTACATAATTCATAATTAAATATCTTATTTATATTTTCAACAGTGTTTATTATAGGCCCTTTATGTGAAATAAGAAGAAATATTCTATCTAAATGATCATTTGAGATAAGTTTTGGGTGAGGATCACTAGGGGAGGTTTCGTTGTCGACTCAGGAAAAGTATCATCCCTAATAGTCATTATCTCTCATAGAACACCTCTTAAATATCTCTCACCACTGAGCTATAAAACACTAATGTATAAGTAGCTAAGTCCAAAAAAAATATTTATACAGAATCATGACAGAGTAAAACTATTCACTATACAGTTCGTAAAATATTTTACAATTATATGTACATCACTTCTCTTAGAGGATACTAATGTTTTTGATTCATGTATTGAAATAATGCTCTATTTAAATAAAACACCAATTGTTTTGAGGGTAGTTTCTAGCAGTGATTAAGGTGATGATACTCTTGGTGATGATGATGATATGGAAGATGAAAATTTTGGTGCTCTAGGAGACGATGCTGATAAGGATTCCAGTGTTGATTATGATGGAACTAGTGGTGGTTAGGGAGACATTCATCCCCTCAGATTTTTAGTTGATAATAAAGATACATATGTGTGGATTATATTTAAAGAATAAAACTAATTTATTGTTTGGATTATATATTTATGTTATATTGTTGTAAATGGTTTGAAAAATATTGATAACCATATGTTTAAATACTAAATATATAATATTTTACTCCATTAAATATGTATTATGATTTTAATTTATTTAAATGTTTTAGAGGATATGTTGGATGGTGCTTTTGTGTATTGGGGATATGAATCTATATCAATGGTTATATGAACTATTGACATATATCACTATTTTATATGATTCTATACCCATGGTTTACTTCAAACCATAAGAATTCAAATTTTGTAGTGATCTATTCCAATAGTTTCAAAAAAAATTGTTGGTATAGCCCAATGCTAACACCTATAATACACAAATTTTACAGAATCATTGGTATGTGATATGACAATGGTTTTGTGTCCTATAAAAATGGTTTAAAACCATTTTTATTAGGTACTTTTCCAACAATAAAACAAGTTCATGAAGAAACATTATAACTCAAATAAAAGAGATTTAATTCATTAATATCCCTTATGAATTCATTAATGTTTATATAAATCCATTGAAAAAGATAACTTGAAAAGGATGTGTAAATCCATTGAATTTTAATAATGTTATGAAAATGGAATAAATATTGTATCATATACAATAAAAAAAATATAAAACAAATGGGGAGTATGAAATATGTATCAAATAATAGAAAGTATGATGATAAATCCATTAAATTTATTCTCAACTTCCATGAAATCACTTTAACCTCATGTTTAAAAAAATCATAATAACTTATTTTATATCCTCATTTATATCTATTACCCCATATAATATTTAATTCTATTCATATATTATTCATTCATTTATTGCTTATCCTTCTTTCATTATCATATATTGGTAATTTTGATTCATTCACACATGTTTCATAATGGCAATGTAGAACCCCATTATTTGAAAATAAGTAAATAATTATTAAATTATAAAAGGTATTATAATATATGATTTATAATTATTTATAAATTTTTAATCCCATTCGATGATATTTTTAATCAAGATTCGTGAAGATGAAATTTGTAATGAAATTTTTTTGGTAAATTTTTATAGATAAAAGTTTTTATATTAATAATGAGGTAAACATTAATATAACCTTTCAAAAACCTTAATAAAATCCTAAAAAAACTTCCATTCATTAAATACATTATTAGAATCATCTGAGTAGGGTGGTTATGAATAATAAAATTCATCATTCCGTAGAGGCGGTAGTCCACACATACACAAAGATGACATCTTCATTTTATATAGAATGAAAAGATAAAAAATTGATTTATGTCTTCATAATATTATTTATATTATAGATATAATATTTATTTATTAAATTCTCCATTTATATCATCCATGTAAGAAATTGACAAATGCAAAATATGCCATTCATGGAGGCAGTAGTCTGCACTTACTCATGGACGTTGTTTTCATTTTTATAAGGATAAGGAATGTAGATAATGACTGTCCCATTAATATAATACCTTTTAAGTATGATAAGTATCTTTATATTATTATTTTATGATTTTATAATTTAACCAGAATGCTTAGTCAGAGGGAGGCCTCTAACCCTTTATTAGAATAAATGAAAAGTACAGGAGAAAAAGATCAAGAGTACATGCATACCGTGCATCCACATCCAGATATCAGTACCAACTAGAAAAGATCACCTAAATAACATAGAAGTCATAATCCTCGCCACATCCATAATAAGGAACATCCTTCGTAGTAGTCGACTGCCATTCAGAGTTCGTATCACATGACTTCAGAACCTTGGCATACTTCCGTCTGAGCTCCACTTGCTGCATAGAAAGTTTCTCCTTATTTGCGTTCTTGCTCACATGACTCTTTTTAGAATCATTCGCATCCACTTTTTCCTTTTTGAATGAGGACCTAGTGGATACCAGATTCTTTAAGTAAGAATCATCCTTTTGTGGCCTTCTCTTTGATGGAGTAATCACTACAACTTCACTTCCAGACAACTTCTTCTGACCACTTTGAATGATAACACTGTATGAAGGTCTTACGGCCCCTTGGTTATTCTCCTTGTCACTTTCAGATACATTTCCCCATTTACCTCTGAGATTAAATGGGATGAAACCTGCGTAACCGCCATCTTGCCTCACCAAGACACCTTCTGAGTTTGTCAGAGACTCGTCTCCAATCATTGGAGAGAGCCTATTATGATCAATCGGAGCTAGACATTATATGTTCACCTCATTGCCAAGATCCTCAACAGTCCCCATCGGGAAATCAACTACAGCCTTTTCCAGAGAATGAGAAACAATATACAGATTCAAGCCTTTAATCACCTACAGATCAACAATCATAGTGGGTGACTCCTCCAGCTCCAAGACCGCAAAACTATTACCTGAGAGGACATTTCTAACATGTACATGAACAAATTTTTAAAAAATAGGATTTATACATTAAGGGGTAGTATTTTGAAGAGATAAAAACCTATAATACATGTTTTGGATTTTTGGGGAGGTATTTTTATGGATTTTGGTAAAACTAAGGGGCATGTGGTGTGAGAATAAGTGGTGTGGTGAATGGTACTTTTTATAAGTGGGAAGAGTGACATTTATTTTGTAATAAGAGGTAAACTATTCATGGAAAGTAGCATTGAAAGGGAAAAATAATGGATATGGATGATTTATGGTTGATAAAGGACTAAAAACCATTTAGAGACATGTTTTAAATATTTTTAGGCCTTTTACTCCCTTTATTTATCCCCTTTTAAGGTTTCGTCTTTTACTGTGGTAAATAATTTTTACTAATTTTTTTATTTTTATGCCTAAAAAATGGAAATTATAATATAATTTGGAGCTTCTAATTCAAAATATGAAATTAATTTTATTATATACAATTTATAAAAGTGGTACAAAATAATTATTAAATAAAAAAGGTATAACAAATTAAAAACATTTTTAGCAAAAAATATAACTTTCATTCTAAATATCAAATGTAGGTTTGTAAATTAAAATTAATATTTTTAAATGTATTATTTAAAATAAAAAATTAATATTTATCCAAAAAAATGGCTTCATAAAATGTAAATTTATGCTCATATCCTAAGGATTTCATAATCGTCAGAGTATTTGTAAAAATGATGTTTTGTATTATTCATCTAAAAAACAATATTTTCAAAAAAAGAAAAAATATTTTATTCCATGATTACACTACAATGATGAATCGAAAAAAGAATTTAATTTTTTTCGAAATTCAAATTCTAAAATTTAAGGATTTAACATTTAAATGTAAGCATAAAATATAATGAAAAATGTTTTTATTGAAAAAGAGTATTTTAAAATTTTAATAGTTCTTGTTTTTATTGTATATCAATTAGTAATTAAATTAGTTTTAATATATTTTTATATAGTTTTAAACATCACATTATATAAATTATTTAAAATATATAAATTTAATTTATGTAGATAAAAATTTCATAATATTTGTGAAAATAATTATTTAAAAATAACCCCTTTACAATTATGTTGGTAATTAACTTCAATCTCATTATCTTATTTTTATGAAAAAAAATCAATTAACATTCTTACCTAGTTTTTAGACTGTTAATACAAATATTTAGACCTTTTTATCTCATCCATTTTCTAAAAGTGATAGAAATTAATTTTAATGTAAGCATACATAAGGCAAATTTTTTTAAGGAAAATTGAATCTTCTAAGCATAAAATGAATATATTAATTGCTGAATAATCACTATTGGATGGATTTTAAATTAATTTATTATATATATTATCTATACTTTTTATTAAAATAAATATTTAACTATAATATAATAAAATTTAAAGCACCGAAAAGGTAATTTTTTGTAGTATATATTTTTATGTATAATTTTTTAATTATTTATCTACTCTAATTGAATTTTTTCAATGAATTTGTTTTAAAAATGATTTTTTATTTATATATATATTTAATAATTTGGCTACCACTATATTTATTCAGTAGTTCAGTGGCTACATTATAATTTTTATATTAATCTTAATAAAACACTGTTTTTTTTGGTTCAATGTTTCCTATAAAACAAGTTATTCAACAAAGTATTTATTTTAAATAAGTTTAATAAAAAATCTTCAGGTATTAAATTTTTCATTTTTTGAATTACAGATAAATAATTTGTTATTAATAATGAATAAATTAATTTCATGTAAGTCATTGACATTCATATTTTTATCATAAACCCATTTTCATGCTTAGAAATATTTTTTCATAAAAATTATTTTTAATGAGTTATAAATTTATTATTTTAGAATTAATTTTTTTCACATTTTAAAATTGAATTTAATAAAATGGATTTAAATGTTACAATTATAAGGTTTAAATTATGTGACAAGGTCATTTTTATTTTCAGCCATAAAAATGAATTGCTTTTGTAAAAATTAGTCACAGCAGAAAAGGATAAAAATAAAAATTTATTAAACCATGGGAAAGCCCTAAAATATCTTAAAGCATTATCGTAAAATAAATTTATGAGGATTTTCTCAGTATTCCATTATTGTTTATTCATTTTAGTCCAATTTTAACCCACATTCCTTAAAATTTTACTTTCTTTTTATATTAAGCAATAAGTATTTACAAAAATGTCATTCCCTTCACTTATAAAAGGATCAATCCATCAACCTATAAAATCCACTATAACAATTATAATTACTCCCTTCATTATAAGTAATTTCCTTCCCATGTAATTATATCTTTCATTATTGAATTTATGGTTTATAAAAATTTCCAAAATCCCTTCATAATTAAGAAGGTATCCAAGAAGTGGTTAAATTATTCTACCTAAGTATTTTCCTATCCTTAATCATTATTCTATGTATTCTTCTTATAATGATTCATATATATTATTTTTCATTATATTAAATTGTTTTTAAAATCATTAATCTTGTGTAAAAGTAATTTTATCCTTAAATAATAGCATATTATTATTCATTCAGTCATTATAACACACTCTTATTTTAGTGTGTTTTACAAACTACAAGAACGATGTTGTAATGATTATATCATGAATTACTAAGAAATTATAAATACAAGTAATACTATATAATAAGGATAAATTTAATATTTTATTAAACCTATATAATATTGAAACTATAATAAAACTATTCCATAATCATATTTATCTAATTCATTCTAGAATATTATTGTCTAGGTCAGTTTAAGCCCCTACAAGAACATTGTAATGATTTTTTATCATGGATGGTTATGGAAAATTAAATTCTAGGAAAATGTGATATTATTATTTAAATAGTAAATTTTTTAGGAATGATAATATTAATATTTAACACAATTTTATTTTGAAACCTTTTGTTCCAAAAAATTTATCAAAACAATTTCATTTTTGATTGAATCTCTATGAATCGTACCGCAAAATTACACAGAATGAATATAAAAACTCATAAATCCTTATGACCTATAATTAAGTTTTTATTTTTGAAAAAATACACACAAGGCCCCTAAAAACTCAAGGACTATGGAAATTATGGAGGCCAAGGGCATCATCCTTGACAATAAGCTTATAATCATCTGATAAGGAACCCAAACCATATAAAGGACAAGGGTATCTCAGGGATTTCTTTTGTTGGATAGAACATCATCTGTAAAATTACCTTCTCTCTAAGTTAATGTAACATGAATACCCTAGTTGGAGAAAGTTATACACTTTCTAATAATGTAATACAACTCCCATAGAGATCTATACTTTCCATGAAAGAACCCATCTAGAACAGTAGAATCAGACTCAGATTCTACAATCTAAATATTATAGAGTCTATATAGTATAAGACTAGGGGTCATTTATCTTGCCTCTACATCGATTGAATTACCTAACCCAGAAAAGGAACAAAATACAAGACTAAATTAACCCATGTTGTCTCCCACTAGTCCACACCATTTCATTTCTCTAAAATTACATGAGCCATCCATGTTAAGTTTTACACTCTTGATTGATTCCTTTCATTTGAATCATAAACCCTTACTATCTCATCCACCATCAATTGTGAAGAAAATACTTGGAAGAAAACTTCTAAACAATGGAGAAGATAGCCCACCATTAATAATCTCACTCAGTTCCACCACCAGGGTCTTCACCCAAACCTGAAGGGAAAGAAACGATAACCTTCTACAATCTCCTGCCTTATTTTTGGCTTCCCAAAGGGACCAAAACACAACTGAAAAGTACTATAACTAAATCATCACCTCCCCCTTATTGGATAGAATCCAGAAACTAGGCTTCAATGGTATATTTCATAGTATCCTTATTTCCCTAAATTGTAATACCATTACATATAAAATTTCATATCTCCTTTTCCTAGTTGACTTTAAAAAAATAAGCGCCACATTGATTCCTAAGGCAACATTTTACAACACAGTAATCTCGAAGCCCCAAACACACCCTTATTTTAGACATTCTCATCTATAGGGAGTCCTAGATTATTCATTATACATCCCAAAAAAGATCATATTTCATGGAATATTATTTGACCATATATTGGGTGCCTATAAATCCTTCCAACTTCTATAATTCAAAAATTTTTTAAAATCCCAACTACTAAATTTCTTTGATGTTAAGACTTGGAAAAAACATTTTTCCAGTTCATCAACCAAAAAACTATTTTCATAGATAGTCTTATTCTCATGGTTAAGAATGGAATTTATAAAATATGAAAACCTACTAGCCTCCCTAAATGAAATGTTTAGAGATGGACGCCTGAGAAAGAACAAGGTTTCCTTATCTGACATTATCTTCAAAATTTTGAAATCCCCTTGACCAATAACCCTCTGATTTTTTCCCTTTAGATCTTCTAACTAAACCATAATGCATCAAACAAGGAATAATAATCTTCTGGTTCGCTCTGGATAGACATCCCATTCTTCTCAATATCATTCTCTCATTAACTTCACCCATAAGGATTTCCCTTAAATGATGTACCACTCCAATATCCCCTACATAGAGTGCATGGTTTTTGAAAACATTATTATGACATATGAAAAATTCATCAATTAGTCTCTCCAGTCATTTCCATGATGTCCAGTGTCCTCATCCACTCTAATTCACGTCTTATAAGAATTTCATCATTATATTCTCCAATTTTTTAATAATCCCATTTTGAGGTTTGATAATAGAAAGCACATGCATTGGGAAAGATATAAGTACAATATTGAACAATGTGATTCATCCACCAAATTAGTGGGGATTATTCTTCCAATTGTAAATCCTCCCCATGATCCAGTTTATCATCCCATAAAATAATTCCTTTTTGATTATACCATTCTAAATTGGGGCTCTATGATAACCCATTAGGAGTTGTTCCCTCTGCATTCCATGTTTTTCTTGAATTATACTAGAGAAAATTCATGAAGATTTATTAGGAATAAACATAGTTCTCTTTCTTTGATTTATATGATTCCCACTCAAATTTCCATATACAGTCATGATTTTGATGAACCCACTAATTTATCTTTTCCTGACGTTGATAAAAAATAACATATCATTACTGAAAATTAGGCGAGACACCAAGCCATTACCAAACCTATTTCAAAATGGAATAATCCTCCCTTCCCTCTAAAATTAGTTTGATGATTCTTGTAAGAACCTCTAAATCCAAAGTAAAGAGGTTGAGATATAATGGGTCACCATTCCTTACTCTTTATACAAAATTGAAGAAGGAAAAACCAATTCCCATTAGGTTGATTGTAATCAATGTGGAAGCATAGAACTTAAATCACATATTGTATAACCATTCATGAATTAAAAATTCTATCATGGAACTAACAAAGAAACTCTATTATAACATGTCCTAAAACGTTTCCATATTAACCTTGATCATAACATTTTATCCAAGTGTTCTTTTATTCAAATTCTCCACCATTTATTTTATAATTAAAATACCCTTAGATACTTCTTCAATACAAAAATCCATGTTTCTCCTCTAATATCAATCTTGGGATAACATTGAAAAATATTATATTGACTAATTTAGCAAGGATTTTATAAGAAATTTTTTAAAAAAAAATTGGCCTATATTGATTCACGGTAGTGGGGTCTTTCACTTTTGAAATAAAAATAAACATGGAGGAACATACCTACATAGTAATACATCCATCTCTGAATAATTCCTAAATCACCTCACCTGCCTGGACCTTGAAAATATCCCATGCTACCACATAGAATGATCCTATAAAACCATCTAATCCAAGTGCACTTTCCTACTTCAAACCAAACATAGAATATCTTATCTCTCCATCTTCTATAATGCATGCCAACACCTTATTATAGTTTTCCTACACCAATAATGTAAAAAAACTCATGAAGATTACTTCCATAAAAACTAATACTTTCCTATCTATATTTTATTCAGTTGGACCAGCTAGTAGGATTTAAAAAAATACAAAGCCAAGTGCCCTGTACCTTCCACATCTGCAAAGAGTAAACCATCCTCAAGATATAGGTTAATCCTTTATGTCACTATTTTCCTTTAAGAATTTCTGAAAATAAATGGTATTCCAATCCTCGCCCGTGATCTATAAAGATCTTGATTTTCCCCTACACACCCTCTCCACCTCCAAGATTTTTTCAATCATAGAAACAAACAAGTCATCATTATATGTATACTAAATAAATTACCATAGATGTTTTATGTCAACCTACAAACCCTCCACGATGAATTACTCATCCGAGATATTATAAGACCAACCATACATGTCCTTATTAAGGCGGTGAAGCTACTACACAAGCCCCATGAATGTAGAACCCTCTATGGTTATTCCCATGATCATGTAACCATCTACAAAGAACAATATAAGTGATGAAAATTGGAAGAATAAAAGATAATTTTATATATTTGATTCTTCTTCTTAAGTTTAACAAGATTCTAGAGTGACTTGAAAGGGATATTGTGAGATTAGTGACTGAGGCCTTTATAAATTAATCTATCCCATAGAGTTTAGATAGAAATTGATCAAGCCTACTCTAGATTCCACTTCTCCCTTTGTGGTGGTAGCATCAAATATATTTATTCTTGGATATTCCCATACATGTGAGACCCTTAGAATCACTGAATTTATTAAAATCATGCATTTATTTACTTAAGATGGATGCCCCACCTTATTTTACTGAAGGTTTAATAATGGAATTGAAAACACTCCAGATGAACCAAGGGAGGTTTCCTAGATGAAACATAAAAAGTTGGTGCCAAATTTATTACCGACCTAAAATTTATCATATAAAAATGAGAAGTAAATATCACTGCCTCATAAAGTTTTTTGTGGAAATATGCTGGGTATAAGCATTGACGCATCCAAATGAGACTCCTTGATTATAGAAAAACCATATATACATGTTTCATGGATCTTTATGTATTAATTTCACAAAAACCATGATCATAGTTAATTATGGGATAAAATTGATACCATTATTTGGTTCATGAAAATATATAATGGAGGCATCAAGTTACTGAGACTCAGTGGTAATAAATTCAATGATCACATTCACACCCAATCCTAGAAAATTCTAGATTATAAGTGAAATAATTAAATGATGGGTGAGATGTCCTTGAAGCCTAAGGTATGCATATTAAAATCGAAAAAATGGAAGATTCCTCTCTTTATTTATCTTCAGTGATACACCTTTCATCAGCTTGATAAAGGACAATTTTCACTCTCTTCCCACCCCAAGAATCTGAAGAAATCATCTCCTTATAATCATCTTCCACCTCCCCTAGCATAGAAAATAACTTATAATATTGATTTGACTAATGTTGAGACACTAATGACCACCCCTTTTGAAAGAATAAAATGATGATAATCCTCTTCAGTGAGATTTCAGAGGCACATATCTTTACTAACACCCCCCTCTGGTAATGATTTATTGAGATGGAAGTATTCCAAAATAATCAAGACATGAAACTCCAGAATTATGAAACCTAGATGATATACCAGGAAATATGGGGAAGCATGAGTTGAAAAAAATGTAGTATTTCTAGGATCATAATCCTCATGATTTGTCAGATTCATACTGGGAGGCACATATAAGGTGAAACGTGTTGCAAGAAATGAAACAATCAGTAAATTAGTGCAGGTATTAGGAGAGCGAGTCACATACACCACTTTTGAAAGACCCATCACTTTTTAAAAAATATCGTTCCTACCCGATGGGAGGATGTGATCCACTAGATCTTCCTTATTCACCTTCAAAATACTAGGCTCTGATACCTCCAAAGTCACCACACCATCGAATGAGGAGAAAACACCATGGTTAGACCCACCGACAAGGGTTTGAAACCTTAAATCAAATATCTCTTTTTGTGAAATAATCCAAAAAGTTACCTTATACATGACATTACATGAATAATATGAGTAAGGCCAAGTAAAATAGACACTGACACCACAAGGACCCTTCACCATCCCTGTTCAAAACTCGTGAAAGAATCTATAAAGATAGATGTAGTTTCATACAAATTTGGGGGAACAATGAAGACTCAAGACTCTGAGAATCTTCATCTTAGAAAATAAAAAATTCACAATTCATTTACCATCATTTTTATAATGGAGTGATTTTTAAGGTGTATTTGGAATCCAAGAATCTTTACCCACACAACCACCATACCTGATTATTTAATGAAACACCCATCCCAGGACCACTAAGAAAGTGATAAAATAAAAGAATAAAAATTAAGGTAAAATCTAGACCACCAATTCAAAAAAATCTCCCTAGAATATAGATTATTATAGAGGTGAAATCTATATAAAACTGAGATTATCATAGGCTAAAGAAGTCACCATAAGTTCACAATCAATCTAAAGAAATTAAGTAATGGATTATTGCTGGCAAATAGTACTTCCCACATTAGGTTGTAAAATGAAAATGACCTTTTCATTCTATTCTAGTAAAATTGACAATTTGGGACATCCTTTAACCCTATATGATCACCATGGAGCAAGTTGATTGGTCAGGATTTGGTGTAAGAGAACCTCAGCAGAAGGAGCTGATAGACTAGTGAACACCTCTTTGAATGACTGCACTTTCAGGGGACCCGATGGTGAGTCACCATTACCATAATGTGCTGAGGTTAGCTTTCCACCACCAAAAAAACCATGGTAAATTTTCAATAAGGGAGGGAAGCACAGGGTGTATGCGATGTGATTTATGAAAGGGTTATTATCTGCTCCCCTTTTTTTTACTACCACCATTTTCCTCCTATAATTATATATAGGTTCAATCAAATCCTCCTAAATCCTTTTGAAAATTCTATTTCACATATCATGTATGCATTTAATATGATGAAATCATAAAAATTAAGTGAAAATAAATATTATTATACCAAAATAGATAATTAGTGGTTAAAAACACAAACTAATAATAATTAATATTAACTAAAAATAAGTAATAATTATGCAATGAATGGGAATGAAAGATTATTAAAATAGGTAATAAATATAAATAAGGTTATAAAATATATGGTTAATAATTATATGGTTATTTTATTGGAATTTAGAGCATGTTCAACTGAGAATGAATCCATATAAGGGTTCATTGTCTCAATTACAATTCTTTGAGACATGTCTTATATTATTTACCAATTTCCTTATATATTATATAATTACTTACCCATTAAATTATTATATCTTAAATGATTTTTTATTTAAAATTTCTATTTCATTTAATCTATCCCTTAACATGGAAATTAGATTAATAGAGTACCTAAGGTGTAAGGAATTTCATCTCAATTTCCCTTCATTGAGGCATGATTTCATATTTTGCAACTATTTTTCTTTTACATGTTGCAATTTTATCCCCATTTAATTATATCATCATAAATAACCCTTAATAATTCTATTTATAAGTCTATTTCACAATCCATCATTTATGCAGTTTTAATTCATATATTACCCAAGATGTAAGGGGTTTTCATATCTTGATTTTATTTCTTTGAGGCATATACTATATTCACCACTTATTTTATTTTTTGGAGTGTATATACCTCCATATGGATGAATTTTATCATAAAATTCTTATAATTCAAGTTATTTTAAAATCCATTACATGTTTTTCTTTTCAATGGTTTTTTGATTTAAGTGTTACTAAAGATGAAATGGATTTTGTTAACTCAAATCTCATTTATTTAAGGTAAATTGTTTTGTCTTCAAATGATTTATTCAATGATTGGTTTCTTAGAAACTAATATTTTATTATATAATAATTTGTCTTTATCTATGGGTAAAATAAAATTATAATTAAAATCTTCTTCTATGATGAGTTTCTTGATTATAAAATCAAAACATTGTAAAGAATAATTATCATCCACCACAAATAATCTCTTTCTTATCTTTTTCCACATTCTTTGTTTCCCTAATGTTATCCATTTTTATTTAGAAATCATAATATGTATTATTTCATGATACCTTAATATTTATATTTACCCCATTTTAATATGTTGTTTTATTAACCCTTTTTAAAATGTGGGTTTCAATTAATGTTTTTTAATATATTGTAATGAGTTTTCCTTTCCAGATCATACATTTTATCCTCCACTTCACATTTACTATGGATAAAATTTATGTATTTTTAAGGAACCATTACTAATATTTCTTTCTAGGTAACTTTTAAAAAATCATTCATTTTAATTTCTAAAAAATGATACTTTTGAAAGTGACACACAACTTCTTATCTTTATAACATTGTTAAGAAATATTTTTTGAAGTCTATTTTATATTTTTCATTTATTTTACACTTTAACACCACAATATCTATGTCCTATAAAGTTAAATTTTATGAATCGCTCTAAATTACCTTTTAATAAAAACATTTTAGGTGATTTAAGTTTTGGTATCAACCAGTCTACTTTTGATATCACGTTATATGATACCAATTGGAAATGATATGAATTTTTTTCATTCCATGGGTTTTAATGATATGATGAATGATTGATATCTTATAGAACAAATATGTTTGGATATTGGCATTTTGGGTCCTATATCACACTCAAAAGAATTATTTAAGGTTTTATATATCTTAAGATAAAGTATAGTGGGCATGATTGAGTTTTTTCACATTAAAGAACAAAAATCATAGGTTAGATCATAATGTAAATCATGGAAATCGTTAGGGTTTTCACAACATAAATCAAGAAAATTATGGGTTGACTCAAAAATTAAAATGTGGGCATCATTGGTTTTATCATAACATAATGAAAAATTATCATGGGGTTTCTCACAACTTAAAGCATGCACATCGTTGGTTTTCTCACAATGCGATGATTTATTATGCCTATGTTTGTTCCATAGTTCCATGGTATGCTAAACATCCAAGTTTTGACACATTTTTATGTTATATTTCTATTTTATTATCCATGGATCATAATTATTGTCAAATAATTCTTCACTCTTATGAAATGATATATGTTTGACCATTTGAGATTGAATTTCCTTCTATTTTACCTTATGGACAACCCTTATTGATCCATGTTCTTGTTAATTAGATTATTATCTGTTGATCATGGTTTCTCACACGCATATTATCTAACCCATAATGGCATGTTGATAAGTTTTCCCTAATGATCATTTAATATCACTCCATTCTTATGTTTACATTCCCTAGGATATAAAGAGGAGTTTAACGTATGATACATTTAGAAGAAGGTGTAGTATCATGAAATTAAGGATAAATGATAAAAATTACATGAAATAAGATTTTATGTAGCTAATTTAAAAATTCTCTAATACTTTGTGTTATAGGAATATGAAATTACTTGTGAGGTTTAATAATTAAATTATGAATACAATATAACATTTATAGGTTGTTTAACCAAATAATCTTAGCAAGGCTAGGGGAGTGGTAACCAGTTTTTCACCACTTATTTTGATGAAATCCACCGCCATTTATATATAGTCATAATGAGTTAAGAGATTTTTTTAGAATTTAAGTCCCTTACAATCTATATCCTTGAAATCTATTTTGTTGGACCAAGATCTTAAATGTTAAATCTTCTCGACAATCCAGCATTCAAATCATTAGTCCTTTCATTTATTAGTCCTGAAATAAGAATGTGATCAATATAGAGGAGTATAATTATGAAAATCCCATAAACATAAACTTTATGATGTTAAAAATTATTTTTATTTCTTTTTATGAATTTATATTCCTCTATAATGTCATCAAAGATGCAGTTCCACTACCTTGATAATGACTTCATCCTAAAAAGAAACACCTTTATCTTTCACACAAGTCCCTAATTTTATTTCTCCATGAAACCCTTTGGACGATATATGTAAATTATAGAGGCTCTATTTTTTTCTTTTAAAAATTTTCAAAATATTTAGAAATATTTTTAGATGTAGGTGTTGAGATGGTGCGTGATTTGTGGCTTGGTGAGACCAAAATCAATGTCATAAAAATATTAATTATTTTTATATCGCATGCACCAAAGTTTTCAAAAATAATGAAATATCTCATGAATGGAGTCTTAGATAAAAAAATCTGATACGGCGATTGAATTCAGAGCATGGGGTTTACCATAGGGATGACCTAAATTTGGTCAGCACCAGACGTTTGAATGAGACAGGTGTTAGTGGGACCATTATGTGAATCAACTAGTTAATTAATAATTAATTAATTTAATGAACAAAACCATTTCCTCTATAAATATGTTGTTATAGAAAATAAATATGGTTTTCCGCATAGCGATAGGATCATTGATAAGATGATTCCACCATCCTTCATTGGTGAATCAAGACAGGATGATGAACGACAAATAGATCAAGGTGAATCAAGGCACAATGAATATAGAGAGTCCTCTATATTAGTGGAAAATTTGTTCTTCACCAAAAATCGATTCGAATTGAGGCATGGCTCATCAATTGTGGATTTCCACCACAATTGATTAAATCTTTGATAAATGGATTGTATCTTATTTAGATTACATGTTCTCACACCCATCACATTATCCCTATTGATGAATAATTTTTTATTCAAATTTTATATTCCCAGTCAATGGTTTCACCCTAGTTATACCTTTTTATGAAATTGTTTTCTAAGAACACTTGGAAAATTATTGATGTACCTTCATTTTTATGTTTTTCCCTAATCGTTCTTCATATTTTTCACTGTTGGCCTATGGGGCCATGGTTCGACTTTACAGG
The DNA here is from genome assembly GCA_963277665.1 of Viscum album. Taxonomy (NCBI): domain Eukaryota; kingdom Viridiplantae; phylum Streptophyta; class Magnoliopsida; order Santalales; family Viscaceae; genus Viscum; species Viscum album. The sequence continues at coordinate 1,256,912,429 of OY728139.1, forward strand.
GTGGGTTTGAGCATGATCGAACCCCCCATCTTCATGGAAGACTCATGTGTGATGAATGTATTAGCAATTTTAGGATAGATCAGGATGGATAACAAGATTTGGGTGATGAATACTACTGATATGGGATCCAATACTTAACAACATTTATGGTTGGCACATCAAGTGGTGTGAGAGATATGTATGTGTCAATATATTTCTATTTCCATCCAATAATTGTCCAAAATTGATGTCTAGAGGATGTTACCACAATTTTTAGGTGGTTAAACGAACATATTTGGTATTAAGAGAGTTATATTTGGAGACATTTCAAGAAACTAGAATTTCTATAAAAAAACAAACTACAAATTTTTTTTTCTAATGAACACAAATTGTGTATCCCCACCTTTCTATCAAAATTAGGTGTATTAGGGATAATAAGGGCAATACATAGTGTGGTTGGTCCACATTCCATGTGACCCTCCCATGGAAGCTAGGCTTTGTGCCATGGGCACATGCCTAGGACACCATCTGAGAGGACACATCATCTACTCTAGGAGTACAGAGACACAACCATATACAAAGTAGATTACCCATACATAACTAGGTACATATCCAAGTACATGGATATGACCAGAATATAATGGGATGATCTCCAGTGACAGAGACACTCTATGTAATACCTTTACATTCCATGTAGTTCTACAAGTATAAAAATCCATTTACTATAAAGGATAATTTCATGTGTAGGAGTGGGTCCACACACCTTGAGGAGCCCTTACATGTTGTGTAATTATTTATGATATTTTACCAATAATATATCCTTTGTTTTGAATTGGATTTTTGACCACAAGTATCCTTTTATGAGTTTTTTCTTTGTATAAAATCATGGTGGATTTCATAATGTCTTTTGAGATACGATGTGAGTTTTTTTGAGCGTGATTATTCTTTATGTGGTGCTCGATGATATTAGTGATTGGGAAGGGTCTATAGAGAGAGGATAGAGATGGAAATATACTTGTAGTATTAGGGGTTGGGTATCCTGTATACCTCTATCTACTAAGTGGTACACCCCTTGATGGAATAGGGTGAAAGTCCTCTATCTACTGATGGGTATCCCCCGGACAGACTAGGGATGGGGTCCTCTATCTACTGAGTTCTACCCCCTGAGGGACTAGGGAACAAGTACACTATCTATTTAGTGGTACCCCTGATAGACTAGGGTGTGAGTCCTCTATCTATTGAGTGGTACCCCCTGATGGACAATGGAATGAGTCCTCTATCTACCGAGTAGTACCCCCAATGGACTAGGGTGCATTACCTATATCTTAGAAGTGGTACCCCCGATGGACTAGGGAATGATTCCCTCTCAATATAGTGGTACCCCCTGATAGACTAGGGTTCAAGTCCTCTATCTATTGAGTGGTACCCCCTGACTAACAAGGGAATGAGTCCTCTATCTACTAAGTGGTACCCCTGGATGGACTAGGAAATGAGTTTTATATCCAATGAGTGGTACCCCTAACTTAGTAAGGTGTGGTCATATACTTTGAGATTGTACCCCATTAATTGCACAACATAGTGGTGAGGTGTTGGCCCTAAACCAAGTTACTTCTGCAGAAAAACACGCGAGATTCTAGGCATCAATGATGGATCTTTGGAACTATTGGAAGAATATTTTGCTGAGATGTGATGTGAGATGGAAATCCCTCTTAACTCATATATAGGTTTCTTATATGAGATTATATATATGTTTTGTTGGGTTTTATTTCCCTCTTTCTTTGGGATTAGTTTATAACTTCTATCATGTATCTTAGTTATCCCATCCATTTTTTGGGGTTTCCTACTAAGTATTCATATATTCAAATATGCAAGGGATTTTTCTACATGTATCATTTCTTTTGAAGATTACAGATAGTCATAAAGTGATTTAAAAAGAGTATAGGGATACCTGGGTGAATTTTACTGCATATGGTGGTCAGGGTTTGGAGATATGGAGCCAGGTTCTCTAAGTAATTATTTTCAATTTTTTTCTTGTTGGGATATATTTTCTAGGTGGGTGTGTATTTTAACCCTTTAATTTTGGTTTACTTTATCTAACTCTTTTATATTGCATAGATGTTATTACATGTATGTTTTTACTCTAGAGGTTACTATCTTTTATTATTATTTTACCACACTTCTTTAAGGAGATGTTCATGTGTGTGTGGTTATGTAATTTTCGAAAATTAACTCCCATTTTTGTTATTAATTTTAGTGCTAGTTTCTATCCACTGACATACGGAGGTGGTCTTGGAGTAGTTGTCATTCAAGCTTCCACCATCCAGGTGATCCCCAATGGGTTAGGTTATGATAGATAGTTATCGGAGGTGGTTCTATTTAGGGATTGGGTTTGGATTTTTTCCTCTTATGAGTTTAGGTTGGGAACTTAGGGAATTGCATAAAAGTTTCTTGAGTGAGGATTTCATTCTAGGTAACCCATCATTGGTGCAGAAGACAATATATCCATTAACCAAGAATCTTATTACCTTCTTGTCGACTCATCATACTGAGACATTTATTGCAGGGAGTTTGGTATATGCGTCATAGAGTATTCAGTCCTTTGACTATCCTAATTGAGTTAAATTACCTCATATATGCTCATATTACCTTGGTCAATCTTGATTAAATTTATAGGATTCATTCATGAAGATATCTAGCCAGGTTACTGACTCAGGATCACGAAGATGATTCGATGAGTGATGATGCCTCAGTTTATGGTCCATCACGTGAGATCATTCTTCCATGAAGGCATGTAATACCACCCCCTCTTATCAAGAATCATATTATACCAGAAAAAAAGGCTGGGGATGCATAAAATCTTAGTATACCTTGTAAGTTATAACGCCGGTGGTCGCTGGGGTTCCCCAGTGATCTAGATACATAGGTAGTAAAGTATTGGCTTGAGTCAATGATCTAAGTCTATATTCTTGTGAGGACCCTAACTATTTAGATTGTTTCACTGGAAGATAGAATTTTCCATGGAGCAGCTAGGTGCCGGTGGAGTTTAATTATGTTGATGCATGGTGAGTCGACACTCTCATGACCCCACTTCCAATTGTTGTTGCATGAGGTGTACTACCCATCATTATTTTGTTCTCTTTAAATTTAGGTTATTCTAGAGATACAATAGGTTGTTATGATAATTGTTTAGTATACTATGAGAATTTATGACCTTACATGGTACTCTCCTGACATGATCATGGATAGATACTCATGGGTGCAGAAGTTTGAGGAAGGTCTCTGCAGAGACATCTGTGCCAGTTTGGTACACCTATGAATTCCAATGTATGATATAGTGTTAGTGTGTTTAGTATTGATGGAGGGATTACTATCTGAGGGATGTAAATAAGATGGAGATGGTAGTGATAATCATGGGGATGAGTTGTTTGCAGCAGCTAGTAGGACCCAGTCAGTAGGTTCTCGGCATAAGAGACCTCCTCATGAACGAACTCAGGAACATGGTCACATAGAATATGGGATATAAATAGGACCAGAGAATATTGGATATAGGTTATTATATAAATGTGATGGGATGGGTCACATAAAACATGATTTACCATCCTGGCGTGCTGAGGAGGGTAGACATACAGTGGATGGACCACTATAGTAAAGGTAGAGCCTTGATAATGGATCTCCCAAGCATGGCCAGGGTGTCCCCCAGGGAGGCAAAGTTAGAATTGGAGAAGGTGGGGATACTAGAGGATGAGAAAATGGTGGTTCATGATGTTATGATCTCCTTCCACCACTACCAATAATAGGCCCATTCCAGTCATAGGGAGCTGGCAGTCAGGGTCATGGGAAACTGTAAGGTATTGAATCTTATGACTAGATAGTTCACGAGATGATTAAAGGTACAATAAGAGTTTATTATACTATTTCATAAGTACTAGTATAAACATGTGTGAGTCATCATTTCATCTCATTACTCATAGTGAGTGAGTTGGGTATCCCATTAGAGACTTTATCCAAGTATCTTTTCCTAGAGGTTCTTATATGGAATGCTTCCACAATATCTTTTATCTGCTGATAGTATGAGCTATCACTTGGTGGATAGAGTTAATAATCTGACCTCTTAATCATCAAAATTATACCACAAGGTTTCATATTAGTCATGTACTGGTTATCTATGGTTTGAGACCTGATTGACTATAACTACAGATGAGTTAGATGCCTTCAGATAGATAGGATGAGATTCTCCTTTGTGGGTTAAAGAGATCTCATGGTGAATCGAGTGGGGCTTATGAGAAGGAACTTTCAACCCATCGCCCATCAGTTTGCGAGTTTATCCCTTGGTGTAGTGGGATCTTTAGGCATTTGAGATCCTTCATTTGTGGAGTATTGTATGGATATCTTCCTTAAGATGTTTTGGGACTAAACCCTAGGTAGGAGATGAAGTTTTTCATTGAATTTCACCACAAGACCATTAAAATATCTTATTCAGCATATCATATAGCCAATGTAGAAATTCATAAGATGAGGGTGCAGTTGGAGGACCTTTGATAAAAAGATTTTATCAAAGCCAATGTGTCTCTATGGGTATCTCTGGTGTTGTTAATGAAAAGGATGGACGAGTCCTTGTGGATTTATGTTGATTATATTTGACATAATTAGGCCATGATTAAGAAAAATTAACCCATGTCGAGTATTGATAACCTATTTTCCTTTTTTGAAGAGTGATATGGATCCTAAAAATCAATCTCATGTCTATATACCACAATTAGACGGTTCATGAGGCTGATATTCTGATGATGGATAATGTCGCTATGGACACTATGTTTTTTAGGTGATCCCTTAAAGTTTGAAGTATTCCAACACTGTATTTATGGATATGATGAAATGGATTTTATTTCCACACCGGGATTAATTTTTTATTTTCTTTATTGATGAAATAATCATCTACTCTGTGTGATAGGAGGAGAATACAGATCAATTGAAGATGATCCTAGAATTTGTTCAGAAGAACCAGATTTATGTTAAGGTCTCAAAATTCTAGTTCTGGATCCAAGATGTTCACTTTCCAGGGCATGTAATTTCTGAATATGGATTATCTTTGGACATGGTGAAGATTGATGTAGTGCTTACTTGGGAGCCACCTAATATCATGCCAATGGTGCAAAGTTTTCTTAGATCCATGGGGTACTACATGAAGTTCATGGAAGTCTAATCTAGGATTTCATCATATTTGACCACTCTAATAAGGAAATGGAAGGATTTTTCCTAGTGCAAGAGTATTTGATGATTTAAGGCTAAGGATGACATGTGATGCTATTTTCAGACTACAAGAGGAGGGTCTACTGTATATTGGGTATTGCGATGCCTCTAGAGTTAGGCTCAAAAACGTGTTTATCTAGTGGAGGGAAATTACCACATAAGGGTCTAGGAATTTAATTCCCCATGAGAAGAACTACATGAATCGCAACATAGAGTTGGAAGTGGTAGTCTTCACTAAGGAAGAGGACGAACTATCTTTTGGGAGAGCACTTTGTTATGTACTTAGACCAGCAGAGTCCTAGGTACATATTCACAGAGAGAGATATGAACCTGAGATAGAGGTTCTGGTTGGAGTTCCTGAAGTACTATGATATAGAGATAGTCTATACTCCTAGTAAGGGAAATGTGGTGGAAATGGCCTTAGAAGGAATTCCCCGTCATTCATGGTGTATGAGGATATTGAGTATTTGGTTTCTATATTTTTGACCTCGGTAGAGGAAAAGGGTGTAACTTATCTTCAGTCGATGGCGTTGACATGTCTACTTCTCATGCATGTGAGAGAGGTTCAGTTGGGATACATCGTTTATGATGTCCTTCTTTACCAGATACCCCCATGAGATTCACAATATGGAATTTATGAAAGATAAAATCATGTCATCCTTTTCTAGGGATGGATAGTGGTTCTGATTGTGATGAAATAGCTCTTATCGTGATGTGATAGGAGTTGATGAGGGAGTTTCAGGATTCTCCTTTGGCTATACATAACTATATATGAAAGATGTACATGGACTATAAATGGTAATTTTTGTGGGTTGGAATGACTTAGATCATGGATAAGTTCATCTCTCAATGTCTTACATATCAATAGGTGAAGTCATAACAGTATTTTTTTTGGTAGGTTTGTTACATCCACTTGAGATGCTAGAGTGGAAATGGGAAAAATCAATGTAATTTTTGATTTGTATTATATAGAGAATGAAATTCCATGATTCCATATGGGTGGTAGTTGACTGAATTACCAAGTAACTACACTTAATTTCTATTTGGGAGATGAGTTTATTGGATATTTTGTGGGATTTTTATATGCAGGATATCATACACATTGATGGGGTGACCATTATGATTATCTCCAACTGTGATGCATGGTTCACATCACAGTTGTGGATAGGCATGTTGAAGGAAATCAAGAACCAGTTTAGGATGAGTACTGTTTTTTACCCCTATAGGGGTGGGAATATTGAGTGCGCTGTCTAGGTAGTGAAGGACATGTGTAGGGATTGCATGCTAGACTTCATCCAAAGTTGGTAGGATCACATACCTTAGAAGATTTTTCTTATGATAATAGATATCACTGTACTATCAATATGACACCTTTTTAGGCCCTATATGGGAGACCCCACAAGTCACTATTATTCTGTATCATGATCAGTACGATATCTATTGGTGGACTAGTGATAGTCCAGGGGAAAATAGAGAAGGTCAAGGTAATCTGTGAGTGGATGAGGACAACCCAAAGTACTCAAAAATATTATATTGATCGAAATATTAGGCCCTTGTATTTCAATTAGGGAGGTCACATTTTTCTATGAGTCTTCCCCCAATGATAATTATAGATATTCATCTTGGGAGGTAGTATATCCATGAGGTTAAATAGGATGTTTGAGACCTGTAAAGGGATTGATGAGGTTTCTTAGCATCCACCATAGATGGAGTGGGTTCATGATTCCTTCCACGTGTCGTAGTTTAAGAGCTAAATACATGATCCTATGCAAGTTATTGACTAGAGTGAGATGGAAATAAAGGATGGAGCAACATTCATTGGGTACCTAGTGGAAATCAAGGATCATTAGGAGAGGAACTTACACGGATAGACCATTTATTTGGTTCATGTGCTACGATAGCATAGGAGCACGCATGAGAGCTCTTGGGAGCAAGAGACCCAGATGTGGGCTTAGTATCACCACCTTTTTCATTAGTTCGTGCTTTTGGGGGATGAAAATCATAAATTAAGGACTAATTTAGAGCCTATATTTTTCCATGTAAAACATTTAAATATATTAAGAAATATTTTTGGATCCATGTGTTGGGATGGAACATGGTAATGAGGCTCGGTGAGCCCGAAATCAATCATATAAAAATATTTTATATATTTTATATCACAAGAAAAATGTTTTTTAGAAATAATTAAATATCAATTGAACAGAGTCCTAGATCTAAAATCTAAGACTACGGTTGAATCTGGAGTGTTGGTTTTACCTTATACATAATATAAAGTTGGTTGGAACCATATGATTATATGAGGAAGCCATAGGAATGTACCTTATGTGAATAAATCAATAAATTAATTCAATTCATTCATTTAATGCCCAAAAATATTTTTCCTCAATAAATATATTTTTATAATAAATCACCAAGGTTAGCCACATAACCCTAAGATTTTTTGGAATATGATTCCACCATCCTTCATTGGCAAATCAATATTAGATGACGACAGGTAAATGGATCAAGGTGAATCAAGGACCATTGAATAAAATGAGTAATATAAATTGTTGGCCACTGCTTTCTTCACCAATGATCAATATTTGTTTGGGGGAGATGAGTTCTAGAAAAAATCCCAGAACCCTACAATTTATTCAAACAAAAGGAACATACAAGCTACATGAGTCAAAATGAGGGCAATTTTCTAGAATCTCTAATAAAAAAGGAATTAAATCTGGTGGGAGATCATTCCTCCAAGTGATCTCATATGAGACTCCCATGTTGGAGAGACCGTCGGTGATCTTGTTGGCTTCACGGAAGGTGTGTGTAGTAATGAAGTTGAGAATGTTGAGTGAGTTGAGGCAGTTAATCCATCTGGGGGTGAGAGTCCATGCATGGTGAGTCACACCATTCCAGATGGATTGCACAATGGTTGAAGAGTCTCTCTCGATCCAGATGTTTCTCCAGTTGAAAATCATTTCCAAATTGATGGCATGAATGATACCCAATATTGCAGCCTCCAGAGAAGAAGAAATACCATAGCTACCATAGAAACATCTAAGAATGCGATCAAGATGGTCTCTGAAAACACCTATGTATCCCGAAGGTCAAGTGTTTCCTTTCGAGGATCCATCAATGTTGATTTTAATCCATCCCGGAGGAGGAGACTGCCAGAAGACTTCAATAGTGTAATTCAGTTTTGGATATATACCAGTTACTCTAATCCGGCGGAGGGTTTCAAGATCAATGACAAAATTGTCACAATGGTCTTTTTGGATCATGGCAGCCTCTTTGATGGCAAGAAGTATCCTCATTTTAATTTCATTTAGTTTAAAAGAGATATTGTTGAAAATGAAATCATTTCTACCATACCAGAGGATATGTAGAAGCTCTGCAACGGCAGTGACAAAAAGGTTTCTGATTTGTGGTGACCTCAGAAGCTCAATTTTCCTTTTCAACTGCGAGAAAATAATGTTGTCCAAAATCCATCTGCACTCAAAGAGGTCAAAAATGTAATTTCAAAGAGCATTAATAGTCTAACAAGATAAAAATAGGTGGTTTATGTCCTCATGATTTTTGTTTCATAATCTAAATTTAGAGAAATGATTAAAACCATAAGACTGAAGACAACCATTAGTAGGAATTTTTTGGTGAGAAATTCACCAAATGAGGGTAAGACGAGAAGGTTTTATCCAAAGCATATTAAAATTGGAGATCCAGCTAAGATTATCATCAACGTTAGAGAGATAGTGCTTATAATATTTTTTAGAGTCCAAAAGTCCATTTTTAGCTAGTTCCCAAACCAGAAAGTCATCATTGGAAGTGAAGTAATAATTCTTGACAATATCCTTAACAGAACCTGAAAGATGAGAACTGGATGAATTGATCATGTCCCTAATGGAGCAGTTAGTGGGATCAGGAAAAAAAGAGGTAGGAAACTCCAAAATAATAGGGGAACCAGTACAGTTGTCAAACCAATGATTTAAGGTGGATTCTTTACTAACAATCCATCTAGAATTTTCAAAGATATAAGAATAATAAGATTGTGTTTTACATCCCTTTTGATTAAATATTTGATGCATGGATTGTGTCTTATTTTGATTATGCATTTTCAAACCCATCACATGATACCTATTGATTAATAATTTTTCATTATATTTTTATATTTCCATGCCCCAGTTTCTCCCCAATTATCACTATTTATGAAATTGTTGGCAAATAATGCTTTTCAAATAATTTCTTTCACCTTCATTATTATGATTTTACCCCTTAATTATTTGTGTTCTTCACTATTGGCCTTTAAGGCCATGGTTCAACTTTTTTAGATGAGTAAGAGTGTGATCAATGGTCCATATTCATAGAATACTCATATGAAATGAATTTATTGGTGATTTGAGGATATATTGGGATAGATTTCCAGATGAGAGTGATGAATCATGTGGATCTAGGATTCTAGATTGAGAGGAAATGATGGGTGGTGCATCGGGTGGCAGACAAGATACATTAAGATCAACAAATTTAGATTTTTTACCAATAGAGGGACAAAATCAATGGTCATAGGTGGTTACCACCATTTTCTGGTGGTCAAATGTTGGATTTTGGGGTGGGAGATCCGAATTTCAAGATGTGTTAATAAACTGTCATTTCTAACAAAAAAGACTACATAAAACGTAGTGTGAGTAATACACATCATGAAACTCCACCCTACTATGGTGACATGGGTTTTATGAATATAAGGATTACACACCATGTGGATGGACCACATGTCATGTGACCCTCCCCAGGAAGCTATGTTTTGTGCTAAGAGAAAGCACCAAACACCTCATGTGGGAGTAAACTCGGTGTACTCTAGGATTACATGCACAAAACCAAGTACATGGGTTGGTATTCGGACATAGTTAAGTACATAGACAAGTACAATGAAAAAGCTAGGAGAGAATATGCATACCTCTGGTTGCTAAGAGACAATGTATAGTACCCTTACACACCGTGTAGTGTACATGGACCAAAATATATGAGTTTTAGAGGGCACATACAAGAATAGAATTAGGGACACATGCTGTGTGGACCCTATAAATGATATGTACTAATTTAGACTCTTATATCTCTCACATCTACTTCATTTTGAGTCATATTTTCTCTTATAAGTATCCTATACTGAGTGTTTTTCTACATAGACCATGATAATGGAAATCATTGTGGATTTTGCGATACAATGAAAGATTTTATGAGTGTTATTATTTTTAGCAGACACTCAATAATGGAATTCATCAGGAATGATCATTAGAGAGAGGTTAGGGTTGGAAATCCCCCTATCATACCGAGGTTTGGGTCATCCATATACCTCTATCTATTGAGTGGTACCCCTGAGTAGACAAGGGAGAGAATCCTTTATCTATTGAGTGGTACAAACTTAACAGACTAGGGTGACGGTCCTATATTTACTGAGTGGTACATCCTGATAGACTGGGGTGGGGTTCTCTATCTATTGAGCATCACCACTCTAACATACTAGGGTGTGAGTCCTTTATCTACTGAGTGGTACCCCCTGATAGATTAGGATGTGAGTCCTCTATATACTGAGTGGTACCCCCTAATGTACTAGGGCATGGGTCCTCTGTCTACTGAGTGGAACCACCGCTGATTGACTAGGGTGTAGGTCCTCTATATACTGATTGGTACTCCCCTGATGGAATAGGGTGCAGGTCCTCTATCAATTGAGTGGTACCCCTAATAGAATAGGTCACATATTCTCTATATATTGAGTAGTACCCCATGATGAACTAGGTTGCGAGTCATATATCTTCTGATTGGTACCCCTAACACATAAAGGAGTGATTCCTATACTTAGAGATTCTTCCCCCTTGACTATGTGGTACAATGGTGAGGTGTGGTTCTACAACATAGTTAATTTTTCAGATAGCCATGTGTGCTACTGGAAATAAATGATGAAACTTTGGGATTTTTGGTAGACTCTTTTCCTAAGATGGTCTGTGATATGGAGATCCCATTTCTATCCCACTTGGGTTTAATATATGATCTTATATATCATTTTTGTTTGGTTTTATTTCCCACTTACTTTGGGTTGAGATGACTAGTTCTATCATGTAACCCATTACTCCCCTCCATTTTCAAGGAATTATATTGGTTATATATATACTCTTCACTATGTGGGATTTTCCTATATGTGTCATTTATTATACAGATTATGGATAGGTTGATGGTTTTTTTATAAGAGAATAGAGATACTAGACTGAATTTGACCATGTAAGATGGTTGAGGCTTGGTGATCTGGAGACAGGCTCTGCCGGCATTTCAATTCCAATTTTTGTTAGGTTGGGACATCATTTCTATGTGGGTATGTATTTATTACCTTTAAATTTGGTTTACTTTTTTTCTACACTTCTATATTACCTAGAAGTCATTGAATGTATGGTTTTTAATCTATAGGTTACTTTATTTTATTACCATTCTTATACACTTCCTCGTGGTGATAGTTGGGTGTGTGCATACATATACTTTTGAAAAAGGCCTCCCATTTTAGTTATGAATTTTAGTGATTATAACTTTTCCTTTTATTATATTGGAAGTCTTGGCATATTTGTGATTTGTCCTTTCACCATAAAGGGGGGCCTTGGTTGGTTGAGTCATGACATAAATATCCTTGTCTAAATATTCATAAAGGAAAAGAGTTTTTTACATATAACTACTTTAGGTGTAACCCTTCCATGGAAACCATTCTGAGTAAATCTTAATTTTCTTATGTTTAACAACAAGAAAAAAGACCTCAAAAGAATTTTTAACTTTTTTTATTGAAAATTCTTCATTAGAAGATTTTATTTGTACCATGTACTACCATTTTCTTCTTCTTTTAATAGATTAACCTATTCATTATGAACTACACTCCTATCAAGAATTTTTTATTATATCTGATGTTTTTAAAAAATTTATGGAATTCATTTAATTTTCCATTGATAAAAACCACTAAGACAATTCATTCATACTGGAAAAATATTTTGGGATTTTAGGGTCTCCATCATCTATGATAACTAAATAGTACAAGAAACTTCTTTATCTATTAACGTGGTATTGAATACTAGTAAACCTCAGATGATTATTATATAGATCAACTCCTTCTAAAATCCCTACTTTGGAAACTTGAAAATTTGGATATCTAACTTTAGTATCCATAGTCCCTAACCTTTCTTGTAATTACAGTCTTGAAAACACCATCAAAACATGATTTCCATCCAAAATTACTTATGTAAAATCTGTTTTTCCTGAACTATTTAACTCCCTATATATTCTGGAACATCCCTAAGATTCAAACATTTATTGAGATGAACCATATATTTTCATGATACTTTTATCTCATATATAACTTCCTAATAGTTCTAATATTTCAACATGATATTTTCATAAAATATACCATTGTAGCTTCTGAAATTATTCTACAAGTTGTTATCTAAGAGTTAAATTCCAATTTTTTTTATCACTATACCCTAAAATGTAACATAATCAAGACTTATCCTATAACTTTCCTCTTTCCTTAGAATTAATGTGGATGTAAGTTAGTGAAATAAATAATTTGAGATAGGAAATTTTAATGTTCTTTCTAGATCAACATGATTTCAGATTTTCATACCCTAAGAGAGATTATATAATTTTATTAACCAAGTAGATAAAAAAATTCAGTACTTATAATAATAATTCCTTAATAAAATCAATGTGAATTTTCATGCTCATTTAATTCTCCACTAACTACTGATTCATCATATCCACGACTTTATTTTGTTTTAGAGTAACTAGTATGGTCTTCTCAAATAGTATGCCTTTCTACCATAAGAACCATTAGAACTTTATACTTCCATTTTCTATACTATTTTCTGGAATGAAACATCAAAATTTAATTCAAATCTATTTTTTCACCGTGGATTTCCTTTAAAATAAGGTTTCAAATACTTTTTAAATGTACTTGATAAATAACAACCACACCTTATGTATCACATTTTCAACGAATTTAACTATAAGGGATAAAATATTTCCATATCCTTTTCATTTTCCAAAAGTTAGAGTTGTTAAGAATATGTTTATAGGTGTTTTGGGGCACAAAATTGAGTTTTGGTACCACAATTTAAGATGATATCCTTTTAAAAGTTCACCCCTCTATAAGTTTTTCTAAACCACTTTGAGTTTTGTTAGTTTTGTTCGGAATCCTAGTGATCAACCATTGTTCCATTTGGTTTGGTTTTGGGTAAATACTACAATAGTGCACGAAGCAGTAATAGAGATAAATTTCAGGCAACAAAAACAATTTATGATATGAAACCTATTCAAGATATGATTTTGTTGGTCTAAACCTTGGATAGGGACAAGGAATGAATGGTTTTGAGAAATCATTGAATATGAAATTCACATTGTGTGATGGATTCACGATGTGAAATCAACTTCTTTTGGATTTTAAATCACATGCAATAGTTTTAACAGTGTAAAAGGGAATCAAGGAATTCATGACATGAATCATATTCATGTCATGAATATGTTGAACCTAGCCATAAGAAACCCCTCAAACACCATGCATTTTGGGGATCGAGTAACCCTTTTCTCTTGACTCTAGCCCTATGATATGCAATCTATGAATTCCATTCAATCTATAATCAAGACCAAGTTGGATCTAGGTCATCCAAACCCAGATTTGTAAGGTAATATTTCCAGTTATTCTTTCTCTTCTTGAACCATTATTTATAGAATTTATGAATCTCTTTAAATGGAAGGAGGAAGAATATTGCTAACACAAACATGTGGTTTTGTCTACGTCTTCTCTTCTTTTGAGGTAGGTGGTTTAAATGAAAATTTAATGTATGTTCCTACACTCTTAGTATGTACTATAGAATGTTCATGCTGGCATGTTGTTTTCACAACAAGTTTAATTTTATAATACCATTATTTAATGAGACATACCTATATAGACCTCCTAATGGATCCCATCAGGTCAATTGGCATTGAGACTAAGACTTGCAACCACCCGATGGGTATGCCAGTATTGGACCTTGTTCAAACTTAGTAAGTTTAACTTTAGATCCCTATGATGATTTGGTATTTTTTCTTTCTATATTAACTTAGGGATTGGAATGACATTTTTATTATATTGGTTTCTTGAGATAAAATCACCTTAGTAAAAATGGATTGATTGGTATGCCAATCAATATAGGTACATGATCACGATGAAACATGATTGATATAATTATAATGATAATTGGGAGCCTGAATTAATGGAATTTATTTTTTATATACAAATTATAATGTTCTAAATTGATTATTATGTCTTTTCCTGATATATATGGTATGCGTGTTGTTGGCCTTGTGATTTGATTACATATATTTATTGTTCATATGACACTATTGTGATTATTGCATGAGGGTGGGATTCTTAATAGCATATTGATTTTATATTGATATGAATCATGATTATATTAACACTTGAGGGATAGGTTCATGATTTTCATACCTCATTTAGGTTAGGAACATTGTTACTTGATGCTCGAGGGTAGAGGATTTGACTATATAAGATGTATGAGGACCAAATGTATAGTCAAAAGTTCCCTGATGGTGAGATTATTGATATCTGGTAGGAAGTGGTCATTTGTTCATGACAAGATTTTTTTTTGCGATTAATCAACGAAAGGAGAATCTTAAACTGATTGGGTGATCCATATAGATGTTGTAGGATCATTCCCTATATAAGTATATCTAGTACGGTACCAAATAAGGTTGATATGGACTTGGAAATCACCCCAGAACGTGAGGTTCATTAGGTTTCTTTTATGTATACTATTAATTAATTAAATTTATACCTTGAATATTTCTTTATTTCATGCACTAAATTTCTCAAAAATAGATTTTTAGACATAGTGGTGTTGACCTAATCATATGTACTCACACCTTTTATGGGATACCATTTTTTACCTAGAAATATTTCATAGATGTAGGTTTATACAGGGGAAAGGGGCATTGATGATGTTTTTTCTTTGAAGGATGGGTTGGATCTTGGAGACAATTAAATATGGGGATCAAGTATAGAAATTTGGAGTTTTCATTTGGGTATAATTATTACTTAATTTTTTTGACTTTAAACATGTCATTTAGATACATTTTACCTGGATATAATATGATTATATGATTATTGATTTTTTCTCTATTCTTCTAAGGATGTATGTTGTTGATTATTTTTATGCAATTTCCTCTACTATGTAATTATCTCCACCATATTTATAATCTGATCTCGACTGTATATTATCCCCACTATATTCCTTACATACTCAGTTGTATTTAGTAGCCTCTTTCATAGAGGGAGGCATTATTGAGGACATGAATCCAACCCCGATTCATTCACTTAAGGGACCACTAGGCCATGGGACATTACAAAGTGGTATCATAGGCACCGGTTTATTTTCTTCTATGACACTATTTTGGAAAGTTAGAATGGAGGCTATGATTTTTAGGATTTGGTAATGAGATCTTACATGGGTGCATCTAACCCTTGTGTAGGAGAAAAACTAAGTTCCCAGAAATGGGTTTTCTTTTCATGTTGTTCACTTGTTATAATTTTAATGTTATTTCACATTGGGTGATTAACTAGTTGTGTGATGTTATTTTTTTGATATTTTTTGATTGATTGATATGGCGGGGGATGAGTATTCATGCATCATAATAGACACATAGGGATATATTTGGACATTAATTTTTCATGATAGAGACTTATTCATATAATGTAATATATCTACCCATATGAACTTTGAAATGAATTTCCCATAATACTTGAAAATAAGAAACAAAAGAAACTATTATGTTATGTAAATTCACTAGTTAATAAATGTTTATAGGAACCCTGTGTAATTGGTTCTCTATTGGTATAACATATTGAGGCGGAACTTGTTTTATTACAGATTCCATTGGTCCCTGTAGAGAAAAGGCCTCCACATCATCTTCAAATTGGGCGTTAGAAGAGTGGTAATCAGAATGTTATTAATGTAGTTGAGCCAAAACCTCCCATGGATTTATAAAATACAATGAAGGATTAACTCCACGATAACTTCTTAATGGTTATGTGACCCATGGATAGGGAGACTGTTCACATCATAACTTCTATGTTAAACATGATGAGAGAGTTTCAGCTGCAACACCCACCAACATTTATTGGGGAGAGAGGACCCAAGGGAGATTAGTCATGGATTGAGTATGTTTAGATAATCTATAAGAAAATCAAGAAACCCTCATATAAGAGGGTGAGTCTTGCTTTATATATTCTTTAATGACCATCCAATCATTGGTGGGATATTCTTGATTAGGTTTAGAAGCCCAAGGAGTTATCCTAGAAGGATTTTGAGGTGATGTTCTTGAACCACTTATATACAGAGACTTTAAGGGATGAGAAGGCTGTTGAGTTTATGAATTTGACATTAGAGGTCATTTTAGTGATGGAATGTGATGGAAATTTCATATACATGCATCATTTTCTCCATATTTGGTAGTTAATGAGGTATATAGGGCTTGACATTTCTAATATGGGATTCATTACGAGATAAATCCACAGGTGAAAATATTTCAAAAAAGAATCCTTATGAAAATGATGAATTAGGATCTCATCAAAAAAGTGAATATGGTATACACCCTAATTTGTGGCTAGTTATTTTTAGTAGAGTGATTTGGGGGTTCCAATTTTGTTAGAAAGAAGTGACACTATAGCAGTTTCAATCAGGGTAGTAGTGGACACAGAAGCTATGGGAGTGGACTTCAACTTGAGTATCATGACTTAGTGTACTGTTTTTAGTGTGTTAGGTTAGGATAAAATCACCTATAGATTCCTCACCCCATAGAGGAGTTCCATGTCTATGGAAGGCTGGTTCATATTTAGAATATTTATAGGAACATTCATCAGTAGAGAAAAAATAGTGGATCATGCCAGGTACCTGAGTCAGGGAGGGACTTAATTACTCCTTATCAGAGATGTAACTAGAGTTTCACCATTTATTCAGGCCTAGGTAAGGGATATGGTATCCCAGTACAGTAGTGGTAGTACCCCTTAGAGGGGACAAAATAGGGTAGTAATATTGGATCATAGGGATGAGTATCAATTCATCCACATGTTATATAGTCTACTATAGCTAGCTTGGATGCATGACCTTCTATTATCAGAGGTATGATTCTTGTATCAACCACCCATACATGTGTTTTGTTTAATACGTGATAATAAAATCCGGTTTTTATATTCTCAATTTTAAATGTTTTAATCTTGGTTTTGGAGATATTGGATGGTGTCATGGCCATTGATACACTATTGGTAGTGAGGCCAGAGGATATAAGATGTTTCCATGGGTGTTCTCTTTAAATTGGTGGATACCATTTCTTTTGGGATATTTGTGTGTTTTAATTGAAAATATTTGATTTAATTATTGGTACAGATGATCTAGTTTTATATCAAGATCCTATCAACTATTATCAACAGAATGTTACCTTCCTATATATAGAAGGGAAGAACCATTATCACTAGGGTGAGTGGGATATTTAGGCTGGTCATATAGGATCGATTCAGTAGAGATTTGATTTTCCAATATCTATATTGAAATAATTTTTTTTAAAGGAGATGGAATGAAAAAGGATAATTTCATCAAATAGTAGAATATTTTTAGGATATTTTTCATGAACAGTTCTATGAATTACCACCCATGCAGGATATTGAGATCACGATCAAGTTAGTTATGGGAGTAGAACCATTTTAAATTCTACCCTATATAATAGAATTGGTAGAGCTTCATGATTTAAAATTTTAGTTGAAATCTTGGGATAAATGGGATTCATAAGGACTAGTATCTATCCATGGGGTTCTCCCATGTTTTTCTCTAATAAGGATGACATGACTTTGTGCTTATGTGAGGATTATCAAAGGCTGAACAAGATGATGGTCATGTACATGTACCCCTTTCCATGAATTGATGATATTTTTGATCCAATAATAGGTTCCAATATATTTTCCAAGATCTAATTGATGTAAAGGTGCAATAATTTTAGGACGAGTCTATCTAACATAACCCAAAATTCTTTTAGTATAAGGTATGGATTCTATATGTTCTGGCGTATGCCTTCTAGTCCAACGAACACACGAGCATTATTCATGGATTTTATGAAATGGATATTTCATGCTTTCTTAGATCAGTTTTTGGTAGTTTTTGTTTATGATATCTCAATATACTCCCATTTAGTAGATGATCATGCCTAACATCTTGATATTATATCGAGTTCAGTGAGAGATTATAGGCTTTATACAATTATTTCTAAATGCAGTTTCTAGATTGATAGAGTGCACTTCTTGGGCCATGTTATCTCATATAATGGAGTGATACTGGACATAGAGAAGGTGTCAGCTATGGTATATTGGGATTCTACCAATGATGCCTTCGATTTTCCATTTTTTATATGCTAATTAAGTTACTATCAGTGCTTTATAAAGGGATTTTCTTATTTGGTAGTACCAATGCCCGTGCCAACTAAGATAGGGGTAAATTTTTTTTAGTCATATGCTTTTGCGAAGGATTTCTAGGAGTTGAATATAAGGATGAACTCTACACCATTTATCATTTTTCTTATTCTAGGAAATGATTTTATCATGTACTATAGCACTTATAGGGTTAGACTCTGAGCAGTTCTGATGGGGGAGGACTGAGTGGTTACTTATGTATCCAGACAACTAAGGAAACATGAAAGGAATTACATTAATCATGATTAATATTTTTAATAATTGGTGCATTGCTTGATATATTGGAGACACTTAATTTTTTTGATAGTTTTTTGGTGTCCACAGACCACAAAAGCCAAAAGTACTTCTTTTCCCAATGAGGATTGATCTTTTAGCAGAGAAGGTGGGTTGATTATCTACAGTATTTCAACATTGAGTTGGACTAAACACCAGGGAAGGGAAGTGTCATTGCTGATTACTTGAGATGAAATAAATAGATATAGGTAGTGTAGGAGTCTTTCATTTAGTAGTGGTTGATGGAGATCTTTTCAAATATGCTTCTAGCAGTATAGAAGTCCCATGGATGACTAGATTTGACTTTGAAATCAGTTATCCCCATGATTTTGGATCCGATAATGATATAATAGTTATATGATCTAGAGGTATTTCCTATAATGTAAAACATATATGGAGGGGATCCACAAATATGATGAACTTTTGGTAGTGGATATGTTATTTGAATCTATGGGTTTCTAGGGGTTTTCATGATGAGCTAATAAAGGATTTTCATGATTCTATATGAGAAGTATATCCTAGTATAAAAAAGATATATTGTGATAATCCATGATTGTATTGATATCCATTAATAAATAAATAAATATCAGGTTTTGTGGTGAGAGGATTCACCTGTTAATAGGTGAAGGCTGATAATTAAAGGCCAACTAGGCTGTTGAAGTTTCCTCTTATTTTGGAGTTGTAGTGGGATGACATCCCTATAAATTTAGTGATATGATTACCTAGGAAACATTATAATAATTATATTAAATGGGTGATCATGGATCTAATGATGAATTTATCCCACTTCTTTCCTATTAGGGAAACCTTCACTATTGATGATATGGGTAATATCTATGTGCGTGAGATAGTTCAACTGCACAGTGTTCTAAAGAGTATCATTTTAGATCAAGATCCTTATTTGAAATCTCATTTTTGGTAGGGTTTTTAGAAATAAATGGGATAAAAATTCATTTTTATTACATCTTATTACCCTTAAATTGATGGCCAATCTAAATAAACAATTCATATTATAGAGGAGATGTTTCAAGCATGTGTTCTAGATTTTCATGGTTCTTGGGAGAAGCATATGGGACCTGTGGAGTTTATTTATAATAAAATATTCTAGTAATTTATCCAAATGGATATTTTTGAAGAATTTTATGGTATTACATGTTGTTTACTATTTTACTATCTATAGGTAGATGATTCAACACTCATTGGATATAGTCTTGTGCATGATAGATCTGAGTAGGTTTAGTCAATCAAAAAGAAGTTGATGACTGCATAGAGATGGAATAAATCATAATTTTTCCATTGGATATGACCTCTAGAGTTCAAGTCTAGCCATTAAGATCTATATATGTATCATAGGATGGGAAAATATTGTATCAAGAAGAAATTGAATCTAGAATCCATGTTTTTAGGCTATTTGAGATTGAGGAAAGGGTTGGACAAGTGGTGCACCATTTGGTCCTTCCAAAGTGCTCCACCACCATGCATGATGTGTTTCAGGTGTTACAGCTTTAGAGGTATAATATTTACCCTTAATACAATGATAAAACTTAATAACATTGAGTTAGATATTGATGCATCCTTTGTGGTGCATCTGATATATATCATAGACCATAGTTAAAGGAATATCTAGGGGAAGACCACGCCACCAGTATAAGTGTAATGGAATCATGGGTGTATGCAAGAGGAGACTAAGAGAGTAAATCTGACATGTAGACATAGTGATTGTGATTTTTATCTGATACCACACAATG
Source organism: Viscum album (assembly GCA_963277665.1). NCBI lineage: Eukaryota > Viridiplantae > Streptophyta > Magnoliopsida > Santalales > Viscaceae > Viscum > Viscum album. The sequence goes on from OY728139.1 coordinate 1,256,933,192, forward strand.
ATTATTTGAGTATATTGGGGAATTAATATTTTTTGGTGTGGAGGTAGTAAGATACATTATTTTTCTAGGTAAGTACCTCTTTATGTTTTTTTAAAATTCATTTAGTTCAATTAGTTTTGGTTTGAATCATGGTGATCAAGCCTCGATCCTTTGGGGTTGGTTTTTAGTAAGTACTATAGCGGTGTAGGAAGAAACATAAGGGATGATAAATTTAAGGTTAAAGAACTAATTTAATGTCTGAAACCTATTAAAGATGTGAATATTTTAGGTTATCCCTTAGATCCATACAAGGCTTGAATGGTTTTGGGAAAACTATGAATATGATATTTAAATCTTTTAATGGATTCAAGAAGTGAAATTAATTTATTCTAGTTTTTTAATCATAGTTTACAATTTTATCATTATAAAATTGAATCATGGAATTAATGATGTAAATCTAATTCACTTCATGAAAATGTCACACCCTGTCTTAAAGATGTGAATTTGGGGGATCATGTAATCCTTTTATCTAGAATGAAACCCTCCTATTGGTGATCTTTCAATCCCTTTTATCCATAAGAAATAACACATTGGATCTAGGTTTTTTGGACTAAAATTTATATAGTAATACTTTTTGTTCTTCTTCTACCTCTTGATTAGTTTTTGGTGGAATTTATTATTCTTATTGATGGGAAGAGGAATCCAACTGATATTGTAGGCTTGATACTTTTCCTATATCTTCTCTACTTTTGTTGTGGGTGGTATAAATTGAATCCCTATTTTCTATGCCTATGTTATTAGTATTTTATATAGAGCATTCGTGCCAAAAATCCATTAACTAAACTATTTTAATTTGAAAATCCTTTTATTTAATAACTTAAATTTATATAGACCTCATAATGGTTCTCTACAAGTCTATTGTTGTTGATAATGATACTTTCGGCTACTCGACAGGTGTACCAGCCTCAGACCTTGTTGAAACTTGGCTAGTTTGAATTTATATCCCTGAGACGATATGGTATTTTCGGGATTTTGGAATTAAATTAAATATTGGCATAACATGTGTTTTATAGTAGTACATTGAGATAGAATCACCTTATATAAATGGATTGATTGGTATGATAATAAACATAGGTACACTATCAGAATAAAATAAGTTTCATATAATTATGAAGATAATTGGGTACCCAAATTAATAGAATATATTTGGCTAGACAAATCATAATTTGATAAATTGATAATTATGTATTATGATGATATATCTTGTATATGTTTTATTGTCCTTGTTATTTTCTTTCATAGATTTTATGTTCTTATGAAACCATTGTTATTATTTCCTAAGGGTGGTATTCTTGGTGGATTGTTGAGTTTTTCTTGGTATGAATCATGATTATGTTAATGCAAGTTGGATAGGGGTTTGATTTTCATACTATCCGTGGGTTAGGAGCATTAGAACATGGTGGATAAGGGAATAGTATATTACTCTATCATATGTTTTGGACAAGAAAACTAGTCATAGGATGTATGGGGGAGATTCTGGACAACCTATGGGAGGAGGACAATTTTTCATGAGATGTTTTATGCAATTTATCCTCAACATGAGAATCATCAAATGATTTGGTGATTCATCCAAATGTAGGAGGATCCTTCCATGAGAATATATTTCTATAAGGGCATAAAAATAGGTTCGTCTTTCCCTGAGGGTCACTTTTGAACATTAGATTCAGCTGGTTTACTTCATGTGTAGTATTAATTGATTATATTAATACCCTGATTATAGTTTTATTGCTTGTACTACATTTATCAGACTATATTTGTTATTTATGGAGGTTTTGATCTATTCAGTTGTACTCATACCCTATACATGCACTATTTGTTACCTGGAAAGATTTCATGGATATAGGTTTAAATAGGGGAAAGTGACCTTACTAATGACTGTTATTTACTAGATGATTTAGATCTTTGAGATGGGATGATATAGGGATCATGACTAGGGGTTTAGAGTCTTTTATTTGTTTTTTCTTAGCACTATATTTTTTTTGAATTTTAGTATGTCATTTAGATACATTTTATCCTAACATAACATGATTATATTATTAATGAGTTTTCTTTATTATTCTAAGGATGCATGTTGCTGATTATTTTGTTTACACTATTTCTGGTACTCTGTTATTATTTCCGCTATATTGATACTCCATTTTATAGGGAATAATATCCCCAATAAATTCTTTACACCTTTACTACTATTCAGTATCCTTTGGAAAACGAGGAGGCATTCTTGTGGCCACTTAGACATCCTTGATTCAGTCACTTGAGAGAGAACTAGAATAATTGACATTACAAAAGGGTCCAAAATACCTACGATGTAGGTTGTGGTTGAGTTCGTGATAGCATTATGGTTGTGGGATCTAGGATTTGTGATTTTTGGAGTACCTTGGGTGAAAAAAATCATATAACATACTTTATTATGTGGTAAATTCTAGAGCACTGGCCGTAGGTGGGGTTTCTTTTTTGTTCTTGGAAAACTCAAGATGTGAAACACACATTTTATAGGCCATGGTACATTTTGGATTTCCTTATATAACGCAAATATGGGAATTACACCCATTTTAGAGGGTGTGGTGTTATAAAGAGCATGGAATTATATCCTGTGAAATAACAATTCACTTGAGGAACACCACATTGGAGTAAAATTATTATTTCATGAGTATGGTGCTTGTATAATTTTCTTTTGGGAAATGGGGATCGAAAAAACAACCATTAAGTTGTGATGGAACTATGTCAAGCAGTAGTTAGGTTGTGTAGTTTTTTTATAATGGTGAGTGAAGTCTCTCCAACCCACAAAGGTAACATTAGTGATTTTTTGGGGGTTCAACATAGTGTCTACTATGACGTGATGATGTATGGTCAATTATTTTATCCATGAAATACTAAGGATAGAAGATGACACAATTTCATTATAGTTGATATAATTATAAATACAGGGTGACCTTCTTTAAATGTATCTCCATGACTCTCTCCTTGATTATATATAAATTTAAGAGGGTTTAAATTTTTTTAAATAGGGAAAAACTTGATCCTTGAACCTTAATATTATTAATTTAGGATCTTATATTTCCTTCCCTTATATTTATTTTTAGTTATTTATGGGAATTTTAAAGTAGTTTGGATACAGGGAACTATTGGGTCATGGGCATGCTTTGGTTCAAGTTTGGTTAGTGTGAAATACTTCCAGATTCCTTGGCATGTAGCTTTAGCTTCCTCAACATGGTGCTACCTAGTTCCTTAAGGTAGGGGATTTATAATATTCATTTATCTTTTGAGATTTATATTTCTTTATATGTAGTGATATATCCTAAGATACTCTTTTTGAAACCTTAAAACCCTTCAATTATTATCCCTAATAATTTAATGACCAGAGATGTCATTATTAACTTTATGTTTCTAGTCAATTAAAAAATAGGGATGTGAGACAACCCCACTCTCCATGATTAACACCAACTAATGTTATCCCATAAGCCGAGACTTCTTTTATCACTCTATTAATTGTTACTATACCTTGATCACATCCTATAGATATTGTTAAATCTATACTCTCTCCTTGATATTGGTGGGGATGATTTAGTTTAGGGAGGGTTTTGATTAACTTATGCATTTACAATTATTACCTTTCCTCAAGATTCATGGGTGATTATTTGGCCCGAGGAGAGGGGTTACCATTGATTATCCATTTTATTATTATTCTATTACCTTATGTGAGGTTATGATATTTTAGAATAGGTTAAGGGTTCATTGTATGTTTTATCTTACTAAAATTATATATCATTTAGTTTTATCATGAAATGATGATTGATTACTTCTTACTTTTTTCTATCCATTATGAATATTATGTTATCATTATGATAAACACTATGGAAATTTTAAGATACATGTGTTATTATAATATATGATTCCCCATGAGAAATAGTAATAATTTTAGAAATGTTATTGAAAAGGGAAAATATGTAATGATAATGAATAATGGAAGATGAATTTTATTTCACTAATTATGCCATTTTTTGATTATATATTGAATACATAATACCAATTTTATGTGATATCTCATAGAAAATGGGAGACATTATGAAAATTGAAATGACGAAGGGAACTAGGAATGATAGTATATAATAGAAATTGAATAAATATGATAGGTTGTGATGTTATTTTTGACATGTCAGTAATCACTATGAATTAAAGTTATGCTGCTCCCTTAAATGATACTTCTTCCATTGATTAAATATTGAATTTTGTATGATTAATATACTGAATTATGTTGTTGATTATATACTTAAATTATATGTATAAATGTAATATATTATGAAAATAGTAGTTTCATATAAATCTATAATTGAAGACTTAAGTTTGGATATGATATGTAAATTTATAAAATTGAGTTAGTGTGATATAAAGCATAATAAGAATGAGTATAAATAATAGGGTAACTAGAAACTGATAATAATTAATGTTAATAATGTTTATCGTAATGTAAATTTGAGTATAGAAGAGCAGTATGTGTCACTTTATTCAAGAAATCCTATAGAATAATTAAGGTTTTTATGTTAGAATATATTTTAATATAGTATTTATGGTTAGAGTAATAGGGATGGTTCATAATTCTATAAAGGATAGTCTATTAGATTATAGAGAAGTTGGATAACTCCCAATGTAGGTAATTCTTGGTAGGTTAAGGTTACATACTAGGTGTTGGGATTACGATGTTGGGTATAAGATAAAAATAGGATAACATTTTTTGGAACGGTTGTATGATAGGTTGTAAGCTTAAGTTGTGTCGTAGAGGTTTAGCTATATTAACTAGATAATTGTGTGATGGGTAGTTACTGAATAATTAATGGTAGATATAAATTAATACGAAATTTTTAGTAATTATTATTAGAAATGTCTAAAATGCATGATATTATTTTAAATTGTTAATTTTCATGTTATTTTATTAATCTTTTTTTATTTCTTGTAATTTCACATTTACTTTTTGATATATGTCAGTTGTCTGACTATTTTTTTTATAATTGTTTGTTTATCTACCCGCTTCTTTTTGGTGGTTAGATATTATATGGGAGTGGATTTTAATGACCCAATTTACTATAAGTGCACATATTAATGGGTATGATGGCTTAAGATTATGTCATGTATACATGGATTGAGTATGGAGAATTATTATTAGAGAGTTATGCTATTGGGATGATTGAAATGGGTTGAGAGTAGGGATTTCCTATTTTTCCTATTAGCTATGATGATGTGATGATACTAGGATGATTAGAATTTGTTGAGATATGGTATTAACTATTTTTACTACTTGTGATTATGATAACGATGTGTTAATGATTGGCACAAGTTTAGAGCTGGTATTTCATGTTTTTTTACTTGTTTTGATGGTTGTGGTGATGTGGATATATTTTTGATGAGAATATCAAGGAAATAATATTATGATATGATTATTTTAATGAAAATATTATGATTCTTGGATTCCTATTTTATTATTTTAATCCCCAAAAATTATAATTCCCATTGATTTTCTTAAATTAATACATTGATACACTATGATAAGACCATTGTAGGTGATGGAGTCAAAGGTAAACTATATGTAAAATATTACATGGTTTTTTGATTAATCCATATTTCTTTCCTTATTTAAATCATGCATGTATATCTCGACACTATAATTTTACATAAATATGTAACTTCTTATAAATATAATCTTACTAATTAGTCTCAAGATTCCACCCATTTATAGTTTGTTTAAGTCGTTTTAGTATAGTCTGATAGAGATTGGAGATATTGATGGTTGGGAAACTAGAGTGGAGTCTAGGAGATCTTCACGCATAATACATATTTCTTGTAGTTATATAATAGTATTGAGAAATGATAACTATTCATTTTATTTATATGGATTTTATTAGTGTATGTGTTATCTATCTTTGTAATTTATGAGGGAATTTCCACCCATTCGAGTAATAGATACTATCAATGCTACAATCCAACCAATGACATATTGGAGGAAGGTTTCAGGGGCCACTCTCATATCCTATTCTAACCCAAGATGGAATTTAGTGGGGGTGGGTTGTGAAAGTAACATATTATAATAAACCTCTATGATAATGGACAATATCCAGTCCCCATACATCAATATGAACTAGCTCTGACTTCTAATCCTTGGGTGTCTTATATTCCATTTGAAACAACACCTTCTAATACTTCCAAAGGTTGTATTATTCACATATTATGTTACCCATTCATCGCCTCTCAAATATTCCTTTATCATTAGGTAATTTCATCCATTTTTACTAATGTGACTAAGGAATATATGCTACAATTTTGTGAAAGATTTTTTTTGAAATTCGTAACACCTTATGAACCACAGATCGAAAATAATGTTCTATCTTTCACCCCTTTGGTCACCACCATGAACCTATGTGTAACGTTAAAATAACTATCCACAAAGTTTGTACAAAAAATATCATCACTGAACTATCATAATTAATTTAAGTTATCGACTAACCCCAGTATGTTTCACACACCTTACAATTCTAATATGATTTTGTTCCTTGTCCGGACAGAAACATCACCCTTTCCCACAATCTCAAGAGTTTTATCATTAAATATATGAAACATTAAAAACATTATATATATATAATTTCTAATACTCCCTATTTAGGATGTATATTGAAAATATTCCCTAGAGTATATAATCCAAGACTCAAGAAAACTTGTTGTACTCAATAATAGAAATCTCAAATATTTTGAAATGATATTTATATATGCACTTTCGAATGCATATCTTCTCGAATTAAATATTTAGTAACTGCAATATTTATTATTATTACCTTTCATCCCACAATTATAACATATAGAAAAAAGTTCATCCAAAATACTTTGGGTCTACTTCTTCTTCATTTTACTTTACCATGACTCTTTCATGTTGTAACGCCCTGACCCCAGTTACCCAGAGTCGGTGCATTATTGTGTAACATTGGCATGATCGCAAAAGATCAAGTCTCGAAAGACCGATTAGTTCAGTAGCCTTGGAAACACTAGATACATTCATAAATGTTACATTACATCATAAAGTGAAAAACTAAAATAACATAGTCTCCATTTTCCACACTCATATCCTCTTCAAACTATCCCTGCATTTCATTCCTAAAGTACTTATTCACATCCTACAAAAATTAAAACATATAAAGGGGTGAGCTCAGATGCTTAGTAAGGATGAAAATATAGCAGAATATTTCATAAATAAACATTAACATTTAGGGGAATGTATAACTAAAACAAAATCCTTTTAAACTTGAACTTTAGAATAATATGGAAAAAATAAAATGAAATAAATCCATTTACTTATTCACATGGATATTATACTAGTCGAATAATCACATGCAATATCAATAAACACATTCCTAATGATGGAATGCATAATGCCAGACTACCATAACCACGTAGCCAAGGCCTCGTGCCAATACTACAAATAAGATTTTGTCAAGGCCTCGTGCGAAGACACTAGTTTGTCTCATGAGACATATCGATGCATCGAGGATCTATATCGGGCTCCACCCGTCACTTATTAAGTCTAATTCATTTCTCATATGAAGAGGTTTAAACATATCATAAACCATAACATAATCGTATCACATAAGACATGAATAAAGGAAACATAACATTTCCATATTTCAATCACAAGATATCAATAAAACACATTTATATAATAAAAACTTTATCAAAACTATTTTCAATACCATAATAAAAAAAATTAAAACATGGTATTTATTTTTCATTTAAAAAAGGTTATGGCTTGTAGAGGAAGCCGAAACTCAAATAATGGTCACGGCGGTGGAGAAGTCGTTGTTCGCGCATATGTATGACAAGAAAAACATTCCATTTTTTCGTTTAGTAAAACACTTCATGTAAAAATATTCCTTTTGAATAAACATAAAAGTCAAAGGGGTTTATACACCGTATAAAAGAAATTTGGGTATAAAACAAAATATGCCCCAATGAAAGGAGATTGAGACGAAGTTCCATAAAAAGAACATTTTTTTAATAAAATAGATCTATTATGTTTATTCACTATATGTACACATAAAGAAAGTACAAATACAAGATAGGACATAATAATATCATGACAAAATTTGAAAGTATGAGGTTAACCCAAAGAATGGAAATTGGGTTAAGAAGTTTCGTTACCTCATGTCTGACTTAACTCGATCATTATTTAACCTCCTGAATAATAAACTAGAGTTAATTTCTATTTTCTTAAGAACCTTTTCCATGTTCATTATTCCTTTTATATCACTTATTACCATGTTATTAACGTTATGTAATTATTTAAGTTAATAACGGTCGTTTTGTCGATCTTTGGTACTTGAGTCAACAATAAACTTCTTATAATTACAAGTTGTTTATGTGGTAGAATATCCATTATCTACAGAATTATATTCATGATGTAGATATCATATATATCCTATATATCCAGTTTATACATTCATTCATAATATTACGTAACATTTAGAGGTAAGAAATGAAATGCACCGTTCGTGGAGACGATACACCGTACGTACGCATGAACGCTACTTTCATTTATATTTCGTAATTAATGGAATGAAATCATAATGATATAAAGGTATATTATAATTCCAGTATAATATCATATATAATATCATTTACTCCATCCTTTATACATCCCACATATGGAAATAACGATTGAAATCACTTTGAGGGGCGGTAGTCCGCACTTCCTAAAATGAAATTATCGCATTTACCCATAATGGAAATCGTAAAGGTATGACATAAATTAAAAATAAAGAATAATAAGGGATACAAAAACATAATATATAAAAATATATAAAAATATTATCATCATAATGGCCACCATTAGAGGTGTTAAAAGAATATTGAACAATCATCGTTTTGTGAGGCAGTAATTTGCCACCCACAGAAACAGTATGTTATTTAACCATTAGACGGAGGTGTGTGTAAGTGTAAATCAAATAATTCTCATAAAAACATACTAGTATATTTATGATACTTTTGTTGTCACAAAATAAAGGAATAAAAAGAGTTTAAGGGGTTGGAGAAGAAAAATAAAACAAAATAACATAAGAGAAGACATTACCTTAAAATTGGGTAACTCTTTTTTGATTTGAGCCAAAGGATTCCTTGGGAAGAATTCTTACCAAAGTGAGGCTTCTAGGATTAATATAAGGAAGTTGAGAGATTATTTGGGTAGAGGTTGGCCAATCCAAAAGGCTTTTAAGGTGTGAATAAGGTGGTAGTGGTGGGGACCTTTTATAAGAGGAGAGGAGGGGCATTCGTGGAAAGTCATGAAATGTTACTTTATTATATAATGTGTTTCGGATTTTAAAGGTCCCACACTTATATATGTAGATGATAAGGTGATAAGGGTTAGAAATATACTCATACAATAGGTTTTTGACAAGTGTAAGTCTTAGATTTTATATTATCTTTTCATTTTATTAAAATCATTAATTAATGAGGTAATTACTACATCAACATGGTGTCATAAATAATTAAATTTATTTAATGTCTAAAAATTATAAACAAAATACCATGATTTAGTAAATAGTTTTAGATTTCTAATAAATATTCATAGTAAAAAATATGACTTTTATAACCCCATTTAAACATTGTTTTAGTAAAACAACTTGTGTTTGTAACATTTTTAATTTTACATTAGATAAAAAGTTTTTAATGTCATTTTCCTACTAAAGTGGCTCCAAGGGGTCCCCAAGATGACCCATGGATTGTCTTGGTCGGCCATGACTCATCCAATAAGGTTAGGACATGTATCAAGGTCATTTCATATTATTATAACATTATCTTTACCTTAAATTACACTAATTACCTTTAATCGTGATTAATTAAACTTAAAATTTACTATTCACCAAAACTTATTTTAATCCCATTGAACCACATTTTACTTCCTAATGAAAACCATGTATGTCGGATTTTTGAAAATAAAATCCCAGAAGTGGTAATGTTTCATTTAAAAGAAAAATCAGTTTTTTAACTACCACTTAGTGGTTTCACTATTCATCAAAAATTGAAGTTTTTCAGAACAATGGCAAAATTTCACCCTAAGATATAATTGATATTCTAAATTCAATAATGATGCCTATTTTACAAAATTACAAACATATAAGTTGCATTAATTAATTTTACAATTAATTCCCACTGTCACAACAAATAGCGTGTTTTTAAGAAATAATATATATCAAAAGATTGACAATTGTTTATGTCCAATTTCAAAGTGAAATTAATTGTAATGACCACCATTGAATAAAATGGTAAAAATATATTCTAATTATACTTTTAAACCACTCAATATTATAATTTATCACTATAATTTATATTTATTAAAAAAATTATATTTAATTATTCTTCACTATTAATAAAAAAATTGGAAGTTCTCAGAAAAATACCAAAAATTTCACACAAGATAATTTCGATATTCCGAATCCAAAAATGAAGTCCATTTTGAAATATAAAATATATATAATTTCAAAAGGAGGGTATTAATATTCATAATGGCTATTTTGATTGGTCGCGGTGTGTTAGAATCTCGAACTTGCGTACAATGCAAGCTATTGAATTATTGAAAGAGAAGCGTGTCGTGGAAGCTCGGGGTGTTACATTCTCCCCTCCCTCAATAAATTGATTCCTCACAATTTTAAATTTTTCTTTGAAAATAAAAGGTTGAAAATAGAAAATACCTTTGTGGAAAACCCACATCGGAAATAAGGTTAATAAAAATATAACTTTAAAAGAAAGAATGATAAGTAAAAAGGTCACCCGAGATAGCCCGTACTAGGATTCTATGAAAATATGGATATGGAAGAAAAACAAACCATCAAGGTATGATGGAGTGTTGTAGAAAACAGAATTAGGAGAAAGTTTACCACATGAAAATTACAAACTTGTGATTGGTTAAACGGTCATTGAATCCCCAGTTGGAAAAGTTAACCGGCAACGTATTTGTTTTAAGTTACCTTTTATAAAGTTGAGGAATTTATATAGAAGATTTACTAAGAACGTTAGGGAATATACATATTTGTTAGGTAGACTTTCATTCGTTAATAAATTTTTACCACAAACCCATCTTTCACTCTAAAAGGTAATAGAACTAAAAAATATCCTATTTATCATAATTGTATAATGTTCCAAATATTAACACATACCATTTAGATTAGGAAAACATTTTTGTAACAACAAGGGACTTCCGGCATGCTAGTGGTAGGTAATAAAGGCCTGTCACACAATGGTTATGGGTTCGATTCCTGCAGCTTTTGACCGACGCGATGAGTTATCCCCCGACTTGCAGGTTGTCCTTTCCTAAAAATATAGTATTATAATATTCCAAAAGTAATCATCAGAAATGTTTTAACCTTAAACATTACTATCCAAATTTCAACATAATCCATTCCAACCATTATAGTTATCCAAAATACCTCTACCCAAACTTTCTCAAAAAGGTCTCTAAATTCCAAAATCAATTATAACATCAGATTCCCCAAACAAATTAAAGATTCTCTTATTGTACCATACTAAAAATATTATTACCTTAATCATATTAAAACCTTAATTAAATCAAAAAGTACTGCAGCACAATCCTTATATATATCACATTATTCTTATAACCAGAATATAATCCTTGAGTCCAAAAGCACCAATAAATTAATTATTCCACTTCTACTGTAGTAACATCATAAGATTGTCCATGATCCCTTGGACTTTTCTGAGGTAATTTTCCCTGACACTTAGAAAATTCCTTTGAATAATTCCCCATTTCCCTACAATTGTAGCATTCAATATTGATAGCCTCTTTCTTTCCCTTGCAATCACGCGCCTCGTGACATTTTTCTACACATTTATAACAAACTCCCATTCCTTTTAGGCAAGTACCAGGGTGATTCTTCCCAAAATTATTGCATAATGGAAAATCCTTCTTTCCCTTTTTCCCTTTATCTGTCTCTTGTTCCACCATTCTCTTCTTCTCTTGCTTTAATTTGTTGTCATAAGACTTAGATAATTCCTTTTCTGTCTTGATAGCACACGAGACTATATCTTCATATGTTGAGAAAGATTGTAATACTAAATATTGATGGAGAAATAGTTTTAACCCATCAATGAAACGGTCGATATTACTTCTTGGGTTACGTATATAATCTGTAGCATTCCTCGCTAACCTTGTAAAGTTAGCCTCATACTTTGCAACATTCTCATCCTCCTTCTGCCTCAGACTCAGAAATTGCCTTTCCATATCTGATCGATGGTCATGTGGAAAGTATTTTTCTAAGAAAATTTCCTTACACTCCATACATTTCATACTTTATACTTCATCATCTTCCTTTGTGTTTTGAATCAATGACCACCACTGATCAGCATCTCTAGTGAGGCGGTAAACTGCCATGAAAACCTTCTCCCTTTCACTACTCCCCAAGGCGTAGAATATCTTCTCTAAGGAGTTTATCCATTTCTCAGATACTAATGGATTTTTACCCCCATTAAATGTTGGAGGTTGTTGCCTCATGAAGCGGTCTAACATTGATCCTCCACATTGCGGATCAGGGTGCTCCATACGAGTAAGGATATTATTCATATCTGAGTGAGTTGTCCTAGTATGGTAATAAGTTGATCAGCACCAGTTGTATCACTAACTCCATAATAATTATCTGGATCAGGAGGGCAATACCTACATGGAGTGCATGCATTGATACGGTTTCCATTCCTCCCACTAGGTGCCATTTCTAAACAATGTCATAAACTAGATTAGTTTATGAATAAAAATACATAATTCCATACTTGTAAAACACTTAACATAAATTGAATAGTTTATGGATATAATCCCTAATCATAAAAATGTTTTCTTTGAGGAAGTATATACTCATAAACCCTTCATTATGGTTTGTAAAGAAAATGATAATTATCCTAAGCATATCCCCCGGGAGTGTCGTAACCAAGAGTACAGCAAGGCCCGTTTTTGGGCACTAGTTCCCGTTCGAGTCTAGTTCAAAGCAGTGTTTTCGGGTTTTACCCCTAGGTACATCTGTACCAGAGCCGCCTCTACCTGATCATATCCATACAGGGATGTATTGCTCGGAAAACTCACAAAATCTCTATAATACCAAAATTCTAGGAAGTTCTTCTATACTAATCCTCAAAGTCTATCTTCGGGCTATGTGTGCTAATCAGAGTTTATCTAAATCTAGCTTCCAAGGTTATTACTAAACTGACTCTAATACCAATTATAATGCCCCGACCCAGTTACCCAGAGTCAGTGCATTATTGCGTAACATTGGAATGATCACACAAGATCAAGTCTCAAAAGACTGATTAGTTTAGTAGTCTTGGAAACACTAGATACATTTATAAATGTTACATTACATCATAAGGTTAAAAACTACAATATCATAGTCTCCATTTTCCACACTCATATCCCTTTCAGACAATCCTAGTAGGTTATTCCTAAAATACTTCTTCACATCCTAGAAAAATAAAAACATTGAAAGGGTTGAGCTCATATGCTCAGTTAGGACAACAATATAGCGGAAGCTTTCATAAGTAAACATTAACATTTAAGGAAATGTATAACTAAAACAAAAGCCTTTTAAACTTTAACTTCAGTATAATAAGGAAAAAATAAAATTAAATAATTCCATTTACTTATTCACATGGATATTCTAATAGTCGAATAATCACATGCAATATTAATAACCACTTTCATAATTATGGAATGCATAATGCCATATTATCATAACCACGTAGCCAAGGCATCATGCCAAGACTACAAATAAGATTTTGTCAAGGCCTCATGTAAAGACACAAGTTTGTCTCATGAGACCTTCCGATGCATCTATGATCTATAGCGGGCTCCAATCGTCACTTATAAAGTCCAATGCATTCCTCATATGAATAATTTTAAACATATCATAAACCATAACATGATCGTATCACATAAAACATGCATAAAGGAAACGAAACATTTCCACATTTGAATCACAAGATATCAATACAACACATTAATATAATAAAAACATAATCAAAACTATTTTCAATACCAAAATAAAAGAAAATTAAAACTTGGTATTTATGTTTCATTTAAAAAAGGTTATGGCTTGTAGAGGAAGCCGAAGCTCAAATAATGGTCACGACGACTGAGAAGTCGTTGTCGCCGCATACGTATGACAAGAAAAACATTCCTCTTTGTCTTTTAGTAAAACGCTTCGTATAAAAAGATTCCTTTTGAATAAACGTAAAATTCAATGGGGTTTATACACCATATAAATAAAATTTGGGTATAAAACAAAATATGCCCCAATGAAAGGAAATTGAGATGAAATTCCTTACAAAGAAAATTTTATTAATAAAATATATCTATTATGTGTATTAACTATAAGTACACATAAAGAAATTAAAAATACAATATAGGACATAATAATATCATGACATAATTTGAAAGTAGGAGGTTAACCCAAAGAATGGAAATTGGGTTAAGAAGTTCCCTTACCTCGTGTCTGACATGACACGATCGTTCTTTAACCTCCAGAATAATAAACTAGAGTTATTATCTATATGATTAAGAAACTTTTCCTTGTTCATTATTCATTTTATATCACTTATTACCATGTTATGAAAATTATGTAATTATTTAAGTTTATAACGGTCGTTTTGTCGATCTTGGGTACTTGAGTCAACAATAAACTTCTTATAATTAAAAGTTATTTATGTGGTAGAATATCCATTATCTCCAGAATTATATTCATGATGTAGATAACATATATATCCAATATATCCATTATATACATTCATTCCTAATATTACGTAACATTTAGAGGTAAGAAATGAAATGCACAGTTCATGGAGACGGTAAGCCGTACGTACGCATGAACGGTACTTTCATTTCTATTTAATATTTAATGGAATTAAATCATAATTATATAAAGGTATATTATAATTCCAGTATAATATCATGTATAATATCATTTACTCCATCCTTTATACATCCCACATATGGCATTAACGATTCAAATCACTTTGATGGGGCTGTAGTCCGCGCTTCCTAAAATGAAATTATCGCGTTTACCCATAATGTAAATCGTAAAGGTATGCCATAAATGAAAAATACAGAATCATAAGGAAAACAAAAAGATAATATATATCATATTTAAAAATAGTGTCATCATAATGGCCACCATTATAGGTGTTAGAATAATATTGAACAATCATCGTTTCGTGACGCAGTAATTTGCCACCCACAGAAACATTATCTTCTTTAACCATTAGACGGAGGTGTGTTTAAGTATAAATAAAATACTTCTCATAAAAACATACAAGTATATTTAAGATACTGTTGTTGTTACAAAATAATGGAATAAAAAGAGTTTAAGGGGTTGGAGAAGCAAAATAAAACATAATAACATAAGAGAAGACATTACCTAAAAATCGGGTAACTCTTTTTTGATGTGTGCCAAAGGCTTCCTTGGGAAGAATTCTGCCCAAAGTAAGGCTTCTAGGAGTAAGAGAGGGAATTTGAGAGAGTATTTGGGCAGAGTTTGGCCAAGCCAAAAGGCTTTGATGGTGTGAATAAGGTGGTAGTGGTGGGGGCCTTTTATAAGAGGAGAGGAGGGGCATTCTTGGAAAGTCATGAAATGTTACTTTATTATATAATGAGGCTCGTATTTTAAAGGTCCCACACTTATATATTTCTAGTATAAGGTGATAAGGTTTCGAAATATACTCATCCAATAGGTTTTTGGCAAATTTAAGTCTTAGATTTTACATTATCTTTTCATTTTATTTTAATCATTAATTAATGAGGTAATCGTTGCATCATCGTGGTGTCATAAATAATTTAATTTATTTAATGTCTAAATATTATAAAACAAAATATCATGATTTAGAAAATATTTTCATATTTCTAATGAATATTCATAGTCAAACATATGATTTCTATAAACCCATTTACAAACTATTTTAGTAAAACAACTCATGTTTGTGACATTTTTATTTTAACATTAAATAAAACGTTTTTAATGTCATTTTCCAACCAAAGTGGCTCCATGGGGTCCCCAAGTTGACCCATGGATTTTCATGGTCGTACATGACTTATCCAATATGTGTAGTACATGTTTCAAGGTCATTTCATATTATTATAACATTATCTTTACCTTAAATTACACCAATTACCTTTAATCACGATTAATTAAACTTAAAAATTACTATTCACCAAAAATTATTTTAATCCCATTGAACCACATTTTTATTCCTAATGAAAACCATGAATGTAGGATTTTTGAAAATAAAATCATACAAGTGGTAATGTTTTGTTTAAAAGAAAAATCAGTTTTTAACTACCACTTAGTTGTTTCACTATTATTCAAAAATTGATGTTTTTCAGAAAAATGCCAAAATTTCACCCTAAGCTATAATTGCTATTCCGAATTCAAAAATGATGTCTATTTTACAAAATTCCAAACATATAAGTTGAATTAATTAATTTTATAATTAATTCCCGCTGTGACAACAAAATAGCGTGTTTTTAAGTAACAATATATATCAAAAGATTGACAATTGTTTATGTCCAATTTCAAAGTGAAATTAATTCTAATGACCACCATTGGATAAAATGGTAAAAATATATTCTAATTATAATTTAGAACCAGTAAATAGTATATTTTATCATTATAATTTATTTTGATAAAAAAGTTGTTTTTAAGTATTTTTCACTATTAATAAAAAAATTTGAAGTTCTCAGAAAAGTACCAAAAATTCCACACAAGCTAATTTCGATATTTCGAATCAAAAAATGAAGTCCATTTTGAAATATAAAATATATATAATTTCAAAAAGTGGGTATTACTATTCATAATGGCTATTTTGATTGGTCGTGGTGCGTTAGAATCTCAAACTTGCGTACAATGCAAGCTATTGCATTATTGAAAGAGAAGCGTATCGTTGAAGCTCGGGGTGTTACATTCTCCCCTCCTTCAATAAATTGCGGCCTCGCAATTTGAAATTTTTGTTTGAAAATAAAAGGTTGAAAATAGAAAATACCTTTGTGGAAAACCCACATCGGAAATAAGGTTAATAAAAATATAACTTTAAAAGAAAGAAAGATAAGTACAAAGGTCACCCGAGATAGCCCATACTAGGATTCTATGAAAAATTGGATATGGAAGAAAAACAAACCATCAAGGTCTGATGGAGAGTTGTAGAAAACAGGATTAGGAGAAAGTTTACCACATGAAAATCACAAACTTGTGATTGGTTAAACGGTCATTGAATCCCCAGTTGGAAAAGATATCCGGCAACGTTTTTGTTTTAAGATACCTTTTATAAAGTTGAGGAATTTATATAGAAGATTTACTAAGAATGTTAGGGAATATACATACTTGTCATGTAGACTTTCATTCTTTAATTAATTTTTACCACAAACCCATCTTTCACTCTTAAAGGTAATAGAACTCAAAAATATTATATTTATCATAATTGTATAAGATTCCAAATATTAACACATACCATTTAGATTAGGAAATTTTTTTTGTAATAACAAGGGACTTCCTGTAGGCTAGTGGTAGGTAATGAAGGCATGTCGCACAATGGTTATGGGTTCGATTCCTGCAGATTTTGTCCGACGCGACGGGTTATCCCATGACCTACAGGTTGACCTTTTCCTAAAAATATAGTATTATAATATTCCAAAAGTAATATTCAGAAATGTTTTAACCTTAAACAATACTATTCAAAGTTCAACATAATCCATTCCAACCATTATAGTTATCCAAATTACCTCTACCCATACATTCTCAAAAAGGTCTCTAAATTCAAAAATTAATTGTAACATCAGATTCCCCAAACAAACTGAAGATTCTATTACTGTAACATACTAAAAATATGATTACCATAATCATATTAAATCCTTAATTAAATCATAAATTACTGTAGTAAAATACTTATATATATCACATTATTCTTATAACCATAATATAATCCGTGAGTCCAAAAGCACCAATACATTAACTATTCCACTTGTACTGTAGTAACATCATAAGATTGTCCTTGATCCCTTGGCCTTTTCTGAGGTAAGTTTCCCTGACACTTAGGAAATTAATTTGAATAATTCCCCATTTCCCTACAATTGTAGCATTCAACATTGATAGCCTCTTTCATTCCATTGCAGTCACACGCCTACTGACCTTTTTCTCCACATTTAGAACAAAATCCCATTCCTTTTAGGCAAGTACCAGGGCGATTCTTCCCAAAATTACTGCATAATGGAAAATCCTTCTTTCCCTTTTTCTGTTTATCTGCCTCTTGTTCCACCGTTCTCTTCTTCTCTTGCTTTACTTTGTTGTCATAATACTTAGAGAATTCCTTTTCTGTCTTGATAGCACATGAGACTATATATTCGTATGTTGAGAAAGATTGTGATAGTAAAGCTAAATGGAGAAATGGTTTTAACCCATCAAAGAAACGATCGATCTTACTTCTTGGGTTACGTATATAATCTGCAACATTCCTCGCTAACCTTGTAAAGTTAGCCTCATAATTTGTGACATTCTCATCCTCCTTCTGCCTCAGACTCAGAAATTTTCTTTCCATATCTGCTCAATGGTCATGTGGAAAGTATTTTTCTAAGAAAATTTCCTTCAACTCCCTCCATTCCATACTTGATACTTCATCATCTTCCTTTGTGTTTTGAATCAATGACCACCATTGATCAGCATCTCTAGTGAGGTGGTAAACTGCAATGACAACCTTCTACCTTTCACTACTCCCCAAGGTTTGGAATTTCTTCTCTAAGGAGTTTATCCATTTCTCAGCTACTAATGGATTTGTACCCCCATTAAATGTTGGAGGTTTTTTCCTCATGAAGCGGTCTAACATTGATCCTCCATGTTGCAGTTCAGGGTGCTCCATACGAGTAAGGTTATTATTCATAACCTGAGTGAGTTGTCCCAGTATGGTAATAAGTTGATCAACACAAATTGTATCACCAACTCCATAATAATTATCTTGATTAGGAGGGTAATCCCTATATAGAGTGCGTGTATTGATACAGTTTCCATTCCTCCCACTAGGTTCCATTTATAAACAATGGCATAAACTAGATTAGTTTATGAATACAAATACATAATTCCATACTTGTAAAACACATAACATAAATTTAATAGTTTATGGATATAATCCCTAATCATAAAAATGTTTTCTTTGAGGAAGTATATACTCATAAACCCTTCATTACGGTTTGTAAAGAAAATAATAATTATCCGAAGCATATCCCCCGGGAGTGTCGTAACCAAGAGTGCAGCAAGGCCGATTTTTGTGCACCAGTTCCCGTTCAAGTCTAGTTCAAAGCGGTGTTTTCGGGTTTTACCCCTAGGTAAATCTGTGCCAGAGCCGCCTCTACCTGCTCGTATCCAGATAGGGATGTATTTCTCGGAAAACTCACAAAATCTCTATAATACCAATATTCTAGGAAGTTCTTCTATACTAATCCTCAAAGTCTATCTTTGGGCTATGTGCGCTAATCAGCGTTTATCTAAATCTAGCTTCCAAGGTTATTACTAAACTGCCTCTAATACCAACTGTAATGCCCTGACCCCAGTTACCTAGATTCGGTGCATTATTGCGTAACATTGGCATGATCACACAAGATCAAGTCTCGAAAGACTGATTAGTTTAGTAGCCTTGGAAACACTAGATACATTTATAAATGTTACATTACATAATAAAGTGAAAAAACTACAATAACATAGTCTCCATTTTCCACACCCATATCCCTTTCAGACTATCCCTGTAGGCCAATCCTAAAATACTTATTCACATCCTGGAAAAATTAAAACATTGAAATGGGTGAGCTCAGATGCTCAGTAAGGATAACAATATAGATGAAGCTTTTATAAGTAAACATTAACATTTAAGGAAATGTATAACTAAGACAAAATCCTTTTAAAATTTAACTTCAGCATAATAAGGCAGAAATAAAATTAAATAATTCCATTTACTTATTCACATGGATATTCTACTAGTGGAATAATCACATGCAATATTAATAACCACTTTCATAATGATGGAATGCATAATTCCAGATTATCATAACCACGTAGCCAAGGCCTCAGGCCAAGACTACAAATAAGATTTTGTCAAGGCCTCTTTCCAAGACACTAGTTTGTCTCATGAGACCTGCCGATGCATCGAGGAGCTATAGAGGGCTCCACTCGTCACTTATTAAGTCCAATTCATTCCTCATTTGAATAGGATTAAACATATCATAAACCATAACATGATCGTATCACATAAAACATGCATAAAGGAAACGAAACATTTCCACATTTGAATCACAAGATATCAATACAAAACATTGATATAATAAAAACTTCATCAAAACTATTTTCACTACCAAAATAAAAGAAAATTGGTACTTGGTATTTTTTTTCATTTAAAAATGGTTATGGCTTGTAGAGGAAGCCGAAACTAAAATAATGGTCACGGTAGGGGAGAAGTCGTTGTCACCACATACGTACGACAATAAAAACTTTCCTTTTTGTCTTTTAGTAAAACGCTTCATATAAAAAGATTCCTTTTGAATAAATGTAAAATTCAAAGGGGTTTATACACCGTATAAATGAAATTTGGGCATAAAACAAAATATGCCCCAATGAAAGGAGATTGAGACGAAGTTCCTTACAACGGAATTTTTTTTAATAAAATAGATCTATTATGTGTATTCACTATATGTAAACATAAATAAAGTACAAATAAAAGATAGGACATAATAATATCATGACATAATTTGAAAGTAGGAGGTTAACCCAAAGAATGGAAATTGGGTTAAGAAGTTCCCTTACCTCGTGTCCGACATGACTCGATCGTTCATTAACCTCCAGAATAATAAACTAGAGTTAATTTCTATATGCTTAAGAACCTTTTCCATGTTCATTATTCCTTTTATATGACTTATTACCATGTTATGAACATTATGTAATTATTTAAGTTAATAACGGTCATTTTGTCGATCTTGGGTACTTGAGTCAACAATAAACTTCTTATAATTAAAAGTTGATTATGTGGTAGAATATCCATTATCTCTAGAATTATATTCATGATGTAGATAACATTTATATTTAATATATCTAGTATATACATTCATTCCTAATATAACGTATGATTTAGAGGTAAGAAATGAAATGCACAGTTCATGGAGACGGTAAGTCGTACGTACGCATGAACGCTAGTTTCATTTCTATTTCATATTTAATGGAATTAAATCATGATGATATAAAGGTATATTATAATTCCTTTATAATATAATATATAATATCATTTACTCCATCCTTTATACATCCCACATATGGAATTAACGATTCAAATCACTTTGAGGGGGCGGTAGTCCGCACTTCCTAAAATGAAATTATCGGGTTTACCCATAATGGAAATCGTAATGGTATTACATAAATGAAAAATACAGAATCATAAGAAAAAAAAACATAATACATATCATATATAAAAATAGTGTCATCATAATGGCCACCATTATAGGTGTTAAAATAATATTGAACAATCATCGTTTCGTGACGTAGTAATTTTCCACCCACAGAAACAGTATCTTCTTTAACCAGTAGACGGAGGTGTGTGTAAGTGTAAATCAAATACTTCTCATAAAAACATCATATTATATTTAAGATACTAGTGTTGTTAAAAAATAAAGGAATAAAAAGAGTTTAAGGGGTTGGATAATCAAAATAAAACAAAATAACATAAGAGAAGACATTACATTAAAATCGGGTAACTCTTTTTTGATTTGAGCCAAAGGCTTCCTTGGGAAGAATTATGCTCACATTGAGGCTTCTAGGAGTAAGAGAGGGAAGTTGAGAGAGTATTTGGGTAGAGTTTGACCTATCCAAAAGGCTTTTAAGGTGTGAATAAGGTGGTAGTGGTGGGGGCCTTTCATAAGAGGAGAGGAGGGGCATTCTTGGAAAGTCATGAAATGTTACGTTATTATATAATGAGATTCGTATTTTAAAGGTCCCACACTTATATATTTCGAGGATAAGGTGATAAGAGTTCTAAATATACTCATCCAATAGGGTTTTTACAAGTGTATGTCTTAGATTTTACATTATCGTTTCATTTTATTTAAATCGTTAATTAATGAGGTAATCGCTGCATCATCATGGTGTCATAAATAATTTAATTTATTTAATGTCTAAAAATTATAAAACAAAATATCATGATTTAGAAAATCTTCTTATATTTGTAATGAATATTCATAGTCAAAAATATGACTTGTATAACCCCATTTAAAAATTGTTTTAGTAAAACAACTCATGTTTGTGACATTTTTATTTTAACATTAAATAAAAAGTTTTTAATGTCATTTTCCTACCAAAGTGGCTCCATGGGGTCCCCTAGTTGACCCATGGATTTTCTTGGTCGGACATGACTCATCCAATATGAGTAGGACATGTTTAAAGTTCATTTCATATTATTATAACATTATCTTTACCTTAAATGACACTAATTACATTTAATCACGATTAATTAAACTTAAAAGTTACTATTCACCAAAAATTATTTTAATCCCATTGAACCACATTTTTCTTAATAATGAAAACCATGAATGTCGGATTTTTAAAAATCAAATCATATAAGTGGTAATGTTTCATTTAAAAGAAAAATCAGTTTTTTAACTACCACTAAGTGGTTTCACTATTAATCAAAAATTGAAGTTTTTCAGAACAATGCCAAAATTTCACCCTAAGCTATAATTGATATTCCAAACTCAAAAATGATGTCTATTTTACAAAATTCAAAACATATATGTTTCATTAATTAATTTTATAATTAATTCCCACTGTCACAACAAATAGCGTGTTTTTAAGAAACAATATTTATCAAAAGATTGACAATTGTTTATGTCCAATTTCAAAGTGAAATTAATTATAATGACAACCATTGGATAAAATTATAAAAATATATTCTAATTATACTTTAAACCCACTCAATATTATAATTGATCACTATAATTTATTTTGATTAAAAAAGTTGTTTTTAAGTATTTTTCACTATTAATAAAAAAATTGGATGTTCTCAGAAAAATACCAAAAAATCCACACAGGCTAATTTCGATATTCCTAATCCAAAAATGAAGTCCATTTTGAAATATAAAATATATATAATTTCAAAAATTGGGTATTACTATTCATAATGGCTATTTTGATTGGTCGCGGTGCGTTAGAATCTCGAACTTGCGTACAATGCAAGCTATTGTATTATTGAAAGAGAAGCGTATCATGGAAGCTCGAGGTGTTACATTCTCCCCTCCTTCAATAAATTGCATCCTCGCAATTTTAAATTTTTCTATGAAAATAAAAGGTTGAAAATAGAAAATACCTTAGTGGAAAACTCACATCGGAAATAAGGTTAATAAAAATATAACTTTAAAAGAAAGAAAGATAAGTACAAAGGTCACCCGAGATAGCCCATACTAGGATTCTATGAAAATATGGATATGGAAGAAAAACAAACCATCAAGGTCTGATGGAGAGTTGTAGAAAACAGGGTTAAGAGAAAGTTAACCACATGAAAATCACAAACTTGTGATTGGTTAAACAGTCATTGAATCCCCAGTTGGAAAAGTTAACCGGCAACATTTTTGTTTTAGGTTAACTTTTCTAAAGTTGAGGAATTTATATAGAAGATTTACTAAGAACGTTTGGGAATGTACATACTTGTCATGTAGACTTTCATTCTTTAATAAATTTTTACCACAAACCCATCTTTCACTCTAAAAGGTAATAGAACTCAAAAATATTTTATTTATCATAATTGTATAAGGTTACAAATATTAAAACATACCATTTATATTAGGAAAACTTTTTTGTAATAACCAGAGACTTCCTGTAGGCTAGTGGTAGGTAATAAAGACCAGTCGCACAATGGTTGTGGGTTCGATTCCTGCAGCTTTTGTCCGACGCGACGGGTTATCCCCCTACTTGCAAGTTGTCCTTTTCCTAAAAATATAGCATTATAATATTCCAAAAGTAATTTTCAAAAATGTTTTAACCTTAAAAAATACTATCCAAAGTTCAACTTAATCCATTCCAACCTTTATAGTTATCCAAAATACCTCTACCCAGACTTTCTCTAAAAGGTCTCTAAATTCCAAAATCAATTGTAACATTAGATTCTCCAAACAAATTAAAGTTTCTCTTATTGTACCATACTAAAAATATGATTACATTAATCATATTAAAACCTTAATTAAATAAAAAATTACTGCAGTATAATCCTTATATATATCACATTATTCTTATAACCAGAATATAATCCTTGAGTCCAAAAGCACCAATACATTAATTATTCCACTTCTACTATAGTAACATTATAAGATTTTCCTTGATCCCTTGGCCTTTTCTGAGGTAATTTTCCCTGACACTTAGGACATTCATTTGAATAATTCCCCATTTCTCTACAATTGTAGCATTCAACATTGATAGCCTCTTTCTTTCCCTTGAAATCACGTGCCTGCTGACCTTTTTCTCCACATTTATAAAAAACACTCATTCTTTTTAGGAAAGTACCAGGGTGATTCTTCCCAAAATTATTGCAGAATGGAAAATCCTTCTTTCCATTTTTCCCTTTATCTGTCTCTTGTTCCACCGTTCTCTTCTTCTCTTGCTTTAATTTGTTGTCATAAGACTTAGAGAATTCCTTTTCTGTCTTGATAGCACACGAGTCTATATCTTCGTATTTTGTGAAAGATTGTGATACTAAAGCTCGATGGAGAAACGGTTTTAACCCATCAAAGAAACGATCGATCTTACTTCTTGGGTTACGTATATAATCTGCAGCATTCCTCCCTAACCTTGTAAAGTTAGCCTCATACTTTGCGACATTCTCATCCTCCTTCTGCCTCATACTCATAAATTTCCTTTCTATATCTGCTCGATGGTCATGTGGAATGTATTTTTCTAAGAAAATTTCCATAAACTCCCTCCATTCCATACTTGATACTTCATCATCTTCCTTTGTGTTTTGAATCAATGACCACCATTGATCAGCATCTCCATGAGGCGGTAAACTGCCATGGCAACCTTCTCCCTTTCACTACTCCCCAAGGCATGGAATATATTTTCTAAGGAGTTTATCCATTTCTCAGCTACTAATGGATTTGTACCGCCATTAAATGTTGGCGGTTATTGCCTCATGAAGCAATCTAACATTGATCCTCCACGTTGCAGATCAGGGTGCGCCATATGAGTAAGGTTATTATTCATAACCTGAGTGAGTTGTCCCAGTATGGTAATAAGTTGATCAGTACCTGTTGTATCACCAACTCCATAATAATTATCTTGAGAAGGAGAGAAATCCCTACATGGAGTTCGAGCATTTATACAATTTCCATTCCTCCCAATAGGTGCCATTTCTAAACAATGGCATAAACGAGATTTGTTTATGAATAAAAATACATAATTCCATACTTATAAGACACATAACATAAATTGGATAGTTTATGGATATAACCCCTAATCATAAAAATGTTTTCTTTGAGGAAGTATATACACATAAACCCTTCATTACAGTTGGTAAATAAAATGAGAATTATCCTAAGCATATCCCCTGGGAGTGTCGTAACCAAGAGTGCATCAAGGCCCATTTTTGTGCACTAGTTCCCATTCGAGTCTAGTTCAAAGAGGTGTTTTCGGGTTTTACCCCTAGGTACACATGTGCCAGAGCCGCCTCTACCTGCTCATATCCAGATAGGGATATATTGCTCCGAAAACTCACAAAATCTATATAATACCAAAATTCTAGGAAGTTCTTCAATACAAATCCTGAAAGTATATCTTCGGGATATGTGTGCTAATCAGAGTTTATCTAAATCTTGCTTCCAAGGTTATTACTAAACTGCCTCTGATACCAATTGTAACGCCCCGACCCCAGTTACCCAGAGTCGGTGCATTATTGCGTAACATTGGCATGATCACACAAGATCATGTCTCGAAAGACCGATTAGTTTAGTAGTGTTGGAAACACTAGATATATATATAAATTTTACATTACATCATACAGTGAAAAAATACAATAACATAGTCTCCATTTTCCACACTCATATCCCCTTCAGACTATCCCTGTAGGTCATTCCTAAAATACTTCTTCACATCCTGGAAAAAGCAAAACATTGAAAGGGGTGAGCTCAGATGCTCAGTAAGGATAACAATATAGAGGAAGCTTTCATAAGTAAACATTAACATTTAAGGAAATGTATAACTAAAACAAAAGCCTTTTAAACTTTAAATTCAGCATAATAAGGAAAAAATAAAATTAAATAATGGAATTTACTTATTCACATGGATATTCTACTAGTCTAATAATCACATGCAATATTAATAACCCCTTTCATAATGATGGAATGCATAATGCCAGACTATCATAACCACGTAGCCAAGGACTCATGCCAAGACTACAAATAAGATTTTGTCAAGGCCTTTTGCCAAGACACTAGTTTGTCTCATGAGACCTGCCGATGCATCGAGGAGCTATATCGGGCTCCACTCGTCACATATTAAGTCCAATGCATTCCTCATATGAATAGGTTTAAACATTTCATAAACCATAACATGATCGTATCACATAAAATATGCATAAAGGAAATGAAAAATTTCCACATTTGAATCACAAGATATCAATACAACACATTGATATAATAAAAACTTCATCAAAACTATTTTCAATACCAAAATAAAATAAAATTAAAACATGGTATTTATTTTTCATTTAAAAAAGGTTATGGCTTGTAGAGGAAGCTGAAACTCAAATAATGGTCACAGCAATGGAGAAGTCGTTGTCGCCGCATACATACGACAAGAAAAACATTCCTTTTTGTCTTTTAGTAAAATGCTTCGTATAAAAAGATTCCTTTTTAATAAACGTAAAATTCAAAGGGGCTTATACACCATATAAAAGAAATTTGGGTATAAAACAAAATATGCCCCAATGAAAGGAGATTGAGACGAAGTTCCTTACAGAGGAATTTTTTTTAAATAAAATAGATCTATTATGTGTATTCACTAGAAGTAAACATAAATAAAGTACAAATACAAGATAGGACATAACAATTTCATGATATAATTTGAATGTAGTAGGTTAACCCAAAGAATGGAAATTGGGTTAAGAAGTTCCCTTACCTCATGTCCGACATGACTCGATCGTTCTTTAACCTCCTGAATAATAAACTAGAGTTAATTTCTATATTCTTAAGAACCTATTCCATGTTCATTATTACTTTTATATCACTTATTACCATGTTACGAACATTATGTAATTATTTAAGTTAATAACAGTCGTTTTTTTGATCTTAGGTACTTGAGTCGAGAATAAACTTCTTATAATTAAAAGTTGTTTATGTGGCAGAATATCCATTATCTCCAGAATTATAATCATGATGTAGATAACATATATATCCAATATATCTAGTATATACATTCATTCCTAATATTACGTAGCATTTAGAGGTAAGAAATGAAATGCACAGTTCATGGAGACGGTAAGCCGTACGTACGCATGAACGCTACTTTCATTTATATTTCATATTTAATGGAATGAAATAATAATGATATAAAGGTATATTATAATTCCAGTATAATATAATATATAATATCATTTACTCCATCTTTTATACATCCCACATATGGCATTAATGATTAAAATCACTTTGAGGGGGTGGTAGTTCGCACTTCCTAAAATGAAATTATCGCGTTTACCCATAATGGAAATCGTAAAGGTATTCCATAAATGAAAAATACAGAATCATAAGGAAAACAAAAACATAATATATATCATAAATTAAAATATTTTCATCATAATGGCCACCATTATAGGTGTTAAAATAATATTGAATAATCATCGTTTCGTGACGCAGTAATTTGCCACCCACAGAAACAGTATCTTCTTTTACCATTAGACGGAGGTGTTTATAAGTGAAACTCAAATAATTCTTATAACAACATCATAGTATATTTAATATACTGTTTTTGTTACAAAATAAATGAATAAAAAATGTAACACCCCGAGCTTCCACGATACGCTTCTCATTCAATAATGCAATGGCTTGCCTTGTACGCAACTTCGAGTTCTAAAACACCGCGACTAATCAAAGTAGCCGTTATGAATAGTAATAACCACTTTTTAAAATAATATAAATTTTATATTTCAAAATGGACTTCATTTTTGGATTTGGAATATCGAAATTAGCCTATGTTGATTTTTTAGTATTTTTCTGGGAACTGCTAATTTTTTATGAATTGTGAAAAATACTTAAAAACAACTTTTTTAATCAAAATAATTTATAATGATAAATTATACTATTTAGTGGTTTTAAATTATAATTAGAATATATTTTTACCGTTTTATCTAATGGTGGTCATTAGAATTAATTTAACATTGATATTGGACATAAACAATTGCCAATCTTTTGATATAAATTGTTTCTTAAAAACATGCTATTTGTTGTGACAATGGGAATTAATTATAAAATTAATTAATGCAACTTATATGTTTGTAATTTTGTAAAATAGACATCATTTTTTAATTTGGAATATCAATTATAGCTTAGGGAGAAATTTTGGCATTGTTCTGAAAAACTTCAATTTTTGATGAATAGTGAAACCACTAAGTGGTAGTTAACTAACTGATTTTTCGTTTAAATGAAATATTACCACTTCTGTGATTTGATTTTCAAAAATCCGACATGCATTTTTGTAATTAAGAAGTAAAATGTGGTTCAATGAGATTAAAATAATTTTTTGGTGAATAGTAACTTTTAAGTTCTTAATCGCGATTAGTGGTAATTAGTGTAGTTTAAGGTAAAAATAATGTTTTAATAATATGAGATGAGCTTGAAACATGTCCTACCCTCATTGTATGTGCCATGTCCGACCAAGAAAATCCATGGGTCAACTTGGGGACCCCATGGAGCCACTTTAGTTAGAAAATGACATAAATACCTTTTATTTAATGTTAAAGTAAAAAATGACACAAACATGAAATGTTTTACTAAAAAAATTTTTGCATGGGGTTATACAAGTCATATTTTTGACTATAAATAGTCATGTGAAATCTAAAAAGATTTTCAACATCATAGTATTTGTTTTATAATTTTTATACATTAAATAAATTAAATTATTTATGACATCATTATGATGCAACGATGACCTCATTATTTAACGACTTTAATAAAATGAAAAGATAATGTACAATCCAATGCTTACACTTTTCCAAAGACTATTGGATGGGTAGATTTAGAACCCTTATCACCTTATCCACGAATTATATAATTTTGGGACCTTTATAATCCGAAAAGCATTGTATAATAATGTAAAATGTCCTTACTTTCCAAGAGTGCCCCTCCTCTCCTCTTATAAAAGCCCCCCACCTCCACCACCTCATTCACACTTTCAAGCCATTTGGCTCGGCAAACCTCTTCCCAAATACTCTCCCAACTTCCCCCTATTACTCCTATAAGCCTAACTTTGGGCAGAACACTTCCCAAGGAAGCCTTTGGCTCAAATCAAAAAGATTTACCCGATTTTGAGGTAATGTCTTCTCTAATGTTGGTTTGTTTTATTTTTCTTCTCCAACCCCCTAAAATCTTTTTAATCATTTCTTTTGTAACAAAACCAGTATCCTAAATATACTAGGATGTTGTTATAAGATGGATTCGAACTACAATTACACACACCTACATCTAATGGTTAAGGAACATACGGTTTCTGTGGATGGCGAATTTCTGCCTCACGAAACGATGATTGTTCAACACTCATATAACACCTTCAAAGGTGGCCATTAAGATGTCACTATATTTATATGTGATATATAATATGTTTTTGTTTTACTTATGCTTATGTATTTCTCATTTATGGCATACATTATGATTTCCATTATGGGTAAACACGATAATTTCATTTTAGGAAGTGCGGACTACCGCCCCCTCAAAGTGATGTGAATCGTTAATGTCACATGTGGGATGTATAAAGGATGGATTAAATGATATTATATATGTTATTATACTGGAATTATATTAGATATTTATATAATTATGATTTCATCCCATTAAATACGAAATAGAAATGAAAGTAGCGTTCATGCGTACGTACGACATACCGTCTCCATGAACAGTGCATTTCATTTCTTACCTCTAAATGTTAGGTAATATTATAAATGAATGTATATACTGTATATATATGATATATATGATATCTAAATCATTAATATAATTCTTGATATAATGGATATTTCACCACATGAACAACTTGTAATTATAAGAAGTTTATTTTTGACTCAAGTACCAAAGATCGACAAAACGACTGTTATTAACTTAAATAATTACATAATGTTCATAACATGGTAACAAGTGATATAAAAGGAATAATGAACATTAAAAAGGTTCTTAAGTAAATTGAAATTAACTCTAGTTTATTATTCAGGAGGTTAAATAATGGTCGAGTCA
Organism: Viscum album; assembly: GCA_963277665.1. Classification (NCBI taxonomy): domain Eukaryota; kingdom Viridiplantae; phylum Streptophyta; class Magnoliopsida; order Santalales; family Viscaceae; genus Viscum; species Viscum album. The sequence goes on from OY728139.1 coordinate 1,256,963,751, forward strand.
GGACAGGACGCAAGGTAAGGGAATTTCTTAACCCAACTTCCATTCTTTGGGTTAATCTCCTACTTTCAAATTATGTCATGATATTTTTATGTCTTATTGTGTATTTTTACTTTATTTATGTGTAACTATAGTGAATACACATAATAGATCTATTTTATTTTAAAAATGATCTTTTTAAGGACTTCGTCTCAATCTCCTTTCATTGAGGCATATTTTGTTTTATACACAACTTTCTGTTATACGGTGTATAAACCCCTTTGACTTTTACGTTTATTCAAAAGGAATCTTTTTTTATACGAAGCGTTTTACTAAACAAAAAAAAGGGAATGTTTTTTCGTTCCGTACATATGTGGAGACAATGACTTCTCCGCCGCCTTGACCATTATTTGAGTTTCGGCTTCCTCTACAAGCCATAACATTTTTTAATGAAAAATAAATACAAAGTTTTAACTTTCATTTATTTTGGTATTGAAAATGGTTTTTAAAGTGTTTTTATTATATCAATGTGTTGTATTGATATCTTGTGATTGAAATGTGGAAATGTTATGTTTCCTTTATGCATGTTTTATGTGATATGATTATGTTATGGTTTATGATATGTTTAAACCTATTCATATGAGGAATGCATTGGACTTAATAAGTGACAGGTGGAGCACGCTACAACTCCTCGATGCATCGGTAGGTCTCATGAGACAAACTAGTGTCTTGGCACGAGGCCTTGACAAAATCTTATTTGTCTTCTTGGCATGAGGCCTTGAATACATGGTTATGATAGTCTGGCATTATGCATTCCATCATTATGAAAGTGGTTATTGATATTGCATGTGATTATTCGACCAGTAGAATATCCATGTGAAGAAGTAAATGGCATTATCTGATTTTACTTTTTCTATATTATGTTGATGTTCAAGTTTAAAAGGCTTTTGTTTTAGTTATACATTGCCTTAAATGTTTATGTTTATTTATGAAAGCTTCCGCAATATTGTTATCCTTACTGAGCATCTGAGCTCACCCCTTTCAATGTTTTAATATTTTCCAGGATGTGAAGAAGTATTTTATGAATGACCTGCAGGGATAGTCAGAAGAGGATATGAGTGTGGACTATGGAGACTTTGTTATTGTAGTTTTTCACCTTATGTTGTAATGTAACATTTATGAATGTATCTAGTGTTTCCAAGGATACTAAACTAATCGGTCTTTCGAGACATGATCTCTTGTGATCATGCCAATGTTACGAAGTAATGCACCGACTCTGGGTAGCTGGGGTCGGGGCATTACAGTTGGTATCAGAGGCAGTTTAGTACAAACCTTGGAAGCTAGATTTAGATAAACTCTGATTAGAGCACATAGCCCGAAGATAGACTTTAAGGATTAGTATAGAAGAATTTCCTAGAATTTTGGTATTATAGATATTTTGTGAGTTTTCTGAGCAATACATACCTGTCTGGATACGAGCAGGTAGAGGCGGCTCTGGCACAGATGTACCTAGGGGTAAAACCCGAAAACACCGCTTTGAGCTAGGCTCGAATAGGAACTGGTGCATGACAATGGGCCTTGCTGCCCTCTTGGTTACGACACTCTCGGGGGATATGCTTAGGATAATTCTCATTTTCTTTACAAAACACTATGAAAGGTTATGATTATATACTTCCTCAAAGAAAACATTCCTTTTTATGATTATGGATTATATCCATAAATAGTTCAATTTATGTAAAGTGTTTTAAAAATATGGAATTATGTATTTTAATTCATAAACTAATCTAGTTTATGCCATTGTTTAGAAATGGCGCCTAGTGGAAGGAATGGAAACCGTATTAATGCACGCACTCCGTGTAGGGATTGCCCTCCTGCTCAAGATAATTATTGTGGATCTGGAGATACAACTGGTGCTGATCAACTTATTACCATACTGGGACAACTCACTCAGGTTATGAATAATAACCTTACTCGTATGGAGCACCCTAATCCGCAACGTGGAGGATCAATGTTAGACCGCTTCATGAGGAAACAACCACCAAAATTTAATGGTGGTACAAATCCGTTAGTAGCTGAGCAATGGATAAACTCCTTAGAGAAAATATTCCATGCCTTGGGGAGTAGCGAAAGGGAGAAGGTTATCATGGCAGTTTACCGCCTCACTGGAGATGCCGATCAATGGTAGTCATTGATTCAAAATACAAAGGAAGATGATGACGTATCGAATATGTAATAGAGGGTGTTCAAGGATCTTTTCTTAGAAAAATACTTTCCTCATGTCCATCGAGCAGATATGGAATGGCAATTTCTGAGTCTGAGACAAAAGGAGGATGAGAATGTCGCAATGTATGAGGCCAACTTTACAAGGTTGGCGAGGTATGCTGCAGATTATATACGTAACCCAAGAGGTAAGATTGATCGTTTCTTTGATGGGTTAAAACCATTTCTCCGTAGAGCTTTAGTATCACAATCTTTCTCAACATACGAAGATATTTTCTCATGTGCTATCAAGACAGAAAAAGAATTCTCTAAGTCTTGTGACAACAAAGTAATGCAAGAGAAGAAGAGAACGGTGGAACAAGAGACAGATAAAGGGAAAAAGGGAAAGAAGGATTTTCCATTATGTGATAATTGTGGGAAGAATCACCCTGGTACTTGACTAAAAGGAATGGGAGTTTGTTATAAATGTGGAGAAAAAGGTCACCAAGCGCGTGATTGCAAGGGAAAGAAAGAGGATATCAATGTTGTATGCTATAATTGTAGGGAAATGGGGCATTATGAAAATGAATTTCCTAAGCGTCAGGGAAACTTACCTCAAAAAAAGCCAAGGGATCAAGGACAATCTTATACTGTTACTACAGTTGAAGCGGAATAATTAATGTATTGGTGCTTTTGGACTCATGGATTATATTCTGGTTATTAGAATAATGTGATATATATATAAGGATTGTACTGCAGTACTTGTTGTTTCAGTAAGGTTTTAATATGATGAAGGTAATCATATTTTTAGTATGTGACAATAAGAGAAACTTTACTTTGTTTGTGGAATCTGATAAATTGATTTTGGAATTAAGAGACCTTTTAGAGAAAGTCTGGACAGAGGTATTTTGGATAACTATAAAGATTGGAGTGGATTAAGTTGATCTTTGGATAGTATTGTTTAAGGTTAAAATTTTTATGAAGATTATTTTTGGAATATTATAATACTATAGTTTTAGGAAAAGGACAACCTGCAGGGTGGGGCATAACTCGTCGCATCGGACAAAGCTGCAGGAATCGAACCCACAACCATAGTGCGACAGGCCTTTATTTCCTACCACTATCCTACAGGAAGTCCCTGGTTATTACAAAATAATTTTACTAATCTAAATGGTATGTGTTAATATTTGGAACCTTATACAATTAGGATAAGTATAATATTTTTGAGTTCTATTATCTTTTTGAGTGAAAGATGAGTTGAAGGTTGAAACTCTAATTGTCAAGAATAAATATATATATACCTATCTCTTATTCAACGAATAAATTAATTCTTAAACTTTAGTAAAGGGATATTAAAAAAAATGTGTTATCCTAATACCTTATGACTTTTTGAACTGATGATATTTTAAATCAACATAGATTGAAGGCTTTGAGGCCCTCAATTTGACAGTTGATTGTGATTGATGACCTCAATCACTCCCTACAAATATTTACATTTTTCCTCCAATTATATGTCTCTAATTGCCACCAATGTTCTCCTTATCGAGATCATAATTTGGTGGTGACTTTCTTATTTCCATTTCCCTCTTATTAAGGCTAAATTTTATTAATCTTATTTCCGATGTGGGTTTTCAACAAAGGTATTTTCTCTTTTCAACCTTTTATTTTCAAAGAAAAAAATTTGAAATTGCGAGGACGCAATTTATTGAAGGAGGGGAGAATGTAACACCCCGAGCTTCCACGATACGCTTCTCATTCAATAATGCAATGGCTTGCATTGTACGCAACATCGAGTTATAAAACACCGCAACTAATCAAAGTAGCCGTTATGAATAGTAATAACCACTTTTTAAAATTATAGAAATTTTATATTTCAAAATGGACTTCATTTTTGGATTCAGAATATCGAAATTAGCCTATGTTGAATTTTGGGTATTTTTCTGAGAACTTCTAATTTTGTATGAATAGTGAAAAATACTTAAAAACAAATTTTTTAATAAAAATAATTTATAGCGATAAATTATACTATTTAGTGGTTTTAAAGTATAATTAGAATATATTTTTACCATTTTATCCAATGGTGGTCATTAGAATTAATTTAACATTGAAATTGGAAATAAACAATTGCCAATCTTTTGATATAAATTGTTTTTTAAAACACGCTATTTGTTGTGACAGCGGGAATTAAATATAAAATTAAGTAATGCAACTTATATGTTTGGAATTTTGTAAAATAGGAATCATTTTTGAATTAGGAATATCAATTATAGGTTAGGGTGAAATTTTGGCATTGTTCTGAAAAACTTCAATTTTTGATGAATAGTGAAACCACTAAGTGGTAGTTAAATAACTGATTTTTGGTTTAAATAAAATATTACCACTTCTGTGATTTGATTTTCAAAAATCTGACATACATGGTTGTCATTAAAAATTAAAATGTGGTTCAATGAGATTAAAATATTTTTTTTGTGAATAGTAACTTTTAAGTTCTAAATCACGATTAGAGGTAATTAGTGTAGTTTAAGGTAAAAATAATTTTTTAATAATATGAGTTGAGCTTGACACATGTCCTACCCTCATTGGATGTGCCATGGCCGACCAAGACAATCCATGGGTCAACTTGGGGACCCCATGGAGCCACTTTAGTTAGAAAATGAAATAAATACCTTTTATTTCATGTTAAAATAAAAAATGACACAAACATCAAATGTTTTACTAAAACAATTTTTACATGAGGTTATACAAGTCATATTTTTGACTATAAATAGTAATTTGAAATCTAAAAAGATTTCCTACATCATAGTAGTTTTTTTATAAATTTTAGACATTAAATTAATTAAATTATTTATAACATCATTATGATGCAGCGATGACCTCATTATTTAACGATTTTAATAAAATGAAAAGATAATGTACAATCCAAGGCTTACACTTGTCAAAAGACTATTGGATGGGTATATTTAGAACCCTTATCACCTTAGCCACGAATTATATAATTTTGGGACCTTTAGAATCCTAAAATCATTTTATAATAATGTAAAATGCCCTTACTTTCCATGAGTGCCCCTCCTCTCCTCTTATAAAAGGCCCCCACCTCTACCACCTCATTCACACATTCAAGCCATTTGGCTCGGCAAAACTCTGCCCAAATACTCTCCCAACTTCCCCCTATTACTCCTATAATCCTCACATTGGGCAGAACTCTTCCCAAGGAAGCCTTTGGCTCAAATCAAAAAGAGTTACCCGATTTTGAGGTAATGTCTTCTCTAATGTTGTTTTATTTTATTTTTCTTCTCCAACCCACTAAACTCTTTTTATTCATTTATTTTGTAACAACACCAGTATCCACATTATACTAGGATGTTGTTATAAGAAGTATTCGAGCTACAATTACACACACCTACATCTAATGGTTAAAGAACATACGGTTTCTGTGGATGGTGAATTTCTGCCTCACGAAACGATGACTGTTCAACACGCATATAACACCTTCAAATGTGGACATTAAGATGTCACTATATTTATATATGATATATAATATGTTTATGTTTTACTTATGCTTCTCTATTTCTCATTTATGGCATACGTTATGATTTCCATTATGGGTAAACACGGTAATTTCATTTTAGGAAGTGCGGACTACCGCCCCCTCAAAGTGATGTGAATCGTTAATGCCACATGTGGGATGTATAAAGGATGGAGTAAATGATATTATATGTGATATTATACTGGAATTATATTATAAATTTATATCATTATGATTTCATTCCATTAAATACGAAATAGAAATGAAAGTAGCGGTCATGCGTACGTACGGCTTACCGTCTCCATGAATGGTGCATTTCATTTCTTACCTCTAAATGTTACGTAATATTATAAATGAATGTATATACTGTATATATATGATATATATGATATCTAAATCATTAATATAATTCTGGATATTATGGATATTTCACCACATGAACAACTTGTAATTATAAGAAGTTTATTTTTGACTCAAGTACCAAAGATCGACAAAACGACCGTTATTAAATTAAATAATTACATAATGTTCATAACATGGTAATAAGTGATATAAAAGGAATAATGAAAATGAAAGAGGTTTTTAAGTAAATATAAATTAACTCTAGTTTATTATTCAAGAGGTTAATGAACGGTCGAGTCAAGACAGGACGCAAGGTAAGGGAATTTCTTAACCCAACTTCCATTCTTTGGGTTAATCTACTACTTTCAAATTATGTCATGATATTATTATCTCTTATTTTGTATTTTTACTTTCTTTATGTGTACCTATATTGAATACACATAATAGATCTATTTTATTTTAAAAATGATCTTTTTAAGGACTTCGTCTCAAAATCCTTTCATTGAGGCATATTTTGTTTTATACACAACTTTCTTTTATACGGTTTATAAACCCCTTTGACTTTTACGTTTATTCAAAAGGAATCTTTTTTTATACAAAGCGTTTTACTAAACGACAAAATGGGAATGTTTTTTCTTTCCGTACATATGCGGCGACAACGACTTCTCCGCCGCCGTGACCATTATTTGAGTTTCGCCTTCCTCTACAAGCCATAACATTTTTTAATGAAAAATAAATACAAAGTTTTAACTTTATTTTATTTTGGTATTGAAAATGGTTTTTAAAGTGTTTTTATTATATCAATGTGTTGTATTGATATCTTTTGATTGAAATGTGGAAATGTTATGTTTCTTTTATGCATGTTTTATGTGATAGGATTATGTTATGGTTTATGATATGTTTAAACCTATTCATATGAGGAATGCATTGGACTTAATAAGTGACGGGTGGAGCCTGCTACAGCTCCTCGATGCATCGGTAGGTCTCATGAGTCAAACTAGTGTCTTGGCATGAGGCCTTGACAAAATCTTATTTGTGGTCTTGGCACGAGGCCTTGACTACGTGGTTATGATAGTCTGGCATTATGCATTCCATCATTATGAAAGTGGTTGTTGATATTGCATGTGATTATTCGACCAGTAGAATATCCATGTGAAGAAGTAAATGGCCTTATCTTATTTTAATTTTGCCATATTATGTTGATGTTCACGTTTAAAAGGCTTTTGTTTTACTTATAAATTGCCTTAAATGTTTATGTTTATTTATGAAAGCTTCCGCAATATTGTTATCCTTACTGAGCATCTGAGCTCACCCCTTTCAATGTTTTAATATTTTCCAGGATGTGAAGAAGTATTTTATGAATGACCTGCAGGGATAGTCAGAAGAGGATATGAGTGTGGACTATGGAGACATTGTTGTTTTAGTTTTTCACCTTATGTTGTAATGTAACATTTATGAATGTATCTAGTGTTTCCAAGACTACTAAACTATTTGGTCTTTCGAGACTTGATCTTTTGTGATCATGCCAATGTTATGAAGTAATGCACCGACTCTGGGTAGCTGGGGTTGGGGCATTGTAAAAAGAGTTTAAGGGGTTGGAGAAGCAAAATAAAACAAAATAACATAAGAGAAGACATTACCTTAAAATCGGGTAAATCTTTTTGGATTTGAGAGAAAGGCTTCCTGGGGAAGAATTCTTCCCAAAGTGAGGCTTCTAGGAGTAAGAGAGGGATGTTGAGAGAGTATTTTTCAAGAGTTTGGCCGAGCCAAAAGGCTTTGAAGGTGTGAATAAGGTGGTAGTGGTGGGGGCCTTTTATAAGAGGAGAGGAGGGACATTCTTGGAAAGTCATGAAATGTTACTTTATTATAAAATGAGGTTCGTATTTTTAAGGTCCCAACCTTATATATTTCTAGTATAAGGTGATAGGGATTCGAAATATACCCATCCAATAGGTTTTTGACAAGTGTAAGTCTTAGATTTTACATTATCTTTTCATTTTATTTAAATCGTTAATTAATGAGGTAGTCGTTGCATCATCATGGTGTCATAAATAATTTAATTTATTTAATGTCAAAAAAGTATAAAACAAAATATCATGATTTAGAAAATATTTTTAGCTTTATAATGAATATTCATAGTCAAAAATATGACTTTTATAACCCCATTTAAAAACTCTTTTAGTAAAACAACTCATGTTTGTGACATTTTTATTTTAACATTAAATACAACATTTTTAATGTCATTTTCCTACCAAAGTGGCTCCATGGGGTCCCCAAGTTGACCCATGGATTTTCTTGTTCGGACATGACTCATCCAATATGGTTAGGACATGTTTCAAGGTCATTTAATATTATTATCACATTTTCTTTACCTTAAATTATACTAATTACCTTTAATCACGATTAATTAAACTTAAAAGTTACTATTCACCAAAAATTATTTTAATCCCATTGAACCAAATTTTTATTTCTAATGAAAACCATGAATGTCGGATTTTTGAAAATCAAATCATAGAAGTGGTAATGCTTCATTTAAAGGAAAAATCAGTTTTTTAACTACCACTTAGTGGTTTCACTATTAATCAAAAATTGATGTTTTTCAGAACAATGCCAAAATTTCACCCTAAGCTATAATTGATATTCCGAATTCAAAAATAATGTTTATTTTAAAAAATTCCAAACATATATTTTGCATTAATTAATTTTATAATTGATTCCTGCTGTCACAACAAATAGCGTGTTTTTAAGAAACAATATATATCAAAAGATTGACAATTGTTTATGTCCAATTTCAAAGTGAAATTAATTATAATGACCACCATTGGATAAAATGGTAAAAATATATTCTAATTATACTTTATAACCACTTAATATTATAATTTATCACTATAATTTATTTGGATTAAAAAAGTTATTTTTAAGTATTTTTCATTATTCATAAAAAAATTGGAAGTTCTCAGAAAAATAACAAAACTCCACATAGGCTAATTTCGATATTTCGAATCCAAAAATGAAGTCCATTTTGAAATATAAAATATATATAATTTCAAAAAGTGGGTATTACTATTCATAATGGCTATTTTGATTGGTCACGGTGCGTTAAAATCTCAAACTTGCATGCAATGCAAGCTATTTCATTATTGAAAGAGAAGCGTATCGTGGAAGCTATGGGTGTTACACATGTTACAGAACATACCCTACCTTTTATACTATTGTAATTTCTTATAGACAATTAATTTTCCAGCCCAAAAATCTATTCATTTATAATTAAATCCCGAATATACAAAAAATTAAGTATATCTTACCACTTGAGTTATAATATTGATCTTATTGACTTGTTAGGATTCTATCTATAATTTTTTAATTCTTATATCAAATAAGCTTCACAATATAATCACTTTTTTAATTATATTAGGATTCTCATATATATGAGTAAGAGACTTGATAAGTTCTAAATCCATATCCATTTTATGAATTTTATAATCCATGTTCTAGTATAGTGTTATCATGATAAAGACTAATAATTTCTTATCCATACTTTCCCATTCAGACTTATTCATCACTTACATCTTGGTTCTAGTTAATGAATGATTGAAACCCTTAGGTAGTAGGAAATTCTTTATTTTTATCTTCTAGAATTCAAAATCCATCCCATCAAACATCTCCACCCATACATTATCCTTATCCAAAACCATTTCTTCCAGAATCAATGAACTCTAATAAAATCAGAAAAGGTAAAAGAGATTCATAACTGCATACAATAATTCTACTAGAATTTCAAAGGAAGAATCATTCTACCAAACTAATCCCTTAAACACAATATCTATGGCCTGGTCATAAAAAATAGACAATCAATATCTAAAAACACTTGTTAGGTCCTATGAATCACCGATCACCAAAATTAATCCATTTTAAGTTACAAATTGAATTTATTTTGAGACATAAATTACTGTAATAATGTCACATAAACTATGTATCTCGAATTTAGAAGATAAGCCACCCTATACATGCACTTCAATTCTCATATAGAAACTAGACAACTACTTCAATAAGAAAAATTATTAAATTAAATTAAATAAAAACTCGTGTTTTTTATATGGATTAGAATGAATCCTAACCCAGGTGGAGAACATTAAATTTTTTTTATTAAGGAAATAGAAGATGATTAAGATGTTGAACTCATTTTTTAAAGTCCATAAGTTCACTGTACTTCTAAAAGTAGAGCCCGAAGAGTGAAAATGGTTTTACTTCCTTTAGATCTTTGTGGAAAACATGGACCTTTGATTTTATGTACATAGTAATTTATTCACTTATTCAGAGGCATACACCACCTTAACTCCTTTTGATAAAATTTTCATGCATCTAGAAACTCAAAATGTTTATTCTAAAATAAGATTATTAAAAACCTTTATGCATCCCTCACAAATATCAACAATTATTATGTATCTTTAGAAGTTACCATTATATATCCATAGAGTTTAACCTTAGTCATGTAATTTGATTATTAACAATTCCACCTTTCAGACTAATCAATATTGTTTTGATTAACCTGATTCTCACAACATTACTTTTAGTTTATAGTATTTTGGACTTCTAGAAATTTTCACTATCACTACACTATCTTCATATAATTTTGTAAAATATACTTATAGAATCAATCCATATGGATGTTAAAATAGTTATCCATAAAATATTTATTACATGGTTGAACCTAAAAAATTTATATTCATTATAATTATTTTTCAAATAATTTTATCCTCAAATCTAACTGATCCCTGCATGAAACAAACAATCGTAAACTACCTTAAACATGATAAGTTCCTCCACTCAACTCACGCACACCATTAATTTCTTGATGTTTATGATAAGTGATAATAAATAACTATTAATATAGGGGGAATTATTTACTTTATAAAACATAAATTCCTTTGGTGAATTCCATTTTAAATGAAAAATAAAATGATAATGATTCATGTGAAATATTTTGTGGGACATATCTATAACAAAATGAAACTAAAGAAAATATAAATATTATCTGAAATATATCCTATTATAAGAATCAAGGAAATTAAATGAAAAATAATAAGAAAAAAATCTTATTATCCATTTTGGATTCAATGAAATAGTGAGTTTGATTGAAATCCCTCCGTAGAAACCAAAGGGTTCCTACCTCTATTGACATCAACCAGTAATTTCAATTACCAAACACTTTAGTCGAACCCCTTCTCCTTTAATGTTGTTGTATAACCTCCTCTACAAAGTCAAATGAAGAGAATAAAATTTTCTAGAACTTTAATTTTTTTAAATAATTGTATCAATCATACATAAATAAGGAAAAAAAAATCTATTAATAGAACTATTTCAATGAAAGATGGAGATTATTGGAGTTCTAATGTTTTAAATGTTATAAAATGACCAAATATTTGGATCCACCATTTCAACTCTTGCAAAAAAAGCTCAATTATTTATGTTGTTATTATAATACTTTAACATTTAATAATCCACCTATAAATAATCATGAAATATATCAAAACCAGAAACAAGATGATAATCATTTTATGAAAGTTAACCAAATGATATCCTATATAATCCAGCATAATAACTACGATATGAAATTAAATAAAAAAATTCAACACAAACCATATTGTGGTTTATCACACCAAGTTATGGTTAATGATTTACTACATATTTTAAACAATATTACAATGTCAATAAATCCTTCCATACATTATAAAAACCTTCAAAACTCTTTATGAAAACTTACAATCTATTTTGTATATGATAATCATATAAACTCACTCAAATTATAAGTACATTTTTTATACCAAAAATCAATCATTATTCTTTGAATTGTTATGAGACCATTTCCATTTTGAAATCAATTACAAATTCCTTAGTACATAATTGTAATGAAATAATGGTCTCAAGAAAAATGTCAATGCTACTCAAGCTACCAAGGTTCCTGATGTCATATTGATCAAACAAACTCATGTCTGAAAATGAACATTTAAACCAAAAGATATATCTATATACATCATATACATGATTATATAATCTATTTTTAATATATTTAGTAATTACTAGACCTAGAATATGTCAATCAACTATATAATAACTCATATGTTCATTATTATTTAAAATAGAATAAAAAAATTGAATGAATACAACATGTTATTCATTTAGTTTTTTAATCAAAACACATGAAACATAATTAATAATGACCATTTATTTTCTTCGACTATTTCAATTGATAGAATAGACGTTTTACATGTCATACATGAGGAACCATATAATCTTAGTTAAACTATACTGATGAAATGATCAATGATTTCCCCAACCACCCCTAATTATTTCATCCCCAAGGCTCGAATAATAAATGTATGAAGGTTCACATATAATTATCATTCTAATATTTTATAATAGGGATTAATATAAATCATAATCTCTTAGGTGTATCAATGACTATATAATATTTCTTGTGGTATACCTTTGTAGGTTAGTTAGATAATAAGTATCTAAATATTATCTTATGAGTCCATTATATATCTTATATAAGATTCCAATAATAAAAAAATTAATATATCATCCTAAAAAACACTCTATGATTATTATTGATTAGGAGAAGATAAAATTCATATTTTAATGAGGTTTTATTATTCCGCTATTTATGTAAATTATGCTCCAAATGAACAAATGATAAAAATATTTTTTTTTGTTATAAAACCATGATACATTTGAATTTAAAATTACCATTACATCTAGTGTATTATTTATCTAATACCTGGATACCTTACATGATCATTATGATTTTTCCAATGTTATTTGATTTCTAATGGATTCATTTCATTCTCCTATGTAGCCAACAAATAGTTTTTGATATCATGTCTCACAATGATTTCTCTAATGAGAATCTGTTTGTGAATTATGTGTTGGTTATTTAATGATATTGGGGTTCCTACACCTTATAAATGGAATTATTGTTTTCATAGAATAATTTAATTCCTCTAAAATTTATAGGAACAACCACAAGTATAGTTAAAAACTTATTGATCCAAATAGAATCCTTTGAAGCATATAATGCAATGATATAACCTACCTCTATTATAGAGTCCACCAGGTGGGTTTTTTAAAACTCTTTCATCTTATAACAATACAATTGAGGAAAGCCATGAAACTAAATTTAATTTCTATATCATCCTTGTCAATTTGGAAATTTGAATTAATATAATTCCTTAGAATAAACTCTTCCTCACCTCTAATGACAAAGAACATAACTTAAGTTTATATCAAGTACTTATGGATGTTCTTTATGATAATCTTGTGAATCTCATCAGGACTTGATTGATATTCATTTTTTATTATAAAATCATGAGATACATCAGAATGAATACAAAACATATAATAAATTATAGATTCTATATCATATTCATAAGAATATTATCCATGTTTCTCCTCAATAACTCCTTATAAATACATTAATTATTCATAATACTCATGACATTAAACACTATTAAAGACCCCTTCTGGAATTATTCATACTAAAAAACCTTTTCACATTTCAAATATTTGTTCCTTGTCTCATTGTAATAACCCATTTGATCGGTCTCTATATATTATTATACCCTTTATATAGGAAGCTTCATCTATTTATTTTAAATAGAATCACTTTTCTAACCAAACCTTAATGAAATGTATAGTTTCCTTATCATTTACAATGAGTATTATTTCATTCACATACAATATTAGAAATACCAAAACACCCCAACTTTCTTATATACATAAGAATCACCCACGTTCTTGATGAAACCAAACTCTTTGATTGCATCATCAAACTTGGTGTTTTATCTTCAAGAGGCTTACTTCAATCCATAAATCGACAATTTTAACATGCATAAATTAAAATCATTATTTAGTACTTGCAAACCTTAATGTTATATCATATATACACCTTCAATTATAATCCCATTAATGAAATAAATTTCATATCCACATGATACATCTCAAAATCTCAATGATGTGTTATGGATGGAAATATTTGAATGTTCTTTATCATTACTAAAGGTGAAAAGTTTATTCATAATAAACACCATGATTTTTTAATAACAATTGACTCTAATAATTCTTTATAAGTATGAACACTGCCATCCATTTCATTTTTCTTATAGAAAACCCACTTCCACCCTTTGGATCTCACCCTTTCCAATCTATTTACCAAGTTATAAATAGTGTTAGTGAACATAGAGTCCATATCATCTATAATGGCCCCATACCATTTATTATAATAAAATCACTCAATGAACTATTAGTAAGTTATAGATTTAATAACTATGAACATTAAATCACCATCATTTTCTATAATAAATCTATATCTATCATACTCTTAATGAGTTATACTAGACAATTTATGTTCTTTTGTAACCTGATTCGATCATTTTTCCATAACCACTTATGTAATTAGCTCACTTTCTATATCAAGAAAAATTCCTATTTGTTGGTTTTTAAAATTTCCAATTTTAAAATTTCTTTATTACATAAAATACACTTATGCACCTAATGTATTGTTTATTTAAATGTAGAATAACTACAGTAAAGTAAAAACCATAGGTTGTTCTCAAGGAGTGTTAAATGGGGTTGGGGATAAAAACATAATATTTTAAATAGTATAATGAAAATAAAAATATTAGGATTTGTGTTATAAAATAGTTTAAATTAAATAATGTAATAAAAAAACTTTATGACATTTTAAAATTATTTTTGTGTTGAATGAAATAGAAGAAGGTAATGAAAAAGAAAACTAGGATTATTGGAATGAAGCAGATGTTCATTCATTTCATTTTTTTAATCTTCACCACATTCAAATGATGATGTAAAAAATGATCATGGCCTTAATTTTATTATCCACCCCATTATTAATATTCTGGTGATGATGGCCAAAATAAATATGACCTTTATTTGATAATAACTTTTTTGTTTCAAGCCTTTCTCCCTTTATTATTTTATTTCTATCTTCAAAATTTTGTTTGGATGATGTTTCAATGATACACAGGTAACCAATTGTTGTGAAATAGTTATTTGGAACAAAATATCATGGTTATTGGTTTGGTTTTGGGGTTTGGAGATGTGATGGTTTTGTTGCGATGACGATGGAAATCCGATGATGGTTTGAGCAACATTGGTTTTAGGAGGTTTCTTGAGAAATATCTTTGATGGTGTGATGATGGGAGATTATATACAATGGGTGGATGGAATCTGACCACCTCTACAGATGTTGAGCTAGTAATGGAGTGATTTATTGAACCTTCATGATCTGTGCTATATTGGTTCTTTGGGATGGTGATGAGGGGTGATTTATGATCAATGGGTTGATATAATCCATCCACCAATGACATTAAAGGCATGATCAACTGAGATATAGGATGTTATGGCCATGTTTTTTGTATAGAGTGATGGTGGACATTTTATGGGTGGATGTGCATGAAGGCTATATTTTTTTAATGAAATTATGAACTACCCTGCATGTACCTTAGAAGAACATATGTCTTGTGGACCCCTATATATTGTAACAGGGGTTTATATAGAGAGTTAAATACCACATTCCATGTGGAGTAACCATATGTTATATGGACCTTTTCTAGCCAACTTTGTTTGTACAGTGAATACATGCCCCAAAGTCAATGTGACCTCATACACTGTGTGTGATGGGGAACACCCCATGTACTTTGGAATGTGCACATGATTGGATAAGAGGCACACACTGAGTGTTATCATGACCTCTATACATCATGTGTCATAACAATATATGTGTATATAGGGAGGTATATGTCATGCGAGATGATAGGACACAGGTAGTGCCGGAAAAAGTGAGACATGCCTTGTAACCGATAAGGCATGGAATTTACTCCTTTTTAGGGAAGTAGAGATACCTTGTTCTTCTCACTCTAGATATGGTATGATCTTGGGTGAGTTCCCTCAAACCGTGTTAGTGTGAGTGATTTCTCTCAATCCATCCATAAGAGGTTACAAAGAGTTATCCCATCTTACACATTGGTTGAGTCATCCCTTCTATGGGTTGGTTTAGGATAGAATTAGGTGTCCCTCCATGAGGCTTGAGGTGTGATCCTCAATCATTCCTCCCAAAGTTGGTTTTGGAACTAGGAAAATAATGTTAAACTGTCTTGAGTTTATATCTTAGGATAAGGAATCCAGTGATGGTGTTACGGCTAATGTATCCATTAACTAGGATTCTAATAACTTTATTTTCTATTGAACACATGTAATCACTGATTATATGAAAAAATATGGCACATGCATCCTATGATAATGGGGTTTGGATTTAAATTACTTATTGATTTAGCTCTCCAGACTAGATATTTTTTACTGTGGCATGTCTTTGTTATTTTAGGATGACTCCACGATGAAAACCATTTTAGATTCTGTAGAATGATCATCGATATGATCTTCATTGAAATGATTATGTAGTCTAGATACAGGTGTAGGGGACAATTTATCTTGTTTCATAGAGATCGTTGACTCCACTTATTAAGAAGCATGTTGAACCACCTCTAGTTGTTCAGGTTGATGCTCTACATATAGTTTTGTATCATTTTGTTATGGTGGTAACGATAGATAAAACAACTATTCTAATTGTACACCACATGTTCCAGAGATAGATACCACCCATGTTTCAGGGTGATCTAGAACACCCTCCTCAATAAGTAGAGGACTGGATATAGTCTATAGTGTGAGTGTTTTTCCTGGTTAGGACCCTTCTTGATAGTGCCCATGGCTGAAAGACTTCTCAAAAACAACACAGGGAATTTGTGGACCCTATTATGGTTATGTTTAATGTTGATTTATACATTCAATGAATAGAGATGCTTCCCCAAGTGAGATGTATTCTCTTATGACATTCTTTAAAGTCATGCAAGTGATCCATCACCACTCAAGGATAATAGTATCAATGTGTAGTGGATTAGTTACTTGATATTTATGTTTTATAACTTTTAGATGTTCCATGGTATTAGAGAGAAATATATTATAAAGAATAGGTGGGAGAAGTGAAGGATAACAATAGGTTGTCGGGCTAGATAACAAATATTTTGTAAGTTTGATTGAACATGTGACTTGTGTCTTCTCCACATTACTTGTATTTTTGGTAGATGCTAGGGTAGACCAATATTTCCTTTCCAAATTACTTATTTGAGAATTATAATTTATAGTAGACCATTTTTCTCAACGCTATATCTTAGAGACTCTTTTCGAGGATATTTTAGTGATCACAGTTCTCTTCTAGTAGTGTGATTTGACTCATGGAGGACAACATCATGTGGGATCTATCCATAGTGGAAATGAGGCTCTACGATTTTTTTCTAGATGTGGATGGGTTTATTAATGTCCATTCCTAATTTAAATGTTACTAGTGATTGATTTAGTGCATCTGATTATGTGGGATGGTATTTTGCTTCTTTGGTGAGAACGAATCCCATGAAGAGTATGATGAGCTCTTATATAGATAGATGCAACTGATTTCTTAATAGTTGTATAGTATGACCATTGTAGGAGTAGATGTTATGGGATTTTAGTTTCTTGTGGTGGTAGAATAATATGAACTATCTTTCCTAAGTGTGTTCCAATATTACCTCCCCATTTAAAGACACTTTATTTCATATACCTACACCCAAGGACAACACAGTATTTATGCCATCATATTAGATGACCACATAGAGATACAAGAGATGAAGGTATAAATGGAGGATTTAAGGGGAAGGGATTGATAAACCAAGTACATTCTGCTGGGAATCCCTAGTGTTATTATTTAAGGAGGATGGGAGGTTGAGTTCATTATTGGGCTAATATCTCTTAAACCAAATGACTTCCATGAATGATAATCCATATATGACAATCAATGAATTCCTAAAATGGTGTTTAAGGGTAAAGTGGATCTTTGATTTTTACCTCAAGATGGGTTATCAACAACACTGGGTTTTGTAGAGAATATACTAAATGTGCCATTCTAGAGCTACTATGGTTACTTTGAGTTCTTGGTATTTCCCTTTGGTGCGTTGAACACTCCAGAAGTGTTTACGGAACACATGAACTAGATATTTAATCCCTCCATAGATTGGTTCACAATGGTCTTTTTATTTTGCATAATCATGTAATAAGAGTCATAGGTGGAGAAGACAAGACATTTGAGGATAATTATGGAAATAATCTATGAGAAAATGAATTCTGGGAAGCTGTCAATGTATTATTTTAGGATTAAATTGGTCTATTTTCTAGGTTATGTCATCTCAAAAGAGGGATTAGTGATAAAAATATCAAATAATGATGTGGTTCTAGGATGCGATACACCTAAGATTATGACTGAGGTATATATATTTCTTTGATTGGTAGGATTTAATAAGATATTTGTGCCTAACTCCTCCAAGATCATTGAACCTCTAAAAACTTTGACCTAAAATGGATAACCTTTCACATGGACATAGATGTGTTAATAGTCTTTCCAGGAGTTATTCCAGTACTGGATGAGTGCCCCCATCTTGAGATTGTTAGAGGATGGTATTGATTATGTGGTTTTCTATGTTGGCTCTAGATATTGGGTTGAATTCAGTCAATTCTATGAAAGGTAATGATTCTTATGGGTCCCAGTAGTTGAGACCCCACGAGAAGAAATACACAACCCATGAATTATATTTTGAAGAAATGGGTTTTCCCTAAATACATGGAAACACTATCTTAGGATATATATTTCATGAAAATATATCTATTGGGAATACTTCTGAAAGAATTATAATGGTGGGGATCATGTTATCCTTTTTATAAGATAGGAAAATGGAGCCCGTCATGATGTAATAGTAAGTGTTGTGGGAGTTTCTCACTTCCTCCCTTTGATATACATACTATAGTGTAAGGGATGTAATTGGACCTTTGGTGTTAGTTTTAGTGTCCATGAATATTTTTATGTGTTACTGAGTTTATCTACAGATGCCTCACCCACCAATAAGTGAAGGATAAAAAGGTTGGATGGAATTGAAAGTGTTACAGAATCTCTATGTTTTTATAATGGTATTTGAAAGATCAGTAAGAGGTGATGATGTTATCTAGATGATCTTTGATTGAATCACCATATAAGAAAAATTCCTAGACATTCGAGAGCAGAGGGTTTTTTAGATGTTGTGATTCTTATGCATGTATGAGATAGTCTATAACTATAAAGTCTTCTCAATGGTCATTTATGACCATGATTCGCACTTCACATCATGATCATGAAGAGGATTAAAGGAGGCAATGTGACTAAATTGTGGCTGATCATGAAATTCCACCCCGTAGAAATAAGGACAGATAGAGCGGACCATTCAGGTTCCTGAGGACATGATTGAGGCTATCATGTTGGATTTTACCCATCGATGAGAGGTTTATCCCCCCTTGGTGGAGTTTCCTGTAATGAAGGTTTTCATTCCACTATTATTATGTCTCCATTAGAGGCCTTGTATGGGAAACCTTGAAGGTCACTGCTGTGCTTGTTAAATATAGGGGAGAAAACTCTCATGTGATCAAAGTTGGTTTGAGCAATGATAGGGAAGGTACATGTAATCCAAGAGTGGATAATGACTATCCAAATCCATCATAACTCTTATAAAGACTGAAAATGGATGCCTTTGGAGTTTTACAAGGGATACTACCTGTTCTTAAAGTTACCACATCAAAAATAATTATGGATATTTTTCTAGGGAGATAATATATCAATAATGTTCATATGCCATTTTTTCAGTTATTGTGAAGGGTTTGTAGGAGAGTATATTTCTTGGACACATAAAAACTGATAGAAAAGGTACATGGTGTTTTCCACATGTCACGGATGAGAATAATATTTATAATACATCTCATGTTATCGAACAAGTTGAGGGGGATATTTAGGACTGAGCTACCCTCTTAGATTATTTAGTGACCATCAAGGATCGGTAGGATAAGATCTTTTAAGGGTGAGTGATTCCCTTGACGCATGTTTGTTGGAAGTATGAGAAAATTTATAAGATCTTTTGGGAGTGGGTGAACTAGATGCGAGCTCATTACCCTTACATGTTTGAGTATTTTCTTGTATCTTGGGATGAAAATCCTTAAAGGTGGGGAGAGTTTAGAGAATCCAAAATTTCATATTTATTATTTGTAATATTTTAAATAATATTTTCAGATTTTGGCATGGTGTTTTGGGGCCCATAGAGCATTACTGTTGATATATTAAAAATATAAAATTAATTATATCACATGTGCATGGTTTTTTATAAATAATGTGTTATATACAAAATGATTTATTGTATTGGAAAAATGTGACTTCTATTAAATCCAGAGCACCAGTTTTACTCTAGAAACAATATAAGTCTTGTCAGCATTGGACACCGTGATAGACTAAAGTTTTGGGAATAATAAATGAATTGATTTAATATATTAATTTTATTTTATTTAAATTTAAAAAACATAAAGAAAATAATTTAAAAGATACAATCAGGATAATTCACTAGGGTTAGGTACATTCCATGTGGACCAATATATCTAATAGCTAGGGTTTACGTAGTGAGTTAAATTCAACATTCCGTATAGAGGACCCACACGTAATGTGTCCCAGGGCAGCCACCTCAACCTCTACCAAGAGTACATACCCAGGATTCTATGTGACCCCAAATACTATGTGTTATGGGGCACATGCCGTATACATTGGAACGTTTATAGGATTAGATAAGTGGCACATGTCAAGTGCAAGTTTGACCTCCATATGCTATTTATCATATCAGTATTCCATGTATCTTAGGATATACATGACATGTGATATTTAAAGACATGATCAATCCCAGACATAGTGAGACATTCCAATAATTCTATGGGATGCACCGTATAATCCTTATAAAGAAGAATATATCCCTTTTTATTCTTATTCTATATGTAGTATGAGTGTTCCTGAGTAACCTAATATCGTTTCAGTGTGGGTTAACTACATCAGTCTATACCTAAGAGGGTATAGTGAGGTATCCCATCTTATGCATAATATGAGTGATCCTCAATATGGGTTAGTTTTGGATAGTGTTAGGTATCCCTTCCTGAGGCATGTGGTGTGATACTCTGTCGTTCTTCCCTAGGCTGGGCTAGGCATCTTGTTTTTGAAATCTAGGGAATGTGATATCCATCCTAGCGGGTTAATCCAGTTAGGGTTAAGTATCCCCATATGCATTGGGTGTGATCCCCTATTTTTTTTATCAACATCTATTGTATTTTTTTGAGGTATATCATAATTAAGTGAATATATTAGATGATCCCACTTAGTTCCTTCATGACTCTTCATGGAAAGACCTGATGAGTATATCCTCTTAGATGGGTGTCATCAGTATAGAAAGAAACTATGAGTGAGTTCTCTTAGATGAATTCTACCTTTGATACTCTAATAGAATCCAAGGATAGAAGTTAAGATGTGAACTCACCTTGAAACATGGAGTCTTTTTATGTTCATGTTAAGGTTATATTGTTTAATCTCTCAGCTTTGTGTTATAGAGTTGACTGCCTCTTTGATGCTTTGTGTTTGATGATTTCAGGGTGTCCTACTATGTATGTTTATACTCAAACCTACATGTGTTCTTACCAAAATGGTAATTTATTATTTAAAAGATTGAAATTTAGACTGATTCCTCAGAGCACTAGGACTAGGTGTGACCTAGTTATTCTAGACATACTACAAATGGTTATAAAAGTTTCATGTTGATTGCAGTCCCCGTTTGTTAAAAGGATAGACACTTTATTAGTTTTAGTGGGATTATATTTTGCCATTTTATTTTTTACACACCCTTTATCATATTCTAATGTCATAGTAGTTATTATTAATTCATTTATAGTATGATATGATTATCTTTTTCACATTATAATTGTGTATGCAATGTGTGCATGTGTACAAGTAATTTTGACTAAGGACTATCATGAGTGTGATATGCCTAATCTGAACTAGTTACGAACCCTTATCCCATTAGAGGTAGGCTTGGGGTGCCATTATCAACTTACAACCTTCTAGACAGGCCTCAATGGGTCAATTCAGGACAAAAGCTTTACTCATCACCTCCATTTTCCATAAAAAATTTAAAATAACTGAAATTTCCATTAAATAAATATTTTACATTATAAACATTTAAATAATGAGAAGTAAAAATACTGATAATATTCATCAATTACATCCCATAATCATTTAAAACATTAAATATAAGGTTTAAAAATATAAAATTATTGAATTATCAGACTTCCACACCTAAACCATTGTACTCATAGGAGAATTCTAATGTAGAAAATGATTTACACATGGAGATTTACCTTAATTCATGATGATTAAACATTCAAAGGAAATTAAAATCATGATATAAATGTGAACAAATTAAGAATCACCCAAAGTATTTAGTCTTAGAAATAATGGAAAGAACTATCTTATAAATTATGTCTGAATAAAATTTGAGATCTATAATACTATTATTATAAAGAAGGTTCGTGATCCAATCATGACAATAAGTACTCATACGTGTGTGTGACAACAATTTAATAATTATATTCCTATATTTTATTCAAATAATAAATTCCATTTAAATTTTTTTCATCTTGATTTATTCTTTCCACTATACATTCCTTATAACATTTGAAATCAATTTCTAAAACCTACACAATTAAGCATTCACAAATGTCAAATCTTTTTGGTTTAATCTGACATGATGTGTTGTATTATTATTATTATTATTATTATTTTTTAAACAATATTAGTTGTCAATCATAGGTCAATGTAGTACATCAATGAAATCAAAAGATAATAAATGAATTCATGGAAAAGGAATTTTTGAAATCTAACTAAAATTAACATAACACATATGTACCTTCAATTAAGTAGAAAAATTCACATTTTCTAGTTATGTGAAATGATTTGTAGATATATTTGATGATTCGATATTCTATAAAATAAAAAACATATATAATATTAATATATCAATGATTTTATAAAGATAAAAACATAAACATCATTAAAAAATACATAATTTCACTAAATGTATCCATCAATGTTAAATCTACACTCATAATCACATGTTGTCAATGGAAAAACATTTATTAAAATATTTAAACAATTATAAGTAGTGAAATTGATCTTTCAATTTTAGTAGGGTAATAGAGAAGATGGTACATAATGAGATTTATTTTTATGGTTATTATTATTATAATTTTAAAAAATTAGAAAAACACCAAAAAATCAAGAAAATATGAATTTTTTTATACATTATGTTTCTGAGTTCTTTATATATTTCAATCTATAGGGAAAATAAAAATATAATATTAATATTTATTACAAAAATATAAAAAACATATACATAGACATATATGATGTGTATTTAACTTTTTTATTTACAATACATTCAAGGAAAGAAAACCAGCTTGGAGACTCGACCCCATAACTTTCGCCCCAAACCCCAAACACTCCTTCCACCACAGCCACTTGTGTGGGGGCACATATATGAAGTGTAATTATTTAAATGAAAATATGAGGAGAAAATATTTTCTCTTTCATGGGGGGGGGGATTTCAACTTTCGACTGGTTCAATCCTGCTAATTTCCCACAACCATTAGAAGAAATTTTGTACCTCTGAAATTTTATTATCTTTGTGTTATTTTTTTAATAAAAACATACATGAACAGTATATGAAATTAAATATATTCATGATTTATATTTATTTAATAGAAAAAGGGGAATGTTTATGAATCTCGTGGTTAAGGTGGGATGAAATCCTATGACTGTTTTGATTATATGTATTTCCCAAAACCAATGGAGCCCCTTTCATTCCCCTACCATGATATTATAATTTTACATTCAGATTATTTTTATTTTCATAATATTATTATAAAAATTGTACATAAATATACGTGATGTGTAACAAAAAAATTATAAAAAATGATGAATCTTGATTCGATAATTGAGTGGGGATTCTAACTAGTGACCAGTTACTTCTTAAAAGTTTGCGAAACCATCGAAAAAACCTCATTACTGGTTTTTATTCATTAATTCTATGTATATATGTGCAGGTTTATATATATATATATATCATAATGACTTTTTACTTACTTATTTTAATGAAATTAATTAAATATATGTGTGTTTGATAAGATCACTTTATTATTATATAAAATATATATTATATATATTTATGTTTGTATATTATTACATGGAATCATTGTAGAGACCCAAAGCTTGATGTACATGAACATTACATTACTTTTGTAGAATACTTAATACATGACAAAAATAGACACACAAGGACCATAATAGTATAGTGTCTTTGGATACTCGGAACATAATGTTCTACTCGTGGTGAAAGATCTTCAACATCTCCCAATAAAGATATTCCCCTTTTTTTCTTACCTAAAACCTTTCTTTATATCCTGGGGAAAAGAAAACATAATAGGGGTGATCTCAAATTCCCAGTAAGGGTAATCATAGAGACATAAAACAATCCATAATCATTGGAATGCAAAAACTTTAACATAAAATCTAAACATCAAAATCTTGAGAAAAGAAATGAATCATGGAAGTATGTAAGGCATATATCATGAGGTAACATCAATCATGATAAAATATCATGGGAATAAAACATGTAATTTCGGAAACCATTAATCACATGATGTGATTTCCATAGTAGCCAAGGCATTACTGCCAAGACCATCTTAGTGGAAAAAGTCCATTTCTGAATCGAGTTCACTCCTCGTTCCAGTCCTGTATTACTGAACCAGTTTAACTTGTCGTTCCAGCTATGTCTATTTCATGAGATATAAATCTTACCCAATGCATTGGAGGGAGATATTGGTCCCACCCATCTCATATTTAAATCATTCTTTCGTGTTCCACAATAAAAACATAAATCATTCATCATAACCCAAGAATAAAATGGGTTTTATAAACATCATTCCATCATAACGTAATCCATACAAAAAAATTGGATATCATTTTATAATTAGAAAAGTGAAACCATGTAAATCCTAGATACATTATTCTTGAAACATACCCATTTTAAATAATGTCATCTTAGATGAAAATGGTTTTGATAAAACACTTGAAAATAATTCTTTAGGAAAATATCATTTCTTCTTCAAAATCAATTTATTTTCACAAAACGTCATGAAATTTTAAAAGAAAAATATTTTTTCTTAAAATATGCATGAAATAATTTTGGAGGAAGCTTCATGAAAATAACGGTTAATAAAACTGTAAAAATCCTTTCATTCCGTATAAGTTAAAAAAAACATTCTCCTCGTACTTTTGTCGGAAAAGTCAAAAAGTACCTCGTAATGTAAACAAAAGCAAGATTCCTTACATACCATTGGGTAAACGTCAAAATGGGTAAAAAGGACATTAAAATTACATGAATACACTTTTATAAAACATGGATATGGATGATAGAAACAACCGTATTAAATACTTACGAAGAAGCAATCTCGGATAAAAATGAAATTTTCACAATTATCCCTTAACTTAGGTTTGGTATGCTTAGTACGTATCTGAACCTCCTGTATAATGATTTAAATACTGTCATTTAATTATTACAGAATCATATTAATTGTTATTATATCATATATGTTTCACTTATGACTTTATATTACCCATTCTTTTGTAAATTCCATGTTAAAGCAGCGTTTTGGGTAAAATCATTTCATTTATCGTATGTGTTTCGACATGTCATTCTTGATATTATTACTTATATCCTGATTTAAATAATTCCATAATGTAAAACATGACTAATATATAATAAATATTCATCATATTTATATGTATATTATAGATTGATAAAAAGAATGAAATACACCGTTCATGGAAACGGTAGGCCGTACGTACACATGAACGCTGTTTTCGTTTCCTTATTTAATTGAATGAATCTAAATAGATGACATACATATATATACATAAATCCAGTAGCATTATTATTTCATATATTTCATTATTATTCATTATATAAACTTTATGATCATTCATGTATGGTTAACATGAAGAATGAATCTCATCGCGTCATGGAGACGGTAGTCCGTAAGTACGCCCAAGCGAAGATATCATTCCCATATTTATTGAATAAAATTCGAGTGGATGGTATAATAAATCATAATTCGTATTATGTTATAATAACCATAAATAGTTATTCTTTACACTATTATACCCATCCATGTAAGGTGTTTGCGAAAAAACAGATTTCACCAAGGCGTAGAGACGGTATTCTGTAGGTATGCACGCGTGGTGATTTCATTTTCCATAGAATGGATAGATTGTGAAATAGGGTTATTTCATACTTATAATAATATTTCAGTATATGAGTTATACTGATGTTATTACTTCATAATGAAACAACTAAATAAGAAATAAGTGGAAGAAGAAATAATGTTGAAAGAATCGGTAACAGACATTACCTCTTCTTTGAAGCGCGTCTTTGAGACCTCCTCTTAGGTCAATAAAGTTGGTCTTTGAAAAATACCAGAACCTCTAGGATGTTTCTATGGATGTGGAGAAGAAAATTTGGCAGGGTTTGGCCGAGCTTGAAGGATCAAAGTGGTGTGAGGAAGAGAGGGAGGAGGTGCCCTTTTATAAGTGAGGAGAGGGGAACATTTGAAAAAACTAAAAATATTATTTTATTATAATGTCATATTCGGTTTTTAATAGCTCCAAATTGAGTTATTTCTAAGCTAAGGTGGGTATGGGTCTAAATACTCTCATCTAATAGAATTTAGACATGTTTAGGTTTCTATTTTAACCTTATCATTTAGATTTAACCTTAAGTTAAATAATTTTACTTTTACCACGTCTTCTTGTTTTCTTACACTATAAGGTTAATAAACTTACTATAACAAGCCAAAAAAACCCCAAGTTGTTTATTATTAATATATATAACCGTATCTAAGTTATTTGGCCGAACCTTAGATTTTTAGGAATAAAATAACAATTAAAAATTAATATTTGTTTTAAAAACTATTTTATGTCAATTTTGACACTATTTGGTAATTGATTTTTGTGAAACTCATAACAGAATGATTAGTTAGAAAACAGTTAACAAAATCAATACTAACATGTCATATTAACCTATAAAATTAGTGGAATTCATTAAAAGTCTCAAATTACATTTATTTGGGTATTTATAACATCAATTATGTCAATATTTCATTACTAAGATAAATACTGCATCATCTTTGTGTCATAAAGAATATAAATTATTTAATGTCTAAAAATTAAAAATAAACTACCATTATTTAGGAAATATTTTTATATTTCTAATTAATTTTTATAGTCGAATTTATCTTATTTATAACCCTATATTAAAAATTATTTACTTATTAAACTCTGATTTTAGCTATTTTAACCCTTCTTTAAATAAATTAATATTAAATGTCCTAATCTAATCCAAGTGGACCTAAATGGTCATATTTTATTCCTAATGTTGTTTTTGGTCGAATTACACTTATCAAAGTGAATTAGGACATGTGTTAGGGTAATAATAATATCATTTTTACCCGTAATTACCCTATTTACTTTTAACCGTGGAAAAAAAGTAAAAAGTTACTATTCACCAAAAATTATTTTCATCTCATTGATCCACATTTTAGTCCTTTATATTAAAGGTGGCTCTTGGATTTTCGAAATTCCACTCACAGAAGCTGTAAAATTATGTTTTATGAAAAATTCAGTTTTTTAACTACCACTTAGTGGTTTCACTATTCATCAAAAAATGAAAGTTTCCAGAAAAATACCAAAAATTAGGCCTAAGCTATATTTGATATTATGAATTCAAAAATTATTTCTATTTTACCAAATTAAAAACATATCAGTTGCATTAATTAATTTAAAAATTCATTCTTGTCGTCAAAACAAATAGTGTGTTTTTAAGAGACAATAACTATCAAAAGATTGACACTTGTTTATGTCTGGTTTAAATGTGAAATTACATCCAATGACCAACATTGTATTAAATGGTAAAAATATATTAAAAATATACTTTAAAACCACTCAAATTAATAATTTATCACTATTAATTATTTTGATTAAAAAAGTTTTTTTTAATTAAAATTATTAATTTTCACTATTCATCAGAATATGAATGTTATTCGAAAAGTACCAAAATTTCACCCTAAGATAATTTCGATATTCTGAATCCCAAAATGAAGTCCATTTTGAATGATAAAATTTATAAAATTTCAAAAATTGGGTATTACTATTCATAACGGCTAGTTTGTAATAATAATATCTCGTTTAGTGAAACTTGGTATTGCGTACTACACACGCTATCGAGGAAGGTCTTTATTGTATGTAATGAAAGCCAAGTTAGTGCTGCGTGTAGTGAAAGCTCTATTTGGTGTTTCATATAACATAATCAAAACTTTTTTCATTTATACATTAAACAAAATATATACATAATGTTGCGTAGAATAGTTTCTACAAAACGAACTTGAAATTGTGTGTAACGCGAGCCAAGAATAGTGTTGCTTATACTACAAGAAAATACTGTGTTGTGTATATCAAAAGCTAATTTTGGTGTAGTGTAAAACACAAGAGATTGAAAAGAATATTTTTCATAAAATCTTAAGGTGTTACATTCTACCCCCTTAAAATGAATTTCACCCTCGAAATTCGTCGGGGTTGTAAATGGTTTATTACACGAGAATTTATTTCATAGAAACCCACATCGTAAAAAGGAATACTAAAACTTCATTTAAAAAAGAAATGTTAGAAACATAACGGATACCCAAATAACTCATTAATGGGTTTCCACATAGGAGAACATAGGTGAAAATATGGATATGGAGGAAAAATCTAACCATCATGTTCTGATGGAGAGTGGTAGAGAACATGGCTATGAAAATGCCATCAACCACAAAGGCATAAGTTTGTGATGATCTAAGTTACCATCTGATTCATCAAATATAATAGCACTAGGACAACATTTTTGGTTTTCAATATCATGTCCCTAAAGTTGAAAATTTTGAATTAGAAGAAATACATGCTTGATTTTGGTACAATATCACTATTGTTCGTGCTTTGAACAATTTCCACATCATCTATTAACGAAATGAAGTTGAATTTGTTATTCGTGAAGTGTTAATAGATCATGTGATAGAATGATGGTTCATTCCATCTGTTTCAAACAAAAGGTTAGAAAAAGTTATCCAACATACATAAGTCCATCTATGGTGAGATTAATCGTATACGATTCCAAAAATGAACTTATAATTCTTATATCATACCGCTTAATAAAATAAAACTAGTTTCTACTAACTAGAGACTTCTTGTAGGCCAGTGATAGGCGATAAAGACCAGTCGCACTTCAGCTGTGGGTTCGATTCCCATAACCTTGTCTGACGCGATGGGCCGTCTCCTGTCCTGCAGGTTGTCCTTTTTCTAAGACTACATTACTATAACATCCCATCAATAATATCGTACTAACTTATGTCCAAAATAATCCATTCCAATCTTTAGGCTTATCTAAAATACTTCATTCCAAGCTCATAGTATAAAGAAAATGATTACTTGAAATTTCACATAACAGTCACGTGAATGCCATCAGTTATCCCACATATATCATAAGATATATCTTGTTGGTCAAATTACAAACATGTGAATTCCTTAATAATGTATTCTCTTGAAGAATGAATACCCATTGAACCTTAGTGAAAACATGAATGTTGTTAAAAGTTAACTCTTTCCAGATACCAAAATCCAAAAATTCTATATACTCAAACCATGATATAACCTTCTCCTTATATCAGTCATGAGATCATGAATACTATCAGAAATCTAATTTTCTCTGTATCCCTTCATTATGCACATATCATCTACTTTCCAAAAATATATCAATAACCTTTCATGGTTACTGGTACCATTCATCTTACACTTTCAAAATGTAAGGACAGACAAAAGTGTAACAATCCTTAGATGTATCTTTATTTCATAGTACCATGAGATTATTTATACAACATTACACTTGATAAACATGTAATCATTCCACTACCTTTTTAAACCATTGACCAAGCATCAATAATTCTTTTATCTCACATATCATTTGTAGTATCTTCATAATCATCAACATAAATACTACCCATACAACCATACCGATTCTCTTCATGCGACTTTACCTTAGGGAATTGGTTTGCATAATGCCTGTACATTACACATTTAAAACATTTAACCATTGTTGATGTCATAGCAATACCATTATCCTCATCCCTCATGTGAACTGAACCTTTTCCTTTGCACTTACTGGTTTGGTGTCCTTCTTTTCCACACCAAAAGCATCTTCCAGTTCCTTTGAAACATTCTCCTTGATGCCTCTTCCCACATGATTTACATAGGGGAAATTTAACTTTCTTTCCTCTATGCTCATCATGAAACTCCATCTTTCTCTTATTAGACAAGTCAGGAAACATACCAAATTTGTGTTTATTGATCATATTATACAATTG
Source organism: Viscum album (assembly GCA_963277665.1). Taxonomy (NCBI): domain Eukaryota; kingdom Viridiplantae; phylum Streptophyta; class Magnoliopsida; order Santalales; family Viscaceae; genus Viscum; species Viscum album. The sequence continues at coordinate 1,256,994,289 of OY728139.1, forward strand.
TTGATTCAGCATAATAATGATATTTGGACTTCCAAATCCCATTTCATTTGGTTGCTCATAAATAATATTATTCCATTGTCCATCATATCCTACATTATCGTGAATCATCTTGTTTCCAACCATTTTATAAAACCCGAAAAGTATAGTGTGAGAGGAAAAAATCATAATAAATGGGGATTAACTTCAATATCTATCATCTTAGGTTTAATTCTTTGATCGTTACCGTAATTCTAGGACTATAACCTATACTTATACTTAACCTTAGGGACATCCCTAGACACACCTTATAAATATCACTAGGGATCTCACAAAAGTTCATACATCCTAGTTTCCCAAGGTTAACTAAACCTTTACTCTGATACCAACTATAGAGACCCAAAGCGTGACGTACATGGAAATTACATTACTTTTGCGGAATACTTAATACATGACAAAAAAAGACACACAAGTACCGTAATAGTTTAATGTCTTTGGAAACTCAGAACGTAATGTTCTAATCGTGGTGAAAGATCTTTAACATCTCCCAATAAAGATCTTCCCCTTTTTTTCTTACCTAAAACATTTCTTTATATCCTGGGGAAAAGAAAACATAAAAGGGGTGATATCAAATTCCCTGTAAGGATAAGCATAGAGAACATAAAACAATCCATAAACATTTGAATGCAAAACCTTGAACATAAAATCTAAACATCAAAATCTTGAGCAAAGACATGAATCGTGGAAGTACGTAAGGTATATATCATAAGGGAACATCAATCATGATAAAATATCATGGGAATAAAACATGTAATTTCTGAAAAAATTAAGCACATGATATGATTTCCAAAGTAGCCAAGGCATTGCTGCCAAGACCATATTAGTGGACAAAGTCCCTTTCTAAATCGAGTTCACTCCTCGTTCCAGTCCTGTATTACTGAACCAGTTTAACTTTCCGTTCCAGCCATGTCTATCTCATGAGATATAAATCTTTACTTAATGCATTGGGGGGAGATATATATCCCACCCATCTCATATTGAAATCTTTCTTTAGTGTGTCACAATATAACCATAAATCAATCATCATAACCCAAGAATAAAATGGGTTTCATAAACATCATTCAATCATAATGTAATCCATAAAAAAAATTGGATATCATTTCATCATTAGAAATGTTAAACCATGTAAATCATAAAGACATGATACTTGAAACATACACATGTGAAATAATTTCATCTTAGATGAAAACGGTTTTGATAAAACACTTGAAATGAATTCTTGAGGAAAATATCCTTTCTTCTTCAAAATCAATTTATTTTCACAAAACTTCATGAAATTTAAAAAGAAAAAGATTTTTCTTAAAATAGGCATGAAATATTTTTGGAGTAAGCTTCATGAAAATAAGTGTTAATAAAACCGTAAAAATCCTTTCATTCCGTATAAGTTAAAAAACATTCTCCTCATACTTTTGTCGGAAATGTCAAAAAGTACCTCGTAATGTAAACAAAAGAAAGATTCCTTACATACCATGCGGTAAAAGACAAAATGGGTAAAAAGGACTATAAACATACATGAATACACATTTATAAAACATGGATATTGATGATAGCAATAACCCCAGTAAATACTTCTGAATAAGCAATCTCGGATAAAAATGAGATTTGCACAATTATCCTTTACCTTAGGTCCGGTATGCTTCGTACGTATCTGAAACTCCTGTATAATGATTTAAAGAATGTCATTGACTTATTATAGAATCATATTAATTGTTATGATATCATATATGTTTCACTTATGACTTTATATTACCCGTTCTCTTGTGAATTCCATGTTAAAGCAGCGTTTTGGGTAAAATCATTTCATTTATCGTATGTGTTTCGACTTTTAGTTCTTGATATTATTACTTATATCATGATTTACATAATTCCAGAATGTAAAACATGACTTATATATAATATATATTCATCATATATATATATGTATATTATAGATCGATAAAAGGAATGAAATACACCGTTCATGGAGACGGTATGCCGTACGTACACATGAACGCTGTTTTCGTTTCCTTATTGAATTGAATGAAACTAAATAGATGACATACATATATATATAAATAAATCCAGTAGAATTATTATTTTATATATTTCATTATTATTCATTATAAAAACTTTATGATCATTCATGTATGGTTAACATGGAGAATGAATCTCATCGCGTCGTGGAGACGGTAGTCCGTACGTACGCACGAGCGAAGATATCGTTCCGATAATTATTGAATAAAATTGGAGTGGATGGTATAATATATCATAATCAGTATGATGTTATAATAACCATATATAGTTATTCTTTACACCATTATACAAATCCATGTAAGGTGTTGGTGGAAAAACAGATTTCACCACGGCGTGGAGACGGTATTCTGTACGTACGCACGCATGGTGATTTTGTTTTCCGTAGGATGGATAGATGGTGAAATTGGTTTGTTTCATAATTATAATAACATATCAGTATATGAGTTATACTGATTTTATTAGTTAATAATTAACAACTAAAGAAGAATAAGTGGAAGAAGAAATAAAGTTGAAAGAATCGATAACGGACATTACCTCTTCTTTGAAGCGCCTCTTTGAGACCTCCTCTTAGGGAACTAAAATTGGTCTTTGAAGAAGACCAGAACCTCTAGGATGCTTCTATGTAAGTGGAGAAGAGAATTTGATAGGGTTTTTCCGAGCTTGAAGTCTCAAAGTTGTGTGAGGAAGAGAGGGAGGAGGTGCTCTTTTATAAGGGAGGAGAGGGGCACCTTTAGAAAAACTAAAAATATTATTTTATTATAAAGTCATATTCGGTTTTTAATATCTCCAAATTGAGTTATTTCTAAGCTAAGGTGGGGATGGGTCGAAATAATCTCATCCAATAGAATTTATACAAGTTTAGGTTTCTATTTCAACCTTATCATTTAGATTTAACCTTAAGTTAAATAATTTTACTTTTAACGTGTCTTCTTGTTTTCTTACACTATAAGGTTAATAAACATACTATAATAAGCCAAAAAAACCCCAAGTTGTTTATTATTAATATATATAACCTTATCTAAGTCACTTGGCCAAACATTAGATTTTTAGGAATAAAATATCAATTAATAATATAATATTTGTTCTAAAAACTATTTTATGTCAATTTTTCCACTATTTGGTAATTGATTTTTGTGAAACTCATAACAGAATGATTAGTTCTAAAAACGTTAACTAAATCACTAATAACATGTCATATTAACCTATAAAATTAGTGGAATTCATAAAAAGTATCAAATTACATTTATTTGGGTATTTATAACATCAATTATGTCAATATTTCATTAATAAGATAATGACTACATCATCTTTGTGTCATAATGAAAGTAAATTATTTAACGTCTAAAAATTATAAATAAAATACCATTATATAGAAATATTTTATCTTTGTAATGAATATTTATATTCGAATTTATCTTATGTATAACCCTATATTAAAAATTATTTACTTATTAAACTTTGATTTTAGCTATTATAACCCTTCTTTAAATAAATTAATATTAAATGTCCTAATCTAATACAAGTGGACCTAAATGGTCATATTTTATTCCTAAGGTTGTTTTTGGTCTAATTACATTTATCAAATAGAAATAGTACATGTGTCTCTTGTATTTTATAAATTCCACTCACAGAAGCGGTAAAATTTAATTTTATGAAAAATTCAGTTTTTTAACTACCACTTAGTGGTTTCACTATTCATCAAAAAATGAAAGTTTCCAGAAAAATACCAAATATTAGGCCTAAGCTGTATTTGATATTATGAATTCAAAAATTATGTCTTTTTTACCAAATTCAAAACATATCAGTTTCATTAATTAATTTAAAAATTCATTCCCGTCGTCAAAACAAAGAGCGTGTTTTTAAGAGATAATAACTATTAAAAGATTGACACTAGTTTTTGTCTAGTTTAAATTTGAAATTACATCCAATGACCCACATTGTGTTAAATGGTAAAAATATATTCTAAATATACTTTAAAACCACTCAAATTAATAATTTATCACTATTAATTATTTCGATTAAAAAAGTTGTTTTTAATTAAAATTTAGTAATTTTCACTATTCATCAGAATATGAAAGTTATCCAAAAAGTACCAAAATTTCACCCTAAGATAATTTTGATATTAATAATCCAAAAATGAAGTCCATTTTGAAAGATAAAATTTATAAAATTTCAAAAAGTGGGTATTACTATTCATAACGGCTAGTTCATAATAATAATATCTCGTTTAGTGAAACTCGGTATTACGTACTACACACACTATCGAGGAAGGTCTTTATTGCATGTAATTCAAGCCAAGTCAGTTATACGTGTAATGAATGCTCTGTTTGGTGTTGCGAATAACATAATCAAAACCTTTTTCATTTATACATTAAATAAAATCTATACATAATGTTGCGTAGAATAGTTTCTACAAAATGAACTTGAAATTGTGTGTAATGCGAGCCAAGAATAGTATTTCTTATACTGTAAGAAAATACGGTGTTGCGTATATCACAAGCTAATTTTGGTGTCGCGCACAACAAAAGACAATAAAATGAATATTTTTCATAAAATCTCGGGGTGTTACAATCATTCAATCCTAGAACACACTATATAGTTATTTAATTAGTCAATTAACTATATATTAAAATAGAAAATGTCATTTTCTAAATTGGGTGTGTCTGCCTCAATTGGTTAGACTCTATAATTAATAAAAAAGGCATATGTTTACTTGTTCTAATATTGATAATGACAATGAGTTCCCAAAACAATGATTTTTCACACTCCAATATAAGGGCAAACAATATGAGATTATGTTTTAGTTGACATAAAGTAGTAACAATGCGAGGGAAATTACTTATGTCCCCAAGATAGGTGTTTTGGATTAATGGAAGAAGAAATGAAAGAGATAGGTATATGAACTCACCTATATTCTCAAAGAAATAATCCATAGATGTGGATTAATATTTTTCATGTCGAGTCGAATCATCGATGGTCAATAGATCCTCTGAATTTTAAAAATTAATGATTAATAAACATATTTCACATTTTTATAGTTCATTATAAAATTTAATAATTTATCTATTTTTAACATGTTTATTAAAGAATAAAAAATGTAAAGGAAAAGAGAAAAGAGTAGATAAGGACATGAATGAGAGAAAAGGCAAGAATAGCGGTAGAGGGGGGGGGGGGGGGTACGGTGAAAGTGGCACTTCCTAGTTTGGATAAGGTGGATATATTTTTTTATCCTGTGGTGGTTTGCTTCCAAAAGATATTTTAGAACACAATATTTATTTACCAAATGAAAACAAATAACAAATCAAATTATTTAAAAAATATACAATAAAATTATAAAAAATAATAACTCTACTAATTTTCACCCATTATAAATGGTGCCAAAATTGGTGTGCATTATCATTACAAACGTAATTTATCATTTATTCAAAACATCAAAAATTAAAGTAATGTATAACTCCTTGATAATATTTCAATGTGTGATAAATGGGGGGTGGGAGGATATAATGTGGATATTTTAAATAGTTGAATAAAAGGGGAAAAAATATATTAGGTTGCGGTTGAAAATATTTTAATGTAAACAACGTAAAAAAACTTTTGATTTTATGAAATATAATTGTTTAAAAAATAAATAAAAAAATATGATGAAAATTAAAAGCAGATTTATTAGAACAATGTAATGATTAAGAAAAGGGAACACGTTGTTATCACCAATAATATATATTTATGAGGTTTAAACAATACATATTATAGTCTATAGTTTTATTTAGTCTTCCACTTATCATTCTCTAATAATATATATATCTACTAAATTCCATCAATTTTTCTAATAATAGATTACATACATAATTTAATACACATAACATTGATTAAAAAATCATTAATATATGAAAATTTCTATAAAATTTACATTCCTAATTTCAAAACCACCCCAAGAGGTGGATTTACATGGACATCATTATGATGAGTAAAAGGGATATAATGAATAAATAATTAAAATAAGAAAAAGGGATATAAGTAAAGGTAATATGAAAGATGAAACTTAAGGAATGAAATTATAATAATTAAATTAAACATTCATGAAATGGATATAGGATTTTAATTAAAACAATATAAAATTGATTAAAATTAAGAAATAGGTAATAATAGGGGAGAAAACATTGAATAGATCTCAAAATGGATAACACCTTATCGCATGGTCCAAACTTCAAAACCACTTCCCTTACTAAATTTTTATAATTATTTGAAAATATACACCATTTACTTAAATACATGAAGTGTAATTCCTTTTCCCACAATTTTCTTTCATTTTCCATGAAATTATACTACCTCATTAATTTTATTTGGTCAATTATCCATTAATGTGAAACACAACATGTGATTCATTATTGATATGGCATGCAATGTCATTTTCCCACACCTTCCACTTAGTTCCATGATTTACATAGCATGGTGAATTATTAAACATTGTATACTTCCTAGATAGAACATATTCATGTAACTCTTGACATTTTATCCTTGTATTCTCTAAAACTACACAACGTGTATTCTTATTCCATCAGTAATGTACTTATCATTTTTTCTACAAATTAAACATGAGATTCACTCACCACCTCCATCTATTGTGAAAGCATAAAAATAAGTTAAATCACTCCTTTTAGAAATTTCTTTATATTAAACACATTTAAAATATGATAAGTTCATATGATTTAAATATTCAACATTTAATCCCCATAAACATTAAAATAATTATATATAGGGGTAAAAAATGAAATTTTTTAATAATCACTCCCACTGGAACCTCAAGTAATGTGATCCTTCATAATGAAAGTCACATTAACTCACCCTCAATAAAACCGTGTCCAAAAGGTATAATTTATCCTTTTATAAACACTATTCCATTATGGTTTTCCATGGGAAGTATGTTATAAAACTATTCAATAATCTATTAGATGATTAATAAATTCGTGGATAAAATATTCACCACCCCAACAAGATTAATGAATCTTACTATTTTTATATAGTTTATTTTGTTCATAACTTTTGAGAAAATTTATTTTTTTCAAAGGTTCTAAACTTGAATCTCATAAAAAACATATTTATACCAAATAAAATAATTAATAAATGTTAATAAATTCATTTACACTCTTCTTTATGGGGTATTAATTAGTTTACATACTTATGTATTATATTTTATAATTAACTGTCACTCTCACATTTTCAACTAAAATGGTATTTGATCATATTTATTAATAATAAATATTTGTATTTTTTGAATGATTAATAATTAAATGAGTCTAATATTAAATCTCTCTAGAGACTTTGGAAAAATTTCTCATTTATATATCTTATATAAAAATTAAAAATAAAATTTATATTAAAAGCATTACTGTTCTTATTATCTTGAATGTTAAAAAATATAAAATATATTTCTAGAACATATAAACAATTCACCATATTTCTAATGATATAAAACATCTTATCTATGGTTATAGAATAATGTTTTTTCTTAATCATGAATGAAAATATATTATTTCCCACAAATGATATATAATTCAAATTTTGTTTTATGAATGGAACATAATTATTTTATTTCAATTATAAAACTTACCCACTAAGTAAACATATATCAAAAATGTAAAATTTTAATGTGATAACTCATTCCCCATTTTTGACATGTAAATATAATTGTCTCATTTTTTTGAGTATGTTTTTGTCAACACAAATGTGTGATTCAACTAGGGATCCAATTTCCATGAGTTATAATTGGATAAATTTAATTCTATAACATCCACATCATAATTCTCTAAATGATTATCTCTTAAAATTCCTTTAATACTTATATTGTGATTTATTATACTATAGGTCTAACCTATATCTCAAAAATTATGTTCATTATGTATACCATTATCTTTAACAAGACATATATTTGGTTAGTATCATGTTTTATATCATTTAAATAATGACTTTTATTGAACATACTCCTACTAAAAAGATAACCACATACATGATATCTATTCATGAACCAAGATCCATATTTCAATAACTTTTTATCCCACAATAGTGGTATTCTAAATAATATCTATTTTGGTAGGTTATCATTCCAATAATATCAAATTAATTCTTATAGAGTTGGGTGGAAATCCTTTTTCCTAAATATATTATAAGGATAGACTGAATTATATTCCTTTTATATCATAAATTTTGGGGGATTTTCCACTATGTTTAACCCAAATATTACAATGGGATATGGTTACAAAACTCCTTGGGTTATCTATATTCCCTATGAATTTTATAAGTTAATATATGGCCACAATTATATAACAAAAACCATTCTATTTTAATGATTTAGTTCTTTACATGTGTTTGTTTCTGGAGGAATTTTATAATTAGTCTTTCCAGAATTTTCTTTGTATCACCATTTTTATTTGCATCTAATTTGTATTATACTAATCTATTTTATCTTAGGAAGACTTTAAATGTCTTGGAATACCTATATAAATATATGAATTATTCTAATGTTTTTTATTTTCAATCATATTATATTATGTTTTATAAAAATTAGTATTTGCGTTACTTATATATAAATCAAGTTGCAAAGAAAGAACCTTGTGTTGATATTTTGGAATTTTTTAAATAGAAATTTGTTTTAAGACTGTATATATTCTAATAACACCCATATTTTCCCATGTATATAATATAATATAGTTAATCTTTAGGAAAAATAAATGAAACTATACCTCAATCATTCATTGTGATAAAACTATTCTTCACTCATATCTAGTTCATTATTTCTTGATGAATCTAACTAAAGACCACTCTCGATCATAAAAAAACATAGATAATATCATTAGAGTATTACTAAAATATTTATGTGATATCATAAAGTATTGAGATTATTTATGACACCCATATGATTTCGGAAAACTACTATCATTATTTAAGAAATAATGATCAATATTTACATGTTTTTTCTATTATAGTTGGTTCTCTAGAACCCATTAACATTATGCTTTCTATGAACAAAATAGTTTATTTCTAAAATATTAATTAACATTTTATCATATAATTTCTATTTTTATACATAACATTTATGTGATAATATACTCAAATTATTTATGGAATCAAAAGGTTATAACAACTCACCTTTATAATAAAAACCTTTATATGCTATAAAAATATTATTAAAAATATATCATATGGTCTAGATAACATATAATTAATAAGACAAAAATGTATTTTGACTATTAGGAACTGGTGGATTATAAGAAATTGGGTCTTATTCTCAAGAATTTTGCACTTGTTAATCTCATAAAGGGAGGGTATGAGGATAGACCTACCGGTAGGAATTCCAAATGTCATATATGTAATTAGATATTCCAATATTTGGACATCTGTATTGGTCTTTAGACTTGAAATTATTTTTATTGTATATCACAAATCATGTAATTTTATGTATGGATGAAACCATTATTAAATTTGAATATGGTGAGGTATAATATATTGGGTGCATCATAAGTTATATTACATTAATTGAATAAGTAAATTTTTTTATCCCATATGAGTTAATAAAATAAGATATCTCTAACCATTTGATCCAAATAGAACTATTTTATTAAAATATGAACATGGTACTCCATCTATGAGTTGATTTTATAAATTAAAATAAATATAAATCAACCATATAAGTTTTTTACACAAGCACAAAACATTATTGATGATACATGAATCCAAAGTTGATGGATGCATGACATGATTAGATGATGTTTACTGTCAAATTACATGTAGTGTATGCATGTTAAAAAACACAAGATGTGAGTTGTGATAATTACAACATGCTGTGTGGGGTTGGGTATCAGGAATCATTACAAACTATATATTGACCGCCATCTCTCATGAAAATTGACAGGGAGTACATGATGTGTAACTGGTGTATAGTTCATGTAACATTAACATTGAATCCACATAAATCACAACAATTGGTGTGGTCAAATTATGAAAAATAACTAAATGTTTCATATTGAATTCCAACAGAGTGATGCATATAGATGTGAATCACATGGTGTGTAGTTTGATGTACATGTTGTGTATCATAAGATATAACTTACAAGATACACACTGAATTTTTTAGAGTGTTATGTGGGTGGATAGAAAATTATTACATGGAATTTAGTTGGATTTACACACTATGTAACATGTTCAATATCATGCAAGGTATTCATTGATTCAGGTCTGTTATACAACTGAATAGATATATAATTAATATAGAGAACTAACTAGATTATGTGTAACTACTTTTACATATCTTATAATAGGTTTAATCCCACACCAGGTACATGTTGAGTGTTTTTGATTCTGTCACGTGGGAGTAAACATTTAATGATTACTATTTGTATAATACTTCAACTACATGATCTGTAGTGTCATCATTTATGTTGTGTAATTTACACGCATTTCCAGTTATACATGTCATGTATATTAATGGAGTGTTATGTGTTCATACACACCACATTGACTACATAGATTGACCCACATTATAACATGTCGTGTATATCATGACATGTTGTGCAGACATACATGCCATTTATGTACATGGTACTTTACACAAAACGTGCACAATCTATGTCACAACCTATATCACATAAAACAACACATCATGTGAGTATTAAACTCTATAAATATATTTAATCTGATAAAAAAGGGTATATACCATGTCACCCCAATAAATATCATGTATGTGTTAATTTATAATACTGAATTTAGTCTAATATAGAAAAAGTGACACACCATGTGACCTTGTCAGCACAAACCATGTACTTCATAATTTCAAATAAAAATAAAATAAAATAAAATAATTAAAATTTATTATATTGCGGGAATCTTATAATATCTAAAGGATAGTTTGAAAAAGAAATTATTATAATTAATTCATTATATTTTTTATTAATTTATAATTATAGTAAATTTATCTCTACATGAAATTTTTTAAATGAATGCTAACAAGTTTAAATTCATAGTCATTGCCTGTTGTGAATCATCATCAACTTGAATTACCAATTTATGTGATGATATTCTATTCAATTTGATTTTTTTGCATGATTTTTTGTTTTAATTTATTATTAAATTAAATATAATGATTTTAAAATCATCACTCTACCTTTTATTATGAATTATCAGACATTTTCAAGGTTCATTAATGTAATCCTAAACCACTAGTACCCCTAACCTGTGATTGAGAAAACATTTTTAAAGGATAGAGATCCTAGTTAGAGGATACAGTTTAAAACCATATTTTAAGTAAAACTAATCAAGGAGATACATAGGTTAATAGAGGAATGGATCAACTAAATCCATAGAATAAACTCAAGGAGTTATTTATCCTAGGTCCATGGCTAGTTTACCCCCACTCAATAAACTAAGCAATAAAAAATCTAATGATCTTATCACCTATTTATTTTATTTATTAGTGTGTTTATATTTATTTATTTCTTTGATTAATGGTTTATTTAGTTGATTAAATGATATCACATAATATAAATAAATTACCAATAATTCATAGATGAAATAAAATAAATGAATTATGAATAATTTATTTTATCAGATGTCGCTACTTGATTATGTAAAATATATAAAATATCAATAAGAATAAAATAGAGAATATTTTTACAAAAAACAAAAAAATACCTCAATGAAAATATTAAGTGCGTAAATTCTTTCCATGACTTGAGTTAGAATACAACCGTAGATCAAAGTAATTTTTTACTCCCCTCATAGTGCATTCAATTATCGAGGAGTTCTAATGAAGGTATTGACCTGACTTAACCTAGTTAGATTCTAGGGTAGATTTCTATAGAAAGACTTGATGTAACATAAAGGAGAAAAATTTGGGAACTACAAGTGTATGATTTTAGAATTTAGGATACCACATAAAATATCAAGGAGTGTCAACTTAATACAGTTAATGATAAAAGCATACATAAATACATTTTAATAGATTTCAGTCCCTGTTATTGATTATTTAAGAGAAAATATGGTTCCCTTCCACTAAAATATAAAAAATAGGTTATTTTGAATCCAATGGTGAAGACTATTTATATTTGATAAAATATTAGGATAATAATAAAATTAATTTAAAATGTCACCAATATAAATCAAAATAAATTACTAAAATAAGATTATATTTATTTTAGAATATGGGAAGAAAAACTACAAGAGCATTCTGATCTTTCTTGGACAAAGATAATGACCTCACCAATGAAAATTTCTAGGAGTGGTATTGTATCTTGTATACTAAACTTCTATAAAAAAATTTATTTTATGTGATGGAATCACCTATTCGTAATCAACCAACTCAGCCAGCGAGTGAGGGTGGAATTGAAGCCTATATGAGATACATTGAGGATTCATAAAATGATTATTGCATCACATTTTCAGATCTATATGGAGAGAAAATGATGAAACGTCAATACATGGATGCATACACCATGATAAATCTTCTCTTTGGTTTTTAAAATAATAAAGAGAGGGTAATGATAAATGATATTGTTACTACACTTTATAATAGTGAACTAGAAGATGGGTAATTATCTAGTGATCTAACCCTGAATATATTTAAGTATATCAAGAAATTATAAAATTTTATATTCTATATAGACAATAAATTATCCATTATTATCATAATATCATATTTCCCCCATGATTATATATATTCATTAAGAATAAAAAAATAAACAGTACCTAGAAGCATCTATGGAATCTTTTAATAGTGAATCTGAAATTTGATAAGTGATCGGTGGGTCCATGATTCCTCACCCCTTATGTCGAATGATTGGAGGGAGAAGGTTGAAAATCCTATAAAAAATTTAGAGTCAAAGGTGCTTTTTTAGAGTTGTTGAAAGAGAAAAAAATCTAGAAAAAGGAAAATGAACACGAGGGTATCTACTTCACACATTGAAAGAAAGTTTATTAGAATAGGAACTATAATGAATTGATAAAGAAGAAACCAAAAGATTCAACTTCAGTAATATTCATCATTATAAGAAAATTTTCTAATTCACTTATTTTTTTATTAAATAAAATATATAATTCACATATTTTCATTCAAATGTGGGAACCAAATATCTTTAAAAAATTACAAGATGTAAGGTAAACTTTTTAAGTATCAATTTAATAAATAATTGGATACGATACGTACTGTTTGATCGAAATGTATATGTAGATGGATAAATTTAAGAGGAGGGGGTGAATTTTAAGTTTAAATCTTTAATTTTTAACCTTATAGGAAACATAGTTTAATAAGGTTAAACTAATAATATTCATAATGCCTCTTAAGTATTTAAAGGATAATTTAACTCGGACCATGGATCCAATGAACATACTACCATAATCAAATAGATTATGATATGTATTCCACGTGTCATAATTAGAAATTTATCATAATAAAAGAATAAAATTATTTAATCAGAGTAAGCATAGTAAGACTCATAATCATAATGGTTATGATGAATCTGAGTAATACAAATTAATGATTCTATCATAAAACATATAGAATCGTATTTAGAGTGATAAAGTATTCAAAAATTAATATGGTGCAAAACTTTTGTATCATAATTAATGATTTTATAATAAACAAATACAAATAGAAATATGAATTTAAAAATAATTCACTTTCTTTTACAGTTGCAGGGAAAATTAAATACTTGTAATAAAATAACGGAATACAATTATTTTAACCCAGAGAGAAGGTTATATACTAACTATGATAAAGTTCCTTTATTTTATACTTATAAAAATTATATATTAACCTTACGAGGGTAAGCCCTAGATACAAAGATGGCCTATATTGCTATCCTGTAAAGCCCTCGATCAATACGATGATCAATTTTCCTCTCACTACCTATCCCTGGAAGCCCTCGATACGGTGATCTGATTCTGTCTAGATATCCATGAAAGACCTTGATCAACACAGTGATTGGATCCTCTATCATTCTATCCTTGAAAGACCTCAAATATTAATCAAAACAATAAAAATTTCACAAATAAAAACAAACTCTAAATAGTAAAAAGTTTAGGGAACAAATAGTTTACTTATTGTAAATTAAAGAGATCTCACATAGTAGAGACACCACCAGAGTGTCTCTATATTTTTCTTTATCTTCTCGTTATGAAATCTTAAAATGACATAGTATTTATAGGAAATACTTAAAATGGTCATATTGATTTCCAATGGTAAAATTTTCTCTAAAATTTTCGAGAGGACCTGGACACCTAACACTTGAACAATCATATTTTAACTGAAAAAATGGAAGCATTTTGTTTCACACATATTATAATAGAATGAACGACATAATTTTGATTTATATATGTTCACTATAAAATGTATTCCATTATAATAGAATATAGTATTCTGTAATCATAATTTATCCTTTAGTCAATCTAATGGATTACCTTATAGAGTGTCATTACGATTTTATCAATGACTTTGAATCCGATGGTATCTGTTCAGATGTCAAATCTGATTATAAAATTTATCAGTTCAAATATACAATAGAATGTCTTTAAATTAATTTTATAAGGTGAGTCCTATCATAAAAAAATTCATTCTCATTATGACAATTATATTGTAAATTTATGAATACTTTATAATTAATTCAAAGTATGGTAGAGAATTATATTTTCATCAAAAACAATTAAAACACATTAGACATTAAATAATTAGTTAATTAAGTATTTTAGAAAGGGTTTTTGGTTTTCAAAATAAAAGGAGTTGAAAAATAAAAAAGGAATTTTGAATCAAAATTTCCCCCTTTTTGGAATGCACAAACCTCAAGACATAAATTGGAAATAACTATAAAAAAAACTTAAGTCCACTATTCTTTTTAATATGTTTTGTATTCAAAATTAAAATTAATACTTATCTCCTCTTGAGTTTATAACTCATCTAAATAAAATATTTAATATGAATAACTCCCCATTAGAATAATAACTACCTTTAGGTATTGTATTCTCGATTTTTTTAAAAGTATTTCTCCCCCTCTTAAAGCACCCCTTTCTATAACATTATCCCCTTTTGTATATAATTGTACCCCTTTTAACTTTCAAAAAGGAATGAGAATTGACTTTGAGGTAACTAAAATTGTTAGAGGAACTACCATATGAAAAAATAGTAAATTACATGATCATTCAGAATAAATGAAAGAACATTGAACCAAATAAATATTGGAAGATATTCAAACAAATTTTATATATATATAAAATTGTTTCATTAAAAGTCAAAACAACAAAATTATCATAACAGTTGTAAGAAATAAATATTTCTTCAGTGGAATAAAGGTTCTGAAAATTGAATTTATCTTATTAAACTATTTCCTATCTTCTTCAACCTTTGCAAATAATTCCGCTCGAGACTTTTTTTTATTTTCAAACTCCAAAATTCTTTATTCCTAAATCCAAATTCTTTCAACCTGTTCCTTTACGTTTTCTTCTTGAGATTAAAAGTCTTCTTCTAAAATTATGTTATGATCTTATTGGGATTTTATTTATTCAGATAAAATATATTAATGTTTTATCCAAGAAATAATGTCATCTCTATAGACCTTGAATCAATAATTCTTTATGAGTATAAAATTCATGATTTTTTATAGGTATGATAAATATTTAGTTTTCTTCTCAGATGTTCTTTAGAATGTTTTAAGATACTTAACCTTGGTGACCATATATCTTATAAGACTATTGAAAGAAATGTTAGTTTCATACAGAGAATTATTAAATTTACCAATATTTTCATCAAGAATCATGATGTCTTCATCAATTCCATGAGACTATTTCACAACCTTATTACAACTCTTTCTATGAGATTCATCATTTTCATTAAACAATTTTAGATATTTCTCCAAAATTATTAGCTTGTATGTCAATGATTTCACTAAATAATAATATTTATATTGATTATTTATTACCAAATCAACATTTTTTCTAAAATTGAAAATAAGGAATTGTCTTCTCTAATATATTCAAAGTATAATGGATGTAATCAAGATCTTAAGTAATGATGGTATTCATCGATTCTGATTCTTATTGATCGGTTATTTTTCTAGTTCTAATCTCTTTTATCACTGAATTTCTTTTATGTATCTTTTATAAAGCTTTTCATTGATTTTCTCACCATTCTTTCTATATGATATTTCAGTTGAGTTTACAAAAAACTTCTTACTTTATTCTGCCTTTTAATTTTGATTCTATTCATTATCCTTAGAAGATTCTTTGGCTTCTTAAACTAATGACATCTTTTTCTTCCTTACTGATAAAATTATCTTTTATAATTCCAAAAGATGATAACTATTTTGATGAGGCTTGAGAAGTCCTTATAGAAAGCCTCTCTGAAATATTTTTCCCTTCTTTCTCATCTAAACCTTATTTCTTTTGGCTTCCATCAATTTATTATCCTTCTTAATAAAAATTTTCTTAATATTATTCTCTTTATTCTCTTTATTTTTTTCCATTTTTACTTTTTTCTCCTTAATACTCTTTTTTTAGAAACTTACTTCTTCAACACATTTTTCACATTTCTCTATTTCTCTAATAAACTCTTCTTGAATTTGAGACTCCATTATAAAATTATCTTCTCCAATTGAAACATATAATTTGTTAACAACATCTTATTTTCATTTTTTTGATAGAGGAAGAATCAATATGATCAACATACATTTATTATAAAACTAAAATAGAATCTAGAATTGGTAAAACAATTTTTATAGAAGCCGATTCTATACCCTTCATTTATCTATTACATATTTGGGCTTCCAATTTATTTTTCTTTTTTTTGTTTTCATAAAACTTATTCACAATAAATCCATACTAAAAAAGCGTCAGTTGGTTCAAGACTGAATTGAGGTTCACCTTCTTTTATTTTATCATTCATTTTTATCTTTTTATAAAAAATGCCTTTGAGTATTTATTTTTCTTTTCTTTTCTTTATTTGTGGGAAGAGAATAAAATACTCTATTTTTCTCTTCTTTAACAACTTTATTTGTCAAATAAGGTTATACCACCAATACAGAAACATGTCAATTCTTAATAGATAATTTTGATTCTTAATATAAAAAAATCATCATTATCTTTATTATATCATCAATGATCAATGAAATGTTTTCTATCATAGGTTCAGATTTGATTGAAATATTGAAATAATCTATACTTGATACGATCTACTTACTAATAATATCTAGAAACATAATAATATATTAATTTTTTCTCCATATTTGATAACTTTGATTAGTAAGAGAATAAAACTGGACAGATTTATTTTCCTCATATTTATCAAATAATATAAAACAAAGATATCATATACTTTTAAGGTATATCTATCTCATCTTCTAGGAATCAAGAATCCTTACATCAGAAGGTATAACACTCTTTTAATAGGTATGGGATGTGTGACTTTTTTTGGATCATCATAAATTTTTAAGAAAGACTCTTTAACTTTCTCTTTACAAAATATACCCTAGTTTACGGTAGTTTTTTAGATGGATAGAATGCATCTCCTTCATATGAAATCTTTAAGAAACTAGTAGAATCCCTTGTTGTAATTTTATAATTCTTCTCATATATTGGGAATGAAAACATTTATTTTCCACATTAAGAAACAATATAGAATCATAATACTATCTAACCATATCTATGTAAAACAAATAGAATTTAGGATTAGACTATTCCAAACACAACAATTCTCATTCTTGAAACTCTATAATTCTTCTTAAAGACGAATAAAAGTTCGCATAAAATGATTTAGAGACTATAATTTCATGAAATATGATCATATTTCTATAATCATTCACTAGATCCATCGTATTTGGAGAAAAACACAGGTTTTAGAAATGAAGTGAGGAATCTGACTCAGAGATTTAATTTTGGAAGAGCTTTGAGGAACATTTTTGAGACAAGTGATGTGGGATAAGAGGGGGGGGGGGGGGGTCCCCGTTTTATAGGCGATTTCATGTGACACTTGAACTTCCAAGTAGAACTAACAACTAATTTCTAATCTCTTTGATTTGAAGTTTGAGAGAATATCCATAGAAATATTTTCATAAAAAAGAAATCATGATGTTTTATAAAAATACTTTATAGTAATGAGTGAATACCATTGAATTTGAAAATAACATTTTATCATATTTGGTGAAAATTATTGGGAAAAAAATTATTAAAAATTTAACAACAATAAACAAGAATGAATGTAATTAAAATTAAATAGTTATTAATGTATAAAAGAAAGAAGAATACCTTTTAGAGTAGAGAAATTGATAAGACAATTTTTTATTCTATTTTTTATAATAGATTATGATAGTTAGAAAATAAATTTAAATAGTTTAAAAATAATAAAAAATTATTAAGACTAAATTGTGATAAGTTTTCAAAAGAAAATTTGAAAATAATGAATTTTGAAAAAAAAATTAATATGAAAAATTTCAAAATCTGATTTCAATATCAAATATGAAAATATTCAATTATAATTGGAAAAATAAAATCCCATTAATTTTACTAATATGATTATAAATTTGAATCCGTTTTTTTAATCCAATTGAAAATTAAAATACAATTTTTTTTAAATCTGAAAATTTTTGAAATCTGATTTTAAAACAAACTCATGTTCAGAAGTCTCATTAAATTTTTTTTTGGAAAAAATTCATTTTGAAAGAATAAATATTTTGTAAAAATATATCATGTCTAATACCCCTATAAAAAGGTGTAAATTAATGCAAGGAGATATTTTAAACAAGATGTAAATTTGAATTATTACTTCACAGGGATCATTCCTTGATTTTGTTTAATGCATTCAAATCTATCAAAATATAATGGTTTTGAAAAAATATCATCAATTTGTTCTTGCATTCCAATGAATTAAAAAAATGGTATATTATTTCATTATGTAATCCCTAAGAAAATGAATCCTATTATAAAGGTGTTTTTAATGAGAGTGATGTATAAGGTTTTTATATAAAGGAATGCAATTAGTGTTATCACATTGTATTTCAGTTTTAGTAAAACTCATGCCATAATCACTGAGTGGGTGTTTCATCCACAACACTTGATCATAAAAAATTATAGCAGGAACATATTCCGCTTTAGAATTGGAAAGTGCTAATTAGTGTTATTTCTTACAAGACCAAGAAACTAAATAATTTCCTATGAAATTACATATTCCAAATGTACTTTTTTATATCCATTTTACAATCAAAAAAGTCGAAATATGAAAAAAAAAATTTAATTTTAAATCATATTTAGAAGAATATAAAAGTCTTAAATCTATATTTTCCTTTAAATAACAAAAAATTCGTTTTATAGGTTTTAAATGTGATTATTTTGTATTTTTTTTATACCTCGCACATAAGCATACAAAAAACATTATGTCTATATGACTAGATGTTAAGTATAATATACTTTTTATCATACCTCAAAAGGTTATTTGACCAACTGGTTTCCCAACTTCATCAATATCAAGTGTATTTGAGGTACCTATTGGAGTACTAATACTTTTAGTATTTTCATATCCATATTTATTAATAAGATATTTTATATACTTATGTTGAGATATATATGTACCTTTTTGTTTTTGAGAAACTTAAAAAACAAGAAAAAATTTCAAATCACCCATCATATTCATATCAAACTCAGATTTCATAAGACCTGCAAAGGAATCTATAAATGATTTTTGATTTTATCCGAATATAATTTCCTCAACATAGATTTGAACAATCATGATGTTTTTATTTTAATTATTTATAAAAAGGGTTGGATAATCAGTTCCCTCAACATAGTTATTTTATAAAAAAATATTATTAATATTTCATAACTAGGGGCTTATTTAAGACCATATAAAGCATTGGTGTGTTAATAAATGTACTAAAGCTGTTTTTTATCTTCAAAACTTGGAATTTGATCAATAAACAAATTCTATTGAAGATATAAATTAAGGAAAGGAGAGTTCATAACCATTTGGAAAAGTTTAATATAAAAGAATGTTGTAATGGCTAATAGAATATAAATAGATTCAAGCCAAGCTATTAGATCATAGGTTTCTTCATAATCTAATCCCTATTGTTGATTATAATATTTTTAATAATTCTTACATTATTTATAATAATTTTGGCATTTTTTGGATTTTTTTCTAAGGAAAATACTATTTAATAAAATTAGAAATGATTATTTAGGTTTTTTAACCAAGGTCCAGAATTTCTTCCTTTTGAATTCATTTATTTCATCTTAGATAGAATTAATCCAATATTTATCACCTAAAGCCTCATTAAAATTTTTAGGTTCAAATTTGGAAGGGAAAGAAATATTTTCTACTTGATTTCTTAAATAACTTATATTCCATATAGGTTGATTCACATCACCAATGATACTATCACTAGGATAATTCATAATAAAAAACTAACATGGGTTTTGTAAAACCTGTTCATCAACATAAGGTATAAATTCTTTAGGTGAGAATAATTTAGAAACTATTTATTGAGTATTTTACAAATTACAAGAATCTTCTATAAAATTTTGAAAGTCAGCTTTGGAAAACACAACAGAAGATAAAGTTTGGGTTTGATTAAAAACAAAAGGATCAGTTTCATAAAATTTAACATTTATTATTTCCTCAACAGTATTAGGAGATTTTTTAAAAACTATATATACCTTTAAAGTAGTGAAATATTATAAGAATATTCTTGCATTGCATTTGGGAGTGAATTTCTGTAAATTATCTTTTGTATTCAAGATGAATACTTTGCATCCAAATACTCTGAAGTATGGAACTTTTGGTTTTAAGGATGTCCATAACTCATAAGGTGTTTTTTAAATAAAAGGTTGAATTAAAACCCTATTTATAGTATAGAAAATAGTACTAATAGATTCAACTAAAATTATTTTTACTAATTGAGTATTCACTCAACATAGTCGCTGTTGTTTCTTGAAGAATACAATTTCATCTTTCAACAACACCATTTTGATGAGGAGTTCTAGGAGATGAAATGTTATGAGTAATACCTTTCTTACTATAAAAAGTTTGAAAATCAGAATTTTCAAATTCTCCACCATGATCACTATTAATAGTTATGAATGGAAGGTTTTTATCATTTTTAAAATTGGACACAAATTTTTTAAAATAACAAAATGATTTATATTTATTTGATAGAAAATAAGCCCATGTATATCAATTGTAATCATCAACTAAAACAAACACATAGTACTTGCCTCCCATACTCCCAGTTTGTGTAGGATCGATTAAATCCATGTGAACTAAATGTATAACATTAGAATTGGAGACTTCACTAATCGACTTAGAACAATACCTATGTTTATTAACACTTTAATAAGGGTCACATACTTTTTAAAAATAAAATATATGATATGGTAAATCCTTAACAAGCTTTCTTTTAGTCAATTTACATATGTTTCTAAGGTTACAATATCCTAAACTTCTAATACATTACCATGATTGATACTATATTGTACTTATGAAAGGTAAGACTTGTCTCATACGGTCTTCAATGTTAAGAGTGTAAACATTTTCATACTGATTGGAAAAAATAACATATTCATCCTTGGAATTATGTAATATACATTTATCATTTCTAAAATTAAAAAGGTAACCTTTATCACATAATTTACTTATGGTTATAAGGTTGTGATTAAATCATTTAAAAAATAAAACATTTGAAATTAAAGCATTACCAAGAAGAATAATATTACCTATAGCAATAATCACTCTTTGAGTGTTATCTCCAAAGGTATCTTTTCCACCTTACATATTAATAATATTTGTGTCCAGTCATATGTCTGGAGAACCTACTATCTATATACCATGTATTCTTATTATTGGTACTCACATTTTTTTCATGAAAATAAAACAATTAGAATTTTGGTACCAAAACATTCTTGGGCCGAGAAATGTTAGAAAATAAGATCTTAGGAATCCGCATTTGTTTTGAAAAAATGAGATCTGTGGAACCCTAAAAATTGAATATTATTTAAAGAAAAATTATTTTCCCAATGTCCTCCACATTGAAATTTATTATAAAAGGGGCATTTTTAGGAACACTGTAATTGTTATAAAAAATGTTTTCTATGTGTAGATTATATCACTAAACTAATACCTTGTATACATTCTTATTTATATATTTTATCAAAACCTTCCTTACTATTAGTAAATTTAGAAAAGGAATATTCAGTGAATAAATTTTAGATTTAATTTAATGATTAAATTATTATCTAAATATGTATAAGTTTTTAAAATGATTTTCTCAAAACTAGTTTTTAAACATTCCTTTTAAGAAATTACTTTCTCTAAATAATTAGAAATTTTATATTTTTAATAATTGGATTTATCAAGATAATTTAATAGATCATATATTTAATTAGTTAAAATATCAGTTCTTGAATTATCTTTTTTAGGTTTGTTCATTTGTCTTATCGTGCTTTTAACAAATTTTACAATTTTTTTTTTCTAAAAATTCTGCAAAGTGATAAAATTCATCATAAGATGTTAAAGTATTATCATCACTAACTGAGAAGTATTATTTATCCAAAGGTATTGAATTATTATCCTCGTGATAATTTTAATTTAAAGATATATTGATTAAATATTCATCAATGTATACCATATCCATAAATATTATTTGTAATAAGTACTCTAGCAGGAATACATATATTTCTCTTATGTAAACTTTCATAAATGAAGAATTATATGAAGAATCACCTCCACTAGCACTCTATGTTGCAAGAATATTGAGAAATTTCATGCCTTTTGACTTAAATAACTTCTTCTAATTCTTATCAGAATGTCAATCCTTATATCTTTATTTTTCAACCTATGAAAATCTAGTCAAATATATCCATGTATTTTACATGCACAGAAAGTGACTTCAAAATATTTATTCTCATTCATGTCCTTATTACTTTTCTTGTAATGATATTGAAAATATTTCCTTCCAAATATCTTGTTCATCCTTCGAGAATGATTAGATAATTAATTTTTAGAATTTTTAGAATGACTTGAATCCGATTGAACATTGAATTTCTTATTTCTATAATATTTAACAACTTTATTAAGAGTTTGATCTTTTATCGGATTTTAAGTATTAGAAAAAGAAAATAAACCATTTTTTTCTTAAATTTCACTACATCTCTTTTCAATATACCCTTATATTGTAAAATACTTCCAAATAAATCACCAAGAGTAATATTTTTTATCTTTATTTATTCATTAATAACTATTTTCTTAGATTAAAACTCATTGAGCATAATATCAATAATATTTTCAAGAAGTATTTTATCTTCTAACCCTTTATCTCCAATATTTTAAAAAACTATTGACTATTTTCATAAACCTATGTTGCACATTTATAACAGGTTATCCATAATGAAATTATAATTCTTGATAGTCAGATCGATCCATTTATCTTCTAGTATTAACAACTTTTTATGTTCTACAATGCGTAATATCTAACTTCTTCTAGATACTTTTGACAGCATCAGAAGATGAAATTTGAATGTAAATAATTAATTTCATAGAACACAATAGGGTATTTCTAACTCTATAATTCAATTGATACTCTTGCTTCTCTTAATTTGTGAAAGTAGTTACTTCCTTATTAGAAATATTTTAATCTCTAGTTAACATGAAAAAACTATCAACTCTAGTATTTATAATTAATGTCTTTGATTTATCTCTCCAATATTCATAATCAGCTCTATAAAAAACAGGTGGTCTATTTGGATTGAGGTTATCTATTGAACTAAAATTGAGTCCTTCCATCTTTAAAACAAATACAAAAATTCAATTCCACAATACACGTTAGTGTAGAAAATATTTATAAAAAAATTATATTAAAAAAATTATCTAACTTCCAAAAGTCAAGATATAAAGGTAGAATGTAATTAGTTAAAACCTCCTCTAAAACGAAATGTGAGCATCAGTATAAAATAGACTTATCTCTGATACCAATTATTGGATCAAAATGTATATGTAGATGGATAAATACAAGAGGGGGGTGAATTGTAAGTTTAAAAACATTTTTTTTAACCGTAAAGGAAACTTATTTTAAAAATGTTAAACTAATCATATTCATAATGCCTCATAAGTATTTAAAGGATCATTATACTGGACCCTTACATTTGATGAACAAGGTATCATAATCAAGTAGATTTTGATTTTTATTCCATATGCAATAATAATAATTTAATCGTATTCATATAAGAAAACAATTTAATCTGAGTAAGTGTAGTAAGAATAATAATCACAATGGTTACAATAAATCAATGTAATAAAAAATAATGATTCTATGATAAAGAATATAAAAATATATTTAGAGTGATAATATATTCACAAAGTAATATAGTGAAAAATTATTGTATTGTAATTAACGATTTTACGACAAACAAAATACAAATATAAAGATGAATATAAACAAAATCCACTTTCTATTAAAATTGTATTAGAAATAACATAATTATAATAAAATAAGTAAATGAATAAAATTATTTTAACCCAAAGATAAGGGTATCTAATAACCTAGTATAAATATCCCTTATTTTATAAATTCAAGAAATTATGTATTACCCTTACCAGGGTAAGCCCTCGATATGATGATTGTATGTCTTGTTATCCCTGAAATATCTTTATCAATACAATGATCATATTTTCTCTATCTACCTTTCCCAATAGCCCTCGATATAATGATTGGATTTCATCTTACTGTCTATTCAAGCCCTCGATCAATATGGTGATTGTATCCTCTACATTTTTATCCTTTGAATACCTCGATCAAAATGATAACAATCAGAAGCGCACAAAGAAAAACTAACTCTAAAAAGTTACAATATCATGGAATATGTTGTTTACTTATTGTAAACTCCAGATCTCTCATACCGTAGAAAAATTACTAGAGTGTATATACATGTGTCATTTTCATCTCATTATAAAATTATCAAATGACCTAGTATTTATAGGCAAGCCTCACAACAATCATCTTTATTTCAAATGATCATATTTTCTCTAAAAGTTTTAGGTGGACCTGAGCACTTGGAACATAAACAGTCATTTTATAACTAAAATATTGTCGTTGTTTTTTTTCACACATATTATAATAGAATTCAAGAAAACGTTGTGATTTATATATTTTTAGTGTAAAATTTATTCCATTACAATATAATATACTTTTATGTATTAAAAATATATCATTTATTCAATCCGATGGATTTAATTATAGAGTTTAATTATGACTTTGTAAATGGGCTTGAATCCGATGGTATTAGTACCGACGTCAAATATGATTAATTATTTTTACTATGAATACGTGATCAAAATTATTTAAAGTGATTTGAAAAGGTAAATCCTATCATAATTAGATTCATTCTCATCTTGATAATTATTATGTAAATTCATGAATACTTTCAAATGAATTATAACTATGGTAGAAAAAGTCTGTTTTATTCAAAAACAATTAAAACACTTTGGATATGAAAGAATTAGTTAATTATGTTTTTAATAAAGAGTTTTTTATTCTCAAAATAAAAGGAATATAATAGTTATAATGGACTTTTGACTTAATAAAAAGTTCATTAAAAGAGAAAATATATTGAATTGAATAAGAATAAAATAGAAGAATTGACTTCAGGAATATTCATCATTGCATTTAATTTTTCTAGTTCACTTATTTGGTACTAAAAATAATTTGTAATTCGTATATTTATATTCAAATGTTGGAACCATAGAAGTTAGAAAAAATTTACAAGAAGAAAGGTGAACATTTTGGGTAACTAATGGAGGGTGATTCCTAAGTGATCCAATAGAAGATCACAACTTCATGGTTTTTTTGGAATTTATTCTTGTAAAACTATTATTTTTTGTTGACTGTTAACAAATATTTATCTCAATGTCCAAATATATACATAATGAGCCATTTTATCATATAAAAAATGAATGTTGTTATGGTATATCATATTAAATTAATATTTTTGTTTTACTTGAATTTAAAATGTAGAATATTGAAAAATTAATGATAAATATTAAGTATAATACTAGATTAATACCCATTTTCCCAATATAATTATTTTTCAAGTAAAACTAAATGAAAAATGTCAATGATAAATATAGAAGTTCGTTTAAACTAATTTAAGTTAAAATTATTAGGTATTTTGAAATGATTACCTGTAAGGTTTTAAGAAAAAGGAACGTTTAAATAGAAAGGTGTATCCTAAAAATAATCTAGAATTTGTTTAACAAGATATGTGTGAATTATTCTATTGAGAATATAGAGGTAAATTAATTTTTATCGTGAGATTATTTTAGGAGTGGATAGGAATGAAATGCCGAATTCATGAATATACATGGGTAAAAGATGTAAGCTACTTTGGGTGGTCTAATCATAGAATAATTTATCCAATTATTAATTGAT
The DNA here is from genome assembly GCA_963277665.1 of Viscum album. Taxonomy (NCBI): domain Eukaryota; kingdom Viridiplantae; phylum Streptophyta; class Magnoliopsida; order Santalales; family Viscaceae; genus Viscum; species Viscum album. Next base: position 1,257,020,778 of record OY728139.1, read on the forward strand.
TAATTAAATTTTCAGTGTAGATATTAATAAACTCTAATTACCTTATACACATAAGAGTGATGATTCTTTTAAAAGGTTGTTTGATGATAAATTTTATAAGTATTTCAAGTCTTATATTAATACTTTTGAGATATCACTGCTACAAAATAGACCTTAAACAATGCTAAAAATGGCCTTTTATAGTTATAGAGAAGCGCTGATTATTAGACCAAGATTAAAAGTCATTGGATTTTATCATCATTTTTAGATGCACTAATAAAGGGGAATATTGCATTTTGGTGTAATAACTCATTGCATCATAAGAAACACCACCATAAATCAGTAAAATCAAGTTAAAATATAGAATTTAAATGAAATAAAATTTGAAAAACAATTAAAATAAAAAAACAATATTATTGACATTTCAAACATTAGTTTATACAATTATATAAGTAAAAATTATTACATAAATTAAAAAACATCAATGTTAATTTGTATTTAGATCCTAACCCTGACTCATGATTTGGTTGAACAAACCACCATTATATAAGAAAAAGAGAATTCCAATATGAGAATTTTGTTATGTTAGTAATAATATAGAGAAATAAATTAATAGAAAGTTTTAATTTTAATCAAAACATTGAGTCATTGCACGAACATTGTGTATTATATTGAGTTGTGGTTGATTATTTCACATCACACCATTTCTTGTTCATCTTCAAGCATTATCTCAGTGAAAATTAACTAAATAACTATATAATAAAAATTATAAGTAAATTGATTAAGTAATAGTAGATAAAATGATGAGAAAATTGTATAGGTTGATTTTATTGGTTTTGGAGATGTGATGTGTTTTTTGAACTAAAATGAAAATAATATATTAAAAAGATGAAATTTGATTCATACCAGTTACACTGTGAGTCAGATCGAGGGGAGGCTGATTCCTATATGTCCAAAATGACTTCTGTATTTTTTCCCTAAAGTATCAAAACAATATGAATGCATTTTCTTAGTTTTGAGTACGTCACTTGTCTTTTTTATTAAAAGGAATTCTATACTGGGAACACAAACTTTGAGTCATACCTGTCATATTGTGTGTTAGTTTGATATAAGAATGATTCGTACACATCAAAAATTAATTATTAATAATTTTCCTAAATTATCTAGAAAATATTAGTGTGTTTTCTCAGTTTTTAGTGTGTGACACGTTTTGAACTAAAATATCCATTTTAAATTGATAACTTAGACTTTAAATCATACTAGGAGTATAATGTATTAGATTGAGGTGTGTATGATTCATAAACATTAAAAATGACATATGTATCATTTTATTAATGCGTTAAAAAAATTCGAATTCATTTTTTTTGTTTTGAGTATGTTAGTTGTCTTTTTTTTACAAATGATAATATCAATTTTAAATAGAAAGATGAACTTAGAGTCATATGAGGCACAAAGTGGATTATATTGAGGTATTGATTATTACTACACATCAAAAATGTATTATGGATCATTTTAATAATGTTTCAAAAAAATTAAAATGTTTTTTCTCAATTATTAGTATGTAACATTTATTTTTTTACTAAAATGAAATTTTAAACTGGAAACACATAATTTGATTTACAACAGTCACATAATGTGTTAGTTTCATGTGAGATTGATTCCTACACATCAAAAATTTCTTCTGAATAATTTTTCTAAATTTTCAAGACAATCAGAGTGTGTTTTATTGGTTTTCAATGAGTGATACTTTTTGAACTAAAAGTCCAATTTTAAACTGATAATAGACACTTTGAGTCATACCAAGAAAATCATGTGCCATATTGTGGTTTGGATTATTCACACATGTAAAAAATACTTATTGATCATTTTACTAATATATAAAAATATATAATTTTTTTTCTCTATTTTGACTATAGCTGTTGTCTTTTTTACTGAAATTATTTTCAATTTTCAATAAAAATACACACTTATATTCATAATTGTTACACTATACATCAAATTTAAGTGTATTGGATTCCAAAACATCTATAATGACTTATAGATAATTTTTCAAAATGTATTAAAATAATTTGAATGTGTTTTCTCAATTTTGAGTATGTCACCTGTCTTTCTTACTATAATGTCATTTTAAACTGGAAACATGAATTTTGAGACATACTAGTCAAATCTTGTGTGGGTATGATGTGAGACTAACTCCTACACATCGAAAAATGAATTATAAATCATTATACTAAATTATCAAGATAATATGAGTGTGTTTTCTCAATTTTTAATGAGTGACACTTTTTGAACTAAAATGTTATTTTAAACTGATAACGGACACTTTGAGTCATACCAGGAACAACATGTATCAGATTGAGGTGAAAATGATTCTTAAAAATCATAAATTACTTATGTACTATTTTCATAAAGTATCAAAACAATACAAATTCGTTTTCTCATTTTTGAATATTTCAGTTGTCTTTTTACTAAAATTAATGTCAATTTTAAATTAAAAGAGACACATGGAGTCATACCAGTCTCATTGTGCGACATATTTGGTGATTATGATTATTAAATGTATCAAATTACATATATATAATTTTAATAAAATATCAACACAATGTAAATACATTTTCTCAATTTTGAGTATGTCACTTGTTTTGTTTCATTTAAAATACCATTTAAACTGTAAACACACGCATTGAGTGAAATCTGTGACATTGTGTATCAGTTTGATGTGAGACTTATTCCTACACATAAAAAATGACCCATGAATTGATTTCCTAGTTTATCAAGAAAATAAAAGTGTGTTTTCTTGGATTTAAATGAGTGAAACTTTATAAATTAAAATATTAATTTTAAACTAATAATAAACACTTTGAGTCATACCGACCACATAATGAATCAGATTGAGTTGAAGATGGTTCATACAGATCAAAATTGACTTAGGGATAATTGTATTAACATATCAAAATAATTTGAATATTTTTTCATTGTTTTGAGTATATAAGTTTTCTTTTTTACTAAAATTAATGTAAATTTTAAATAAAAAGAAGCACTGGAGTTATATCGGTCACACTATGTTTCAAATTGAGGTGTGGCTAATGCCGGCACATCCAAATGTCTCAAACAAATATCCCAAACACCAATATTACCAAGATTTCCATGGGATATGAAGTTCTAACCTCCAAAACTTCATATTGAGTAATATTTCTTATCCAAAAAAGGTTTTTCAGCTAAGAACAATGACTCAATATATAGTGTTGTGGTTCGAAAAATAATGGAAATGGAAATAGTGGTAAGATTGGTAAAAAGAAACATTATACCACTTTTTTGGATTGTTTAATATATTTGAAATAAAAATATGAATTCCAAAAAGATTTGTGAAAAAAAGAAATAATTATAAGATAAAAATTGTAAAAAGATTAACATACAAATAATAGATAAAAGGATGAAAAAATTAATTAAAAAATTAGTAGGAATTTAACTTTTCATGATGGTTGAATAAATTCATGACTCATTTTATTATTGGTGTTATCTCAATTTTAGTCTCTAAGTCTAATCAGTCATGAGCATGAGAAGCTTCAAACCAACCGACACAACTCAAACAAAATAATCTACCTCTTCAAGAAAAAAATTATTATATGAGTAATACTAAAATCAAATATATTAAACATAATTTTTTAAAAAAAATCATTCTATGTATAATTTTTCTTACAATGAAATCATAAATATTACCTATGTGATTGAGCAGATGCAATATTGTTTCTCTTCCTACAAAGGCAGTTGAGGGAAATTGAAGGAAAGTGATAAATGAAAACACCGTAGGGGTGAAAATGTTTTGAAGGAAAATAATTCTATGGAAGTTTTTGTGTATAAAGGAATGAAATATGAATGTAAATCTTCTAAAATAAAACAATTGTGAAAATTCATATTCCCAAAATATATGTGAAAAAAACAAATAATTATTAGATAAAAATGACATGTAAATTAGTTTACAAATAGTAGATAAGATGATAAAAATTTTAACAAAATAAATGGTAGTAATTTAACTAAACATGATGATTGTATACATTCTTGACTCATTTCTTTATTTTCATTATCTTAGTTGTATCCTCAAAGTCTAATCTCTCATGATAATGAATATATTCAAACAAACCACACCAACCCAAACAAAAGAATCCACATATATAAGAAAACAATTGTTATGAGATTAATGATAACAAATGAATTAATTAAAAAAAATTAAATTAATAAATTAATTCTATAGACAATGATTTTAGTATTAAAACAACAATATTACATCTATGATTGAGTAAATATAGTGATGTTGAGCTTCTTGAAAAAGTAGTGGAGGAAACTTGAAGGAAAGTGATAAATTCCAACATTACAGGGGTGAAAAGGTTTTGAGGTAGAAGAATTATTTGAATGTTTTGATGTATAAAGTCATGAATGATGAAAATAAGTATTATAAAATAAACTAAATCTTCATGGTACAATGAAAATTAAATCAGTGTTTCATTATATAATTTTTTGGTAAAATAGAGAAAGTATATCGTAACATTGCCTATACATCTTCCAGAAGGGCTTCCTTTGTTATGGTCTGTTCTTCCGCATGATTGGTAACATCACCATGTGAAGAATACATTTTCTACATGATTAGTAAAACATTTAATTTATATTCGTTTAACGTATTTGAGAACAAATAATATTATGAAGAAAACAATAGTATATTAAAAAATTCTTTTACCTTCTCATTGAACTCTCTTTATTCTTTAAAGGTTTCAGTGATTTGGTTCCTCTATCAAGAATCCTAATCCACTCTTTTTCGTCCCCTCTAACATAGAATACATTATCTAAACTAGGACCAACATGAACTAATTATGATATCCCAATAAAATGGTATCCCTCATTTAAATTTTCTTCTCACCCAAAAAAAATATAGTTTCCAATTGGAAAACTGAACAATTCTTGTTTGCTAGACTTGGGGCATAAAATACATTCACTGATTATGATTCCATTAGAAATGGATTATTTTTTCCCCTACCACACTGAAATTCACCTTTGTGAATCATATTTCTTAAAATTTCACTACACTCATATTGTCTACCCATTTGAAATTGAAAATGGGCACTTGGAATTTTGTAAAATCCAACTTGTATATTTGTTCCATAATGCCAAAATATGACATATTTGAATAAATTATATTTTTATACATTGAAAAGAAATATATGTAACACTTCTTCTATAAGCGCAACACCACTATTTTGCATTTTAATGGAGTCACCGTGATCTTTTATATAGAATGTATAACCAATGACTGCAAAACCAGTGTAAGATATAATATTTTCATTTATTCTCCTATCTATCCATCTAATTTGATCAGTAATTGAATTTATATTTTTAGAAAACTCCTTATAAATTTAATATTAGAACCATCTAATAAATTATTGATTATGTATATTTGATATCCATCCTCCATCCCTTGATGGATTAAAATATCTAATAATTTCATTATGGGCTTCAACATTTGGATCAACATATTCACAATTAAGTAAAATGTAAAAGTTAATTTTCTCCCGCCCTCTCAAGGTAATTGTAAAAACAAATATTTTGGAAATACCTTAACCCATAAGGCAGATGTTATTACGAGAATTTGTGAGAATGATGCTTTCGACATCTAATAGGTAATTGATATAGAATCCAACATCTTATTCAACAAAATATCATTCTATAATAAAATATTATAGATGACTTCAATTCTGGACATACCCTTTAAAAATATTTAAATTGTGGTCAATGGGGTACATCAATATATAATGGATACAACCACATAGTTTAACCTCTTTAACAATGTTTACCATCAGATGGAACATTACATCAAATAATAATGGTGGTAAGAACATCTCTAATTCACATAATATGTATGAAACCTCCTTATTCATGATTAGAAATTTCATTGGGACTATAAAATTACAATATATGGATTTGAAAAAAAAGAGTTTGGTTAATGTATTATAAGGCCCCAGCCTTAAACCTTACTTAATCATGAGTTATTACAAGAGTACACAATGAGGATCTTTTCGGGTTTTGAGTTTTAGAGAATTAGATCATAAAAATTGCATTACATTCCACATATAAACAAAGTGGTTACATAAAGATAGTATTCTTCTTTCCCATCAATGGAGACATATTTAAAATAAAACATTAATTCGTTATTGACACTTCCTTGACAGTATCATCATATCATGTACCTTTCCCTTGACCTGTGAAAAACATTTCAAAAAAATTTGAGATGAGCATAAAAAGATCAGTAAGGGATATAAAAATATGGAAAGGAAACATGGGTACATATATACATAAGAATGAAATCAAACTTTACCCATAAAACATAAGCACTTTAACATACCTCATCAAATCATGAATAAATCATAGAAATCATAAGACATAAAGGTAACTTGAGGCATTCATAACATTCTTACGTAGGGAGTAACCCTCTTGGTTACGTTTGGAATACCCATCACAGTATATTCCCTAAATATCATCGGAGAAACCTTAACATTTCACTCCTTCGCGTTACCCAATTCATTGGAGAGCTATATCAAGCTCACCCGCCCTTAGTTTATCACAGAACCACCCGTCTTCATAATAATGCCAAAGAATCTCAACATAATCGTATCACATAAAACATGCATAAAGGAAACATAACATTTCCACCTTTCAATCACAAGATATCAATACAACACATTGATATAAAAACATTATGAAAACCATTTTCAATACCAAATTAAAAGAAATGGAAAACATGGTATTTATTTTTCTTTTAAAAAAATGGTATGGCTTGTAGAGGAAGCCGAAACTCAAATAATGGTCACGGCGGCGGAGAAGTTGTTGTCGCCGCATACGTATGACAAAAACATTCCCTTTTGTCGTTTTGTTAAATGCTTCATATAAAAAAATATTCCTTTTGGATAAAAGTAAAAGTTAGAGGGGGTTATACCCCATATAAAAGAAGGTTGTGTACAAAACAAAATATGCCTCAATGAAAGGAGATTGACACGAAGTCCCATACCCCGGGTCAGACTTGACTCGATCATTCTTTAATATCCTAAATAATAAACTTGAGTTAATTTCTACTTGTTTAAGAACATTTTTAAAGTTCATTATTCCTTTTATATCACTTATTTCCTTGTCATGAACACTATGTAATTATTTAAGTTAATAACGGTCGTTTTAACGATCATTGGTACTTGAGTCAAAAATAATCCCTTTATAATTAAAAGTTGTTCATGTATCCATTATATCCAGAATGGTATTCATGATTTAGATATCATATATGTCATATATATCCAGTACATGCATGCATTTATAATATTACATAATCATTTAGAGGTAAGAAATGAAATGCACCGTTCATGGAGACGGTAAGCCGTACGTATGCATGAACGGTACTTTCATTTCTATTTCATATTTTATAGATTGGAATCATAATGATATAAAGTTATATTATAATTCCAGTATAATATCATATATAATATCATAGTTCCATCCTTTATACGTCCCACATATGGTATTTAATGAATCAAACCACTTTGAGGGGGCGGTAGTCCACACTTCCTTAAATGAAGATATCACGTTTACCCATAATGGAAACCATAAAGGTATGACCAAAATGAAAAAAACAGAAGCTTAAGGAAAACATAAACATATTATATATCATATATAAATATAGTGACATCTTAATGGTCACCTTTGAAGGTGTTAATAGAATGTTGAACAATCATCGTTTCGAGAGGCATAAATTCACCATCCACAGAAATAGTATGTCCTTTAATCATTAGATGTAGGTGTGTGTAAGTGTAGCTCAAATCCTTCTTATAAAAACATCCTAGTATATTTAAGATACTGGAGTTGTTAAAAAAGAAATGAATATAAAGAGTTTAGGGGGTTGGAGAAGCAAAATAAAACAAAAGGACTCAAGTGAAGACATTACCTTAAAATCGGGTAACTACCTTTGGTTTGAGCTCAAAGGCTTCCTTGGAAAGACTTCTGCCCAATGTGAGGCTTCAAGGAGTAATAGAGGTAAGTGGAGAGGCAAAATGGGCAGATGTTGGCCGAGCCAAAAGCTTTGGGAGCGTGGGTAAGGTGGTAGAGGTGGGGGCCTTTTATAAGAGGAGAGGAGGGGCAGTCTTGGAATGTAAAGAAAAGTTACTTTATTTTAAAATGATTTTCGGATTCAAAAGATCCCACATTGATATAATTAGAGGGTATGGTGATAAGGGTTATAAATCCACCCATTCAATAGGTTTTGAACATGTTTAGTTCATATATTTTACATTATCATTTCATTTTATTTAAATCCTTTATTAATGAGGTAATTCGTGCATCATCATGATTTCATAAATAATTTAATTTATTTAAAGTCCAAAAAACTTGAAAAAAATATCATGATGTAGGAAATCTTTTTATCTTACTAATTAATATTTATAGTCTAAAATATAATCTATGTAAACAAAATTAAAAATGTTTTAATCAGGAGATACATTCTTGTTATATTTACTTTCTTTTAAAAAAATAAAAAGATAACAAGTCACTTTCCACAAAAGTGATTCCATGGGGCCCCCAAGTTTGGCACAAGACATCCCATGGTCGGTCATGAGACAACTAGTAGCCTTAGGAAACATGTTGTGGTCTTTTTGTATTATTATGATATCATTTTATTACCCATAACTACCCGATTACTCATTAATCAAGATAATTAATGATAATTACCGTCGTTACTATTCATAATGTCCAAAAACAAGAGTCTTGATTACATAATTTGGACCTTATGATTCCAAATATGTAATCCATTTTACCAAATTCAAAACACATAAATTGCAATAATTGATTTAAAAATAATTCCCGTTGTCAACAAAAATAGCGGTTTTTTTTAAAACAATATCTATGAAAAGTTTGGCATTAGTTTATGACCAATTACAAAGTGAAATTAATCATAATGACCACCATTGTATTAAATGGTAAAAATATATTCAGATTAAACTTTAAGGCCAATTAAAAAGATAATCTAACCATATAATTAAATTAAATAAAAAAACAGTTCTAATGTAAAATGCAGTATTTTTCACTATTCATTAAAAAATGAACATTGTCAGAAAAATACCAAAAATTTATCCAATGTAAATTTCAATGTCCCAATCATAATGAATATTTTTATTTTGACAATATAGATTATGAAATTGTCAAAAGTGTGATTCAAAAAGGGATTTCCATCAAAAGGAAGTAAAACAATCTTTTAAAAATAATAGTGTATTCCACGCATAAGATTGTATTTATTTTAATTTTAAGTCTCTAAAATACTATCTTAATCATTAATAGACATAGATAAAAATATCTATTATTAATTACTTACTTGGGATGTTACATCCTTCCCCCTTTAGAAAATTGCGTCCCTGCAATTTATTTACTTATCAAATAAATGGGGGTACTTATCCCTCATTGCATTTTCAGATTCGCATGTTGCCTCTTCCATCATGTGGTTTTTTCACAAAACATTTACCTGATTAATCACCTTATTTCGTAACACTTGCTCCCTGTGGTCAAGAATATGGACTGGTTTTTTCTCATAAGATAGGTTCTCTTCCAGCTGAACTACCTCTGGACTCAAAACTTGAGATGGATCTGGCATATACATTCTCAACATCGAAACGTGAAAAACATTGTGTACCGGAGATAAACTCAGAGGTAAAGCCACCCGGTATGCAACTGATCCAACTCTCTCTAGAATTTCAAATGGTCCAATGAACCTTGGACTCATCTTTCCTTTCTTAACAAATCGCATCACATTTTTCCATGGTGAGACTTTGAGGAAAACATGATCTCCTACCTCTAAAGATAGATCCTTCCTCCTGTTGTCCGCATAACTCTTCTGCCTTCTCTGAGCTGTTCTCATGTGTTTCTGAATCAGCTGAACTTTTTCTGCCATCTCTTCTACTAATTCTGGTCCCATCTACTTCCTTTCACCCACTTCATCCCAGAAAGCTGGAGTTCGACACCGCTTCCCATATAATGCCTGAAATGGTTCCATCTTTATACTGGAATGAAAACTGTTATTATATGAAAATTCAACCAAAGAAAGATGTTGGTCCCAACATCCCTGATAATCCATCGAACAAGCTCGCAGCGTATCCTCCAAGGTCTAAATTGTTCATTCTGACTGCCCATCTGATTGAGGATGAAATTTTGTACTAAAATTTAATTCAGTACCCAACGACTTCTGAAGGCCTTTCCAAAAGTTAGAAGTAAACCTGGGATCACGATCAGATACAATATAGAGGGGAACTCCATGTAACCTGACTATCTCATTAAGATACAAACAGGAAAGTTGATCTACGTAAAAAGTATCTCGTATAGCAAGGAAATGAGTAGATTTTGTCAAGCGATCAACAATAACCCAGATTGCATTATTACCTCGAGATGTCTTTGGTAATCCCACAAAAAATCCCTTGGATATATTCTCCCATTTCCACTCTGGCACTGGTAAAGGCTGAAGCATCCCTTTCGGTAACTGCCGCTCTGCTTTAACCTGTTGACATGTCAAACACTTCACAGTAAAATCAGAAATATCTCTTTTCATTCCATCCCACCAGTAATACTCCCGCAGATCTCTGTACAACTTAGTACTGCCAGGATGAACTGAAAACAGAGAACTATAAGCTTCACATAACAACTCTTTCTTCAACTGTGAATCACAAGGCACACACAATCTCTTCCCAAATCTCAAAACACAATCATTATCAATGTTGAATTCAGGAAACTTACCTTTCTGAACGAGCTCTACCTTTTTCTGCAACTCACTGTCTTGCTTCTGTGCTTGGTTGATTCTGTCTGATAGAGATGATCTCACTGATACCTGAAACAAAACAGAAGAACATCCTGCACCAACAAATTCTATGGAAAATTTCATCAAATCCTTAACCAAAGGATCATATTCCAAACACATCATTGCTAATTAAGCATTACTTTTTCGACTCAAAGCATCAGCCACTTTATTTTCTTTTCCTGGATGGTAATGAATTGTACAATCATAATCCTTGATTAATTCTAGCCATCTCCTCTATCTCATTTTTAACTCTTTTTGAGTGAATATATACTTTAAACTTTTGTGATCAGTATATATTTCACACTTTACTCCATACAAATGATGCCTCCAAATTTTTAAAGAAAAAACAACAGCAGCTAATTCCAAATCAAGTGTAGGGTAATTTACCTCATGAGTTTTCAACTGTCGTGAAGCATAACCAATTACCTGATCATTCTGCATTAGGACACAACCAAGTCCTTTCAATGAAGCATCACTGTATATAACAAACTCACCATTCCTGGAAGGTAGTGCCAAAACTGGAGCATTCACCAATCTTCTTTTCAATTCCTGAAAACAATCATCACATTCTTTTGTCCAGATAAACTTAACACCCTTCCGAGTTAGCTTAGTCATTGGAGTAGATAACCATGAAAACTTTCTAACAAACCTTCGGTAATATCCTTCCAAACCAAGGAAACTACGAATCTCTGTTACATTTGTGGGTCTTGGCCATTCTTCAGCAACCTTTGTTTTTGCAGGATCAATAGTTATCCCATCTTCAGAAACAATGTGGCCAAGGAAAGAAATTTGTTGCAACCAAAACTCACAGTTGCTGAATTTCCCATACAATTTATTTTCTTTCATGGTTTTCAAAATGACCCTTAAATGTCTTTCATGTTCCTATTTACTTTTAGAAAAACCCAAAATATCATCAATGAAAACCACCACAAACTTATACAAGAACTCATGTAAAATTATATTCATTAAGTCCATGAATATAGCAGGTGCATTGGTTAGCCCAAAAGGAATTACTACAAATTCATAATGGCCATATCTTGTACGGAATGCGGTCTTCAGAACATCTTCTTCCTTTACCTTCAGCTGATGGTACCCAGATCTGAAGTCAATCATTGAAAAATACTGAGCTCCCTGGAGCTGATCAAACAAATCATCGATATGAGGCAAAGGATATTTGTTCTTAACAATGATGTTATTCAAGGCTCTATAGTCAATGCAAAGTCTCATTGAACCATCATTCTTTTTAACAAATAAAACAGAAGCACCCCATGGTGATGTTCTAGGACCAATGAAACCTTTATGTAATAAATATTTCAATTGCTCCTTCAACTCTAAAAGTTCAATTTGAGCTATTCGATAAGGGGGTTTTGAAATTGGCTTAGCATCAGGAACTAAGTCAACGGTAAACTCAACTTCCCGATCTGGTATTATTCTAGGCAACTAATCAGGAAAAACATCAGGATATTCATTCACCACTGGCACATCATTAATCAGAATAGTTCCTTTATTTTCAACGATGTGTGCAAGGTAACATTCATTTCCATCTTTTACAATTTTCTTTGCCTCTTGATAAATTATCAACAGTAAGGGTTCATTCTTGTACACAAACTGAAATTCATTCTGAAAAGAAACTTCTTTAGCTCTACAGTCAATCTTATCATGGTAAATAGAGATCCAATCCATACCCAGGATAACAGAAAAATCTACTAGAGGTAGAACAATAAGGTTTGAAAGTTGGTTCTTTCCACATATATGGATAGGAAGATTCTTATAAATTTTTTTTGCCTCAACATTTCCCCCAGGTGTTTTTACCAAAAGTTCAGGAGTCATTTCTTGAGATGGTATTCCCATTTTACTAGAAAAGTTTTCAGAGATGAAAGAATGTGTAGACCCCGAATCAAACAGAACACTGGCATAATCTAAAAAAACAAACAAAGTACCTGATACAACTTCATTTGATGGCCCGACATCTACTGAAGTAGTTGCAATGGATTTCACCACCCCTTTCTGCTTGTAGTCTAACTGCTTCCCATCACTCAAGCTCTTTGTCGGACACTCGTTTGCATAGTTACCCATCTCATTGCACTTATAACATTTCACTAACTGTAAATCAAATTTGGTCTTACCTTCACCTTGATCCTTTTCAGTGCAATCACGAGCCCTATGTCCCATCTTACCACATCGGTAACACTTTCCAGAATTCAGAAGACATTCCCCAGCATGCCTTTTGCCACATTTATCACAAACTGGAAACTTAGTTTTCTTACCATCAGACTTTTTTGAAGAATTCTTACCTTTCTCCTGCCACCCCGGTCTCTTCTTCTGTTGGTTGTTATAGAACACTTGATCATCAGAAAACTCCATTTCTACCTTCTCAGGACATCGAACAAGCTTTTCATAACTTTTAAACTCACGAGAAGCTATTTCCCTTCGATATTTTTTCTTTAATCCTGAGTAAAAACGATTGATTTTACTATCAAGGTCTCGGATAAAATGTGGATCATACCTTGACAATCGATTGAACCTTTCTTCATAGGTAGCCACTGAATCTTCCTCTTGCCTCAATTCCAAGAATTAATTTTCCATCCTAAGTCGAACAGCCTTAGGAAAATACTTTTCAAGAAACATACCTTTGAATTCATCCCAGTCGAGAGCATCAATCTCATCTGTGTCCCTGATATTTTTAACCATCGACCACCACTGATCTTCTTCACCCTCCAAATGGTAAATAGCAAGACTATCCTTTTGAATGTCTGAACACCCCATGACATCGAAAATCTTCCCCAGTGCATTAATCCACCCTTCACCTAGCACATGGTCAGATGATCCTCTGAATTATGGGGGATGTTGCCTCATGAAATCTTCCACCACTGACATGTTCCTCTGCAGTTGATCTGGCTGATCTCGTGCATGGATACCACCACCATTTATCGCTTGAGTCAACTGCACCATTACTGCAACAAACTGTTCAGTTCCAATTCCGACTATCTCAGGATGCTGATTCGGAAGGTTATTTCCTTCTGCATGCCTTCCTAGCACTATTTCCATGATTCCTCTGCGGAAAACAATTCAAAACAAACATGTCTTAGATGAAGAAACATGGTAATCTTCAAATACTATATCACAACAATTTGACCATAAAAAAATATTTTTGGATAATCATTTAATAGAATTCTAACTCCAAAAGTTATCTAAACCGACCTCTGATACCAACTATAAGGCCCAAGCCTTAAACCTTACTTAATCTTGAGTTGTTACAAGATTACACAATGAGGATAATTTTGGGTTTAGAGTTTTAGAGAATTAGATCATAAAATATGCATTACATTCCAAAGATAAACAAAGTGGTTACATAATGATAGTATGCTTCTTTCCCATCAATAGAGAAATATTTAAAATAAAACATGGATTCTTTCTTGACACTACCTTGACACTATCATCATATCACGTACCTTTCCCTTGACCTGTGAAAAACATTTCAAAAAAACTTGGGATGAGCATAAAAAGCTCAGTAAGGGATATAAAAATATGGAAAGGAAACATGGGTATATATATACATAAGAATGAAATCATACATTACCCATAAAACATAAGCACTTTAACATACCTCATCTAATCATGAATAAATCATAGAAATCATAAGACATAAAGGTAACTTGAGCCATTCATAACATTCTTACGTAGGGAGTAACCCTCTTGGTTATGTTTGGAATACCCATCACAATATATTCTCTAAATCTCTTCAGAGAAACCTTAACGTTTCACTCCTTTGTGTTACCCAATGCATTGGAGATCTATATCAGGCTCACCCTCCCTTAGTTTATCACGGAACCACTCGTCTTCATAATAATGCCAAAGAACCTCAACATAATCGTATCACATAAAACATGCATAAAGGAAACATAACATTTCCACCTTTCAATCAAAAGATATCAATACAACACATTGATTTAAAAACATTATGAAAACCATTTTCAATACCAAAATAAAATAAAAGTAAAACATGGTATATATTTTTGTTTTAAAAAAAGGTATAGCTTGTAGAGGAAGCCGAAACTCAAATAATGGTCACGACGGCGGAGAAGTCGTTGTCGCCGCATACGTACAACAAAAACATTCCCTTTTGTCGTTTTGATAAACGCTTCGTATAAATAAATATTCCTTTTGGATAAAAGTAAAAGTCAAAGGGGTTTATACACCATATAAAAGAATGTTGTGTGTAAAACAAAATATGCCTCAATGAAAGGAGATTGAGACGAAGTCCCGTACCTCAGGTCCGACTTGACTCGATCGTTCTTTAATCTCCTGAATAATAATCTATAGTTAAGTTCCACTTGTTTAAGAACCTTTTTAAAGTTCATTATTCCTTTTATATCACTTATTTCCTTGTCAGGAACACTATGTAATTATTTAAGTTAATAACGGTCGTTTTAACGATCATTGGTACTTGAGTCAAAAATAAACCCTTTATAATTACAAGTTTTTCATGTATCTATTATATCCAGAATGGTATTCATGATTTAGATATCATATATGTCATATATATCCAGTACATGCATGCATTTATAATATTACATAATCATTTAGAGGTAAGAAATGAAATGCACCGTTAATGGAGACGGTAAGTCGTACGTACGCATGAACGCTACTTTCATTTCTATTTCATATTTTATAGAATGGAATCATAATGATATAAAGGTATATTATAATTCTAGTATAATATCACATATAATATCATAGTTCCATCCTTTATACGTCCCACATATGGTATTTAACGAATCAAATCACTTTGAGGGGCAGTAGTCCGCACTTCCTTAAATGAAGATATCGCGTTTACCCATAATGGAAACCATAAAGGTATGCCCAAAATGAAAAATAAAGAAGATTAAGGAAAACATAAACATATTATATATCATATATAAATATAGTGACATCTTAATGTCCACCTTTGAAGGTGTTAAAAGAATGTTGAACAATCATCGTTTCGGGAGGCATAAATTCACCATCCCCGGAAATAGTATGCCCTTTAACCATTAGATGTAGGTGTGTGTAAGTGTAGCTCAAATATTTCTTATAACAACATCCTAGTATATTTAATATACTTTATTTGTTACAAAAGAAATGAATAAAAAGAGTTTAGGGGGTTGGATAAGCAAAATAAAACAAAAGGACCCATGTGAAGACATTACCTTAAAATCGGGTAACTCCCTTTGGTATGAGCTCAAAGGCTTCCTTGGTAAGAATTCTTCCCAAAGTGAGGCTTCAAGGAGTAATAGAGGGAAGTGGAGAGACAAAATGGGCAGAGTTCGGCTGATCCAAAGGATTTGGGAGTGTGGGTAAGGTGGTAGAGTTGAGGGCCTTTTATAAGAGGAGAGGAGGGGCACTCTTGGAAAGTAAAGAAAAGTTACATTATTTTAAAATTATTTTAGGATTAAAAAGGTCACACATTGATATAATTAGATTTTAAGGTGATAAGGGTTATAAATCCACACATCCAATAGGTTTTGGACATGTTTAGGTCATAGATTTTACATTATCATTTCATTTTATTTAAATCCTTTATTAATGAGGTAATTCGTGCATCATCATGATGTCATAAATAATTTAATTTATTTAATGTCAAAAAATTAAGAAAAAAATATCATGATGTAGGAAATCATTTTATCTTTCTAATGAATATTTATAGTCTAAAATATCATCTATGTAGACAATATTAAAAATGTTTTAATCAAGAGATACATTCTTGATATATTTACTTTCTTTTAAAAAAATAAAAAGATAACAAGTCACTTTCCACAAAAGTGATTCCATGGGGCCCCCGTGTTTGGCACAAGGCATCCCATGGTAGGCCATGAGAAAACAAGTATCCTTATGACACATTTTGTGGTATTTTTGTATTATTATGTTATCATTTTATTATCCTTAACTACCCGAATACTCATTAATCAAGAAAATTAAAGATAATTACCGTCGTTACTATTCATACTGTCCAAAAACAAAAGAGTCTTGATTATATAATTTGGACCTTCTGATTCCAAATATTTAATACATTTTACCAAATTCAAAACCCATAAATTCCAATAATTGATTTAAAAATAATTCCTGTTGTCAACACAAATAGCGGGGTTTTTTGAAACAATATCTATGAAACGTTTGGCATTAGTTTATGACCAATTCCAAAGTGAAATTAATCCTAATGACCACCATTGGATTAAATGTTAAACATATATCCAGATTACACTTTAAGACCAATTAAAAAGATAATCTAACCATATAATTAAATTAAATGAAAAAGCAGTTTTAATGTAAAATGCAGTATTTTTCACTATTCATTAAAAAAATGAACATTGTCAGAAAAATACCAAATATTTATCCAATGAAAATTTCAATGTTCCAATCATAATTAATATGTTTATTTTGAAAAATATATATTATAAAATTGTCAAAATTTTGATTCAAAAAGGGTTTGCCATCAAAAGGCAGTAAAACAATCTTTTAAGAATATTAGTGTATTCCATGCATAAGATTGTATTTATTTTCATTTTAAGCCTCTAAAACACTATATTAATCATTAATAGACATAGATAAAAATATATATTATTCATTACTTACTTGGGATGTTACATGTATTCCAAAAATTCTGAGGTAGAATCCAAATAAAAGTAATAGACATCTAGTCTTGCATCAAAATATGACAGTCATGTGATTTTAGTCCTTGTAACTTTAAATTATTCCTTGACACAACATTATTGATATATGATATATACCCCTATGAAACATTTACACGATTAAGGGAAAGGAAAAATTTCAATTTTTTCTTTTCTAGATAGTGTATGCTACCAGAGAAAAAAATTAAACTCTTTACCCTTAACTGCTACCAACTCTTCCCTTATCCCCATGTCAATCATTTCCAACTTAGACTTGATTCCATATGTAATTTTCTTGGAATATTTTTTTATATTATAATAACACTGTCAAATATTTTTTTCTATATGCATGACATCAAGAAAATTTCTGTCTTATAATCAATTCCAATAATGTTATTCAAAGAAAATTGATCTCTTCTTCTAACCATAGTATCATCCCAATCGGTGTGCAGATTTTTTTTTCACTATGTTTAGTCCAAAATTTATAGCTTTGATCTATTATGTTAAAAATCAAATATTCTTCTGAATCTTCCAGATTAATTTTTCTAGAATAACAAAAACATAATCACATACAAATGATTTGATAAGGGTAATATGCATTATCTATTAAAAACTTGGTGAACTATTTAACTCCATCTTCACACTCTTTTGTCAAATGATTCTCATGCATCCATTCTCAATTCATATCCATTCTATTGGGTTCATAAAATATTCATTTTTTAAAAAAAATAAATAAATACACATAAGATATTAATTATAAAACGTTAAATTTATAGATAACTATAATAAGGGAAACCCAGTACTTAATTATTACAAATAATTTAAGTATGATTTTAATAAAATGGGTAATTTAATTTTAAAAAATAATTACTCCACTATGGTAGGCATTATAATTTTAATTCATCTAATTTTGAAAGGTATAGACAACTGTCATCCTCATCTTCTCATCTCCTGAAAATCTATCATTACATTTTATTATTTTAAACTCATCCTTTATCTCTTGTGGACATTCACTTATGTTTCTTGAAATACTCTAAGGAGTAGTCAACCATGGGATGACTACTACTCAGAGTAGTAAAAGAAACATAAAAATATGGGGGTGAGTATCAAGAAATGAATTTCAATAATAACTATCCAAGAGGTAAAGTTGATTAGGATGAAATTTTTACTTCATTCTGTTATCTAAAATGGGTAATTCCTCCCATTTTTGATAATTACACCATTGAAACTAGTTATTAACTCGTATCCTATTGAAGTTTAGTTTTGGAGGGCATGCACATTATTTTCTGTGATTCAATGGGTCTCATTGGGGACATGTTATGATATACGAATCCTTGAGACCTCTATGAATTCTATATTTATAGTAGAAACACCACTATTAATAATTTAAATCCTATAAAAAAGGCTAGTCCTAACTCTTTTAAAATGATCCATAAATTCTTTATTAAATCCTCTAAAAAATGACAATTTCATATAGGCAATTAAAGAGTAACAAGAAAACAAAATATGACTAACAAGAATAATAAACATTCATTCCATCAACTATTATATATAAAAATGTATTAATAAAACATTTCAATAAATAAAGAGTTATATCACATACATGAATGGTAATCAGAGATTCATAGGGGTGGAACCAATACTCATAGACTAAAAATGATGAATAATTAAAAATAATTTCTAATAATTATTCCAACATATATTGAATTTGATAAACTCTATCCTATTTTTTAGAACAAGTGATCTAACAAACTAAGGAATTATTACATTTAATATTAATGGTATATCAAATATTTGAAAACCTCACAAAATTATAATTTCAATTTTAATTAAAAATTGATAAGGAATGGAAAAAATAGTTTTAGGAAAAGAATATACGTAATAATGATCAAGGTTCTTAAACATCTCAAAATTTTGAATTGATAAGTTGATTCAAAAATTATGTCTAGACAGGTTGAAAATAATTTTTTTTTCAAGTAGATAGCGAGTATGAATTATAAGAAAATTTCTTTTTCATGAACATTATGGGTTCTATGGTAATTTTGGGAACATATTTAAAAATTTTATTCATAATGAGATAAATAATAATTATTTTGGAAGCTATAGAGATTTTTAAGTTAAAGGGGAGATGGACCACTCTTACAAAAATAGTTTCGATGTGTGAAAATCTGTATAAGAAAAATTTGATAATGAATTTCAGAAATTTAATGAACTCTATTGAACATGTGAAAAACTAAACTATTGTATGAAGGATTGTAAATATTTTCTAAAAACATAGATGAATATAAAGAAATAATTAGAAATGTATTATATAAAAAAGAATGTAATGTAAGAGGAATTTATTATTGATGTCACACTAAATAATTTATAAAAGAAATATCTTTTCATAATAGTTATTGGTTGTTCATCTCACATGATAGGTAAATTAATGTAATAAATGATTTTTGACAACTTCAAATGGTAATTATTATTTTATAAATGGGGTATATCTTAAGATAAATTGTTTGAATTTAAAATATGTTGAAAATAAAAGGAAATGTTATAGAATAATATTTTTTTAGAAGGATTAGAGTAAAACATACATAGTTTTGTTTAGATGCATGATGAAGGAAATGAAGTGATTTTTAAAAAGTATTAATGAGTGGGTTATCATTTCAAAGATGGATATACTTTTTACAAAGGTATAGAAAACTAGTTGAACCATATTATAAGTTTAGGTAGATAAAAATTTATGGTAATTGTGTTTGAATGTGGAAATTGATCTGTGGTAGTGAAGAATTGGTCATATTAGGTAATGAGACATTTAAAAACTAACTTAAAAATGGTGGGTTGCGATTTTTTTGATGGAAACATAAAATTAATAGATATTGTTTACTAATTAGAATGGGGAGATTGAAAATGATTAAAATAATAATTTATATATTTAAATGAAACAACCCTTGGAGTTAATTCACTATGATATATATGGACCCTCAAATTATAAATTAATGAATTGTGATAAATATTTCATTTCATCAATTTATAATTATACCCCAATCATCTGTATTTTTTAGTCATATATATATATATATATAATGATCTAAAGGGGATTAAAATTTTAAGAAGAAGTATTAAGAATGAGTTTCATTATGTGGTAATGGTGTTTATATTATATTATGGGTTTGAGTATATGACAGACCTGCTATGAGGTTATAAAAAAAATATTTATATTCCTCATTAGTACAACACTGTTTATGGCCATGATCATTACCATAAATATTTTATTTTGTATCACTCATTATTCCTATCATATTATTAAATTAATGGTATTTATAAGTTTTATTTTAAAAATGAAAAATATCATGTATTTTTGAAAATTTATGAAAATAAATAGAAATAATAAAAATATGTGAATATGAGTACAATATTATTAGAAACAATGATCAATACATATGTAATTTTCTATATATGCATTTAATGTTTTCTTAATATGTTGTCTCAAATTAATTATCACTTCATAAAAATGATTAATATCATTCACCCAGCCACCTTTGATAGTTTATCCCATTTAAGGGACTAGTGAATTAATATCACATGTGCATTAACGAAAGTATTTCTGAAGTCCAATGGTGGGAGGAATCCCTCAATTGAGTTTAATAAACCTAGGATTCCATATCCATCGGGCTGAATGAATAAAAAGAACCCCAATATTATACATGTCCAGTCGTCAATAATTCATTCCCTATATTGCCCCCAATATCTACATATTCAAGATAAATTAAGAAGGGGAAGCATTTATAAATCTATAGTGGGAGAATAAATAGTTGTGTGATGAATAAAATAAAGAATGATGATAACAAAAATGAGAATTTATATCTCCAATAATGAAATCAATGAGTGAGGAGGAGGAAAAAATAACATACATTGGATTGTAGCTTTGAATCAACCAAGAGAAAGTAGAGATATCTCCAAACCTTAAATTTATTTGAGCCTTGGATTCATTCGACCCTTGAATCATTTGAGCTTTAGATTCAAGCATTGATTTGACAATGAGGAGCGTCGAATTTAGGTGGATTTAACAAAAATCATTAGATATCACAACTGATTTGTGACTGTTTAGGGTTCATAAAATAGATCGGGACACTTTTCTCATCGCTTCAAAAAAAGATCCAACAATGATCCCTTTAATCAGCGTTAGATTAATAAGCACTGATAAAGGATTTATAATTATAATTATAAATATTTTTTTCAAATATATTTATATAATTATATATAAATTTAACAAATATATATAAATATTAATATAGTAAACATATTCATTATTTATATATATTTATTATAATTTTATAATTATTTAAACTTATAATTATTTATTTATTAGTATATAAACACTTAAAAAAGAAAAATATTTATATATTTAAATATTTATATCATTATATAAATAAAAAATAAAAATAAAAATAAATATAAAAAATATTCATTATTTAAATCATTTATTATAATTTTATAATTATTTCAATATATATAATTACATAAATGCTTTAAAAAATAATATTTATTTTTATAATTAAAATTACATAAATCTATAAATATAGTAAATATAAAATTATAAATATATTGATTTATAAATATTTATTTACAAATATATTTTTAACATTATTATTTAATATTTAATCTTAAATCCATACATGTCAAAAATGAGTGAAATTGAATGACTTAAATTGATTACACATTAAAAATATTAAAAAAATGGATAAGTTTTATTAATTAAATGTAAATTATTTAAAAAATATGGATATATATTGAAATAAAGATGAACACATATTGAAAATATTAAAATATATGAAATAATTAAATATAAATAAATAATATTAAATGAATAAATTCCTAAAAAAATAATAAAAAATAATAAAAATGTATTAATACATAACTTTAATAAAACAAGAAATAAATAAATAAAATTTACTAATTAAAGACATGATATATTATAATGAAATTCTAAAATGAATACTAAAATTTTAATAAAATACATAAATTTTAGGTACATGTGTTTCTATATAAGATTTCATTAATTACGTAAATATTTGTGTGTGTGTGTTGTATAAAAAAATGCATAAATGATGTATATATATGTGAAATAAATATAACACATGTTTGATATATGTTAAATTGAAAAATAAAATTACATTCATTTATGTCCATTACTCAATGCAATTAGTCATTATTTTTAATTCATATTAAATTTTAATTATAAACCATTCTTCACTAAATATATGAATATTTAATGTTAATCATAAATATTTTGTAATATATAAATCATATTTAAATACATTCATATATATATATCTATATCTTTAATATAGACTATTTATCAATAATATTAATAAATATTTAATTAATAAACTGTTTAATATTTTTCTTAATTTACATCATTTTAATTTATATTTATTTAATTTTCATTTTATATATATCTATATATTTAATAAATATAATTTATTTGTATTTATAATTTATATATAGTATAATCAAATTATTCATTTAATCAATAATTAATTAATTAATAAATTTTTTAATATTCTTTTAATAAACTCTTTTAGTTTTATTTATATAATTATTTCATTTTATTTAGAACATTTATCAGCACTAAAAAAGTGAAGATAATGGATCATTTTATCAGAGCTAAAAATAAAGCACCAATAATGGGTACCTTTTATCAGTAATAAAAATAAAGTGATGAAGATGGGTACCTTTTATCAATGCTAAAGAAAAGTACTGATAAATATTACCTTTTATCATCATTAAACAAAAGCGCTGATAAAGGGTATTTTTATCTGAGTATTTTTCTAGTGAAGATAAATACCAACACTGTTAAAGGTCTATTTTGCCGTAGTGTAAATTTCCTAAATAATAGCATTAACCATAACTAGTTTCTAACATTATTGACTAATGGATATCATAGAAGTTATAACGTGAAAGTAAATCCATTGCATCATATCTTTATATGTTTTGATGAGAACTATTTGTTAAATATAATTTTGGAAACAAAATTACATCAATAAGACACTAAGTTCATATTAGTTAACTATCATAATGAAATTTAGGATATAAATTTCCCAAATAAAGAAAGGTATCGGCAAGCAATACACTGTATTAATATAAGACGAAAAACATCTATTTTTATATATTAGGAGAAAGCTAGAATTTAATAAAGTTGGTGATTCAAATACAGAAGAGTTAGTACATGAAGATAAAAATATATAAGATTTAGTGGGAGGATTTTTATCAAGAGACACATACTGAATAGGAAATAAAAAACCAATTAAGGGTGTTTAAATTCACCAATTTAGGTTTTATAAAATTTAATAAGAATAATTAATCATACAAGGAAGTAGTAAATGGAATCATGTTGTGATTGGAAATTTGATTCCAAGTACCAAAATCAAGTTTCAAATTTTGGTAGTTTATCAACTTAATTCTATGTTTTTGGTGGGTATTTAAGAGGAAACCAAACATGGATGGTATCGTTCATACCAATTAGACATGATTTGTAATTTAGGGCTTATAGAAATGTCTATACATAGGCTATGATGAAACATTTTTCATAGGTTACTTTGCTAAAAGACATTAGAATTTAACTTATAATAGAAAAATTCTATGATCATGAAATCTGGAAAAGGGTTTTTAAGACAAAATTTCGTTTTTTAAGCCATATAGAAGAAGTATATATGATAAGAAAAGGATACATGACACTAAAAAATTATAATAAGGTATGCAAGTTTCAAAGATCCATTTATAGATTGAATATTATATTATGATTCTAGAATATTTATTTGATAAATCCAAAAGGAATTTAATTTTATTATGAACAGAAGTAAAAAATGTATCTATAAGAGGTTAGTCTGAGAATTATAGATTTAAATTAACGTATGTTGATAACATATAGAAAAAATATGTTTGGTATTAATGTTAATTAATATTAATAAAATATTTCTCTATGAATGACTTAATGTTTCAATCAATGTTCTAGGGAACACAATATACTAATAGATATATATGGGGTTTATTAGATCAAGTCAAATTATATACTTTTAAAAGGTATTCAAAAATTTAATATGGAATAATTCTAAAGTGAATTGTTATGTATGTCACACAGAATATAATCTATTCAAGATAATGTCTCGAGATATAGGAGAAGATTATTATGCTGAATAAATTATAAATACTTACGTGTTTGAATCCATAATATATTCCATTATATTTAATAAGATTTGATATTAATGTTTTATAAATCATTGTGGGAAAATATTGGAAATAACTAGGATAACTACATAGGGCAATAGTCATAACGTTCAAATAATGTCAAAGAGAGTACAATGGATGAGTATTTGGTAATTAGAGAAGCAAGAATACTAGTTTTCAAAAAGGATATAAGAACTATTTTTCTAATAGTTCATTGGCATTTTATTGTGGTAAGTATTTTTTAATATAATAAAATGAATCTTATCAAATATAGTGGTATCCATATCTATACAGACCAAGTCTGTTTCAACTATTGATGGAGCTTAAGAAGCAGTTTTATAATTATTTTTTCAAGATCACAGAGTTTTAAAAATACAAAAAAGTATTATCATGATTATGATAAACATAAGACTGTAGTAGTAGCCATGATATTGGTTTTATAACATAGAAAAAAGGTAAATACTCAGTGATATCACCTCTTGAAGGATTTTCTCAAAGGGGTGATGTTACAATAAGAATTATAGCCACAAAATAACATGGAAAGACAAACAAATATATCTATCCCTGACTAAATTAATTTTTATCACTTGAGAGATAACAATATATAATTAGTGGTTATATCTAGTGAAAGTGGGAGTTTTCTAGAGTTTATTCCCGAGACCCAACTGATTTTGTGCTTTTTATTACTAGAATATTTTATTACTAGAAAATTATTCACTATATTTTTGTATGATAGTTAATAATCTATATAATATTTACATGATAATTCCATTAGTGTATTTTTTACATAAATAATTCCCAATAGTTTCCCTCTATAATAAGGACCTTGATATTCTGTAAAATTATTCATAAACATATGTCTCATGGCCTTGATAAAATATGTCTAATGGGACACATATGATTTTTGAATATTAAGTGATGGATGATCATAAGACATTGAGACTTATTCTCAATAATTTTTAACATGGTAATATCTAATAAGTTAGGTTATTAGAACTAATCCTTGAATAGAAATTCCACATGTCATATATGTCATTGGATACTCCTATCATCCCATATGTGTATTGATCTTCTGTCTTTAGATTATTATTTATGTATATGGATGAAAACTAGGACAACATATGATCATAGTGAGGTATCATATTTTGAGTGCATTATAAGTAATATGACATTAATTGAATATTTTAAGAAATTAATTTTCAATTTTTAGTTAATGTAAGAAGATATATATAACACTTTTATTGACATAAAACTATATGATTAAATCCATGACTATGGTAGTTCATCAATGAGTTAATTTAAAAAATTCAAAGAAATATAAATCTATAATATCATTTGATTACACAAGTATTCACCCTTTTTGATGGGATATATAGTCAAATGAATTTTGAATATTCATATATTATTTGTGGATACTTCTATAGGAATTATAATTTAGATTCCTCACCAAAATAGTGATATGAAAAAAGATTTAATTATTTGATTAATTAAAAGAAGAATTACCAATTCAAGGTAATTATCATTTTAAATTCATTATTAATTAATTCATAAAATATCAACTCTTATTTAATCCAAAGTTTCATTTATAATGTTATTTTGGTTTATCCGTTGAAACCAATGAAAAACATTATTGCATACCACCTTGTATCCTTCTATTTCACCCTAGAACATTCACTTCTTATGAATTATACTGTATAATATAATCCATCATTGGTATTTCTGGTGTTTGTGTGGTGGAACCATGATCATTGTCTCATTCATCATTGATAACCAAAACAATTATATCTTGTTGTCTAATTCATGTTTGAGATAAGAAGGATATTATCTCAAAATTCTGGTGATAGTTATTGAGAGGTTCTCATGACCTTTATATAATTCTTGGGAGAGAATAATTTTTCACAATAATACCCACTTTGAAAAATGATAAAAATAGTTTATATACTTCGGGTTGAACAATTAGTAATTACATAAAGTCCCTTTATCTAATTTTTTATTCCAATTCAACCCCATATAAAATAATAATAATAACAAGTACAATAATAATAATAATATATTCTCATAAAATGAAATAAAATAATGAATTTACATATCATCTCTATCAGGCCCTTTACCCTAGTCCATTAATCCTTTTGACATTTTTTGAACCTTGAATAATAAAATATTTCTTTTAAATAAACAAATATCATTATATTATTTATTTAATAAATAAATATTCTATTCAATAAATCATGAATATATATTTATTTAATATTCAACACAGAAATATTCTAAACTAAATTAATTAGTTATGAAATTTATGTGATCACCACAACATGAATAATTATTATTCCACATGATGAGAATAATATTTATTCATAATATTTAATTCAAATATAATTTAATTGCGATTCTATATACATTTAGTTTTTGACACTCTATGACTCTTTCTTAGTTTCATTATAAAAAATCTCCTAAAATAAAATATCAGAATCTAGTTACACATCAAGTCAACCATTGAGAAAGAAGTTAATATCATAATGAAAATAACCTCATAATAATAATTGATATTTTATATATTCCCTTTTTCTTGATATCTTATCAAGTAGGTTAAATACTTGTTTCATCAAACTATATGATTAATTTATTATTCTTTAGTAGTCTAAAATTAGTTCATTGAGGAACAACCATGGATATAGATTTAATTAGACGATTCCATTTCAATCAAAGGGATAGAGATATTTTCATCCATTAAATTGTAATGGAAAATTGATTTATTTACTTATTCAATTAATTTAATATCACTAAGGATTAACCTAACATATCCTACCTTAATTTTATCATTTACCTACATGTTTATTTTAAATATATAAACAAACATGATTCCTGATATTGATTAATAATAATCTAATGTTTAAGGAACAATACAAACATCTCCATATAGAAATATCCAATGACACATATAACATATAGAATTTCTATTGGATGGTCCATTATTATATCCTCAATTATTGAATATTAATAAGTGTGAAATTCAAGATAAATTTTTTTACTCTCCTATAAGACCCTGATACTAGATATTGAAACATCATCCATGTCCTATCAAACATATGTTATCTAAACCGTATGACATTATCATAGAATTTCAAGGTTCTCATTATAGGGAGTAACTTTTATATCTTTTATATATGAAAAATACTCTAAGGACAATAACAAATTATTGTTTCATAGAAGAACACTCATCATTTGATAATATATTTATAAATATCATAGTAATCAAAATTATAATGTTAGTTTAATCAAGGTAATTAACTCTAAAAGTATCCCACTTGAATTAGAGGAAACTACTAAAATGTTTTAGTTCACTAGAACTCAGATAATATTCATGGTTCTATTGAGATAAACATATAATCACTATGTTTTCTATGTTCACATCCATTGATACCTTGGTTATTTATAACTCACTCCTTTGATAAAAATCCTCTGAGATGTGATAATTCATAAGTATAAACATTTTCTATTAGTATAACCTTGATTTGTTGTCTAGAACCACCGATATAATATTATCACAGTAAAGACTAGTAAAATCTTTACTATTAGGTATAAAATAAATCTCCTAGATAAAGTTGAGTTTTTAAAAACCTTATATAGTTGTATCAGAACCCACAATAAACTCATAATATACCATAGAATCAGCGACTAATGTCTTCATAGAACTCTTTTATATCAAAACCAATCTATCAAATAAAGACACATATCATTAAAATCATTATATATTATTATATTCTATTTGGAAAACAACATTTGGTTATCCCCAAACAACCAGTTCATCATCTCCTCCAAAACCAAGAATATATCGTTTGTATGAATTTGGTAATTCAATATAGTCTTTACAACCATTAAATTCAGCTTTCCTGGGTTAGTTTGATATCACCATACCTTACTCAAGGCATTTGAAACATCAAGCCTATTATATAGCATGTCATACAATATAGATTTAATCCTTAAATGAAAATGGATTCTATTTGTTCTATCTCTCTCTCTCATCATATATCTGATGAAATAATTCTTAGGGGGACATATTACCTATGACAATGGAAATAATCTTTTTTCAAATTTTTCATACATAGTCAACATGTACTTCTAGGAAAAATATTTCACTACCACTAAAAATCTTATTGACACATGGATCACATTCATTATTTATGAAATCAAAATCTCTTATGGAATTATTAAAACACTTTTTTTGGTTATTGATGATTTTTTAAAACCATAAATGGATCTCTACAACTAGTATAACCTACTAGAATCTTTGGGTGTCATTAATCATTTTGATTGTTCTATATAAAGATATTGATAAAGGTTTCCATTATGGAAATCTATTTTAATAACGATTTTACAAATCTCATAATCATGGTAAGCTATTATGAAATGTATAATTCTAATATATTCCAATATTGACACCAGTGAAAAGGTATTTTCATAGTATACGACCTAACATTTTTTAACCATTTAGAAGCCAACCATTATTTATTTGTATTGAATTTACCATACATGTCTAGATTTTTATTAATTACATATTTCAACCAACATGATATACATCAGTTGAAGGATCTACTAAATAAAAAACCTATTTATGGTATATGGATTTTGTTTTAGAACTCATGGATTCTTTCCAATTTGAAACTTTTGATCTTTTTACTACTTCTATAAATGACAGAGGGTGATTATCTTCAACTAATAATGTTCCTCCAACCTCAGTTACTAGAAAAAAACATATCTCAAGTTCTCTAAACTCTCTGGTTCTCTTACATTGTACTTATGTGTCCAGAATAATTTCTTCCACTAGGCATTGTGGAATTTTTTCTTACTACATCTTATCAATATATTTATTATCAACTTCAAATAATTATCTCTTATTATCACTATTTTTTTTATATGTGATTCATTTCTAGAAACATAGATTTTATTTCCCTAATTGGTTTTCTATCCTGAGGGATAAAATAGGTAATATACTCTTTTATCTTTGGGATATCCTATAAAGTTATGCTTCAAGTATTGTGATGGTAGTTTTTTATATATTCATATCCTTAAAAACAGAAAATATACTAATAAAAAAATTTGTGACGTAGTAGATTCATCCTATACCATAACTCATACGGAATTATGCCTTCCTATTTAGTTGTCACTTATATTATTTCTTATGATGCACCCAATATTTTGTATCACCAAAAGGATAATGAAAGAATTACATGAATCAACATTGATCTAACTATATCCAACATGGTGTATTTTTTCTATTCACTAACATTATTCCACTAATATGTATAAGGAAGTGTGAATTGAGATAGAATAATCAACACATGTATTCTAAATTTTTCCACCAGGGATGTGTGCTTTCCCTCCATTCGTAATTTATGAGCTACTTGTTGATCTAAATTCATGCATTCTAAAGGTGGTAAACATCCATCACTTTAATCAGTGATGTACAATCCTTGATCGAAATGCGATGATGGGATTCTCGTTCTTCCCTCTATGGATTTCTCTTGGATCTTGTCTCCCAGTCTAGGTCTACCTTAGAAATTTAATTCATGTTCATGAAACTCATTCCAAACACAATATCAAGGTGGACACCATTTAATTAGATTGCTTCTGTCTTGAAATGGGAGAAACATTTGGTCAAACAAGTTAGTAATGTTAGACATGTTTGGGATTTTTTGGATGTTGGGAATGTGGTACATCTAAAAAGTATTCTACATTTAAGTTGGAAGAATATCATATAAATTAATATTAGGAGAAGAACCTAAGGAAACCTATTTCATCCCTGAGGTAGTTAACATCAGGGATGTATCTATTTTGAAGCTCTTTACCTCAAACATACAATGTTTATTGTATGAGGTAGATATTTTGGAATAGTTCATGAATTTAAAATCTGGTAGGGATCGATTGGGTCCTAGGATTACCACCTTGTTGGGATAGGTGGGTCACATGTTTAATGTCTTGTGTGGATAAGTGGGTCACAAGTTTAATGTATTATTTGGAAATTTTGTTCATAGGTTTAAAATTTTTTAGGGATATGTTGTTCATTGGTTTAACATCTTGTGGGGACAAGATGGTCATAGGTTTAACATCATTTGAGGATATGTTGGTCAAAAGTTTAACATATTTTGGGGACATGTTGTTCTTAGGTTTAACGTTTTTTTGGGATAGGTTATCCATTATTTTAATGTCTGTTGAGGAAAGATTGATCATATGTTTTTGTTATTTTAGGGAAAGATGTGCAGTTAATGGTATCCCTAAAGGGGAAGATTTCAAACTTGGGATGATAGAGTGTTAGGAGTGTTGAGATTTAAACCACATGGAGATACCCCATATGTGTAGGTATATCGGGATTAAACCTTAAGGAGGGATCCTACATAACCTATTTTGGAAATTGTGATCAAAATCCACATTTTTTTATGTTGCGGTTTAAGGTCATGTGGCATGACCAGTAGATGTAGTTGAACATCATGTAGTTGTTGGAACCATGGTCTTATATGAATGATTTGGAGTATGGTTTGTGTTTGTTGTCAATCCTCAATGGAAGTTCGGATCGTGTAATAGAAAATAGATCATAACGTTCAAGCAGACAACAGCATTGAAGGTGGCACCGTTTCCCAGTGTTTGCCAAATTTTTGGGGTCCAAAATTTGGAAGTTGGTGAGCATCGTGAAAATAGGATTTCAATGAATATCATAATTAAATATAGAAATGGCATGAATTTTGCGAAGAGTGGCTTAATGGTTTGGAATTTTCGAAGATCAAAAGTATGGAGGCAGTGATTCTTCACGATTACGTCAAAGCTTCACGAACGGAAGAGGATGAAGAGCATCGCGGTGATGAAGAGCTTTGCGAGGGAACTTCGCAGCGAAGGCGCGGAGGAAATGATGGAACGTTCCGCGATTATGATGATCTCCACGAACGGAGAATTTCCGTAGTGCTTCGCGATTTTGAGAGAATTTCGGAGGGAACTTCGAAGCTTCGCGATTTGAGATGACATGGTGCTGACTTCACGCGGAAGGGTCGAGGGTCGGTGGAATCGCCTATAAATAGAGGCCGACCCCCTCAAGAGAAGTAGAGAGATTTTTAGAGAAAATCATTTGCTCTTGGTTCTCAAAGGTCACTCACGAAGGCAGTGTGCTTCGCGAAAGAGGAGCTTCGCGGTGGCTATTCTAGCTCTGCGAAAGTCGTGCGCCCCGCATTGGCTCAGTGAGATTCGCGAAGAGGCAGGAGCTCCACAACATCCAAGCATTGAGAAGGCTGGAGCATCTCTAGAGTGCTTCGCGATTAAGCTTCGTGAAAAGGCAGGGACTCCGTGAAGGCTTGTTTGAGCTTTGAAAAATTGGGAGCCTTGCGAAGTAGGGTACTTTGTGAAGGCCCTTTCCAAAGGTTGTTTGCCCAGTGGACAAGGGAAAAGGGGGTATTCATCAGTGGAAGAAATTTGTACTTTAACAGAGCATCAACTTAGGACTTTGATGCAAGCAAAGTGTCATGCTGAACAGGAGACAAAGACCTTCATGTCTATCTATTGAAGAGTCCTTCACATCTATAAACTGAGTGAGACTTAACCAACGCCAGTGAGCCAGGGGGAGTCAACGGGAGTGACCTGAGGGACGTAGTGAGCTATCCCTGAACTTTTGTAATGGAAGTGAGCTTGGGACAGAGTGAATGTACCCGAACCTTTCCAATCTATAGCTAGTGAAGCATAGTGGATTTAGATACGACCGACAACCTGTCGGTGTATGCTCCTTGGACGTAGCCCTTAGTGGTGAACCATGTAAAAAATAGTTGTGTCATCTCTCTGGATGTGAATGTTTCATTGCTGATCATATCCATCATATAGATTTAAGTAGGTCCTACCAACGTGGGAACAAGATCCACAAATTTAATAAGAAAAAGTCGACACCCTGTTTCACCCCTCCCCTCTCAGGGTGTCCCGGGGTCCTACAAGTGGTATCAGAGGGAGGTTGGTGTTGAATCTATCCTTTATCGCCATGGAGAATGCAGTCAATGTTAGAGGGAGTCCCTCCCTTCGATGGAAATAATTTTCAGATCTGGAAGAACATGATGAGATCTCATCTAAGATAACTTGGAATGGAAGTATTGTTTTCTACTATGCAAGGAATACAAGTCACTGAACCAATAGGCCTGGCTATGACTGACACAGACAAGAAAATTCTTGATGTAGATGCTAAAGCACAAAATGCACTCACCGCAGCTCTTTCTGATCAGATCTATCTAATGGTGATGAGTTTCACTTCAGAAAAGACTTTGTGGGGTAAACTTGAAAACATTTATGAAGGAGATAGCAAGGTAATGGAGGAAAAACATCAGGTTTTACACAACAGGTTTGACGATCTAAATATGCATCCTAATGAGAATGCAGATTCATTTATTAATCGAATTACTGAAGTAGTGGGAGCAATTCGAGGTCTTGGAGAAGAAATCAAAGACATTGATATCGTAAAGAAAATCGTGAGAAGACTTCCTCCCATGTACAATGGAAAGGTGTCAGCCCTTGAAGAAATAGATCTATCTAAACTATATCTAGATTATTTGTTAACTAGTTTAGTGGCATATGAGATGAGAGTCAAACCCGAAGATGCCACGAATCACGTGGGAAAGGAAATGGCATTCAAATCCATGGACAAACTGAAAATTTCATAAGATAGTGGTGGTGAAGATGATGAAGATAAAGAAATTCTTTCCCTCATCACCAAGAAGTTGAAAAAGGGAAAAGGTAAATTTAGAGGTAAGCTACCTCTAAATTGTTTCCATTGTGGAAGAGTTGGGCACATTGCCTCTCAGTGCCAAAGAAAGTTAAATGATGATGAGAGTGAAGATGAAGACATTGAGAAGCCTCGGAAAAGGTTTTTCAACAAGGGTGACTTCAAATCTGGAAAGAAAATGCAGAGGAAGAGTTTTGTCTGTGAAGAAGAAGATGATGATATTGAATTTTTTGAGGAAGAAGAACCAGAATTTAAAACCGGAAACCATGCTTCCATGATGTCTACCACTGAAATATCAGAATCCTAAATCAATAAAGGCATAGATAATCAGACTACTGCTATTGGTAATCCAAAGATTCAAATTAAGGATGCATTCTCCAAGCTTGAGAGTAAATGTAAGAGATGTAATAAGTGGAAGGAAATGGTGGAAGAATCATTAGAATATGTTGATGAACTTGAATAAGAAAATGAACGTCTGGAAGAATTTCTGAACATTCAGTCTCAAATCCTTGAAAGCAATGATGATGTAGTGGATCTAAAGCTGAGAATTGAAGAGTAGGGAAAGGTCATCAATGAACTCACGTCAAGACTAGAAGAAAATTCCAAGACTACTGAGGGTCTTGAGGAGGAAGTTGTTACTATTAGGAGTAAACTTGAGACTGAATCATTTCCCAAAGAATCAAGGAAGAAAATACCGCTTAGAAGATTCTCAGATGCAGAATTACTGGCAAGATCCAAGTGTGCTTCAGATGGGGTTGAAAAAATATTCAGCGTTCAAAGACCCGCCTGCATGGGAAAGAGTGGAATTGGCTGTGAAGCTGAGACATCAACTTCTGGAAATAAAGAGAGCCAAAAAAGACAATGAAGGTTGAACATGTTAAAACATTTCCTGAAGTGCTGAAAAAGAAACCCTCAATCCAAACTAGAAGGAGAACTGACAATTATCCTCAAACATTCCAAAATGATAGGTTGTTCAACTATTCTCCCAAGGATGAAGGTATGCGGAGAAATTCAGGTGAGAAGACATTCCCTCTCATGAAGTGTCAGTTCTGTGGCTATCTGGTCCATACTATGTCATATTACGAAGAGGAAAGGAGCTACTTGAATGGAGAAGATCTGGGAAGTCAACAAAGGAGACTGATTTCATATCCTCCATCTTATAGAAGAAATAACTTCTATAGTTACTGTGTTAATAGTTCTAACTTTGGTCATAAAGCTATGTATTGCAGGCAGCGGAACGACAGGAGAAATTCATACAACACTCAAAGACGGGACAATGTTCATCCCCTTGATGATGTTGTTCTCACAAATAGTTTTTCCCCTCTGTAAGAAGATTATGGGTATGGAGAATCAGATTTTGTGGAAGAAAGTATTAAAAGTCCACCGGTATCCTATGCTCAATCCAATATCTCATGGAAAGAGAAGAAGAAGATCAAGAAATCCATTCTTGCAGAAGTAGCACTCAAAGCTACAAAGAGAAGCAGCACCTAGATCCTAGATAGTGGATTCTCTTCCCATATGATGGGAAATGTTGACCTTTTGATGAACATTGAAAATAAGGTTGATTGAACAGTACGGTTGGTAATGATGGTGCTTTGAAGATTAAAGGCAGTTGGAATACTGCTCTCGCCAACGGGGAGCTGAAGAAGACTGAGGTTCTTTACTTGGATGGTATACGCCACAATATCCTTAGTGTAAGTCAAATCTATGACTCAGGTCTCATAGTAACCTTCAATCAAAAACGCTGCACTATAAAAGGAAAAACGGGAAATTCTCTTATGAAAGGATGTAGAACAGATGGAAACTTATATCGAGTTGACAGCAAAGTGAACTCTTGCTATTTTTTGTTGAAGAAGAAAACAATTTATGGCATTGAAGGCTAGGGCACATTAACCAACAAGACATGGAAAAGATATCTGTGCTGAAGATAGTCATGGATATTCCCATTCTAAAATGCAAACGGGAAAAGTCTTGTGATGCTTGTATTCGTGGGAAACTGGTTTGTAGTTTGTATCGGCCATAGAAGAAAAGCAAATCACATCTTCTTGATCTCATTCATACAGACGTATGTGGCCCAATAAATGTTGCTGGAACCTATGGAGAAAGGTACTTTGTCCTTTTCAAGGATGATTATAGTAGAATGGCTTCTGTAATGGTGATCCACAGGAAGCGACAAGAATTTGATTTGATGAAAACTTATCAACGGATTGCCGAGAATGATACTGGACAGACAATAAAAGTCCTGCGATCTAAGAATGGAGGGGAATACACATCCATCGAGTTTGAAAATTACTTAGAAAAACATGGAATACAGCATGAGGTAGCTGCTGTAAGATCTCTGCAACAAAATGGAGTTGTTGAGCGCCGGAATTTACATGTCAACAATATGGCTAGGACTATGCTGATTGAGAGTGGTATCTCTCGCCATTACTGGAAGGAAGCTGTTGACGCTGCAGTGCACATGCAGAATCGAACAGGGATTTATATGGTAGAAATTAAAACACCATACGAATTGTGGCATGGAAGGAAGCCTTCATTGAAATACTTTTTTGTTTTTGGAAGAAAATATTTCATCCGGATTAAAGAAGGAAACCAAGGAAAGTATGGTGAAAATGCTGATAAAGTAATTTTACTTGGGTATCCAATGAACAAAAAACCTTACAAGTGTTTTAATAAATTCTTGGGGAGGATTGTCAAAAGCAATGATGTTAAGATAATTGAAGGAAAAACTCCAAATGATTTAAATAGTACCTATGCTGATGAGATAGAAGATGAGAAGGAATGTGAACATGGAATAAATACAAATACAGAAATTGAGGAAGGTGAACAAAACACTCAGGGGTCACATCATGATGATGACTCAGACGAAGAATCTGAAGTGGAAATCATGGATAGAGAGAATGCGACTGACCCTCATAAGAAAAATCGAAGAGCAGAAATTGGTCCATCTAACATAATTGGTGATAGTAATGCACCTACATAGACAAGGAGGATGAGGAATAACACACCATCTTCATTTCTGTCAGTCGTGGAGCCATCCACATTTAAAGAAGTTGCAAAGGATGAATCCTGGGTGAAAGCCATGAATGAAGAGTTAGATCAGATTAACAATAATCAAACATGGGATCTGGTCCAGATACCCAAAGGTCACAATGTGATTGGAACAAAATGGATATTCAAGAACAAGTTTGATGAACATGGAAGTGATATCAGAAACAAGGCTCGACTGGTATGTAAAGGGTATTCTCAGATTGAAGGAGTTGATGTTGAATAAACCATTGCTCCAGTGGCTACATTGGAGTCAATCAGATTATTCCTTTCCATGTATTTCCAAAGATGATATAAAGTATATCAAATGGATGTCAAGACAACATTCTTAAATGGTGTTCTCGAAGAAGAAGTATACATTGAACAACCAGTGGTTTTTCTTCTTAGTGCTGATGAATCAAAGGTCTGCAAGCTGAAGAAAGCACATTATGGCTTGAAACAGGCACCATGGCCATGGTACTCTAGACTATATTCTTATCTCAAGAAGCTGGAATTCAAAATAGGAGGAGTACATCACAATCTCTTTGTGAATAATTCTCCCAAAGATCAGTTCATGGTTCTCGTTTACGTCGACGACATTATATTTGGTGGCAGCAGAGAGAAATTAGTGGATGAATTTTCCAATCATATGAAATCAGAATTTGAAATGTCAATGATTTGAGAGCTCACATATTTCTTGGGACTACAGGTGACTCAAAGGAAATACTACACTTTTATCTCTCAAGAAAAGTATGAAAGAGAGCTCTTGAAGAAGTTAAATATGCAAGACTCCAAACCAATTTCAACTCTGATTGTAGTTGGAACCAAACTTGGGAAGCATGAGGCTGGGAAATCTATAGATCCCACCATTTAACTGAGAATTATTGGGAGCCTACTATACCTGATAGCAAAACAGCCAGATATTATCTTTTCCACATGTCGTGTAGCCCGCTTTCAGTGTAATCCAAAGGAGGACCATTTGGCTGTAGTAAAAAGAATCATGAGGTATATTCAAGGTACTCAAAATTATGGATTATACTTTTCTACAGGAAGGGACTGTGAATTATCATCATTTTCAGATACTGACTGGGCAGGCGATGTTGTGGACAGAAAATCCACCAGTAGTGGAGCATTCTTTATTGGTAATAACTGTGTCAGCTGGTTGAGAAAGAAACAAGAAATTACCTCTCTTAGTATTGCTGAAGCTGAGTATATATCCGCCACAAAGGAATGCACTCAACTGCTATGGATAAATCAACAATTAACAGATATTGGTGATGAGGTAAAGCAACCAATGGTAATTTACTGTGATAAAAAAAAGTGCAATTGATCTCACAAAGAATCCTATTCATCATTCTCGTACAAAAAATATTGAAATCAGGTATCACATTATCAAAGAAAAAGTTGAGAAAGGGATGATTAGAATGGATGATGTGGGAACTGATGAGCAAGTAGCTGATATCCTGATGATACCACTGTCAGCAGCTGTGTTTGAAAAGCATCGGTTGAACCTCGGTGTTCAAACACCTCCTATTGCATATGGAGGTTCCGAAAATCCCCTCTCATCGTTTGTGATAACTGTTTTTATCTGTTTATGGCTATGATGCAGGTTTATGGGGGAGATACTATCCAGGGGGAGTATGGTTTGAGATGATTGTTGAACAAATTACTGGTCTTTGGATTAATTGTCAATGGGGGAGAAAGGTGAAAGGAATAAATTCAGGCATCTTTTGTGATGACAAGGAAAACAGTGGTACCCAATTCAAGCCTCCTCTCTTGTTTTCTGCACCGAGCATTTCTCACGTAGACTTAGAGTGATGGATGAGTTGATTCCTGCGTTTTTGGTTTTCACATGGATGTAGATCTATTGAATTTACTTTCTGATTGCCAACAAACCCAAAGGGGGATATTGTTGTAACCATGGTCTTCTATGCATGATTTGGAGTATGGTTTGTGTTTGTTGTCAATCCTCAGTGGATGTTTGGATAGTGTACTAGAAAGGAGATCATACCGTTCAAGCAGACAATGGTATTGAAGGTGGCGTCGTTTCCCAATGTTTTCCATATTATTGGGGTCCAAAATTTGGAAGTTGCTGAGCATCACGAAAATAGGATTTCAATGAAAAGCATAATTAAATATGGAAATGGCATGAATTTCGCGAAGAGTGGCTTAATGGATTGGAATTCACGAAGACCAGAAGTATGGAGGTGGTGATTCTTCGTGATTAAATCAAAGCTTCGTGAATGCCAGAGGATGAAGAGCATCACGACGATGGAGAGCTTTGGTAGGGAACTTCGTGGCGAAGGTGCGAAGGAAATGACAGAACGTTCCGCGATTACGACGAGCTCCGCGAACGGAGAATTTCCATAGTGCTTTGCGATTTTGAGAGAATTTCGGCGGGAACTTCGGAGCATTGAGATTTGAGATGATGAGGAGTTGACTTCATGCAGAAGGGTCGAGGGTCGGCGGAATCGTCTATAAATAGAGGTCGACCCCCTCAAGAGAAGTAGATACAATTTCAGAGAAAATCCTTTGCTCTCGGTTCGCATAGGTCACTCACGAAGGCAGTGTGCTTTGCGAAAGAGGAGCTTCGCAGCAGCTATTCTAGCTCAGCGAAAGTCGTGCGCCCCGCATTGGCTCAGTGAGCTTCGCGAAGAGGCAGGAGCTCCGCGACAACCAAGTATTGTGAAGGCTGGAGCATCAATAGAGTGCTTCGCGATTGAGCTTCGCATAAAGACAAGGACTCCGCGAAGACTTGTTTGAGCTTTGCAAAATTGGGAGCCTTGCGATGTAGGGTACTTTGTGAAGGCCCTTTCCAAAGGTTGTTTTCCCAGTAGACAGGAGAAAATGAGGTATTCATCAGTGGATAGAATTTGGACTTTCACAGAGAATCAACTCAGGACTCTTATGCAAGTAAAGTCTCATGCTGAACAGGAGACAAAGACCTTCATGTCTATCTATTGAAGATACCTTCACGTCTATAAACTGAGTGAGACTTCACCAACGGTAGTGAGCCAGGGGAGTCAACGGGAGTGACCCGAGGGACCTAGTGAGCTATCCCTGAACTTTTGTAAAGGCAGAGAGCCTGGGACAGAGTGACTGTACCCGAACCTTTGTAATCTACAGCTAGTGAAGCATAGTGGATTTAGGTACGACCGACAACCTTTCGGCGTATGCTCCTTGTACGTAGCCCTTGTGGTGAACCAAGTAAAAATAGCTGTGTCATCTCTCTTCATGTGAATGTTTCATTTCTGATCATATCTGTCATACAAATTTAAGTTGTTCCTACCAACGTGGGAACAAGATCCACAACTTTAAGAAGAAAAGGTTGACACCCTGATTCACCCCTCCCCTCTCAGGGTGTCCCGGGGTCCTACAGTAGTAATGAAACTCATGTCAGGAATGGAGAATCAATGAGGGATGGTGTGGGGTTTACACATAACAGCTACATGGGGGTGCTGGTTGAAGGGTGACATCACAAGGAAGGGGAGGAGTGGTATCCCGTAATGATCATACATGGGGTATCTCATGCACATCACATAAGGTAAGGCTATATTTTATCATCATGTATTGAGAAAATTGTCATGATGTTTTACATCATATGACTAGGATTTATAGATAGAAAGGTTTACGTCATGACAATTGGATGCAGGGGGTCTATAACCCAGGAAACCATTTCTAGGTAGTATAAGAAGATACAAAAAAATGACTCTATGTTAAGAAGATTTATTAGTTTCCCTTGATGATTCCATATTTTGGGATTATGTGTCTACTAATAATGCATCTCTAGGTAGGGAATGGTGCAAAAACTTATGTGAAGGAGTTTTAATCATGGATCCTGATGTTAGGGTTCCTATTTTTATGTAAAAATGATATTAGGGTACCTGTTATTAAGATAAAAATGTAAGGTGATTTCATAATTAATTCTTAAAGAAAATGGTGTGGACAAAAGGGTTTATAATTCTAGTTTCATGGGAATTTTGGGTGTAGGTGAACCAGTTTTGGCTGGGTGCGGGGGCCCTGGGAACTCAACTTTCCGGAAAGGGTGTTAGATGAAAGGATGCACCATAGGGAGTCCTAGTGTATGAATTTCGTAAAGTTTTTGGCTTTAAAAAAATTATGGAATTCAAAACTAATAGGGGTATCATTCAATGGAATGTTTCAAGAAATAGGGCGACCCTACCTTTTGGTTCCCAAGGGGTTTGCTTCATGAAGGATAATTATCTCACCAAACCAAAAGATCCATAAATGGATTTATTCTTTTGTGAAGGTTATGTAAATTCATGAAATATATATCTACCATGGCATGAGGTTCTCCAAAACCCATTGGAGGTTGATTCATGAAATATTGGTACCTTTTTAAATGCATCTCTTATCTTGCTTGTGTAGGTTTTGAGTTTCAAAAATTCAGAATTTTTCTTAAAAGATTAAAGGTCACATGTACCCATTAAAATAATGACATGTTGAGGCATTTATAGGGCCAGTGTATGGGAGGGCATTGATTTTGGGAAATATAGAGTTTTTAGTGGAATATTATGATTTTCATGAAGGAAGTGGTTTTATGTGAACACGCATATGCGTATAAAGATTACCGCCTCTTTGTCCATGTGTCAATGAAACTTCTGTGAATCGATGTTACTTTGTAAAAAGGTTACTACCTCATTATTCATATGGATGAATATTTTTTTATGCCATAAATATTTGTGAAGGTTTTTACCTTTGCAAACCCAGACACTTAAGTTTATTTTTTGGGTCGTTTGGACCAAATTTTCTTTGAACTGTCCATGTCTTCCTCAACCTCTCCCATGATATGTGTATTTTGGCATAAAAAATGCCACTACAGGGAATTTGATCAGAAGAGGGAGAGGAGGGTTGGATTTAGACAAAAAAACAAAAAAGGATATTTTCATGCTACGTTAGGGAAACAAGGTCTAACCCAAATCCTATAAATAAAGGAGGGAGTCATTAAGGTGACTATGAGAATCATGGAATGATATACTAGTGATCACTTATCATGAAACATAGAAAATTCATAGCTGATTTGTGATATCAATCCTCACTTCTCATTAACCACTATTATTCTGTAAACCATAGCTTTGTGAATAGAATTTCATGATCTAGAGAAATTTCATTAACTTGACCTTCATGAACAGATCTTTGAAAACCGTTTTCAAAAAGTTTATAAGTCTTTCATAAAATAGATATCAAAGGTTATAAATCCTTCACCAATCAATGAAGGTAGATGGATGGAAACCTCATTATTGGGAGAGATCTTCAAGAGTTAGTCAAATTATGACATACTCACTAAATTACAAAATAATTATTATCTATAAAACAAATTGTACAAGAGGCTATCATTTGATGGTTTTATCCTGAGGGATGATTTTTTTATCCCCAGTTCTGATCAGGATGAGTCCACCTACTAGTTCAAGAGTACACTTTGATTGTACTAGTTGCATAGGGTAGTTAGAGGTCACATTATGAAGGGACAAGAATATCTTACCACTCATAACACGTAGAACGAAATGAAAAATATCAATGAGGAGGGGTTGGAGTTACATGATTCTCTCCCCTCAATATGAGAGCATTCACAAGGTGGGTTTGATGGACCATATCAAAGGTTGGATCGAATAATGGGAACTATGACAAGGTTAAAACTTTATGGATGAATAGTCCTAGTTATACTGGGTATTCCAATCCTATTATTAATTTAAGGTGGTGATAAATTGGGTTGGTCTTTACAAAGTGGCATGTACCTCATAGTTCCATGTTTACCATCAGCATGACACCATTCCAGATATGTTGAGAAGGTGGTCACCGAGGACCAACATGTTTCACCTATATAATAGGGAGGTCAACATTGTTTTCTAGAAAGTCTACAACATAGGGGGGATCCACTTCTATGGAGAGATATATAATGAGTCTCTCCAAAATGAGGATGTTCCAAGATGCCCATGAGTAGAATATAGTGATCGAATGGGCTTTGTTTCACTTTTTATAGGGTAAGTGTGAAAAATAATAAGGGATAAAGGATATCCCCTTCAAAAAATGGTTTAGTTATTTCTTGAATGAGTCGATAGTCAAGCTATTGGGGAGGCCACTACAATTTAAAAAGGCAAGGATGCATGAAAAAGATAATTCATATTGGAGGATATTAGAGGTGAGACAGTGGAATGTGTGGGGATATAGTGTGAGTCCCAAGGCTACCTTATTCAAGATGGTTGGTTTTATTAACACACTAATTAGTGGGTGGATTTTTTAGTTTGTGATGTGCACATGGGTGAATGCCTAAGAACCCTCATTATGGTGAAGATGTGGAAACGAATCAACATAGCAGTACCAATTTTAGGGAAGATGTACATGGTGTTGCGCCACAACATTTATCATAACCCTTACATATGTATAGTCACTTCCACTTACTATGAAATTGGATCACTACACACATGGTGGAATATTAAAAGTAAAACCCCATATCCCCTCCCAATATAAATTTCTTACCATTGGTCCTCAATATCATTGGGATCCAGCCTCTTAATAAGGGATCCATGGATGTGTTGGCGAGGATCAGGATATAAAAAAATTGTTTTCATATGATTCACCTTATCACAAGAACATGGAATAGTAATGGCATTTGAACTATTGAGTAGCGGTCATACCTATTTTCCTTTAACGTAATGGTATTAGTGGATAAAGTATATTTCAAGGTCATCTGCAAATCATACACCCCACATTAGTTTGTGAGGTAGTTCTGGTGGCTCAAGCAGATCACCCCAAAGGAATACACGAGGGTATATAGAGAACACCACACTTAGGTTCTCAAGAAAATATGGTACATGTCTGTAACTAAATATTGAAGGAGGCAAAATGATTTTCCACCGTTCAACACTATGTATAGGATCATCCATGAATATGCACTGAGTTTTTAGAGTGTGTAACTTGGGGATATGTTGAGGTAGTGAGAATCTCAAGATGATGAGGAAGGTGGGACCCCAAAAACACAAGGATGAGGAAGAGTGGCAAGAAGGGAAAGTCGTAGAGGGGAATTTGGTCTAGTCAGAAGAGAAACAATCATAGATTTAAAAATTCCTAGTCCTACACAGGCATGAGATATAGGTAGGGAGAAAAAATAGGCTCAACACTCTATGGAAAGTGGCTATGAGGGAAAGGTATACCCTCTCATGTAGTTATAAGAGAATGCATCCATGATCTAGGGAAGTGACTGCGTCACCTAGATGTTCACAATGATGCTGTTTTCCCGGACATCGAGGTGATTTGAGGGATCCACTGACCAATCACCTATCTCTATGGGGTATAGAAACATCTAAATATTTATAGGATATTCATAATTAGTTTGGGTCACTTATGTGAATCTTTCCATGTACCCAAGCTTAGTAGGGGAGATTCATGGTTGGTTTGGAATATTGGGTCCACTCTCATGGTGTTGTGCATCCCCTGACCAGTCGAGTGAATGTGTTTCTAGGCATGTCTTCTCCCATGTATCTCTCATTTGGTGATCTAGTTGTACACACATCTCTTCAACAGAGGTTGATGGAGGAAACCTGGTGAAGTGATGTCTATTAGTAATCCTATGGGGGTAGAGATATCATCATTTATTAAGTAAATATTATGATATTATGTATCTCGGGTATTAAGAAATCCCTAATATTTCTTTCTAAATCCAATTTACATATATTGGAATCATCATGAATAGAGGAGGGGGATGGTTCATGATGAACCTCAGGTATAGGATGAGGGATCCCCAAACCTTGAGGGGGCGGGCATAGGGACTCTACCCAATAATGTGGTCATAAGTGGCCAAAATTCAATTGACATGGTGTTTGAAACTAGGTTGACAAATCAACAGTCCTAAGAACAACCCAGTAACCCTTTTTTCCTCATATGGTTTCAAAGATTCACTATTGAAAATGTGCTAACTCATTTATTTTATTTTTCTGTAGATCATCATATCCATCCATGGGGAAACTTATGATAGCTTGGGCACTGGCTCTTGGGGGAATTTAATCATTAGGGGGATTTCCCATAGACCTTTTCAGGTTTTTGGTCAAACTTTACTTCTCTTGTAACCCTTCTTACCTTTCAACCCATTTTTTTGTATCCCCATATGTTTCACTCAGTTAAAACCATA
This sequence comes from Viscum album, assembly GCA_963277665.1. NCBI lineage: Eukaryota > Viridiplantae > Streptophyta > Magnoliopsida > Santalales > Viscaceae > Viscum > Viscum album. The sequence goes on from OY728139.1 coordinate 1,257,065,402, forward strand.
CTTTAAATTTTTAGTTTAAACCATTTTTGGGGCTTGTCCATCAGTGCTGATGGTCGAGTCCATTTGGTCTGAAGTCGGGGCAGTGACGGTGGGTGCTTATGTCCCAACATAGATGTCCACCAAGTTTACGGTTATTATGCCAACCAATGATTTGTCATAGGAGGAAGATGATAAGAGAGGGGCCTCAATAAAGAGGGTTGAAATAGTTCCCTCGATATATATGGTTTAGGAGGATATAATTATAATTTTATACCTTTCATGTGGAATTTTTGGTGGCCAGGAATTCCACTATAGGTGAAGTGTCTGGTGAGAATGCATTTTCCCTAGACCTAATGCTTAGATCTCCCAAGGAAATGGTTGTAGATGACCCTACAACTAATGTGTTTGTATTATTACCATGATGAAATCATATTACACATGATGAATTAAAGTACTTAGGATTATAAATTACCAATTATAATCAAATCAAATAATACAAGGTGTGGAGGAGTGTACAAAATTTCATCACTCGCACTCCATGAGTTGATCTGCTAAACTAGGTGGGATATCTCTTCTATTGGTTAGACATATCATAGAATGGTGAGGTGGATTCTAGTTTCCTCTATAAAATTGATTAGGATTTTCTCAATTAATAGGAACATTCCAAGTGGATGAAGATTGATGTCTCCCGACATAACAAGAAGGCTTAGGGTACCCAGGCGCTATACAAATTTGAGGAGGAAATTTTTCATATAGTAGAATAGGTGAAAGAGTAATCAATGGGCTTCACTACTTAATATTAGTTCATCAGCCAATTGAGGGCTCAGTTGGTGTGAGATGAGGCTAGACCATGAGAGGCATAATCTTTAGTGGTCAATTACCAATCTGAGTAGGATTGGGTAAAAATTAGGGCCAAATAAGTTCAGCCTACCACTGAGGAGGAGGCAACGAATTTGGTGGAGTGGTATTGGATGTTTAAGGCTACCCAACAGAGGATGGATGGGCTCAAGCGCTTGGTTACTAGGGTTGGATCTTAGGAAAATTTATTTTAGTTTGGAAATTAATGAAAGGATCTGATATCTAGATGATTCTACTCAAACTTTTGTAATGGCTTTTTTCAATTTATCATAGACATAAATGTGTTCGTTTTGATGAATCTCTTATCATATTGATACAAAAACCAACAATAAATATCTATTCCCACATGATTCACACTCAGTGTGGGAAATAAGAGAAAAATATATTATTGATCATTTATATGAGAGTTCAAGATAGGATCTAGAAACTCAGAGTCTAAATTTTTTTTGACCTCAAGGAGTATCCAAACCGAGAAAAGTTTGGATAGAATGTAAGAATTTATACATAACCCATTTGTTGTTTCAATGTGTACTAGTGCAAAAATGGGGTAATTCTAGAGGAATTTAATAAAACCCAAATAAAAGGGATTGATTAAGGGAATAAATAAATATTCCTAGTATCTATAACACAAAATGCAGTGGGGGGACATGATGATGGAGGATAAATACTAGCCATATTATAGATACAAATTCTATTATCATTTTATTGAGGATGCGGAAAAAATTAGAACCTATTTATATTTCTTATATGATGTGTTTTTTCAAAATAAATAAATTTTTTTGTTTTTATCCATTCAAGGAGTACCTTACACGTAGAAGATCCCTATGAAAACATGCACATAGATTATGGTCGTGATTCTTGGATTTGGACACATAGTTTAAGATCATAGTGTTCAATCCATATTATCAACCATGTATCTTAGACATTCTTACAGAAATTATTCCAAAAATCATAATCCATGGTGAGTCATGATCGATGTGAGAAACAAGGATTGGTATATAATTCCCATTGTTTTTAGTGGGTGAACACAGTAAGGGGACGAGGTGACCGACCAAAGGGAGTCCTACGAGGGTAGATCATGACTTCAAAGACCTAGATTGTAAAAGGGTAATTACTGATGGGAGGGGAATAACTTTTGACCATGTTGTAAGAATTGATTCTACACCCACATTGATAAATTATGGGGTGAAAAAATATGGGATCAACCATTTACTGAGTAAAAATAAATGAGAATTGCTATTTCCTTCAGACGATCCTTTGAGACATGATCGTAGGACGGTAGGTGATCCAGTGTGTCCATGCACCATTACCATTAGGGAACCTATTAAGATCAATAAGATGATTATTATCCCAATATAAGAAATAACTAAGTGTAGTTATAGAGGCAGGGGACTTCCTAAAGGGGATGTTGAGTGCCCTAGGTTCTATCCTGCCATGTGCTTAAATTCACTTGACAATAACATGGGTAGGAAAGGATCAATATGTCCCTAGAGGGGGAATACCTTGAAATGATTTGGTGGTAGGGATATACCTATGATAAGATATCTGGGAATCACTATATATCCCACGGTAATATGAATCAAGCCAGACATAGTTCTAGAATGAAGCATGGTAGGAGACCAACAGTGGAGGGGTAACGTCCTCTCTAGTGGGGGAATCAAATCATCTCATACATGTCATATGAGGCATCCTATGTTCATAACATAGGGTAAGGATATAGATTAACATCACATCCTAAGAAATATTTTTTGGTTCATCTCATATTTTTCATATGAGGCATCCCTCTTTTATATGGAGTGAGGTTACAATTTAATGCTTTGTGATGAGGATGTTTTTTTTTTCATCTCATATTTGTTATATGAGGAATCTCAATTTATAAAAAGTAAGTATAATGTTTGAAATAATCTGATGAGTATTTTGGTTTTTTTATTTAGATTCATATGTCTCAAACTATGTCTCATACTAGTTTATTGTCTTGGATCTCATATTACACAAAATAGGCCTTTAACTATGTCAAATTTGGCCTTCATCAGCAAAAATATCACTAAATTTCAGAGCAACATTAAAATACCATGGATTAATTAGTCTTTTAATAGTTCTCTTAGAAGCACTAATAAAAGGGCATATTACATTGTGCTGCTAAATTTACAGAATACCGTAGTACCAAAAATAGTACAGGTACAATTCATATAGCACCGAAATCAATAGATAGGTAAAATACAGATTCGAAATGAAATAAAATTTATAACAAAAGTTAAAGAAAAAACAATATATTTTAGACATTTAAAACATTGGTTTATAAAATGACAAGTGGAAATACAAATTTGAATAGATATTAAAAAACAACAATGTTCCTTTTTTTGGCCCATAACCCCCTCTCATGCTATTTCTGAATAAACCATCCCATATAGAGAAGAAGAATTCACCTATATAATAAAAAAATATTATTTTAGTAATACTATAAATAAATGAATAAGTGTTAATTTTGAACTAAAATTTGATTCATACTTGTAATACTATGTATCAGATTGAGTTTGTGGTTGATTCTTGCATGTATCCTCATTTCATGTTCTTCTTCAAGCATTATCAACATGAAAATTAAAAAAATAACTATAGTAAAAAATGATAAATAAATTAATTAAGTAATATGATATAAAATTATGAGAAAAAAAATCTAAGCTCGTTTTCTTACTTTTGGAGATATGATACACATTTACAACTAAAATAGAACTTATATATTGAAAACACAAACATGGAGTCATACCGGTCACACCATATGTCAAATTGAGGTGCATCTGATTTTACACATCCCAAATGACTTATGGATCATTTCTCTAAATTATCAAGACAATACCAATGATTTTTAGCTATTTTTAGTATGTCACTTATGTTTTTTTACTAAAATTTCATTTGAAACTAAAAACATGTACTTTGAGTCATATCGGTAGCATCGTGTGTTGATTTGATTTGAGATCGATTATTGCAAATAAGAATGTTTTATGAATAATTTTCATTAATTATCAAGATAGTCTGAGCATGTTTTCCCTATTTTTAGTGAGTTGCACTTTTGAACTAAAATATCAATTTTAAATTGATAATAAGTACTTTGAGTAATATCTAGAACATCATGCATACGATTGAGGTAATCATAATTCCTAAATATCACAAATGACTTATATATTGTTTTACTAAAGTATCAAAACAATCAAATTGAATTTTATCAGTTTTGAGAATGTTATTTATCTTTTCCATTGAAATTAATTTCAACATTAAATAAAAACATGAAATTTAAGTCATACAAGTCACATTGTGCATCATATTGAGATGATGGTGATTTATACACATAAAACATTACTTATGAACCATTTTCTTAAAGTATAAAAACAATCTGAATACATTTTCTTTGTTTTGAGAATGTCACTTTTATTTTCCACTAAAATGTTATTTTAAACTAAAAACATGTACTTTCAGTCATAATGGTCATATCTTGTGTCTGTTTGATGTAATAATTATTCCTAAATGTTAGAGTTCATTATGAATTTATTTCTTCTCTAAATTATCAACACAATCCCATCATGTTTCATCAGTTTTCAATGATTTACACTTATTAAACTAAAATGTCAATTTTCAATTGATAATAGACACTAAGTCATAACAGTCACCCTGTGCATTATATTTAGGTTTAGATGATTCCTATACATAAAAAATTACATATATTTTTTTCCTAAAGTATCAAAACAATCTAAATGCATACGACAACCCTTGGACATGTCATCCTTGTTAGGAAACAACCCTTAGACAAGCCAGCCTTGTCATGACACACTAGGAAATTTACCACATGAATCCACAAATATGATCATTTGGATGATAATTCCTTTCATAGGGTCATTCTTCTTATTGTTATAGGATTATTCACTCATGAAACCCTATTCGGTCGATGCACTCAAATGACCCCCCATGTCGCACCTAAGCATATTCGATAAATATTTCATGGTTATAATCTATATTCATCCATTAAAAAATAGATAATGAATATGTGATCAGGGTATCCACCTTGGTTCAGGTCTTTAGATATCCTAAACCCTATGGAAATAATCCCTTTGGGTGTGATCATTCTTTCCTACACATTAGCGGGTTAGGAAAACATGAACTACAAGGATTCTAATTCATGTTACAAGAAATATATGAAGGACACCTTCCTAAGGCACGAGCTTTAAAGCATTATCTATATGAGACTAGCAATAATTTATTTTAGGGAAACCTTAGTGTGTGATCCACATATGAATTACATTCATCATTCGTGTGGCATGTTTGGTCACATATTATCAATTGTTTCCTAGACTGATCCTGATGTATGTGAGCTTAGGGATTGATAGTGATCAAGTCAAAAAATGAAAAAATGCCTCCAAATACGGGCTTCCACCTTGGTTTATGTCCTTAGCTCTCCTAAAACCTTGATAAATAATCCTACTATGTGTGATCATTATTTCCTACACATTAGCGGGTCAAGAAAACTAAACTATTAGGACTAAAATTCTTATTATGAATAGGATACATAGGATGCATTCTTAAAGACCAATATACATAACATATTCTCAGTGTGAATTATAATAAGGTATAAGGAAAGCGTTAGTGTGTAAGACCCAAACAACATTTAATATTTTTATCTTATTCTATGTGTCTATTCTTCGGTTATCTATGGTTTCTCAAACAGAGGATGACTCATGTGTGCTTAGAGAGGAGTGATGATTGAGAAATTATCATGGGTATGATGAACCCAATGTAGGCCACTTAATTAGTTGTAATACCAATTAAATATTATCTTCCCCCAAAGGGATATACCCTTGATGAAGAATCCTAGGGAATACCATCAATCATATGTCCCGATTGAAGCCTCTATTTTTTCACCTTTCACAATGTAGATGACCATAACACGAACTACACGAACTCTAATACCTATTTTAATATGATATGTATGATGCCTTTCCAAGGCTTGATCCACATTCTTAATAATCAATTGTTCTCATATATTTCCATTCCATAAGAAGTTAAACTACATGGTGTATTCTTGTAATATGACATTAAACTATGTCAAATTAACTACCTACTTTTTTCCCCATTCTAACAGGATACATAAGACACTTTATGATGGTTCAATACCATCTCCAAGACACTAATCATCACCAATGATAGTAATAAACTAAAAATTACATTTAAATTGATAGAAAATATATCCTCAAATGTAGAAAATAGAATAATGAAGAACCTACAAAACAAACTATTTTTCTCATCAATATATAGTTTTTATCACGTCTTTGGCATAGTGGGGATATGTCCTATTTTGGGGCTTGTAAAAAATTCACAAAGATATATTAAATCTATAAGAGAGTACTAGATTAGGAAATAGTACCACCCAAAAGGGTGTGATGAGTCTGATATCCCATCAAATTGACTAATGTGACCTCCTAAGTGTCTTTTGGTTTGAAACACCAAATGAACATATGCCTTTTGAACGAAGGCTCATGATTTCATATAGATGTGGGAATCATTGGCATCTTCCATTAAAAATAGTAAAATGGATGAAAATTATTGTGAAAAAACTCAATAACCCAAGATCAAACATTGGGTATAAACATTTCTAAGGATTTTTTAACCTAATGTAAATAATTTTACAATGTCACCCCTTTTACGAACATAAAAGAATAAATTGTATAGTATCATCTAGCCATTTTGTTCCACAATTTTCTAGAAAAAATTTGTTTGAACAAAATTTGAATTCCTCAGCTATGATAAACCCTTTATAAATAGAAAATTACTACATTTTTATCCTTTACCTATGGTACAAATTGGTCAACCAAGAACTGTAATATATGATGATGTACTAATAAGGTTTATTGTTCCCTCTCTAAATAGTTTAAGGATCCTTTAAATACAAATGGAATCACCAAATGTTACAATGGATTCTGAGATAATTTAAAATGCTGTTAATACCTGCAGAACACCTCATGCTTCTACGAGAAACCATATGACACACCGATCACATGCTTCATATTCCATGGAATCCCTGGACCTGATGGCCTAACATACACTAATGACAACATAGAACCTCTAGAGACGGTTGGTTAATTTATCTATCTAGGAGTACTACTTTTACAAATCAATCCTAAATTTAGTTTTAGATTTTAAAATCCTATAGAGTATGAATAACCACATGTGATTTTTCCCATGACATTCTATGGAGAAGGAGGTGGCTCATGTTTCCACAAGCAACCTCTTTTGAAACTATTCCTTATATCACAAAACATATAGTATCTATATATCATGGGTGTTGATGAGGAAAATAACTACATCAACTAAACCCCCTAAGATATTCCTAGGAGATATACTATCAACTTTGGTTATCATCATTAATACACAAATATAAATATCTACAAAGTTGTAGAAGAATTTGTGCCTAAACAACCATAAAAACTAGGGAATTAATCATGAGAGTTTTCCATAGTTATCAAAATAGTAAAACTATAGATATGTCTCTTATCCCTACTAGGACCAATGTGTCTAAGGCCCATCGGAATATCTTAATAGTAGCCCATTCAAATCCCAAATCATCACTAGATAGGAGCCTTATATCGTATCACAACGAGTATTGGGGATTGTGAAATCCAAAGGAGAACACTAACACATAGGGATGGAATTTTTTTTTATCATTTTTAACCCTCAGAGGATCTTAAATATGGGTTTTGAATCACTAAATGGTACTACAAACATCATCCCACCAAACTTCACATCATGCATTAACCCATCAAATGAGAGGATCCATTAAGAAGGTACACCATCCCACCAATGTCTCCATCAACATTATATCATCTAGATATCAGGAATTACTAATGGGTTCAAATGAGTTCACTCATGATGAGGATGATTTTCCCCGTCTATATTCATATTATATAAAATATTTTAGCCCATCCTCCACCCCCATATTTAGTAAATAAAGTATCCTTAGTATCTTTCATGCATCTACATAAAGAATTATTGAAAATTATGGTGTTCAAAAGTGAAATGTTAATATAAAATAAGCCCTATGAAAGTTGAAGATTAAGTATCTAGTGGAAATTTTGAAACTCCCATCATCATCCACATACTCTACCATTGAAAAAGGAAAGGATTTCATCATGACTTCTACCAATTGTCCCCTTAGAAATGACCAACAAATTTCTATGGATGAATCGATCACTCAAATCCAATGAGATAATGAGGATTTATGGGAAACATTTTGTGAATTATTCTGGGATATATTCATATAAATTTAATACCACCAAATTCTTATAGATAACATATTTGTAGTGAAGTTCACCAGCCTACATTTTTTAGGGAATCTTAATATTCTTCAACCCATCATCATGAAAAAGCTGGACAATATTATGTCTTATCCAATCCCATAAGGAAGGAGTCATTTTTATATGTTCAAAAACGCCCATCCCATAGGAATATGTGAATTTTAATATTTCCACCCCCTCATCAAGTGAACTCCAAACATCATTCAACCTCAATAGTTTTCAGAATTCCTTAAGGAGTGTCAGATTCCTCCAATATAAGGGAAGTGTCTTCATTATCCAAAGCCATCAATGCCTCAACAACTACTACCGAATCAATAAAGATCCTGAAACCACATCCTAAGATCTAAAATTACCCATTTTCTCATGATGATAGAGGCTTAGGTGACACAGATAGAAATTAACCTGGTCTTCTATATCTTGAGGGAAGAAAGGGGAAGTTATATTACTTCTAGAAAAAACATGTCTCCAGGTGTTTTGACTATGTCATTAAGAATGATTAGATAAAAATCCCAATAATATGGAAGTATAATGAGGTAGAAATGATAGGCCATGACAATCACTACCTCTACCACCAACATCTCAATCATAAAATAGGGAGTTAATTTAAATTTATGGAATGTATTCAGTAGAAGATAGATGAGTGGATGTTGGAATCATTGACAGCTAAAAACCTATTCCATTATCATGACCACTTAGACCAGAACAACAAAGATGTGTAGTAGAATATGGTCCACCTAAACACAAATAATAGATGAAAATATCCTAGTAGTAAACAAAACTACTTTCATTCCTTTATGACTAGACATAAAAGTACCAACTTCATATGTTAAGTTAAATATGACCTTATCAATCCCCCAATGGCCAAGGGACCCTAGGAGGTACCCATGAACTACCACCTCAACTATTAATCTTATAATATTTTACTTGGCCTTATGATTGATGGATGGTTTATATTAAATAATTGGATGCATAAAAAGGTATATAAACTCTTGATAGATTTAGGGGATCATTAAACTCTTGAAACATGCATAATAGTCATCCCAGATCCATCAGAAAATCATCCCTCCAGACAAGTTATGTTTTCATATGTCCTAATCACATGACATTAAACTTCACTACAATGTCTTGGTCACATGATGTTAAACTTCACGACAACATCCTTGTCACTTGGAATTAATCTTCATGATTACATCCTTACCAAATGATGTTAAACTATATAGAACACATCCCTATGACAAGATGAAAAATTGTGTTACATCTCACATTATGGAAGATATCATCAACATTTTGGGGTATGTAATGGTTAGATGTACTGATGATATCATATATTCTTGACCCTAACAATATTAAAAAACCATTTATTCCTATCAGCCCCCTACTAAGGTAATTATAAGATAGGTAAACCCCTGAACAATCTAACATGGGAACCCAGGAGATCTTTCTAGTTATAGAAATCTATAAACTAGAGGGAGTGGGATAATATCTCCTCCTCCACCTATAAATCCCATTGGAATATTCCAATGAAAACCAGTGAGGGGAACCATATCCTAGCTTGATCAAAAAAATAATACTATTATATATGGGTATAGAAAATGGGGCGAGAACATATATATGCCCCTATGAATAAAACCCATCATCAAATTTTGATGTCATAGGGAGGACCAAAGTGAGAATACATACTTTCTCCAATCAAAGACACCGACCATAATGTCCTAGAAACCAAGAGTATACAGGCCTATATTCTTGTACATACCCTTATAAAGTACCAATACCAATTGGAAGTGATAAAGGAGCTATAATTGTATATTCTAGGGATGGTACAAGGATGGAAACACATTCGTATCTTGATAGACAAAGTATAACATCAATATGGTTAACATGAACTAATAGACACTTTGGAGAAATCACTCAATCTAGTTCATGTCATGGTGAATTATCAATATATCCTAATAAAGGATGAGGCATAGGAACATTCTCATAATCATGTTCCTACTTGGGTGCATCAAATATTTTTTCTAATAAAATAAATTTAGGCACACTTTCAAATCAATGACAGATAATGACATACTCTAAAGGTAAAATAGGACCAGGCTCATATCCCTACTCCAGTCATGGTATGTCAGAATACTTTGGAAATCAAAATATGACAAGTGGATAGTCCTATCAAAGTAATCCAATGACAGACTCCAAAGGCATCAGACTAGACTCACATCCCCATACTTTCCAATGAAATACTACATCATCATTCTTCAAAGGATATACAAGAAGAGGCCCACACCCGTTTTACCATTCCAAAGGTGCCTCAACATATACCAGTAATGAAAAAACATTTTAACTAGGTTAATACCCCTACTTCAAGAAAGGATGACCAATATGTTTCAATAACCCCCCATTGGGAGGATCATATCACTTTTCAAAATGTAGAATCTCACAAAAATACTCCAACAACTTCTATACTTTGTGATAACATTCCCACAACATTAAAAAATAATCAAAATACTTTGGTCACTGGATCATAGTAGGCTCAAATTACTTCTTAACCCTAAAAGTTTTGTTAATATATTCTTCATGTAATGTAGGATGAAGCTCACATCCCAATTTTGATTAACGCTACAGTTCATGAGTGTGTACAAATCCTATCTGCAACACCTCAAGGGCCTGTTGACTCTTCAACTAAAGTAGAAGGGAAAAAATACCATGATATTTCTTATTATCATAGTGTAGACATAGAATAAAAGTGAATATATCACATACATCCACTACAGAGAGCATCCCTATGGTGATACCTATCTTATACAAATAAATCCTCCCCTTATCAAGACACCTTCATATAGAGAGGTGCTCAAAACATGGGGCTTAACTGTATATAGTTTCCCATCTACCAATAGTAATGTCTCGCCATAGTCATAAGGAGACCTAAAAATGTGACTTATATAGCTTTGGTAAGGTGTATAAGTATGGACAATATGTTTTAGACACAATAAATTAAATTTCACTATATCCCAGGTCCAGATCACAAGACCACAAAAATTACAAAAAAATTATCTCATAGGTCCTGCCTCCCCACATATGTAAGAGCTAGATCTATATAAGAAGGCATCAAGTGTATGGGTTTACTAGATCACTTGGGGTTTATTTCCATAATCCCATATGAGGACAAAGTAGTTTCATCTTGATCCTAGAATTAAATCATCATCAATGACCGAGTTATTTCCTTTTCAATCCAGGTAATATATTTGTTGTAAATTCAATGTACATGAGATGGATCTATCCAAAAGAAAAAATGTTTCCCATCCCTATTTTCTAGTAATATACTTATAGGGTATTATATCTAATAACTAATTGTGGTTTGATTACTATTACCACATGATACATTGTTATTCATGACTCTCCAATCTTGGGTATAATCACAATATAAATTGAAAATACCCCCTCTCATCATATGGGTTAGAACTGTGTAAGGGATATTCTATAGATGAAATATTTTGGTCTTGATTACTATTACCATAGGATATATAGTGACACCAAGGTCTCATAACCTTGGTCCTGATGTAATATGTAAAAAGGAAAAAAACCCTCCTTGTATAAGGTTCAAATCTATATATGGAATCTTTATATATAGTAACTATGTTTGGCTTCATTACTATTATCACAAGATACATAGTGATACCCAGATCTAAAATCCCAGGTCCAACCATGAATATAAAATAAAAAGAGAGAAACAAACTATCTCCTTCTTATAAATTGGTTTGAATCTATAGGGATCTTTCTCAAGAACTATGTGTGGCTTGATTCCTATCACCGTAGGATACGTAGTAATTCCTAAATCCTCCATTTTTGGACCAACCAAGAGTTTTTATCACTCCCAACCATTCCATTTCATGATATTCAACTATCTTTAGAGGCTCTAATCCATATTTAAATGTTAGAACCCCACATATTTTATGTCATTCACTCACACAAAACTCAATCGAATTCCCATTTGTCTATGGTTTCTCACACCCAGAATGAATCTTTTGAGCTTAGAGAACCTAGAAATATTCTCTGACTGAAATTATTAAGGTGTGTTTTATTCAAATATAGGGATCAAAATCATAGTTGTGTGACATTAAATTTCAAGACTTTGTACTACATTTAGGATTTTAAACTGCATGACATGAGGTCTTCATATTATGCTGATCATCGTCTCGATGACTGTGTACTTAAGAATTACATCTTTTATACATTTTACCAAAAAACATGTTCAATACAATTTGGATTTTCCTTTATAGTGCTCAAATAATTTTTGAATATTATGTTCTCCACGAACCAAATTCATATTTCCATTATATGAGTTAATATAAACCATTTCCTCAAGCTAAAACACTTCTCTTTGAAACCCATTGACATTAACCCTGTATAATCTTGCTTCTTCCTTGTAACAAATTGGTAATAGGGATTAGATAATGAAAAGGGACCCCTCTAGGATTAACTACTGAATATCATAATGCCTTAGATCTTGTTCCTAAGGGATGTATTGGTTCTAGAGAAGAGGCCCCACTAAAATCCAGTAGCTATTATCCCAGCCAAATGAAATATAAGTTTCTATCATTAATAATGCTTGACCAATACCCACTGGTATCCACTTATATTTGACTTATATATTATTGGGTTGTGATTTAATCTTCCAATAACCCTACTATTAAAGTGGGTTCAAACACCCTTTATATTACTCATCTATGCATCATACAATTATAAAATAAATATTATAACATCACATAATTGTACCCTTTCAATTCTGAATACGTATTTACATTAAAGAAAAAAATTCTCTGAGTTCCTAAATCCCCCTAGACACTCCCTTTTCCATCAAACAAACATCATGTCTCATTTTCATGCCTAAAATGATAGATACCTTGATAAAATATTCTCTTGGTATTTTAAAAACCTTGGGCCCACAATTTACTAGTTCTCCCTTAATGTATATTGGTAATAGGGAATTAAAAAACTTGAAGGGACCTTTCTTGGATATATTGGTGAATAACACAATGGATAAGATATTCTTCCAAGGGGATGTTTGGGTTATAAAAAGGGACCCTCCAAGGATTCACTAGTGAATAACACAATGCATAAGAGATTATTCTTAGGGGATGTTTTTTATCTTAAAAGAACCCCCAATGGATTCACTGGAGAGTAACACAATTCATAGCAGATTGTGCCTAGGGGATGTTTAGTTTCTAGAGGATAGGCCCCACATAACTCTAAGATATAATTCTCAAATGGTGTTATGTTAATCACATAATCCTTAAACATTAGTCCTTAACATGGGAATCCTAATACATGATTTAATTCATTAGTTTTCTTATTTTATAGGAAGGATCAAGAATGACTCATTATTTTATGCCCCATATTCCAATTCATTACAACATTAATATAAACCATATAGTGATATGGTTCATTATGTAGGACCTCAAACTACTTAGAAAGTGTTACCCCATAATGATCATGACAGGAATGATGACTAGGTTTGGGAATGATGGTAAAAAAATACCATCTCTCTGTATATAGTCCAGACTTATATAGGGAGGTTTATCTATAAGAAATATGTGTGTCTTGATTTCTACTAAAAAAGATTCGCAGTGAGGTCTAGATCCTCTAATATTGGGCACAACCACAATCTTATGGAAAAACAGTTTAAAACCCCCATTCTAATATAAAAATCATATCTACATAGAAATCATATATTATAACTACATGTGGAAATATTTTAATTCCCTTGAGAAATATAGTGATGCCTAGATATCACATTCTGGATTTTCCTTGAATTATCCCATCCATGAGAACTAGATCTATATAGAAGTATTTGGCACATGGGTGGCCTATTTCCAAGTGTAATAATTCCCATTCCATTGCATATAGGCCCGAACTTCGAATGATATTCTCTTATAAGAAATATATACATCTTGATTCAAAATTCCACATGATAAGTTGTGATGCCTGAACCCTCTATTTAAAGCTCATTTGTAAGTTCTCATTACCTCCATCTATGTTTTTCATTGAGAAACAAATTTTATATGGATTTATGATTATATAGAAAGGTGGACATCCATACACATTATTGATTATGCACTCTCGGACGTCTTAATCAACTTCATTGTTTTTTCTTGTTTATCATATGGAGAATGAATCATGTGAAATTAGGGAACCCAAAAAGCTACTCTATCCAGTGTGATCGAAGCGAGTTTAGTATAATGATAACGAACCATGACATAGTTTCATGATGTTTTAATTTATAGAAAAATCGTAGTCTCCTAAAATAAAATTACATGACAAGAGGTTTTCGTGATGAAAAAATCACCCTATAATGGGTGTGTACTCAAGGATTTCATGTTTTATCCCTTCACCCCAAAATATTTGTTCAATACATGTTATTGTATCATTTAGGGTGATATAACCATTCTTAAATCTTATGTTATCCATGGAATTACTTAATATCTTTGATATCTTAGTTGATATTAAATGAATCCTTGAGTTGAAACACTTCTCATGGAACCCTATGGACCATGAGATATTGGGCTCTTGGTTCCTCTTATAGAAAACCGGTAATAGGGACTGGATAATCTAAAGGGAACCCACTAGTATTTTCTAGTGAATAACACAATGCCTAAGATCTTGTGCATAGTGGATGTTTTGGTCCCCAAGGAGAGGACACCGTAAATCCATGACCTATTATCCTAACTGTGTGGGATACAAGAATCTCTCATTATTAATGATTCATCTATACACTCTGTTCTTCACCTCCAGTTTACTCAAATATTCATTTGTTATGATTTACAATTCCTATAACCCATATATCCATGTGGATTCATATTCCCTTGATGTTACCCATCTGTGTATCATACCCATTATTAATAAATATTTATAACATCACATTCTTATACCCTTTAATTTCATGTTATGTATCTCCAATGATGACCCAAAATCATTGAGTTTTTACAAAACTTTGGAAACCACCTATTCCACTAAACATTCTTCATGCCCCATTTTCATGTCCAAATCAGCAGATTCCTTTAATTCATATTCTCTTGGAATTTTATGAAGCTTGAGCCACATCATCTAGGTTTTCCCTTATGGACTATTAGTAACAGGGAATGACCAATCCTGAAGGAACCTCGCTAGGATTTATTGTAGAATATAACAATGCCAAATATCCTATCTATAGGGGGTATTTTTGTTCATGAAGGGACCCTACTATGATTCAATGTTGATTAAAAAATGTATAACTTCTTGTTACATGGGGATATTTTGGTCCCAGTAGAAAGATCCCTCTTTATCCCATGAGATATTTATCAAATGGAATAATGCTGGCCCAACCAAAAATCTAACCATTATCCTTGATATAGGAATTTAAATATGGGATATCATTCATCTGTTTTACCCATTTTCAAGTGGGATAAGGAATATTTTAGTGTTTTATGAATTCATATTATAAGTCCTTATTGAAATAATCTAAACTAAATAGTTATATATTCCATTATAAAGGTCCTGAAACAACATAGAGTGGGATACCCTAGGCATCCCATGATCGGTAGGTCGACTAAGTATTGGCCAGATGATAGAAAAATTTCATCTCCTATCATATTAGTCAATCTTGGTTCGGGGGTTTCACTATATGAACTATGTGTGGCTTGATTCATGTTGTAACAGTATATGTATTGATTTCCTTATCTTGAAATCTTAGTCTAGTGAAAATCCTAGGGAAATATATAAATAATATAAAAATCCCCCATTCCTATAAAATATTCTGATCTATATAAGGACTATTGATTGAAACTAAGTGTGGATGATTCTCATTACCTTGATATATGTAGTGATGGATGGATATTACTTTCATTATTAGCTAAAAATTCTCCCCTATGTAAGAAATGGATCCTTGTAAAAGTCTCTGGCACATGGGCATCTTGATCTTGAGATTAATAATACCCATATCCCAGTGCATGATCCTGATCTGTGTGGGGAACTTTCTTTCGAACAACTACATGTATCTTGATTCATATGCTCCAATGATATATAGAGATACTCTATTATTTAATATCAGGACTAGTCATTAAGAAAAAAAATCTCATTCCCTTGCATATGGGTCAGACCTATACTAGAGATTCTTTAATAAGAACCATGTGTAACCTAATTCCCATAATATGGGATATGTAGTGATGCTTATATTATCCATTCCATACCTAGATAAAATTTATCATTACTGCCAAAAATTTCCATTGATGAGAACCATGTTTTTGTGGGTATTACTTCTCATATAGAAATGTGAATACCACAATATATTCCCTATCATTCTCTCTTTCATTGTTCTATCAACTTCCCTTCTTTCAATTATTTCTCCTGTAGATCATGAAACATGTGAGATTAGGGAACATAGAAATCCACTCTAACTAGTGCGATCAAGGTGTATTCTATTCATAGATTGAGGACCATGTCCAAGTCACATGATGTTAAAATTCATGACCATGTCCTTGACATAGAACATTAAACTACAAAACTTGAGGTATTCATGATAAAAATATTACCCCATAATGTTTGTGTACGTAACAATCACATTTTTTATCCCTTACCCCTAAAATGAGTTCAATACATGTTGGTGGGTCCATTATGGTGCTTGAACCCTTATTGACTCTTACATTTTACATGATCCAACTTCATATCTTTAATATCTGAGAGAATACCAACCAATTCCTTGAGTTGATAAACTTATCTTTGAATCCCATGGACCCTAATCTCCCCTTATCTTGGTTTCCCCTTGAGAAAAGTATTAGCATGGATTGGATAATTCAAAGGGACCCTACAGAGATTCACTAATTAATAACACAATTCCTAAGAGATTAAACATAGGAGTTGTTTTGTTCCAATAGGAGAGTCCCCCTTAAATCCAAAATCTATCCTAATTACATGTGATATGGGCTTCCTTCCATTATTAATGGTTTACCAATACCCTCTAATCTCTATTATCATCGACTCATAAATGCATGGGTTATGATTTACACTTCCCATAACACAAGCATTCAAGGGGATCCATATACCCTTGATGTTACCCATATGTGAATCATACATATTTTTAATGAAATATTATAATATTTTATTCTTGAAACCCTCCATCATGTGGTAAGAATCTCTTATGAAGACCAAAATTCCCAGAGTTAGTCATTCCACTTGGAAGTATGTACTGGTTTCATGATGTTAAACTACATGACAAAAGGATCATGCTGTAAGACCTAAAACTACTCAGAGAGGTCCATTCGATGGGACCCACTACATACATAATATCTAGATTCCTGAAAGGATGTGTGGTAATATCCTTATACATAAATTTTAGATAGGTTTGAGTGTTTCATTCCCATACTAGAATTAAATATAGATATACTTTTTCCTTACATATTATCTAGATCAATGTATAGGTCCCTGTTAGTTGACTATGATTTCAAGGCTCACTAAGATAAGAGAAGAAATTCCCCTTCCCTGTATCTGAGCTAGATTTATGTAGGGAGTATTTTCATATAAGAACTACATATGGATTGATTCTCATTAACATGAGATATATAGTGACACATAAGTATTATTTTTTAGGGCCACCCATGAATGTAAAAAATGAAACATAATTAGGTGCCCCCTCATTACACTAAAATTGAATATTTACTCCCAACACACCCTACATCAAAGGATGTCCATACCTCTCCTACCCCCAAAGGTGGAAGAAATTAGATCATGCATCTACAAAATTCCCCTATGCCTGTAGATGAGTTCAATACATGTAGGTAATCTTATATTATATGAACTATATGAGGATTGATTACTGACCTATCATGATATATAGTGATGCCTATGTATATATTCTTGGGACCAGCTTCAGATTTACCACTATTAGAACCTTCCCAAGTACTTGATTTATATTGAAAGATGCCACCATTAGTTAGTCATGAGACTATAAAGATGCCAGCACTATTGGAATCCTCTCCCAATATGAGATCCCTTCACCCCAATAGGACCATTGATAGTAAGAGATCATGAATCCAAATCACAGTTGGTGAAATCTCTTTCAAGGGAAATATGCACCCTCCCCCTACATGTGAGTCAGATCTAAACTGGGTGATCACTAACTTTTCCATAACTAGGTGTGGAATCATTATTATCCTTATCAGATACATAGTGATGCTGATACCACCTATTATCGATCCCATCCATGAATTAAAATAACCATTTCCCCCTCCTGCCTTAGTGTTTGAACCTTTTCATCAATACTTCACTTCCCTAATATCCCTACAATAAGGTATGGCTTAATTCTTATTTAATACATGATAATTGTATCCATGAAGAGAAAACTCACAAATATTTTCCACAGATTGAAAATTAACCCATCCCCACATGTGAGTTTGATCTCTATGGGGATACAAAAGAGAAATACGTGTGGATTGATTCTAATTTTCACAAGATATGTATTGATGCATAGGTTCCTTCAAACCTAGTCCCAAACAAAAAATCATAAAAATGAGTCCTTTCCACTTTTTAATATGATCCAGATCTATGTAGGGATATCTCTTTGAAAGAGCTGAATATGGCATGATTTAAACTCTTTTAAAATGAATATGGAGCCCTAGGGAATCTCGGCCATAGAAATTGTATATTTCCCTATGATCTGGTCCACCGTACAAGTCCTAAAATATTTTATGTATACTAGAGTCATGGAATTTCACTTCACCTATGTATGAATCAGATGAATGTAAATATTTATTATGTATGAGATAGATCTATGCAATATGGGCACAAATATATGGATACCCACCAATAATCTTATGAAAGGAAAAGAATGCCTCCAACATTAAAATTCCACTAACCAACATAGGGTGTCCATGATGATATTTTACATAATTTAACATTAGTTCCCATTTCCTTACCACATGAGATTAAACTATAAGTAATAAATCCTAGTCACAAGATGTAAAACTATATAACAATTACACCCTAAACACAAGAAACTAAAATACATGGAAGGTGCATCCCAATTGAATGAATTTAAACCATGTAGACTATATTCCATCACCACTAATTATAAAATAACCAAAAGGGTCAGACCTTGGTCATCCACGGTTTGGGGTTCTTCCATAATCTTTTGAGAACCTCAATCTAGGAAATTCACTTTGTGTTTGGATCTTATCAGGTTGTTGTAAAAATTCCATGGCCCTCAGAAAAAATAAAATATCCCTATGTTTGTACATATGTGATATGGATCTATGTAAGGGCCTTAGAACCATAAAAAATTGTTTTTATCTTTTCAATATGGATGTTCTAATCTTTGTGAGCCCTAAAATTATCATAGCGTGGCTTGTCACAATAAAGTGATTAACGATGACCTTTGAAATGACTATCCCATACCATTTTTCATGACATAAGAACAATTATGCATGATTTAAAAAATAATAATATCCTTCTAAAAAGTATTTTATAGTTCTCATAACCTTGGTAATTCTATTTAGGTTGTCTTGTGACATTCTCCTAATTCTAATTCTATATGCACCATGAACATAAACCGTATTCACTCTGGATAATGTTGTATGACCTTAAACATTAGCCCACATAGGTCAAAATCTAATGAAATTAAATTACAAGTTAAAGTGACAAAAAACATGAGAATTTTAAAACCCATAAAGGGTGATATAAGAAAAAATCAAGTCTCCACTCCCTAAGCTCTTCATATCTATATTTTAGTAAAAAGTTAGAGAAAAAAGGGAATAAAGATCTTACGGACCATACTGTGCACCTATTAAAAGTTGATCTATGCTCACCAATAAACTATGGTCTTAGAAAAATCTAGAGAAATTGTTTTTGACATTCCCTTAGTATGATAACATGTCCACTAGTCAGAAATAAAGCCTATAGGGTGGTTGAACCCTTCTTGAATATTAAATTTTCCATAAAACACCTTCATTAATTTAAAGTATGATATGGGAAAACCAATTCCTTGAGTTGATACACTTCTCTTAGATTCCCATATCCCTGATTCATTCCACTTGGTTCTTCCCTACTATGTATTGGAAACATGGACAAGCTGATCTGAAGCTACCTAAATAAGATTTATTGGGGAATAATGCAAACCCAAAAGCTTATTCTTAGTGGATGTTTTTGTCCTAGGGAATGTTCAGCTTTAAATACATGAGATATTTCATTGACTATACATGATGCTCATTTATAACATTACTAATGGTCAACCAGCACCCTCTAGCCTCTATTTTTAGTTGGATTGAACATTCCCATTTCATGATTTACCAATTCCATGGACAAAAAATTCACGTGGATTAGACATCCTTAACATTATGTCATCATGAATTGTACAAATTCTCATATAAAGAATGTGATACTGTATTCGGAAAAAATTTAATCGAAATCTTTATATGAACTAAAACCACATGATATAGGACATTAGATTCATAGCCATAAGATAAAACTACCCAATGGTATTTGAACCCTTTCAGAATAACCATCCTTCATAACTAATAAAAGATTTAATCTGTCTAAACCCTTCATGAATATATATCCTTCACCCATTACATGTCTTATGAAAACAAATATATGACAGGTATGATCTATAATACCCTAAACTATAACCACATGTATGAGTTAGAAGACCCAAAACTACAACAATAGAAGGTCCAAGTTGTACGGCATAAAACAACAGCACTTTATCGACATGACATACAATACCTTAATATAAAAATTGAAAGATACACAACACTCCCTAGGTTTAATACCTGTAAAGGGATCCATGAGAAAAAGATAAGTCTTTTCTCCTTGGACACACACCCAATGTGATCCAGGAAATATTCAGCACAAATGAATTTGAAAGGGATGCAAAATTGTTAGGATAAAAACCCATAAAGGGAATCCTATAAAAATATATTTCCATTTTTAATAATCCTATCCCTTTAATATATTAGTAAAAAATTAAGGCTAAAAGTAATAGATACAAATCTTATATGTAATATCATATTTCCCTAGTAGAAATCAAGATATGCTCGCTAGGTCCCCTGACTTAAGAAAACATTAGATCACATCACATTTCCTCAAGACCCATATAAGTGTACCTAGACCTATCATGCATTAAAAATACATTATTATTTGTCCATCTAGAAAGTCCTTAACTACTTAATGTGGCCTAATTTATGTGGCATGAGATATAGAAAAATATCTAGATCCATATAACATCCCCATTGAAACATAGGTCCATACCCATGGTACTATCACAATGTGATTGCATACCCTTTCCCAAGTATTAGATAGTTTGATATAGGAGCTACCCTCATAGAGTTATTTATCCCTATACCAATGTTCCCTATGCATGAAAATGATCAATATTGGACATTTCTATATCATAACGATGTATATCTTGATTCTTATTCCTTTGGGACATATAGTTACATCCAAGTCTCTTATATTTGATCCATTCTAAATTCCCTTCCATCCTAATCCTTATTCCACACTAGGATTTGTACCTATTCTCTAATTTAGGACAACTATTCCTAATGGAAGTATTATTACTATAGGAAACCCAATTCATTGAGAAAATTACCCATCTTTGGAATATAGAGGTTATCCACTCTAATAAATCAAACAACATGAGTCAAGATTCTCCTCTTCGTGGTGCTGAAAATCCCTCAGTCAAAACACTCCCGAAAAACCATCTCATAGGGTTTAATGTAAAATCTCTTCATATATTCAAATACATGGTAATGTGATCTATGTTTTACTTAGAATACAATTAATTTTGTTCTGAATGGATCCAATATTATGGGGTATTTTTTTGGCACCCATAGTTGTGCACCATGAAGCTTTCCAGCAGAGATTTGAGAAGTGTAAAGTCCATGAAAAAATACAGATATATTACACATGAAGGCTTGGTATTGGGATTCATTTTATAAGGGAATCCATTTTTGACCTTATTTCTCATATTTTACTTATATAATTACACTAAATATTTTGAGTAATCCCTTACCAAAAATATTGGAAATCTATACTAGTTGGCCACCTTGAATAATCAAGGGAACATATGGGAGTGGCCTTAACCATGGACAGGATCCAGCTTATCCAACTAGTTGAGTGGAAAAGAGTGGGTAAGCATAGGTTTTATTAGATGTTCATAGCATTTGAAAATGGTTCCTAGGTAGGTCTCAAAATGGTGTATAATGGTAGGTGAGGGAGTGGGTGTAGGTGTTTCTGGGTGCCGACCTCAATCCCATGGATCGATAGACAGATGATACAATGAGGGCTATTACGCACTACAAATCCATCCTAGTATCTAATGTGGGACAACATTACATAAGGCACTGTTCACATTACTCAGAAAATAAAAATACAATCTAGACTATCTGATTATGTGAACCTAAACTACCTGATTGAGTGCATGATCATATTCAAACTCCCCTTCACTACCACACTCCTCCATAGTGCTACTTCAATGTAATGATCCCCCCAATGTTCACTTAGTACTTTAATTCTCAATTACCACAATTCATTCCTTATCCAGTGATCAAAGGGAGACAACCAATACATGATCAACATCCTTAAGGAATGAATGAAGCATTTTTTAATGTATGTGGTTGTTTGAAGAAACAAGACAATGCCAGAAACCAATCATGCCAACAATTTGAATCCATCATGAGAGGTTCAAATGATCATGTGATCCAGTGGAGATGATCATGTGAAACCATGATTATATCCCCACATATTTTCATAAAAAATAGTTTATCCCCCCTTATCATGATAATCCCTTCATTTACATCCTTCCTTACATGAACACATCATTGGTTTTCCACTGACATGTCACATGATCATGCATAGTGATCATGCGATGCACATGAAGTTGTTATACAAATCCAATCATGATCCACCACCTAAAAAATCAAGCATGTGACCATTATCATGCATGTATGCAATAAATTGAAGAAAATTACTATGCTAAATCCATCATAAGAATTATAAAGTAAAATTCAATTGATTGAACATTATCACAAGAAGCTATAATGACATTATATATAATAGTTTGAAAACTATGTATATCCCTTCATGAGAGGATTTATTCATTTACAGTTGTCTTTCAACGATCCTTTGGATGGTTTTCTTACATTATTTCATACACATTTTGATTGATCACGTGAAGCCCCTAATGTAATCATACAAATCCCAAAACAATTTTCAATATTTTTTCTATTGACAGACCAAATCTTGATGACATGAATCCATTATGCAATCACATGTACATCATTTGATGATAATTATGTGAACCACTCCACCACCTCAATCCGGTGTACAAGTAACCTTTATTGTGATAAGTGGTGAAATATCTCTATTTATATTCCTTTACAAACCCTACCATCCACATCGACAAGAAAAAAATCATGGGTAAACATGGATATAAGGAGAGAATTAGGGAATCAGTAGAGATAGAATATGTGTTTTCTACTAACTTCATAGAACTTCTCAATGATTTTGTGAGTCCCCATTGTGAGAATCCATCATGATAATCCATCATGTGATTATCTTTAAGACTAATTGATCACGTGATGATATGAATATAATGTGAACCCTCCATGTTATGCAACTACTCCATTCTTCCATATAATATGAACATCTGCAAATATGCATCCTTGTCATGCAGAACCCCTTAACATGAAACCCTGACATGAATGTGAACCCCTACACATGCACTCCTATTTTTATGAAAACCCTTGGATATAATGGACATGTTATCAAGATCTAATCACCCAACTCCCTTAAGATAAAGTGATCACATAACCATTCACCTATATAATGATATCATCACACAGATCACATGATCAGGTCATCGATCATATGGAGACCCCTAGATATATTAACCTTGTTATTAAAAAACTATGGACATGTCTTCCTTATCATGAAAATGTCTGCCTTGTCATGTGATAGCCACTAGATATGTCACACTCTTCATAAAAAAAATACTATACATGTAAGTGTTGTTAGATAAATATCCTTAAACATGCCATATTTGTAAAGACAACACACTTGGATATATACCATATAAACACCAACAATTAGAATTTTTCCTAACATATATTTTATAAGGGTAATTTTCTAAATCGGATAAGTTTATTTACCCATGTAACTGTATTTGTTCCATTACCTCAAACATACCCCCCATGTCACACCTAAAAATATTTGATAGACCATTCGGGGTTGTCATCTATCTATTCATGTTAGAGGAAAAAATGAGGAATATGTGGTATGTCCCTCCACCATGGTGTAAGCCCTTAGATCTCCTAAATCCTATTGAAATAATATCTTTGGGTGTGATCATTCCTTCCTACCTGTTAGATGGTCAGAAAAACATGAACTATGAGGACTCTGATTCTATTTACACAAAGGATACATAGGCCAAATTCTTATGGACTCAGCTCCAAACCATTTTCTCATTGAGTCAGTTAATAATTTTATTCTGGGTAACCAACATATTTGAGCCCTATATAAATTTGATTTTGTATTCACATGTTATTTTTTTCACCTATTTTGTCTTTCATCCTATATTGAGAATGAATCTCATGGGATTAGGTATTTATAATTATCATGTCAACAACATGATTCAAATACCTCCAAATATGGGTCTTTATCTTGGTATAAGTTCCTAGATCTCTTGAACCCTGGGGAAATAATACCTTTTAGTGTTATAATTCTTTCATACATATTACAAGGTCATAAAAATAACACTATGAGGACCCTAATTCTTATTATAAATAGGATACCTAGGATGAATTCCTAAGCTATGAACTCAATACCAAATTTTCCATGAGACTTATAATAAGGTGTTAGGAAAACCATAGTATGTAAGGCCCAAACAAGTGCAATATTATTCTCTCATGTTACGCGTCTAGTATTCTGATATCTCTTGTTTCTCACATATATTATAAATCATGTGATCTCAGTGATGAGTGATGATTATTACATTTAAATGGGAATGATTCCCCTAATATGATCCACTTATTAGGTGTAAGTATGATTACATATTATCTTATCTCAAAGAGATATTCCCCCAATAGAGAATCCTAGGGGATCCCTTCATGCACAATTTCATAACAAAGCCTCTGTTGTCGCCCCATTCATGATGTAGACACCCATAACACAAAAAATGTGATCTTTGATTCCTATTTTAATAGGTTACACATGACCACCCACGAAGAATTTATCCCAATACTTGATAATCATATAACCTTATAAATGTCATTTCCACATTATATTAAGTTGTATATTATGTCCCTATCATATGAAAATAAACTATGTCAAATAATTTACCTGGATTTTGATTCATATTCTCAGTCGATATATAGGAAGCCTCTTAAAAGTTTAATCCCATAACCAAGAGACCGATCTCCATCATATATGTCAATAATCTCTACAGATCCGGAACATGGCTATAAACTAGATCCTCACATGTAGACAAGATAATAATGGAGAACCTATGATACACATCGTTATTCTAATTAACACATGATTTTGATTAAGTCATTAGTGTAGGGGTAACCAGTCTAATATCAGGGCCAAGTAAGGATTCAAAAACATATCTTAAATATATAATAGAGTACCAACGTATGAAATAATTACTTGCAAAAAGGTGTGATTAGCTCAACATTGCATCCTATAAACCAATGTGATATCCTCAGAATAATTAGTTTTAATACCCCATATGTATTTCTGCCTTTGGAAAATAGGCTTTTCATTCGTTACAAATATGGGATGCATTGGTAATTTCCCTTAGAGAAAAAAGTTTAACTATATAAAAATGATTATGGAATAAGACTCAATAAGCCAAAATCAATAATTGTGTGTAACCTCCAAATTTTTTTGGGAAAAAGTATCAAAGTGGGGTTTAGTTATTTTTTGGGATTAGCTTAAGAATAATAAGAGAATTTAATTTAAAAAAAACTATATTGATACAAATTTTATATTTTGAAATGAAGGTGTTGTAATTTTGGAAATCATTGGATCGATTTTACTTACCATTATGTGTAATGGCGCATCACTCACCTGGTCTTCATTCTCTACCCACAGCTCTACCTTTTCCTCTCTGGGGTTTCCTCCATGGTAGTGATGGGTCTTCCTACCCCTGATTATCTAGGTTTCCTTTACTCATCATTTACCCTTTATTCTCGATTGCACTCTTTTGGTAGGTTTTCTTCTTCCTCGCTTTTGGATCTGTCTCGATTTCTCCCCTCCCTCCTATGATTTGCCCATCTAGTCTTATACAATCAACTACATATGGTTGGATGTGTTGGTTCTTAAAATGGTCTAGGACTATATTAGTGGGAGAAGGTACTTCACGATATCTTTCATTTGGTGGTCCTTAGGGTTTCATCCACTGACTTCACCTTTCTCCATCATAGGGTTTCATCCCCCTTAATTGTTTATTTTTTTGCAGGTTTTCATTCCTCATTCCCCTTCTCAGTTTTGGATTCTATTTCTATTTAATCTCGTATTTACTTTATCCCTAGATACACAATCATGATTTGACCTCCAGTTTCATCTCTCCTCTCTAGATCAGATTTGGAGTGATGAACACCAAGATGTTTTGGGTGTTATGGTTTAGTGGAAATGGGGCCCCTTTAGGGTTTCATCCCTGGTCTCCTTCAGGGCTTCTTCCCTAGTTTTCCCTCATTCCTAGATCATTTCTTTTTCTCCTTGATTATGTTCGAATTTATTTACAATGTTTGATGTGTGGTTTCTTCTGGTCACCGACCGAAGGGTGATCTTCTCTAGGAAGCTATTCTTCATGGTTCTGATGACCAACATATATGGGTGCTGGTAGTGGATGATGGTGATACAGATGAAGGTGATGATCGACTACTACTGAAAAAGATGGTGATGGTTCGATAATTCAATGAGGTGATGATGTTGGTGCTCTTTAAAGATAAAGGGTTCATGCCAGTGATGGTTTCCAATGGCGGTTCTCAGTGATAGTGATGGGTTTTTTGGTTTTCGATGATCACAAGGGCATAAATAGAAGATTTCATATGGCACCTGGTGTCTTCAGAAACTAATTCATGGTTGTTAGGTACCCAACATGTAATAATGGTATGACAGAGAGTTGAATTTGAATTTTTTTTAGCTATTTCTTTTTTGGGGTTACCTTAGTGGAAATACGGTTTGAGCATGATTTATATGAATTGAAAGTGTTGAGACGTGTGTTTTCTTGGTGAACAGCTCGAGGTGGTAGGTTGGAAGTGATGTGAGGTAGCATGTAGAATGAGGTTGATGTTAAATATATTTTATAATTTGAATTTGGGTACTGTTTAAGTGGGGCATCTAGTTTTGAATTTTTAATCCTGATGTTTGATTACCACTAAACCTAAATGAGGCTTTAATAAAAACGGAATGGAGGGCTATAATTAAGAGTAATTAAGTTAACAGTGAGTGTGATGGATAATGAAATGATTTTCCTAATGAGAAACCAAAAAAGATGGTAGTTAGTGTTACAAATATTAGGGCTATACTTACCAAAAAAGATCACGTCATTATCAACAACCTAAAATATATTAAAAACCAAAATACACAAAATAATATAAAAATATTATTTCAAGGAAGTTTAGGAAATAAATACCATGGAGAATAGAAGGTTAAAATTTATAAATTTAAAAAATATAGAAAAAATCAAGAAATTTTCTAAAAGGAATGAGAAAAGTTTTCAACTGTAGAAGGGTTGTCCATTGAGATCATGATTGTCAAATATAAATAAAGAGTCCAGTTAATATGATGGAGGATATTAAGATATAATCTAATTAACCTCCCTTAAAATTATTATTAAATTTAAAATGCATTTGGAAATTATAATAATAAATTCCCTAATCCAAGGGTTAATATGGATAATAAATATCACTAACCTCCAAGATCAAGGTAATAATGATGATCCCATGCAATCATAACTACATAATTGGATCATGATAATTGTGTTGTAAATGGTGTACATATTATCCACTCTAGATCTATGAATGTATTATTTGATTCTGGTTCCTCCTATTCTTTCTTACCAATCAAGTTCGTTAAGAATTTTGATCCCCCACCTCAATCAGTGGATATTGAATTATTGGTGAAAACACCTAGTACTGATATTATTGAGTTTTAGTTATAAAAAATTTCTATAACTGGGAAATTACATCCAATAGTTATAGTTTTTCTTCCCTGGTAATAATTCTATGTGATTTGGGAATGGATTAAATATCATTTTATAGATCCCATAACAATTTTTTGGATATAGAAATATCATTTCATATCCCAAATCATCTCATGGTCAAATATAAATGAAACTAAGATGATGAACTACCTTTGGGAACAAATTACTTAATATGGGTATTGAGGATTATTAGATCAAATGGATGGGGAGGAACTCAATATTGAAGACATTAAACTTTTATGAGAATATATTGATGTATTTCCCAAAGAATTACTTAGTTTATCCCTAGAAAATAAGGTTGAGATTTTAATTGAAACCATAAATAAATCTATTCCAATATTTCAGAGTCTTTATATAATGACCCCAATTGAATTAGATGAATTGAACAAACCTCTAAAAGAGAATATATATAGGGGTTATATACCACCAAGTACCTCAATATGGGTTGAACCAGCCCATAAGGATGAGTCAATTCATCTTTTCATTAATTATAATGAACTTAATAATGTCATGATCAATAAAAAAGTATCATATACTATATATTGAATTTTTTTATAAATTTAGAGGTTATTAATACGTATTTAAGGTGGATATTTAATATGGATTCCATAAATTAAGTGTAAATAGAGAAGATATACCCAAAAAACCTTCAATAAAATATATATAAACTATTAATTCATTGTGATATCAATTATATTTATAAGTTCACTGAATATAATCATAGATATGAAGAATATAGTCTTTAGATATTACCTTGAAATATTTATGGTGGAATTTATTGATGATATTTCTGTATATTCTAAGAGAATGGAAGAACTAATAAGAATTTATGGATTGTACTATATAACATATAAAAAAATAAATTTTATTCCATCTTCAACAAGTGAAAATTTTAGATACAAAAACAATCCATCATGGGTAACCGAATCAAAAGTGTCGGTATATCTATGGATCCTTCAAAGACAGTGGTGATTAAAGAATAGTCTAGAGAAACATTTGAAATATAGATTTTTATTTTTCATGGAATGACTACATATTATCAAGACATTGAGGGAAATTTCTCAGGATTCTATAGTACACTAACTAATTTGACACAACAGGAATTGAATTTTAACAAGATGGAAGAATGTGAAGAAAGTTTCAAGGATCTTAAGAAGTGGTTGGTCACTAAACCTGTACTTACACTACCTTGTAATGTATAAGTGTTTGTGATATATTTTTATAGTTAAAATAATTCATTAGGATGTTTCCTCATGAAAAATGACATTGTGGCCAATTATGCCCCACATCAAATAAAATTCCCAGAGAAAAACTGCTAATGAAATATCAAGAGATACAACTAATATTTTTATTATAGATATGAATTCATATTTGACATATATAGTTATAAAAAATGAATATAAATACATATTCTTATTATGAGGGGAATGATGAAACTCTTTATCTTACCAAATATAGTAAGTTATATATCTCATTATGAATTCTATCCCAATCCATTGTTATATTGATAAGACCCTAACATATTTTCTTTATCAAGATAAATTAAAATTTTGAGGAAATAATTTTTATATGGGGGGAGAATATGACATCCAATATTTAAGAATATATTTTATTTCATAAGTTATGTATTATATTCTATATAAATAATCAAATCTTAAGTGGAATGAAACAAATTAACCAAAATTTAATTACTCATAATGGAGAATTATAACAAAAGTACCTGAAACATGTATTACATATCATGGATTATTACATACCATAGATGATTGCATCCCTGAAACATTTATAAATTAAAATGAGGTAATAAGTATAAAATAACAATTTCATTCTACTAGATAATACCCTAAATTATCTTCACCCTTGAGAATCACTGTTAGTCAAACAAAACCTAAAATTCATAAAAAAAAGAATCAAGAAAGTATTTTATAAAACCCTAAAGGAATAATAATGGAATAAGAAGAGTGATTTGTGAATTTAGAATGGAATTATTGTAAAGGGGATACTATAGCCATTATTTTACCATAATAAAAGGATATATATCCTTTGGGTATAATCCTAGTAAACATTTACCAGTTTTGAATTACTTTTTTGTAGCTAATATACATAGAGTTTTTTTATATATTAAAAAAATAAGTTTTTTGTTATGAAGAATTTATTTTAAATAAATTAAATGACTAAAAGATACTAATTTATTTGGGAATATAACCTCTATTTTAAGGAATCTTTTTTTATGAATTATGTATTTTTGTTAATTTAATAATATTAAAAAGTGATATTAATAAACTACATTGATAAAATTCAAGGAATGACTAGTAAATTAAATTATTAGCATAAAATAAATAATTAATATACTATAATAAATACTTATTTCATTATTCATGGTTAAACAAAAATTTCTCATTTAAAAACATTATTTCTATTATATATTATTTATTTTTATTTAAAGGTTACAATTTCTCATATTTAAAATATGATATTCAATAAAATATATTGTTTATTTATGTAAAAACATTAATAAAAATGCATTCATTAATTATTAATTAGTTAATGATAAATATATTCTATTTTCATTATAAGAGACCATTTTTCAAAGAATTATTTTTCTATATGTTATGTATTTTCATTTTATTAAATTTAAAAAATTTCTATTACATAATAATTTAAGTAAAATTATATATATATATATATATATATATATTAATAATGTATCATTGATCAAATAACTTCTACATGGAATGAAATAATAATAAATTCAATTTTATTCTTATAAACACATTTTTTTAAATGTTTTTATTCATTTTGCATACTGAAATTAAAATTTATTATTATCACCATTGAAAATTTAATATGATGAAATGGTTTTTGTATTTAGATTAACCATTTCAACATTATTTAATTTAGTTTAACTTATTTTTAGGCAATAAAATAAGTAACTGAGGTAAATATTGAGTTACCACAGTTAATGTAAAATGTGATAAATGGTTTTAATTAAGGTGTAAATACCTAAAATATCATGAAGCATTATCTTTAATTGAGTATATCAAGGAATTATTGACAAAAAGTAACCTTATCTCAATTATGTTTCCACTTGGAATCCACTTTCCCTGATAAATTACATTCTTTGCTCATTTACGAATAAGTATTTGTCAAAGTTCCGCTCAAGATCAAGAATAAAAGGACCCCCCCCCAATACCCACATAAATCACATATTTATTTAAGTTTCAACTTGAATATTTTACTAAATTATATCCTTAACAATCCTCAATCCTGTTTTGTTTATACTGGTCATAAGAAGGAGTCTCATTGTTTTTTCAGGATAGAAAACATCAGCAATCTGGGGAATTGATAAAGATGACCAGTTTCAAACTAGACTATCTTCTAGACATATAATCGCTAATTATAGGGTAATATTGTGGAGGGTTTCAGTATGTGGGAGAAGGGTGTGTTCTAAATTAAAATATCCAATTATCCTGAATGATTTTATTAGTTCAATAAGAGACCTAGGTGTTCTAATGATTGATGGGAATGTTTCAAATGATCTTTATTAAAAATAAATGAATGGATTGAATATGTTGTAAAACATGTTAAATAGTATACCCATGTCCTAAAAATAGTGAGACATTCATATAAAATATCAATTTCATTAGATCCTTTTATAAAATATACTCCTCTTATGGTGTCCTCTAGAGGATCACATGTAGGTCAACCGGACATCGATAAACAATTCTTGGTTCGAGGCACTATGTTTGATAATTAGGACTCTATAGGGAAATATTGTAACAATAACTCTAGGAAAAGTTCCCTTTATCAAATTAAAATATAAAATATGTTTTAGGAGATATATATGTGTGATAAATATAATGAGGGGCAGATTAATGTCCGTCATAGGAATAATAGGGTTTAGGTTTGTGAGACCAGAAATGAGATAGATGAATATTCCATGATTTGATCTGAAAATGAGAAATTATAAATGAAGGTAATTTTTTTCCCTAAAGAAAAAAATGGAAAAGGGACTTAATAAATTCCAGACTCCACTCTTTGAATTCAGATAATAAGGTAAGATATTAAAAAGATTAATCTTTCTTGCTGAAGCCAATAAATACCAGATCAATGAGAAAAAAGGGTAAAGTTTTGGATCATGTTCATCCTTTTATTAAGGAAGATAAGGCCCTAAAAGGTAAATTTGGTTTTCAGAGATATTTGAACCTAAATTAGATGAACAGTTAATAGATCCTCTAGTATACTAGGTTGTTGGGTATTTAAAAATGAAATATATTTCACTTGAAGTAAAATTAGAAAGGTAGGAGAATAACGGAGTAGAAACAAATTGGCTAGTCGCACTTTAACCTATGAGAAGAAGAAAGTAGAAGGTACCTGAAAGAGAAATAGAAGCTATTTTGGAATTGTTAATGCATTATAATGAAGAGATACTTGAAGAGGGAATTATCAAAAATTCATCAATGGAGTATGTCAACAAAATGTATGATATATAGATATGATTCAAAATGAATGAGGAATAAAAATTAAATACCAAAATCCAACATATCATATGGACCCATGGGTTTAATGTAGAGAATATTTTTTATAAGAGTTCATACATATCTAGGATAATATTGAATTTTCCTTAAATCACCTCATAAAAAATAAGTTAGAGAAAATGAAATTTTCCATTGAATAAAGCTTACATAGGGTACATGGTTTTAAATTTTAATTTTTTTTTTCGGAAATGAAATAGCGATGTATATTGTATTTTAACTTATTTGAATGGTATATTGTATTTTTGGATCCCTAAATAACATAAAAAATAATATTTATTAAAAACTGTGTAATTATATAATTTATGATAAGGAGGATTATCAAATCCTTCATTTCTAAGTGGCCATCTAAGAGATGAAACAAGTCTTAAACTTCCTATAAAATTACTATTAGACTTTATAAATATTTCAAACAAAACTATATATCCTACAAGAAAATTATAGAGGTGTTATACTCATGATAAAGGATTAAAGAAATGAAAAATCATATTAACACTAGCATAGAAAAAATGAGACAACTAATGCATGAATATTAATGTTAAAAAAAGGATTAATAAATATGAAATAATATATTTTAAATGAATGGTATTAGGTAAAATAAATTTAAATATAATTATTATACATATTAATAAAAACATAAGTTTTTATACAAGATGTTATATCATGATTGACCAATTAAGAATCTAAGGCAAGGGATTTTATTATTAACTCAGTTTTCATTAATTGAGTTATAATCACTTTTCCAATTATTTATAGAAGATCACATTTCCCACCTTACAAATTAATTTTGAGTATGAATATTCTGATCCATGTATTCATAGTTTTACATAGTAATTTCTATTCTTATTGTTTTATAATTTTTTTCATTTAAAGTAAAATATATTAAAAATATATGGGACTTGTTGACTCCATATCTTTTTATTGAGATATAAAATTTATTTTTCAAATATGTTATTTTATATTTGTTATATCCTATTATTTTTCAATATTATATTTTATTTTCTAATTATTGGTGGAGATATTAAAATTCTTGGACATAATTTTTTTCAATAGTGGATTAATTTATTCATAAAATATGGTGTTGTTAAGAATAATTATCATAAATTATATTAGTTGTTTCTCCCCCATGTCCAAATGTTTTCTTACCAATTTTTTTCTTTTATTATTTTCAAATCATAATATTTATTTTATTTATTCATCTTCATATTTCTCTTTATCAATTTTGAAAATGAAATTTTATCACACTTTCACTGATGTGATTTTACTCTAAAACTGCGTAAAAATATAAAAAGGGATTTATTTTTTCTTTAATATATTTTTTATATTTTACTGAAAAATTAATTAAGTAAAATTTATTACATTTCAGGTTTAATTAATAATTAGGTTAATTAATGACATTTATTCCATTATTGAATACTATTTTACAATAAGGTTTCAAAAAGTCTTCCTTTCACCTTCTCAAAATTAATTTTTCAAAGGAACTCATAATTTTTAGTCTTTATGAAAATGATAATAATATTTTATGATAACTATTCCAAAGGTTTTGTTTCCATTTTCAACTATATATACAAAATATTTTCCTATTATAGATATATTTTTATTATCTCTCTCTAAATGATATTATGGTATAAATCATTGTGTGTTCAAATTTTAATAATTAATAGATTTATTTCTTGATAAGATTTTGTATGATACCATTTGAAAATTTCAAGTAACCCATTTTTTCCCATGGGTTTTAATGGTGATATATTTGATTAACATCATATTGAACACATATATAGGTTTTATATTTATATGATGGGTGGGTATGGTATATGTGTTTAATGTATTGGGTAAAACATTGCACCTCATGACATAATTTGTGGACAATATTGTTATTAAAGATTTTCAAAACCTAACATGTGGTCATAATTTGTGATGATAAATGTTCACAACATAATGCATAGATATGATTTAGATTAGTTATTTTCACAACCTAACCCATGGATATGATTTTTGATTTTCCTTGTTCAGAACCTAACACGAGGATATGATTGAGTTTTTCTATGCTCACAACCTAACACATGGAAATGATTATTATTAGTTAAATTATTAACATAATGCATGTACATGATTGTTCTAATCTTTTTTCACAACCTAACATGTGTCCGTGATTGTGATTATCTATATTTACAACCTAGCACATGTACATGATTTTAATTATCTATGCTCTAAAACTTACATGTAGGCATGATTGTGATTATTTATTCTCAAAACATATTTTTTGGACATAATTATGATTAGTTATATTAACAATGTTGTGATTTTATATGTTTGTGTTTATACAAAATAATTGTTATGGTAATAGTATCATTATTTGTATCTCATTTTTCTGTATTTTTATACCATGGAATATTTTATCCTTAGATGATTATCCTCTTGAGCTTATATACCCTTTAATCATCACCCATGGAAGACTCTTATGATTTTGTATTCTTTTTAATTAGTTATATCTCGAAAATTAATGTTGTCTCATATGATTCTGATCTAAATCCTTTTTTATACATTGATAATATTTCCCCCCTTATCGACAATTTGAGCTCACTTATTATTATCTTTAAATTAACCGAGGAAAAAAGAAGATTATTAAGTATTATGTGTCTATAAGGGTAGCATGTGAGTAGGTTATTTGTTTTAGATTTTAAATAAATAATTTGATGAATGTAATTTATATAGTTAATCTACAAAGACAGTAAAACATTGGTTTATTGAATTATGTGTTTATTTTGGATGTGTAATGTATAAGTTATGTAAATTATTTTAAATATATTAATTTTATCCTCGAGCCATGTCACTAACCCTAGAAAAATGGTGAATTCCAAGGAGATCATTCATTGTATCAACTAATCATTGATATCCATATGTCACAACTACATCACATCACAAATTTGTGTCTACACATAATAATCATCTCAATCACAATCAAAGGACCCTCCTATCGGTCATACATTCTATAATGTTAAGCAATACATTTGTTACATCATCCAAAATTAATCCCAATTGAAAAACAAATAATAGGTTCATAATAATTCAAAAAGAGATAAATGTTTTATTTAATTACAGAATGATCCATATCACTACATTCAATATATTAGTTCCTTCAACGTAATATATTTCATATCCACGAAAAGCATCATAATATACTTTTATTTGTTTTATAGTCAATGTCAATCCATTTGGATCATTATCAAAATGATTTATACCACTCAATAAATTAAAGTAAAAAATCCCACTCTATTCCTCTTTTGATTATTAACACAACATTTGTTATTAATTTGAAACATTACTCCCTATATTCCATGTAATAAACTGATGATTTAATCCACATTTCCTTTAAAAATTTTCCTTCCGAGTCTTTTGTATAAATTATCACATTCATATCACTCAGATAGGCTCATAGTTTTTCATTATTGATTAAACATTTCATGAATCCACTAAATACATTAATTAATAATAAATCATTTAATCAGTTAAGTAACAATTTATCCATATTATATTTATTCCAAGAAAATACTCATCTATAACACAATCACTTAGCCTTTCGTTCTTAATTTAATTTCTTTATCCATTATTATATATCCATCATATGATGTTCTTTATTACTCAATGAAAGTTTTTAATTATCTAAATATTTTTTAAATAATTATTACTAAGATCATTGAACTCATTACAATTGGCTGACAACATTCCATAATCACGAAGTCACCATTAAGTCCAATATCAACTTGTCATGGTCGGTACTTTCATATCACTAGATCGTTTTAATTTCCATTAAATCCTTCACAAAATTTTATTGTAAAAGATTTTTAGAGGCTCAATTTTTTCCTTATAAAATTTTTATATATATTAGGAATTATTTTTAGATGTAGGCATTGAGACAACACATGGTTCATATGTCCAGTGATCCCAGAATTAATTTTATAAAAATAGTAATAATAATTTATATCACTCACATATTTTTCTTGAAATAATGAAATATATATTTAATTCATTCCTAAATCAAAAATCTAATACCATGGTTGATTCTATATCATGAGGATTAACCTAGGCAAAACCTAAAGTTGGTCAGTACTGGACATTTGGATAGGGAAACCGTTGATGGTTAAATATAGTGAATTAATTAATTATTAATTTATCTAACTCATTTAATGCCAAAAAATATTTTTTCCTATATAAATATGTTGTTATTGAAAATAACTAGGGTTATCATCATAATCCTAGGATCATTTAGAGGAGGATTCCACCGTCCTTTATTGGTGAATCAATATTAGATGATGTTTGAGAATCTGATCTAGGTGAATCAAGGAAGAGAAAATGAAAAAAATCCTCTCTCTTATTATAAATTGATTTCTTCACCAAAAATTGATTTGAATCGAGTTAGGGTTTTTCAATTATGAATTTCCTCCCATTTGGATTAAATATTTGAATCATGTATTGTATCTTCTTTTTATAATTTGTTTTCTCACCGATCACATAATCCCATTAGATGAATAATTTTTTATTTGATTGTTACATTTCCATTCCATGGTTTGAACCCAATTATCATCATTTATTAACTTACTAGACAATAACTATTGGATAATGATTATTTCACCATAATTCTTCAGAGTTTCCTAAATTATTCCTTGATTTCTACACTATTGGCCTATAGGTCCATTATTTTACTTTTTTGGGTGGGTTTGAGCATGACCAAACCCTCGAATTCATGGCAGACATGTGTGGGACAAATAAATCTCAAATTTGAGGATGGACCATGATAAATCTATATATATGGGTGATGAATCATTTATATCTAGGGTTCAAGACCAAGAGAAAATGATGAGTGGAATATAGGGTGGCATGTAATATATGTAAAGATCAATGAATTTATATTTCCATCCAATAGAGGGGTAGAATCGATGGTTGTAGTTGGATACAACCATTTATGGGTGGTCAAATAATGATTTGTAAATGAGAGATCCAGTTTTGGTGATGTGTAAAGAAACTATTGTTTCACTAAAAGCATGAATATATGGTGTATGATATGATGAACACATGTCACTTAGAATCACCCTACTACACTGAATAGTTTTTTGGGAAAGATAATGGGAATTCCATGTGGCTAGGACATAATCCACGTAGCCCTCCCAATGAAGTCATGTCATGTTCAAGGGAATCACTCCTAGGACCCTATGCGGGAGGACACATTGTGTACTATGGATGTACATGAACACTACCATGTAAATGAGTCGGTAATTGGTAATAGACCAGAAAACATCCAAGTACATGAACATGGCCAAGAGAGAATAGGTAGAAACAGGGTGGTCGAGGCATTATTTATAGAATCCTTACTTTTCAAGAAGTGCTTCTTGTCAATAAATCTATGTTCTAGAAAAATGACCAGGAAGAGTAGATAGACCACACATGGTGTGGACACCATACACACCATGTGGTTCTTGGGATTCTTCTATCTCTCGTATATCATTTATTTTGACACATATTTTGGACCATGGGTCACCTATCTAGAGTTTTGTTTTCCATTTAGAGATGGATGGTGGAATTCATAGTTTATTTGAGTTATGATGTGATATTTTATTAGTGTGTAAATTTTTTAGGTGGTTCTCGATGATGGTAGTGATTAGTCAAAATCATCAGGGAGAGTTTAGGGATGGAAATCCCCTATTTAACAAGGGAATGGGTCATTTATAAACCTATATATAATGAGTGGTACACCCTAATAGACTAGGGTATGACTTCTCTATATACTGAGTGTTACCCCCTAAAGGACTAGAGCATGTGTCCCCAATCTACTAGGTGATACCCTCTGATATACTAGGATGTAGGTCCTATATCTAGTGATCTATACCCCCCTTAACAGACTAGGGTACAAGTCCTTTATGTACTGAGTGGTACCTCCCTTAACAGACTAGGGAATTATTCTTCTATCTACTGAGTGATACCCCTGGATGGAATAGG
The DNA here is from genome assembly GCA_963277665.1 of Viscum album. Classification (NCBI taxonomy): domain Eukaryota; kingdom Viridiplantae; phylum Streptophyta; class Magnoliopsida; order Santalales; family Viscaceae; genus Viscum; species Viscum album. The sequence continues at coordinate 1,257,104,332 of OY728139.1, forward strand.
ATCTGTGTCCTCTATCTACTGAGTGGTTCCACCATTAGGGACTAAGGAATGGGTCCTCTATCAACTGAGTGGTACCCCTATGATGTACATGGGTGTGGTTACCCTATATATTAAGTGGTATCCCTTGATAGACTAGGGTGAATGACCTCTATCTACTGAGTGGTACCCCCTTACACACTTGAGCATGTTTACTCTACTTAGAGATTGTTCCCACTGAACTATGCAACATAGTAGCAAGGTGTGGGTCCACCAAATGGTTTCTACTTGTGATAGATATGTGAGATATTAGACATTGATGTTGGACATTTAGAGCTATTAGAAGAATATTTTCATAAACATTGATATGATATGGAGATCCACTTTCTCTCATGTTAGGGTTTCTTATATTATCATATATATATTTTTAGGTTTTATTTCCCTCTAGCTTTCAGTTGAGCTTACTACTTATATATTGTACTATATTTTCCACTCTAGTATTTGGGGAATTCTATTCGGTATATATATACTCACCCCAACATTGTATTTTACCCCATTTATTGGGTCTTATGAAGACTATGGAAAGGTTGGTGGTGATTTTATATGATCATAGAGATACCTGAGTGCCTCAGAGCATGTACGGTAGTTGGGGCTCATAGATCTAGAGAGAATCCTTCTCAGTATTTCATTTCTAGTTTTTTTTCAGGTTGGGACATCTTTTCTTGGTAAGAATATATTTTTCCCCTTTCATTTTGTTTTATATTGTTCCACACTTCTTTATTCTCTAATGGTTATTACATGCATGATTTTTTACTCTATAATTCACAATCATTTTTTATTATTCCTATGCAGTTTTTTATGGATATAGTATGGTGCATGAGTATAGGTAATTTTGGAAAAGGACTCCCATTTAATTATGATTTTATGTTCTTTTCATGAAAACCTTGCCTATTAAGGGGGATTGAGGAAGTTAAATCTTCAACATCCACTGACCAGGCATGCCCCAGTGAGTTGGGTCATGGTAAATTGGAGTTAGAGGTGGATTGAACTCATGATGGTGTTTGTAGTTTTTCCCTTATGAGGTTTGATTGGGAACTTAGTGAAACTATTTCAAAGTGTCTCAATTATAGATTTTATGCTAGGTATCCTAGTGTTGGTGCGGAGACTGACATATCCATTCACCAGAACATGAACTAATAGCTTGTTTAATTGACAACTGAGACATTGGTTTTAGGGAAATTTCATACATGCATCATATATGATTGAATCCTTTTAATGTACTTATTAAGTGAGATCACCATATATATATATATATGAAAATATTATTGTGGTATATATTGAATAAATTTTTTGGATTACTCTATGAATATAACCATCTAGGTTTACAATTTTGGAACAAGAAGACAATCTAATGATGGATGAGGCATTAGTTCGGGGTCCATCATGCGAGATGCTTCTTCCTGGAAAGTAGGTAGTAGCACCCAACCTATTGAGACATTGATTATACTTGAAGAGTAGGTTAAGGATTTTCCAAGTCTTCATTTGGTCCATCAAATCCAACTCCATAGGTCGTTGAGGTTCTACTGTGAGCTAGATCCCAAGGTAGTGTAGTTTTGGCCTGATCATGTGATCTGAGTTTTCAAGCTTATATGAACTTTGAATGATCATATTGTTTCACTACCAGCTATCCACTTCCACAGAGCAGCTGGGTGCTGGTGTAGTTTAGTCATGTAGACACTTGATGAGTGTCCACTCTCATGGTATGACTTCTAACATCTGTTTGGTGATAAGTACTACATGTCATGATTATTATCCATTCAAATTAAAAGGCATATATAGTTAAAATATGGATGAATGATCATTTTTGAATATGATTTCATTATTAATGACTTTACATGGTAATCCCTCAACATGATTCAATATGTTTACTTACAGTTATAGAAGATTGAGTAGGGTCTCTATAGAGGCATTTGTTCTAGTGTGGAACCCCTATGCATTCCCAAGTAAGATGGAGTGTTAGAGTGGGAACTGGTGATTAGAGATTCCTATTAGAGGGATGCCATGAAGCTATTCCTCAATGTGGGTTTAATGGGGTTGAGTAATATAAAGAAGATATCATGCACCAGTTTAATGGGTTTCGACATAGGATAAATCCTCAAGACTGGACTCAGGCACATGGTCACATGATATTGGGACTACCCAAATGACCAGGGAAGATCAAAGTGGGGACATCCCATTCATGTGAAGTGAGGGGTTACAAGGAATGTGAATTTCCAACCTGATGTGATGAGGAGTGTGAGTAGATAGTGGATGGACCTCCATAACAAAGGCAATAACATGATTGTGGATCATCTAGATGTGGCCAGGCTAGGCCCTAGGGTGGAAAATCTAGAATATTAGTTGGTGGCATCCAAGATAATAAGTTTCAAGTGGTGGATGATGTTATGAGATCCGTCCCCCATCACCACTAAGAGTCCCATACCTATATTAGGGAGCTGATGATCTTGGATATGGAAAATATATGTTATGTAATATTCTGACCTAGTATCTCATTAAATGATTAGAGGTAAAATATTTATTTATTCTGCCTTTATATAACACTAGTAGACACAAGTGTGAATTATTACCTCATCCCATTACAACTGGTGAGAGATCTGGGACTCCAAATAGATAATTTATCCTAGAATATTTTTCTTGAGGTTCTTATAGGGAATGATTATTCTATATACATTACCTATAGGTATTGTAATCTATTTATTGGTGGAGAGAGCATCTTACGGGACCCCTTGATAACCACTATGAGTTAATATGACTGAATCTTGGATGTGGTATGTTTTCCATTTTATGAGCCCATATTCACTATCACTACATATGAGTTAGATTTCTTTAGATAGATGTGAGAATATTCTTCTTTGTGTGTAGAATAAATCTCATGGTGGAGAGAGTGGGGATTGTGAGAAGGCAGATAAAAGACATCTCCCATTAGTTGGTGATTTTATCCCTTGACGCAATTGTATTTTCATGCATTTGGGTTCCATCAATTTTGGCTGAATATAATGAAATATTTCTTGAGGATGTTCTAGGACTACCTCCATGGTTGGAGATGGAGTTTGTATTTGAGTTTCACCATGGGAATTGTCTGATATATTTTGATGCATATCCGATGGACCTTACCATGATCTAAGGGATGAGGGTGTAGTTGGAGGAAATTTTAGATAAGGGTTTTATCAGAACCAGTGTGTCCCCCTAGGAAGCTTCAATGTTGTTTGTGAAAAAGAAATATGGGAAATAGTGTTTTTTTGTTGTTTGTAATTTCATAAATCGGGCCATGATAAAGAAAAATACCCTTGAAGAGAATTTATGACCTCTTTTACTAGTTTCAAGTAGAGATATGGTTCTAAAAGAACGATATCAGGTTCATCTACCACCAATTGATGGTTCACAAGGCTAATATTAAGAATCTATCATCCTAATGTTTTTATAGACAATATGAGTTCCTGGTGATTCCTTTAGGTGTGACTAATACCCTCGTTGTGTTTATTGATCTGATTACCTAGATCTTGTATCCATACTTGGAATGTTTTCTTGTTTTCTTTAGTGATGAAATACTCATCTACTCTACATCATAGGAGGAGTATGAAGAGCACTTTAGGATGATCATAGAATTTATTTGATAGAACCAACCTTATGGTAAGCTCTCAGAAATCATGTTCCTGATCCATGAGGTTTAATTTATAGGTAATTTCATTTCTAGGCACGAATTAGAAATGGACATATAAAATATTGATATAGTGATTTATTGGGATCCACCTAAGTTCATGTCATAGGTGTGGTGTTTACTTGTCTTATAAGGGTACTGTATGAGTTTTATGGTAGAATTATATATGATTTCATCCCCTTTCACTACCCCTATGTGGTTAAAGAAGTCATTTACATTTATTGAGATGTGATAGAGAGCCTTTGGGGATTGAAATTTAGGCTGATGAGTGTTCCTATTTTGACACCATCGAAGGAGGGTGTGGAGTACATATTGTAATAAAATTCCCCTGGATATGGGCACAGATGCATGTTGTTTCAAAGGGAGATGTGAATCTATGATTAAAAATATAGTTGGTGTTCCTACATAACTACGACTTTGAGATTGTCTATAATATTGGGAAGGGAACCATTGTGGAATATTACCTTTTTAGGAAGTCCATATCTTTCTTGGTTGAGGAAGAATCTAAGTACTTTTCTTTATTGTAGCTGACCTTGGTAGAGGAGGAGGGTGAAACTTATCTTCGATCGATGGTGTTGAATCCTCTGTTTCTCAAGCATGTGAAGGAGGAATAGTATGGATACATAGAATTTGAGGTCCCCCATGACTATATATCATCAAGATATTCACCATATGGATTCTCTAGGGGGGATAGAATCATGTCATCCTTTTCTAGGGATAAATGGGTTTTCCAGTCGCAATACAAGAGAAGGTGAGAAGGAATTTTTTAACTTCTCCCTTTTCCGTGAATACATGTTTTAGGAATATGTACATGGACATTTAGAGGTATTTTTTGCATGATTCAATAAGGCGAATCATGGTCATGTTCATCTATCTTTGTCTCATATTTCAGAAATTAAAGAATGACAACCAATTTTTGACATGTTTTTATCAGCCACTTGATCTACCGAAGTGGAAATGGGATGACATATACATAAGATTTGTCATAGGGATACTTTGGATTGGGAGAATCCATGATTATATATGGATGATATTTGAACAACTTACCAAGTTGGTGCACTCACTTTCTCTCAGGGATTAGTGTTCGGTGGAGAGTTTTGTGTAGTCATACATACACTGGTTTGTAAGATTTCATGGGGTTTCCTAGACGATTTTATCTTACCACGATGTATGATTTACGTCACAGTCATGGATAGGCCTATATGAGTAATTAATGTCCTAATTGAGGATGAATAAAAAATTTCACCCCTAGATGGATGGGAAGACTGAGTTCACTACCCAGTTGATGTAAGTTATGTTGAGTGCCTTCATGTTAGATTTCAGCCAGATCTAGGAGGGGAAATTAACTTTGATAGAGTTTTCTTATAATAATATCTATTACTCTACTATCATAATGGCACCCTATGATTCTCTATATGGTATTCCCTTTGGGTCACCCAAATGTTGTACTTGTGTTAATTATGCATCTCTCTTTAGGCAAGAAATGGTTCATGCGATGATGGAGAAGTTCTAGGTGACCTGTGAGTCGTTGAGGAAAACCCAAAATAAGAAAAAAATAATATGATAATAAAGAAAATAGGTCTGGAAGTTAAATAATGGAGGCCATGTTTTCATAAGAGTCTCTCCAAAATTTATATTTCATAGATTCAGTTGGGGAGTAAAACAATCCCTGAAGTTCATTTTGAAGTTTGAGATGTTACAGATGGTTGGTGAGGTTTCTTATCACCTAGCCTTACTGCTTTAGTTGGAGTGGGTGCAGGATGTCTTCTATGTGTTGTATATTAGGATATAATTTCATGATATGATGAACATTATAGAATAGGGATATATTTACATAGAGGATGGATCCCCCTTCATTGAGTACCTAGTGGCAGTCGATGATTGATAAGAGAGAATCATCTGTGGATGAATTATTTTTTTGGTTCATGTGTTGTGGTTGCATGATAGCATGTAGGAGAGATCCCATGAGTGGAAGAGGTAGATGAAGGCTCATTATTTGAAAGATATGATATTTTAGAACTTTTACATTTGATATTTTATGATTTAAACCCCAAATATTTGTCATTTTATGTGAAATTTCATCTTTTTTGGTACTTTGAAGAGTTTTTCGCTAAATTGTGAGAATTCCCTAATTATGTAATTTTAACTGTTTTCAATAGATTATATATTTTAGGTATATAGTTTTCAATTTTTATCCAAAGTTAATGATTATTTTTTTAGGAACACTTTTTTTGTGGAAATCATATTTTTCAAATTGACCAGATCTTGATTCGGCTTTCTAGAGGCCCAAAAAAATAAATCTTTGTGGAAAGTGTTTCTAGAATGGACCACTCCCTGATGAATGATTTATAACATGAGATAAACATTTCAAAATAAAATTACTAAAAATACAGATGTAATATTACTAAATGAATCATGTACATGATGATTTTATAAAGAAAATTATCTCATTAAGGTACTCCATGTTTGAGTCAAATAAATCAAAGATAAAGAGTCACTTCGAGATAAAAAATGTGTATTTAGTAATTAAATCATAATTTTTATACTAAAATATAAATGGAGATAAAATTTTATATGGTAACAGATACTTCACATTAAAAAGATATATTAATACACATTATCATGATTGTTCTGTAAAAAGGCTAAAAACATATCCATCTGTTGGGAAAACAGATCCAGAAATCACCCTATCCACCCTCTAATGCTTTATATATCAGAATTTACTTTCATTTCAAGGATGGTTGGATTGAAGGAGGGTTATATGATGGTGATGAAATGACATAGAAGATAATAATATCATAAATTGATAAATCCATGAAGGTACAATCTCTATTCATTGGTGGGAAGTGATGATATGAAGGCATTTCCCCTTTTGAGTTTTTGTTCTTCATTATAAACTCTTTCTTTTGGAATTGTCCTAGAATTTGTTTTCATAAATTAAGAAGGTTTATTTATTTCTATATTTCAATTTATTAATTTGTTTCTCTAATTTTTATGATATTAAGAATGAAAAATTAATTACTTATTGTTTAAACGTATTTGGGTGCATCTCCCCATTGAGCACAACATCTTCAATTAGTTTTGATTTCTCGAAGGTATTTTTTTAAACGAAGCACATTCATGAGTGGATAAGAACCCATAATTGAGGTATATTTATGGTTTTTTGTCATAATATGTGTATATAATGAGATATTGAAGTATAAAATAGATAATTGAATTGAAAATTAACTGTTGACAATGATAAAGGTGGTGTGTGAAGATCTATGTTTGTTCACTGATGCCTTCTTTAGTTTGTTTTATTTAGTCCTATATTCTTCTAATTTAAAATCACTAATGAATATTTGAAGTTGAATTATTATTTTAATTCATTTAAAATAGTTTAACTCATTTAAAATGACCATTTATAATTTTGAATTTATCAAATGAAAATTAACAAACTGATAGTATAACAGCTTATCTTGAAACTTCCTCATGAGACAACCCCATTGTCACCACTGTACTATATTTTTAATGGGAAATTTATTGATTAATGTTTTTTTTAAAACCCAGAGTCAATATGGAACCATTTACATGGATTTTTCCTATGTTTTTTGATTTGTTTTTTAAATTTAAAGATTTTAATCACAAATTTAGAGTCCTAAAAAACAAAAACAAAAATTCATAGTGACTAATCCAACGATTGAAATGATTATAAACAATATAATGATCCATGTCATGATGAATTTTTAAAATTTCAACTAAAATAATTCTTTACAAATTCAACAAAATGATTTGGTTCTTCAATATCGATCATCCATGATTCAATAATTAGACAAAAAATGGAGATTCTTTGAAATTCTTTGAATGAATTAAAAGAGTTGAAAGATCAAAATGATGCTCAGGAAATGGAAAATAACATACCACCCACTTTCTATGTTGTATAACTTTTTTGTTAATGAGCATAAAACTAATTTTTAATCATGATTTTCAAATTTTAAGGACAAAATTGTCACCAGTTCACCAATTAACATGTATTTTGGAAATGATTTTTTTTAGAAAATTATTGGGTCAACATTGTTGAAAATGAAACTTCATGTGAAGAACCACCTTTTGAAATTTAAAATTTAGAACCATTTTATGAATATTTGTATAATGAGGAATATAAACCTGATTCATTCACTTTTGAAGAGCATATTGTGGAACATGAGCTACTACCCACTTTCAATACCACTTTTTTTGACTTGCTGGATGTGCTAGAACCTAAGAAGCCACATTGAGAAATATTAATTTTTGATATGTATTTTTCTCTAAAATTTTTATATTTGATTGCTAAATGGTTCTCCTAGTGTAGATTTATATCCCGTTACATTATAGTGGAATTATTTTTCTAGATGAATAGGACGTTTACTTTGAAATAGAAGAAATAATGGTGTGTCTGGTTGGAGATTACATTGGTTCACAAGAGGATGGTGGTAACGAGATAATTTAAAAAGAATAAATTATTTTTTAAGATAAACCTAAAGATAAAACACATCCTACTATTAAATTACAACAACCTATAGACATTTTGTATGGGAATAAAGCCATGAAAAGTGGATTCTACATTTTGTTCCCTATTATATTACGTTAATGGAATAAAAAATTCATGGATGGGTACCTGAAGAAATATATTTTTTGAGAATCTAAATGTAGTGAGAGAGGAAAATGATTGGGGAAATATCTTTTTTCTAGTTCATGATGAAGGAACTACAACCAACTTCATATTGGGATTAATCACCTAGAACTGCCTAGCTAGGTGTAGTGAAATCCTAGCACCCACTAGGGGGTTCATACCAAGCCTTATTTCTAGTATATTTCATTTTATTTATATTTATTTAATTTTAATAAAAAATATATTTATTTTTTGTTTTTCATGTAGATTTACAAGTTTCATCTTGAAGGAGGCTTGCTCAAGGCTACTACCGCTAAATAAAAACAAGGTTCATTATTTCCATTCAACTTGTTCTGTCAGGTCTTATCTTCTTGAATTATATTTCTTATATAAACTATAAATAATGAGGTCATCATAAAAATTAATTGTGGGTAAGTATCATCTAGGTTTTATTTGTATTTTGTGTGTTTTCTTCTCAAATTTTGTTTTTTTATTTCAAATTTTGGGTTTAAAATGTTAGATTCATAGTAATATTCTATGTGAATTTAATTTTTTTTAATGTATGGAACTAAATTGATTCATGGAAGAAAAATGAAGTGATTTTTGAAATTTTATTTATTCTAGATTCATGTTTTGAAAATTCATGAAAAGTCCATTGAATTTTATATTTGATTCCTTGAATGTTGTCAAATACTAAAAATCACTTTCCCATGAGTATTCTAAATCAATTTTTCATCTTTTTAACATTCACCTCCCGTCTTGAGTGAACTAAACCATTTTATTTTTAACTAGAACTTTCCATTTTATATCAAAACCTCTGAGCTTTAATGAAATTATATTCAAAATGATTGAGGAAATTTGTTTGGGATTGAAATCAAATTTTTTCATGGGAATCCTTGTATACTATAGCATACCTTATACATTTGACAATTATTAGTCCTTATTACCCATGTAATACATGTTATATAGCCACATGAAAAGTATTCTCCACTATCAAACCCGCTATTGCAGTTCATTGAATTATCTAGTTGAACTTAAGTGTGGGGGGATATGACTTGTGGTGTTCAATCTCATTTGGTGTATATTTAGATGGGGATTCCACTATTGAAGAGCTATTTCTTCTAATGGAAAATATTTTTAAGAGTGGTATTCCCATATGTATCTCTCAAATAAATAGAGCTATGCCTTTTGGAGCTCCCAATGAAATTAAGCTATGCCTATCTAGTGCTTAAGAAAATATGAATGTTTAAGAATAAATTATTGTCCCATTTCTAATGACTTAGAGATGTTTTGTGATGTTCATGAAAAATATTTTAAAGTTGATTATGAGCTGAAGTTATTCCATAAAGAAGGAGGATAAGACCAAACATAACTAAAAATTGGAATCATGCAATTTTTCCTTGACAAAAACCCTATCCATTTCACTCTGACTCATATTTTTTCACGTTTGAAAATCCACAAACCTCAAAACATTTAAAAAACCCTTTCTATATTCTCATTATGGATACAAATATTTGAATGAATTGGGTTGAGATTTAGAAATATTTCCATCCTATGGTGACCCTTTCATTTATTTCGATGAGAAAAGGATTGTTCAAAAGAAAAATCATGTGTTTAGAGGAAAGAAAGTGAGGTAGGAATAATTGTGCATTGAGCAATTAATAATATGGGAAGGGAATTAATGAACATAATTAATATATTTCTATTAAATATGTTGAAGAGGATTTATATGTGGGGTGCCTTTATTTTGATCTTTCAATTTTCATTGACATATATTTTGAATTTTCATTGGAAATTTATTTTGAAGTGATCAGTTGTTCGGGAGTCCAAGTGTTATGTGTGGGGGATTGATAGAGATGATATTTTATAATTTTTTTTCATTTCAATTTTAATGATTTAAACTCCATATATTGGTCATTTTATTTGAAAATTGCACCATTTTTTGGAATTTTGATGAGTTTTGAGATTAATTTTAAAAATTCCCTAACTCTCAAATTTTAAATTTTTCAATATTTAATGAATTTTGGTTTTATCTATTTTGAATTTCTTCCAAATAAAATAATTATTTTTTAGGAAACCTTAATTAGTTGACTACATATTTTTCAAATGGACTAGATCTTGATTCTACCTTCTATAGGGCCACAAAAATAAATACTTGTGTTAAGTGTTTCTGTCCAGAAGTATGGAATCCACCTAATCGAATGAGGTAGAACATGAGTTAATGGTGTCCAAATGTGATCCTTCAAAATGGATATGGATGATGACTCATTATAGAATGTTAATAATGAGTTTAAATGAAAAATTCTCACATTAATGGAGCACATGATCAAGATAAATTTATGGAAGATGGAGAGTCACTTCGAAAAGAAAAAGGATTATTCATTAATTAAATAATAAACTTTTTTCACTTGTCCAATGGAGTTCATATTTAGTATGGAGAAAGATAAAATGTGTGATAAAAACATTTATGAAGAAAAATAACCATGATTCATCATGAAGGAGTCTCAAAATAGATCCATATTTCAGGGAAACAAATCTAGACATCACCCAGGCCACCCCTTCTCCTTTATATTTTCTAATTCACTTTCATTTTAAAAATGGTTGGATTGAAGGGGGTGCTATTTGGGTGAATAAATGATATAGAAAAGTATACTTACATGAAGTTATAAATCTATGAAGGGCTATACTCCAAGAGGTGGTTGGAAATGAATACATTAATGGATTTACCCTTTTCCGTTTATGTTCTTAATTTTAAATTCTTTCCATTTGAATTGGACTAGAATTTGTTTTCTTGAATGATGTTGGTTTTTTTAATTATAGATTTCATTGTATTATATTTTTTTCTGGAATGTTTACCATCTTATTAATGTAAAATGATTGAATTGTTTTTTAAACTTTTTTGGTCAATGTATCCTCATTGAACACGATAAGTTCAATTATTTTTGATTTCTTCGAGGTGTTTGGGTAATCAAATCCCATTCATTAGTGAATAAACACCCATAATTGAGATCTCATTATGGTTTCTGGTAACCATAGGTGTATATATTTATATCCTTAGGTATAAACTAGATAATTCAATTAAAAATCAATTATTGATAATGATAAAGTTAGTGTCCAAAGATTGATGTTTTTCTACTAGAGCCTCCTTTAGTTTGTTTTCTTTAGTCTGATTTTCTTATAAATTCCAACCACTAATGTAGATTTCATGTTGCATGCATATTTGCATTCATTAAATATAGTTTAACTGATTTAAAATCCCCATATCTAATTCTCTATTTAATAAAAATAAATTAACAAAGTCAAAGTATGGCAGTATAGGTTACAACTTCCTAGTTATACATCCTTGTGGTCACCATTGTGTTACATTTTAATGGGAAATTTATTGACTAGAGTTTTGAAACAAAAATAACAACATCAGTATCCACAAATTTTCGTAGTAAGTAATTTTTAGGGATGAAAATATTGGAGGATGGAATAATTTATAGACTCTTTTTTTGTGTTTAAAAAATTGAAATATATTAAACAATATTTTTAGAAATAGGAATTCAGATGATGTGTGATTCTGAGGAACATTTATCGAAGAATAAATTTTATAAAAATATTTTATATATTTTATATCACACAAGAAATTTTTTCATAAATAAATAAATATCTACTAAACATAGTCTCATATCAAAAAAATGAGACCACAGTTGAATATGGTGCATGAGTTTTACCCGAGGTATAAACTAATGTAGGTAAGCACCAAACGTTGGAATGAGGCAGCTAACGGTGGGTATGATTAGTGAATTAATTAATTAATAAATTTAATTAATTCATTTAATTCCCAAAATGGTTTCCCTTTATAAATATTCTATTTGAAAAAGTCAATGGTGGTTATTTTCCAAACCCAGGGATCATGGATAGTAGGATTCCACCGTCCTTTATTGGAGAATCAATATAAAATGACAACCAGTAACCACATCAAGTTGAATCAAGGAATAACAAACATAATGGGTCCTATCTATAACTGTAAACTTCATTATGCACCAAATATCAATCTAAATTGAGGTATGTCTCATTGATTGTGGTTTCCCCCTTTTGATTAAATCATTGAAGCATGGATTGTATTGAATTTTGATTATGAATTTTACTACCCATCACATGAGCATTGTTGATGAAAAGATTTTATTTGATTATTATATTTACCTTCTCTCGTTTTATCCCAATTATACATGAATATGAAGTTTTTTTACAATAATGATTGTACAATTATTTTTTCACATTATTTCTTCAAATTTCCCCCCCAACGTTCTTGATATTTTTCATTGTGGGATTACACATCCATGGTTCATCTTTTCCTAGTGGGTTTGAGAATGATCAAACTCATATATTCATGAAAAACTCATGTGTGATGAACATATTATCAATTTGATGTTGGATCAGGATATATATCATGATATAGGTGATAAATCATGTAGATGCAAGATCTAGGATCTAGGACCAAGTGTTAATGATGGGTGTCACATCAGGTTGTGCAGGGGATACATTTGGATAAAATAATTTTGATTTCTAGCCAACAGAGGGCTGGAACTGATGGAAGAAGTTGGTTACCACCATTTTGGGTGGTCAAATGATGGATTTGGATATAGTTTATCCATAGTTGGTGACTTATGAATAAACATAAATTTCATTAAAAATGTGACTACATGACGTGTAGTCTGATGAAAACTTACTGTGTAGCCCCACCCAGCTGTAGCGGCTAGGGTTTTAGGGAAGAAATAGGATCACATGTATTTTGGCATAGACACATTCCATGATACCCTCTCTTAGATGAAAGGACATGTTCTAGGAGAACACGCCTAGGACCCCGTGTGAGAGGACACATTATGTACTCTGTGAGTATAGGTATATGGATAAGTACACAGGCTAGTACCCAACCATAGTTTGGTACACTGCCATGTACAATGAAATAAATAGGATAACACAGGTAGAACTTAAGTGGTTGTGACATTACTTGTAGTAACCTTACACACTATATAGTGCAACATGGACAGAATGTTGTGTAATGGTGGGGAAAACATGATATAGGAGTGGGGATACATTCTATTTGGACCTCTTACATGGTATTTATTTATTTAGAATATTCTATATCTCATATCTCCTTCGTTTTGACTCATATTTTAGCCTATTATTACCTATAATGAATTCATTCCTTGTATAAAGTGATAGTGGACCTCCTAGTGGCTTTTGATATATGATGTAATATTTTCCAAGCATGGATCTTCTTTTGGTGGTGCTTGATGAAAGAAGATATTATATAGAATCATCAAAGATAGTTCAGGGTTGGAAACCCCTTGTCATACCAGGGAGGAGGGTCCTCCATATACCTCTATATACCGAGTGGTTCTACCCTTAAGGAATAGGGTTTGGTTCATATATCTATATATTGTTACCCCCAGATAGACTAGGACATAATTCCTCTATCTTCTGAGTGGTACCCCACTAACGGACAAGGACGTGTGTCCTTTATCTACTTAGTGGTGCCCAAGGAGGACTATGTCATAGGTACACTATCTATTGAGTTGTACCAATTGATGTTATTGGGAATGTATCCTCTATTTATTGAGTGGTACCCCCTGAAATACTTGGGATCAGTTCCTCTATCTATCAAGTTATACCACCTAAGATACTAGGTCATGGGTCCTATATCTACTGAGTGTCACCCCTTAAGAGATTCGGGTATGGGTCCCCTTTCTAATGAGTGGTACCCCCATATGGACTAGGGGTAAATTCCCCTATACACTGATTGGTACCCCCCCCCCCTAACACACTAGGTTTTTGGTCCCCTATTTGGAGATTGTTTCCCCTAGACTTTTTTTCACAATGGAGTGGTGTGGGTCCTCCACAAAATTAATCCTTTGGATAGAAATTTTAGATGTCGGGCATCAATGATGGAGATTTTTAACTTTCAGAATATTATTTTCTTGAGATGGGATATGAGATAAAGATTCCCTTTATCTCCCATCATGGTTGCTTATATGAATATATATATATATATATATATTGTTTGGTTACATTTCCTTCTTGATTTGGGTTGAGGTGTATACTTCTCTCATGTCACATATTGGTCCTCCACCATTTTGTGGGGCATACTACTGGGTATTTGTATAATAACCACTATGTGGTCCTTACCCGCATGTGTCATGTAATATGTAGATTACAAAAAGGTAGGCAGTTATTTTAGAGGATCATAGTGATATGAAGGGGCATTTAACCACATACAGTGGTCAAGGCATGGAGATCTGGATCCAGTCTCTCTCATCATTACTTTTCTAGTTATTATCAGGTTGGAAAATCTTTTCTAGGTGGGTGTGTATTTTTCGCCTTCATTTTGGTTTATTTTTTCACTCTATTATATTCCCTAGAGTTTATTACATTAATGGATTTTACACTAGAGGTTCCTATATTTTATTATTATTCCTCTTCACTTATTTATGGATATGGTTGTGTGTGTGCACAATGGTTCTTTTGGAGAATTCATCACATTTTAGTTCTGAATTTTGATACTTATCACTATCCCCTTTACTATAGTGGCAAGATTGGGGTAGTTACTGCTCATCTTTCTGCCATCCAGGGAGCCTCGTTGGGCCAAGACCTGACAATATTATCATTTAATAACAAAAAATATATTTAAGTAATCAACGCATAGTAAATATAACATCGTGGTTAAGAGACCCACACATAGTTGATATCTTCCACCTCATTTCATTATTACTTTATTATTGGGAGTGGAGAATTTCACAACCACATTGATTTATAAAATTTAAATAATAATAATAATAATAATTTTCATGAAAATCCAATCATTATCCACTAAATCCTTCAATCAAATTTCCTTAAAATGACAAAGACTAGGTTCTATTGTGTTTTATATGTCACCAGGAGTCCGGAGAATATTTTTCAATCATAAAATAGCACCCATGTTCCCTTGTTCAATACAATAAGGTGTGTACATTAATAGTGTTCCATGTGGTACCCCCAAATTCTATACCCAACACTCTTCATTGCCTCATGTCATGCTTTTTTCATGGAATGATCGATAAATTCTGATCTCTGATCAGATACTTGAGAGTTTATGGCTTAGATCAATCTATCACTTTACCTAATCTTTAAAATGTGTCCATAAGGATTATTTTCCTATTATATTTATAATATTACCCCTATAATTTAATATCACATGCCCTTGAAGTCACTATGTCTATATAAAGAACCATCCAATCAGATTGATCAGATAATTATTCTTTTACTATCCTTCGTTACCTCATCATCATTAGTAGGGATGATGTGGTTCCCCTTTTTTATATTCAATATTGAAAATCAAATGACTGATATAAAACCCACATTCACAATCACTCTATGTGATTTGACTAGGATCTCTACTCTTAGATCATCTAGATTGAATGATTATCCATGAAGCACCATACCCATTTTTATTTTCTCATCCTAGGGTTACAATGAATCTATCCCATTATCAAATCAAGGATCATATAACCCACTCTAGCTCACTGGATATCATTAGAGTTTTGTAATTATCTGTCATTTACCACCACCCATGATGGTCTTCTAGAAAGTGAAACCTCTATAATTTCCCCAAAATTAAAAAAAACTTTATAAACATGAAAATCATAGAAATGTAAATTTTACCTCATAAATTTGTAGTTAATGAACTAAAATATTATATATAGGTTCAAAATATAGAAAAATTCATTATAATTTTACATTAAATCTATTTATTAGATGGAATCCAAACCAGTCCCATTACAGTTTTATTTTAAATGACTACATTGGGGTATAATACTTGTTTAATATTTCTATTTATTTTATAATGGAATCTAAAATTATCTAAAAATGAAATTTCATCTCTCTAGAACATATCATGAAGTAAAAATCCAAATCCAATAAGTGATATGTATTTAGAATGATCAGGAGGCTTATAATAGTATAATTGAATTTTTTAGTGATTAAAGGGGTTGCTCCTCCATACTCTAGTGATAATTTTCAAGAAAACCAAACATCTTTTAATGTTTAACTAAATTACATTGACAAGACTTCGACCAAATCCATTAAATTATTTAGATTATGGATTCGAGTTTCTCATACTCAAATATCATTTTAAAATCCATCCATTTCATTTGTTAATGATAAGATATAGGATTTGGATTCCAAAAAGGAAATAAATAGTGAAGAAAAAAATCAAAAGAACCATACTATAAATTTAGGTATCTTAATCTTAATTGAACCCCTCCATTAAGTCTTCTCTTACTATCTAAGTTAATGGGATTATGATTTATGGAAAGTATTTACATATATCAATTTCTGATTGAATTGATATTTTTAAGTACACAATACTAACATTTTTTTGAATATTTGATTAAAATAAATGTCACGCCATCACTATGTACTAACTCAAAATCATCCAAAAATCACATAACACTTATACTTGGATAAACACGTGATTTCAAACTCAACAGTAAAATATATTTTCTAACAGTATTCCATAATAAAGGTTAAGTCACCATTTCTAACTTTTTTTATAAAATGTTATTATTATCATAGAAAACTCTTTATAGTGATCAATTCCACCTCTAAATGTTTTCATAAAACATTAATAATTGATGATAAAATTAATGAAAATTAAATAGGAGTTAAATTTTGATAATGGTGAAAGACAATCTTTAGCAAAGACTCACGATATTTCATTAATTCCAAATTAAAACATTTTATTCCTAAAAAGGAAACAACCCATCAATTTCATGGTCCTCACATTCAGTAATTCATTATTCATGAAGGATAAATAATCTAACATAACCATTCAGTCATAAACTTAGACATACATGTTATCATTATATGAAAGTGAGAGTCCCACTCATGAATTATTTTATATCACTAAAATTCATCAATAATCTCTAGAAAGAGAATTATTCTCCACACCTTAAATGAAGAGACCATGGTTTCTTTAAGAGTGAACAAAAATTACACCCTAACTCCTCATCAAAAGTTTCCCAAGAGTTAACATAGAACTATCAAGGATTATCGATACTTGATAATAACTGGTTAAGTGAATCCCCACAATAATAACCATGCTAAGGATTATATACCACTCGATAATACCGACACCATTTCATCTTCCTATCACCATGTCGACCATTAATTGAATTTCCAACGAATCCAAAAAAATAAAAAAACTCTATTATCAATGATGATAATTAAAAATATATTGATATCTATAAACTTAATTTATTTCATCTTCCTATTTCTCTGGGTAAGAAATTTCTAAAATATGTCCAATCATGTCATCCAATGTAAACTTTTAGAAAACATCGATTTATATACATTATATATCACCCAACTATACTAAAGAATCATATCACTCGGGGAGATTTATCCAAAAAAAATCACTTTCATCCACTAATAACCACTTGAGGTCATAATGTTTTAACATCACTTAGTGTAAGAAAATGTCTCTATTAAGTTACTAATAATCACATGTCACTTTGAAAAGGTGATCATATAACTTATCCCAACTCTTATTAAGGAGACAATACTGACAACCCTTCTTCTTCAATATCATCAACCTAACACTTGATGACTAAGATCTGGATACTGAATTGGACATTATGATTTCATATATACCATTAACCATTGACATATGATAGCTAGAATTCATTAATACTCAGTGAAATATCTTCCACCAACTCTTGTGTAACCCATGAATAGTGAAAAGAGACCCCAAAAATTACATAAAATACACAAAATTATACTTTATCTTAGAATCCTTACAAAATAACTATAGTTAATTCCTAGTATTTACCGACTCCCAAACCAATAAAAAATCTCAGACTAAATGAGAATTCTCAAAGTTCATTTTCATGTGGAGTCCCATAGTCTAAAATTCATGGATAAATGAATTTTTTACTTACATTAAAATAATTTTACATATATATTATTCTAAAAAATTCAAATTATTGAAAGAAGTTATTGTAAAAACATTTTTCATAAAATGATTTTTTAGATCCAATAATGATTCTGTTGTGATACTCTAGAACAAAGATCGAAAACATCATTTTACATGCTATTGGTATTTTAATAACTAAAAACTATGTGTTATAGATCTTAACTTCATGTGAATGTCTATGGAGTCTCAAATGTTCAATGAAAAATTCCAAATATCAACCAATTCATATCCCAAAAGTGATAAATTCATGAAATATCTACAAATTTCTCTGTTATCCCATAATAAATCAATTCCACCACCTAGAAAGATTATTATATGAGTTTTATTGTGTTCTTTGAAATATTTCATATGGATCTATACACCAACATTCAATTTGAGATCGCTATCTTAGATTTCAATCAAAACCACTAATGAAAAACATAATATTTCTATCTTTGAAATCCCCACCCTCCATCTCCCAAAAAATGTATCAACCCCAAATGGACAGAAAATGATTATAAAATCAATAAATCTATTATTAGTCTATCTCATATAAGTTATCCATATACTAACTCCCTAAAATAAACAAAAGAAAAAAAATAATGACCTAGATCTTAATAATGTATGTCCCCTCCTTCAATAGTCTTAGTTCACATACTAATCTACTAGTCTTGCTTCATAAATAAGAGGCATGCCTAGATATACATCAATCACTTCAACTATTTCATGTCAATTATTTTGAGTATATATATTATATAACATTGGTAATATTTTTTATAATAACTATCATACAATATCACATGGAACTATCAACATAATTTATAATATCACATGATACAAATCTATCACATCTCGACTCATTGATATGTGAACTCCCCCTTCCTACCACCACTAGGTCAGGGGTTAGTGACTAACACTAAGGTATTCATACACAATGGAAAGAATTATCCCAAAATGTACATTTCTATTTCTATCATACAACACCATCCACCAAATACGAATGAAATTTGAATTTTAAAATAAATTAAAAGAATATATATAACATATATAAGATAAAGTGTAACTGATAGAAGGGAACCATTAGAAGACATAGTGAACTGATATCATGCAATCATCAATTAAAATTGACACATCCCAAGGTGGAGATAGTTTGAATGAAAATGGTTTTATGGTGTCCAACATAATGATCTCCACTTTATTATTAACCCACATTCACCCCCATCTCTAGACTACATGATATTACATCCTCCACACCAACATATTTTCTTGTAATTGAGGAAAACAATGTATAAGTACAAATTGAAGGGTCATTATAGTAATAATGGTTTGGTTATCCCATTTAGTGGATTAAAGAAAGAGAACATCTAGTGTCTAAAAGAATAAAATATAAACACAATGTTGACAACTAACATCACCTAATTCCATAAAATACATGTGAAAAATTATAATAAATCCTTATAAAGATACTCATAGCTCCCTGCTAGAACAGTCTCCAAAAAATAATACTTCTTAATTCACTAAAACTAAGAATATAAAATTATTAGACAACCCATAAATACAAAAACCATTAATTCTTTCAATGTGTAATGATCTATAGATAATGGAGGAAATAAACATATCCACCTATCTCAAAAGTACTATAGGAAATACACCTGTACAATTATTTTATAAGTATTTTAAGAACTGTTCATATCTATCTACAAAAATACACATCTCCAGAGATGACTTTATATACAAGTATGGATTTTGGTTTTAATTATCATCTTTAGGTATAAATATATATACTGGTATAATGGATTAAATACACATATCTAGGGTCACTACAAAATATTTGGTACTATCAATCTCAAATTAGTGGATAAGGAGTTTAAATAATATTAGAAGACTTTTTGTCCCCCTCAATCCCTATACTAAGGGAAAAAGGGGTTGTCTACCCTTAAGTAAATTTCTATTATCCCATTCACAATTTGAGGTTGTTGAAGGAACTACCCATATCCATGTATCATATACTAGAGATGATGTAGGAATTATCTGTTCCCAACTATACTGTAGAAATATCCAACTTATCTCATCCCAAAGTATTGTGCGAGTAGAGATCAATATAGATACATGTTATAAAAACCTTACCCCATTAGGAATATTATATGTTATTGCAGTTAACATAATATTTACCCTTAAATCCTACCTCTAATGTGAAATAGTTTGTAGCCTATATCCTAGGGTGTATTCACACATAAATGGGTGAAATTACACTTAAAATCTTAGGAACATAAGACAAACCACCTATCAACTCAATTTAATATTGATAAAACACAATATCATATAAATTCATGTAATGTAATAAATAATATTAACTCTAAAATAAAAACTAAAAATAGCTCATAAGGTAGAAAATTCCATAAATCCAACCATGAACTCTATGAGATGGAAACTTTCATTCGGTTCATCAACTATTTCCTACAAATATGAAAAACATATATATAGAATTAGTGAGAATAAATTTATTCCCAATAATTCTAACCTCAAAACCTCTAATGAATATGTGGAATAAGTATACCACTACCTTAGTGAACAAATAGAAAAACCAACTCTCACTTATCTCTCTGGTCAACTAACACCCAACCTCACTAAGTCTCACATACCATATATCACATAGAACACATAGAACACGACATGAAATAATATATTTAAGATCTAGCATACAACCACTTCCCCACCAGTTTATTACTCTCACTCCAAAAAACAAATTCCTTGTGCCTGAATCCCTTATATAGTCATTCCATTACACAATATATCAAATATCACAACCATATATCACTTAACCTAACCATATATTCATCATAATTATGAAATATCCACCACCACATACCACCTCAAATCCATAAACACATAATATCTACATACTCCACCACAACTGCACAACATAGGCTCGTCTTAATAGGGTAACATGAACATTAATGAAATCAACCTCATGCCATCCTTCTACAATGAACATTCAACACCATGTAACATTAATGAAAACAACACAACCCAGTAAAATATTATATTAAATAACAAAACCTTAATCCATTATATCCAATATTCATATATGTATTATACGCCATGATAACCCATATTACACATAGAAGACTGATTGGTGAAGATTGTGGAGTTAACCATCTACTCCCACACTAATCTGTATGTTGGGGAAAATACTTGGATCCCAAATATATATGGTCATCCAAAAGGATATCCAAATCTAGCGGTGGTGTGTATAAGATAATAAATGAGAATACAATGAATTTAGTAGTCACACACACATTACCAACTTGAGGGTTTCATTTAAACAATTCCACAATAGCCCATAAGAACCCCTTCACTATCACGATATCAAGCTGAAAAAAATACCATAACTACATCACAACCCATACCATATATCCACATACAAAATAATAATAATATTATTAATTTACCATTACATGGAATTATTCATAAATTCATAATTTACCATTTACCAACATAATTACATTCATTATTCCCATCATTTAATCCCACTTTTATTTCCATCCATTAAACAATTAATTTTATCATATTTTATGTCAAACCATTCAATAAACCACATATTTCTTCAATCCATTCTTTATTAATTATTGAGTTTTATTCCAATAATTTCAACTTAATAGTTATAACCATTACATAAATTATCATTATTCATTTTACATCCCATTATTTATAAATTATATCTTAGTAACCAACTTCAAGTTTCGTATATTCCGGTAATATTTCTCTCCATCAGGAAACTATTTCACAACACCTTTATAACCAAACATGTCACTAAATACACTACCACACAACCCATGACCACAACCACTTAATTTACACATAACCATCCATTCTACAACAACATTAACCTCATGATAACCCATCTATCACAACCACTACTAAACCACAATACATTCTTATAATCAACCAAAAAAACAATCTGTAACCACTCAAACTATAATGTGAAATATTACAAGTATAGAAACAACCACGGATATCATAACAAAAATTCACACTTAATAGCTTATCATTATACTTTATATTAAATTATAATATCATGTTCAAAAAATGACAAAATAATTCAAAATTTCCACATAATGGAGTCTTTAACAACTTTTAGTGATTTAGAAAATTATTAAGGTGACAAACATAATTTGGATAATAGTCAATGTTATCACAATAAAACATACCAATTAAACATATATGTAAAAGAAAATAACAAAAATAACAGTATTTAACTATGTTAGTTTACTTATTTTAGGAATTCAACCATATCTGTAACCTTTTATGTATTAACAAGAACAACATTAATTCCAATTTTCTGGAATCTCAGTTTTCATTATGATATTTAAGTGATTATCTTATTGTATAAGGTAATTATATCATTATTCCAATAATAAAAGGGGTTAAATAGAAATAATATCATGAGAGAAGTTTCAACTCATAATAAATAACATGTAATCAAGTAATGAACATCCTAAATCACCTTATTCCCTTTAATTTCCTTTAGTTTAGTTCATTACCTGTTTAGGTCAATCTATACCAACCACCCAAATAATATAAAATAAAAATAATGATAATCATAAAGATTCACATAGATAAATTAATTGAAATATGGAATATACTACCGCAACCAAAGCCTCAATACTATCTGTATAAAAACATAGAGATGGAGTTGATGATAAATACAAGAATAAGTAAGTAAATCCTCAATAACCATTAAATCAATAACTTCCATCAATAAATCAATACAAAATCACCTAAATAAAATGAAAACCACTGTCATAGTATCCCTAAGAAGGAAGAAAAAGAAGAGATAATGAAGAATAATATGAAAGATAATCAACTCGGATCTCAGAGAGATTGAATTCTTTAAGACAAGGGACAAAAGCTAACAATGATATATGAAAGTTCCATAAAGATCCAACTTTAATTGCCTAAAGTTATTAAGGCACAGAGGAAAATAAAATTAGTTCAGAAAATATCTATTTTTTTATAAAAATTAGAAAAAATATCATATAAATATGGTAAATGTTCACAATGTAATAGATTTTATTTAACCAAGTATCTAAAAAACACACTCCAATACCCATTTATCTCTACACAAATATAAAAATCAAAACCACATATTCAAAAAAAAAATTAAGTTCAAAGTGGAATCAAAGTTTCCATACTGAAATACATTATCCTTTAGAAATATATGAAAACACAAAATTTATCACCCAAACCCGAGGAACCCTAGAAATCAGCATAGTGAATAAAATCCATCGAGGAAAAATAAACTTTAGAAAGAAATAACTAATAAATAAACCAACCTATACTTGATGCAAAAATATATATAACCATGATATTATTCCACTCACATGATATTAACAAGGGTAACATGTGAGATATATCCCACATATCCCATGTGACATCCAACTTGCGAAAGATAAATCCTAAGCATCTTAAGGCCACCATATCATGACCTAATAAACCATTATATAGCCATGATCATGGAATATTAACCAAGAATAACATAGGGTATATCATGTAGTAATCTTCACTAATCATGTAACAACAATAATACTATATTGAAACAATGTGACATTCAAGTCTCATGGATCACACCCCAATCCACCAAATAGTAATTACACTGCATTTCAATGATTTTGGGAATAATACACCAGACTATAGAAAAACCTTCTCCCATGGTCAGCTCATTATGATGAAACACATAGATCTATGCCAAAATGCTAACCTTGCAGGGGGAAATTTAAATATTATTCCATAAAATTAATTTTATAATTCATATGAAACCTCCAACACCTAAATGATTCAACTTAATTTATAATACATTCCAATCCATTAAACATGACTTCATATTTTTCTACCCATATTGGTGGGTGAGATTGAGCATAATAACTATCATCTCATGCAAACACATGATGAAGGGTGAGTAGTAATGACATCCATCACTATATTTAGTCATCATTGATATACATTAGTTATAATTTCATCACATCACAATGTATTGAGTATTAAAAATAAATAGATGAATCACAATCAGGGGACCCTCCTATTAGTCATACTTGAAAACCCATATATCAATCTATCAATTATATCATCCAAAACAAATCCCACTTATAGAACCCATAGTCAGGGAATACTAATTGAATAATAGATGAATTTTGTTATTAAATCACCCAACTAAAAATAATCCCACACTAAAGATATTAGACTCCTTACTACAATCCTTTTCTGAGTCATCGAATGCATCTATAAATAATTCTATGAGTTTTGTGATCACTATCAAGACACTTGGATCCTTATCACAATGATTTTAACCAATCAATGGGTTAATGTTCATAATACCATCCTTTATCCTATTTTAATAATTCACATATTTGTTTATTAATTTACAACATTACTCATTGTTGTCCATATTATAAATTGATCACCTAATCTACATCTATTATTTTATTAAAATAATTCCATATATTGATATATTTGATCACATCCACAACACTAAAATAACAGTTCATAGTATCAATATTGATTAATCATTTTAATTATTCACTATTAATTTTCAATATTACCTAATCATTCAAGTACTTATTTTTCACTTAATCATTTCATATATTGATATATATGATCACATCTGTAGCACTTAGATAGAATCCCATAGTATCAATCTTGATTAAACATTCAATTTTTCACTATTATTTTCTATATTACTCAAGAGGAGTGCATGAGTTTATGGATCAATCTCTTTCAATATAGGAGCACTACACGTCTATGAAAGGGACAAAAAATTAAGCCCTATTGAAATTGGTAACTATTTTCATCAGAATTGGGTTAAAGTATTTGGCCTAAACTTAATTCTTTGGCATCCTATGATATTTTATGATATTTCTTTGTCTATAGGTGTTCCTATAAAATAGATAAGAAACTAAAGTAGCTAGGTATGGTCATTATTAATGATTATTGATGGAAGTGGACTTATGTTCCACATTGATTGAAAATGTTTACCTTTATACTGATGAAGATGATCTTGAGTAGATAATTGAATTTGAAAATCTTCCTTGGCTCTGTCCAGGATGTAGGGTCATTGGTCATGATACCTCTAGCTATAGGAGATCTGTTATTTTTGAGTTTTTCTCTATTTGTGGACATGATACTTACTCATGTTTCAAAAAAATAAAAGTACTAAAATATAACACCACTAGTGTGTCTTAGAATGTTTCTCAAAAGCTGCCTCAGATGGGGGTTTTGGATTCCCAGACAGAACATGTGGATAATCCGGAGAAAACAAAACACATGGCTCAAAATCCTAGACCTAGTGATGAAAATATTGAGGGAAATCATACTAATAGTTCTATAGATCTCCCTAGAAACTATTTTCATTTCACGAAACTCATTGGTTATAATTCCACTCCAACATGGGATGATATATTTGAGTAGGTTCAAGCAGGTAAAGATCATACTGATGAACTAAGAACACAAGAGTCAATTATTATAGCTGTGGAGAGTGTTAATGCTCAAGTGGAATTAGAGGGGACCAGTCCAAGACATGTTCTTTATGATATCCTTATTTTCCTTGCCTCTTCTATTGTTAGAAAAGGTGATGGGAATTGTCCCACTCCAGTTTATATGAAAAACACATGTGACTCTTCTGAATTCCCATGTAAGGACTTTTCTCCTGTGCAATCTGGAAATCAAGTCCTCTACGAACATGTTGTGTCTCTTTCAAAGGAGGAGGTTTATATGGTCCCCAATACTCCTCCTAGTTTATCTCATCCAGCTCTCAAGTCCAACAATGTCTCAATTTCCTCTGAACCTAATATGGATCTCTCAAAGTAGGAGATGACTCATTGTCCCCCTGTACCTGGAATGACTGATTGGTAATGTATAAAACTAGTTCTCTAGATCAATGTTGTGTAGGTAAATTGTTGTAATTTTCATTGAAGCTATTGACTCTAGAAATGTAGGGAATCTTTCTTGGGTGGCCTAGGAAGATAATGCTGCCTTTGTAACTTCAACAACACTGCATATTCCCTCTCAGCCAGAGACATATGATATTTCTTCGAAGGGAATTATATAATCAGATGTAGAAGAGGATGAGTTGGAAGGATCTAGGCAACAAGATAACTGTAAACATTGACATCATCCTAGAAAATGTGGATGGGGAAAGAGATAGGTAAACTAGAGTACAAAGAAGATTGAGTTAGAAACTAATGATTATGACTTGGATGGATCAGACATTGAAATTATTATTCAACAACAAAAAAATGGAAGCACTTCACACATGGGGTCATGGATGTGGGAGAGGCTAAGGAATGGATTTTGGAGCCTTGTGAAATAAAGAACACATGATTTCTGAAAAGATAAGTAAAAAACTTGGTACCTCGTTGTGAGGGTTTGATGGATAATGTGAACCTATCTTCTCTTCTCCATATTCTGTTCTATTTGTTTATGTTTCAATGAAAATGGAATTATCCCTAAAAAATTTACACTTTTTCCTTACATAATCCAACTCAATGACAATCCACATTCATAACACAGTCTCCTCACCTTCAATTAATTAATTAATATTTTTACCCCGTTTTGTATATCTATCCTCTCAAGTTCTATATTAGGTGATGTTATTTATGATTTGTAAAATCAATATTAGTAAATAATCTTTACCAAGATTTATAAACATCGTTATAAGCTATTGGAAACATTCTACAATCCCTATTTCACAAACAAAGTCAAATCAACATTTCTAGTAGTTTAGATCTTCATTGCATTGAATAATTTAAATTCCCATTCAATTTTTCCAAAAAAAAATTACTTATATAATATTATAATGAAATAATATATATATATATAATCAAATCATATTAAATAAAAAATCCTTGTTAAATAAGCCATACATAATTTATCTCTTCAAACTCATTAATTTATTACATGATGACCAGGAGTAAAATTATATCCAAATAATTTTATTTATTACTATTTAATTATTTAATATTTGTATAATAGTAATTTTCATTAAAATTTAATCATTATTCAATAAATTATTCAATCAAATGTTCTTTAAAATACCAAAATATGGTTCCATTAGGTCTAAGTTATCATAATGAGTCTAAATTATTTTTTGGAGTTCAAAAGTAACCCCTTACATGCCACTATGTGCTACTATATGGTGTGTAAATTGAATATGTTCCAAATGGAATCCCATGTGCCATACCCAACACTACATTCTAGTTCATTCCACACATCTCATGTGTAAATACTAGGATCATATGATCATTGATTAAATGGTTTGATGTTTAAATATTGGATCAAGCTATACCTCCCCACTTCTTTGGACAATATGGTCACACAAGTTTCTATGTGATTATATGTATCAGATGGTCCCCATAATTTGGTGTGGGGAACTCTATGATTATATTGATTGAATTATTTTACTCACACAACCATCCCCTTCATTGTCTCCCTTAGCAGGGGTGATATAGCTCTTGTTCTGTCATCTATTCTTGATGATTAGATAAATATTCCAAATCCCATGATCAGGTTAATAATAGGATACCTAGATAGGATCCTATTTTTTTGATTATCCACATCAAATAAATACTAGTGAAGACCCAAATCTACTCCTCATCACTTTTTATGAGGCTATATGGAATATCTACTTATATAGATCAAGGATTGGATAACGTACACAACCATGATGAATGTTACCAGAGCTCTACTACTTGCCATCCTTGAACACCAACCATGATGGTTATTTAGGGGATAATGATGTCATAGTCTCCCAAAATTCAATATCAGCTTCTTCTCAACCCGTATATCATAGAAATGTAAATTTTATCTCAGGAATAAATAGCTAAGGAACCAGAATCATATATAGAATTTCAAAATGAGAAACAATTATCTGTAGTAAAATATTGAAACAATATATAGAATTAAATCCAATCCTATACCATTGGATTTGTATTTTCAATAATTAACTTGAGGTAAAATACTTGTTCATTAATTATCTTTAATTTTTTAGTGAATCCTAAAAGTATAAAAAAATAGTGAAATTTTATTTCTATAAAATATATTTTGAAGTAAAAATATAGATACACTAAGTGATATGTATTTATAAATATAAGTACATTATGAAAAACTTAATTTAATCTTTTTTAGTTATTCAAGGGTTTGTATCTCTAGATTCTACTGATATTTTCAGGAAAACCAATTATCTCTCAATATTTTCCTAAAATTTGTTCTTTAGAGTTCAACGAAATCACTACCATTCATGAGTTCATGGATTCCATGTTATTATGCTCTAATTTCATTTTTAAATCAACCAGTTTCATTGGTGGATGAAAATCGTGGGGATTTACATGATAAAAAATCAAATAAACTATGAAGAATGGGTCCAGAGAATGATAACTTAAATATAAATTTATTGATTAATTTTTATCCTCCTATATTGGGAGTCCTTATTCTATATAGGGATATATAATTGGGGGTTTAATGAAAGGTTTAACATATACTATGTTAAGATAGAATTATTGTTTTTATAAATTATGTTAACCCTTTTAAATAAGTATTTAAAAACAAACGTTTTATCAATACTGCACACTAACTCACTACTATTCAAAAATTACACAACACTCATCCAAGGGTAAACACCCCATTATGAACATAGTGGAACAATCCATTTTCCAATATGATGTAATGATGAAGGTGAATGTTATATTTTTCCATTTTTAATCTAAAGATAATATTTCACACAAAACACCTTATAATGATCAATTCCACTGATAAAAACAATACTAAAATTTAAATACTAATTGATAAATCAATGAATGGAAATTGATAGTCAATTCCAGTCAAGAAAAAGACATTATCTAGAGGAGTCTTGAGATATTACAATAATAATTTTATTTATACATACAATTAATAAAAATGTATATTATATAATATTATCAAATATATATAACATAATAATATTTAATATATATAATCATTATCTAACATATATAATAATATTATATAATATATTTATTTAATAATAGTATTTAAATAAAAACTTTTTATATATATCTTTTTTAATATTATTAATTATTATATATATGAAGGTAGCGAGGTTCACAACGACAGTCGGTGGGGAAGGGATTTAAATTTTTTTCATCATCAGAGTAATTGAAATTATAATCTCTAGAAATGTAACCCCTGGTATGGTTAGAGGATCTCCCATGAATTAAAAATAGAAAAAAAGTTAAAACAGAACACATACTTGGTTAAAAAAAAGCATGTATGATTGTAGCTAGTCTTCGACAATTGTTGAAGGAAGGATCTGTATTCTAACCCCACTAGAAAATCATAACATGATCCAATAATATTACCTCTCTCTATTTTTTGAATTCTAGGTTCTAGAATGGGGCTCCAAATAATCATTTAGCATCGTGTAGATCACCATGACCCCATACCTTCGATCTACAAAGGCGATCTTGAACCATTCACTCAGAGAGAGGATTACTTTCCCTAGGATATTGGAGGGGAGATAATCCTTGAATTTTGAATGCATGAAATGTACGTGGAATGAATATTCACTATTAATTATATATTGGTTTGAAAAAAATCCTTTGACGGGGTTCCTTGGCCCCGAAAAATTTAACATCCGTAAAACAAGTAATAAATAATAATTATGACAAACTAAACAATATAAGAAGTATTATTAATTTTTTATAACATAATTGTAATATATATTAAATATATTGTATGATAAAACCAATTCATTTAACTCAACATGATATTCCCAAAACAATTAAGCGAACCTGTAATACTAAAAAAAAATTATGAAAAATATTATTCCTCATATTTACTTAAATACATGTAAAAACTTTTAATAAATAATTTTAACCATATTATTATTTAATTGAATAATAATGAATTTATTTATCTATCACTAATTGATGAATACCTGGAAATATCTTCAGCCATGTGGTGGAGCGCACCATGTCATTAAAATTTATTCACATGAAGATATAAGATTCATGAATGTGCTATTTTGTGTGACCCTCTAGTCCCTTATCTCGATAATAGTGATTCATATAAATCAACTAGAAGAAGTGTCTATCAACACATAAATTCCCCTGAAGAGATAAAGAACAATCACAGTAATAGTAACTAACATACAAACATGCATTCTGTAATTTAATCTCTTTATCTTTATATATATCATAAATCAGAATGCATATATACCTATGTAAGAAACCTTTCTTGATTTATTATTTGTTGATCTTATTCGACATATATATCCTCTACTACCATTGACTTTGATTAATGAATGTAGTCCCATCCTGATCAACATGGTCCGAGATATTACTTCCTTAACTCGAATGTAATAAATTCTATCTTTACCATTAAACCAATGCCTTATCACTAATGATGTACCCAATACAAGATACCATGCTACGATTTCATTATCATGTTTTTTCCATACATAAAATTGTGTGATCAAAAGGAGCACATAGATAATGATATCAAGTTAGGAAACCAATAAACATGTTTGTAGGTGAGAAAATACAATGACACCCAAAACATGTGGTGTTCCTCTTGGCGGGTTTGTCCTCATGATCTCAACTACTATAGATCGCCAAGTGATAACTTCGTGATGCATCTAGAACAAAAGACATATATTTTAGATTAATTTGGTAGTATCTAAAGGTTATCAATATATTATTTCATCTTCTATTACCTTTTGATACAATAATTAATCTAGGGATATTACTATTAAATAGTGGATGAAGAAATGTCTACACTATAATGGTAAGTGTACATCATGCATATATCACTATATACATGATCTGGTAATCTAAAAGTATTAATAAAGTTGGGTAGAGGGAACCCACTTTTACAACTCTCCCACTTTAACTAGATCGAACTTGATAACCATTCTTTTTAGGTCTTACAAAAATAAGACCTTGTTTCTGTTGAGTCATGTATTTAGAATCTAGGTCAACCGTGTCTTTGCTACATGGCAATTCTAATTTGTGTGACCTCATCTCCTTGAAAAAAAATCCTTATTATATGTAAAACATGACTCTATAATCTTTTCTATACAATAAAAACATGACATAATTGATAGTAATAGTATCATAATTAACATTATGACAATACTTTACTTACTAGGTGTGTTTCCAATAACTAAAACAAATTGTTGCATTCAATACACTGCTTCTTTGCTTCATCGGAAGCTTCAGTGAACTCAGTATTTTTAAATATGTTTACTAGTAGACTAATGATCTTTTCTTGTTCATTAAATTATCTATAATATGATATTATATCATAATGACCTTATATAAAAACTAGTTTGTGTTTCTTAAATAATATTATTATTTCATATCCACTTAATTGGTACATATCCCATTCACCTCCACAAGTACAATCAGATAGTTAGAACTACTTCCCTTGTAGTTATATTGGATATAACAAATATTTTATGACAATAATTTATCTCTAGAAAACATCAATTATTAAAAATATAATGGAATACATGATTGATCCATCGTCGAGGCATACAAAATTTAACTCACCACAATAATATTCTCCTATATACCATACATTTATTATTGAAGAGATTTACACAATGTTACATTGGTAATAATTCTCTCTTGAATTGATCCAACTTTTATTTTTCAATACCTTGTCAGTATATGTATAATTGACTAGGACTAATAAACCATTAGATATATCTCAATAGATTCTATTCCCTTGAACATAGGTGGTTACTTTAAATAAATCACTAATGAACTTGTTTTATTGTTGTCTTAATTGTACGCTGAATTACTATTTTTCATATGTTACCAAACTTATTTTACTTGTAAAAAAATGATTCTCCCAGTAACCATTGCTAGAAACATGGTAAATATTCATTCCAAATTAATATTCTAGGGTCTAGTTTCTTAATTTTAATAGAAAAATTGATTTCAGTAAATTTCACCATTATTATCATTCTATGATGTCACTATCACTTTATGGTTTTTTTCATATATACAACTTTTATAAAATATGGTATTGACATCCAATTATCAATAAAAATTTCATATAAAATAGCTATGAAATGTAAAATTCGGATCTTTGTAGGTACAATGACATGGTATTACCAATAGAGCATTATTGGAACTACACTTGTTCAATCCAAGTATTGACTCACATGAATACCCACCAAAATATTCAATATAATAATCCCCTTTTACATTGATATATTTAATCCATTATTTAGTTTTAATTGATATTTTCAATCTTAGATAATTTCCGTATACTCCTTGCTTATAGGATTTATTTTTCTCAGTGAATACTGTATTATCAACCATGGTGGATATAAAACTGTTACCTTTATTTTTTCCTTCATATGAAATATATATTTGTAACATTACTTTTTCATAAGGTCTTATGGAACTCATTCCTATGCTCATTATTTGTGTATCTCTTATCCTTGAAAAAATCCAAGTCAATGTTTCTCCCACTATCTCAAATATAAATGTTCACCATTTTATATAAATATAGTCTATAACATGAATATATATTTTCTATCATACATATTTCCATAATATCCTTATAAAAATTTACTATAATTACTTTAGATTCACATTATATTTTAAATGATGTAATTTTTTTATATCCACAAAAAAATCTTTACATCTAAACACATTTTCTTTTGAAATAATGGATATCTATTATACTATAACTCAAATGATCTATTTTTTCAGAATAGTTGTAATTTATTATGGGATAAAACTTTTATTTTAAATGAATTTCTTGAAAAATATTGAAAGTATCTATGATGATTGAGTTTCAACATTGATACCCCTTTTACTATCATCATGACTCTGATGTATATAAGGAAAATTAAATTCAAGAATTAATCCATACTATATTTTTTTGATCAATGTTAACATGTAAGTCTCATCATCAATCCTCTTTATTAGAATCATAGGTTTGATATAGGTAAGGTAATGTGTGTTTAGGAATTACTCCACAATACATTATATTGATTGATGAATACCTAGTTAAGATATTATTCGACTGACCATCCCAATGTAACCCACATATTATGACTATGTTAATACCATACTCCACTTTCACATTCCTTAATTGGAATCTTTTTAGGTATTTTTACCACTATCTTAGCCTTATAATTGATCACTCTCTCTAACTAAACTAGTTTCAAAATCATGGTCTCCTACCTTTATTTCTAAAGGTTTCTTTGTCCAAACTAAATAAGTATATAAATCGATAATACCAAAGGTGTTTATGTCTATTAATTATAAATATAATACTAGGTATATTCTTTAAATCCACTTTTAGTTTTACTTGAAATATAATTATCCTTCCATAACTAGGTATATAAGTCTTTCATTTTATATATAGAAATTATTCCAAATGATCTATGAATTACCGAACTATTGTTTAAGTATTAAAAAATAAAAATAACATTAATTCCAAAACAAGAATAACTTATCCTTGTGTTTGAAGTGAATGTGATATATGTTTTTTGTAACACTCAATAAAAGTTGAATGAGAATCATTTAGTTGGAAATTAAAAGTTGTATGCTTCTCATAGATAACATAGGAACCACCATTTCCCAGCCACTTAGAGAATACACCATACTTCCAGTGATTTTTATATACTTACATTATTATAGTACATAAATAAACATATTTAACAAGCATATCATATTTTGATACCAACGAATTATGGTTGTAACATTATTTTTAACTTGATCAATATACTTAAAGAAGAAGTGAAAACATCCTTTTGTAATTCAGTTCATTCCATTAAACTCTGAAGGATTTATTTCAAGACATGTGAAGTGATTAATCTTTTTAAAAAAACCCTTTTCCTTAAGGATCTTGAGATTTTTACTTTGGAAATAAAATTGACAGTAACATTTTATCCTTATATTTCAACGTTTTCATGATATTAATTAATGATTATACTCCCTTTAAGGTATTATTTGATTAGAAAACCTTACTCAAAAGGTAATGAAGAATTGTTATCCAAACTATTCATTTTTCATTCTTAAAAAAAACTAGGGTAATTGGGTAAAAGTTGTATAAGAAAGGGATCCATTAAAAGATCATGATCCATCTTTCAATTTACACTTATCCAATCTAAAAATCACCATATTCATATCTTGCTCCACTTTCTCCTTGTAAACTACTTGGAGATGAGACAATATCTGAAATCATCGATGTCCTGATGTTTTTATCAAAAGATTATGTCCTAAATTGATGATATAAATATGAAATAATCAACATATGTATCATACATAAGTCTCTAAATATTATTTCTAACACCCTAACTTCCTTTGGGGTCTTAACAGTTATTTGGCACTCAAGTACCATTAATTTCCTATATCATAATATTGTGTGAAAATGTCTATACTAATATTTGTAAATTCATGCTAGACATGACATTAAATTTTTCCATTTGATATCCTTGTATGTCTTGTGGTATTACCTTCCATCTTCTATAAAAATTATATCTAGCAGATTAACACTCTTTTCTTGATTACTAATGTATACATTATTGATTAATTATTTAAATCATTAAATGTCTCCCAATATATTATAGAATTCTAAGAATCCTATTTAGTAGAACTGGAATACTACATTTCTTGAGTATTTTAGTGGAATTTATCCTCAAACATCTCCTCATAGTCTATAATTCATGGCTGGAACACTACTTAGAGAGTTCAAGGTAGACATTTGTATGCCCAACAATATTAACTCATGAATCATTGATCAATTCAGTGAAGTCCCATTTTCTAAAACCATTAATCTAATTTACTTAACAATTTACTATAATGTTTTATAAAGCAATATTTTTCAACTAATTTTCTACTTAATGTAGTTAATTCAATGCATCACTCTCCTAAAAACACCCCGGTAGTATGAGGCATCCTCAACTTTGGCTGATCGAGCACCCTATACA
The DNA here is from genome assembly GCA_963277665.1 of Viscum album. Lineage (NCBI taxonomy): Eukaryota > Viridiplantae > Streptophyta > Magnoliopsida > Santalales > Viscaceae > Viscum > Viscum album. Next base: position 1,257,139,616 of record OY728139.1, read on the forward strand.
CCTAGTTTTGTTCAATTTTAAATGATGGAATGAATTTTGTGACATTATATTTCTTGAGGTTTTTTAAATATTTTATTCTATGAATGTAATCCATTTTTATTAATCTATTTATAATATACTGTATCACTCACAACTAGACATTAATTGAAAAATATTCATAGATTCTTTATTAATTTTTTCATGTTTATTATTTTATGTGTTTCTTACTATCATGAAAAATGACTAAAATAATAATCAAATGCATAAAAGGATTTTTTTTACCTAACAAGTCATGGTCATCTTATTATGATTGATCATTTTTAAAAATAATGGATTAATCATGATTTATGGGTTTCATACCTGACTTGAGACCTAACTCATATTGCAACTCACCCATGGTTTAGTGTATTCACTTCTTTCCTGGAGTACAACATTGTATTGAAGTGGTCTATATCTTATAATTTCATTTTCAAATGTACATGTACATGCACACACATGCGAATTGTTTAGGGAGTGGAAAATAAAACAAATAAAGAGTACTTGCATACAATTTTACATATTAAATGAAAAGTTGATGTGAAAAACATAATTTAATTACCTATTAATTACCCAAATTTCATGAATATAGTAAATTATTAATGTAATTATGCTATAAATATGATCACACTGTGATTCAATATTTTATTTCACCCTTACAAAACATTATTAAATTGATTTTTTATTATATATTCCAATTATTATAAAAAACTTCACTTCATGTTTGATTCAATTATTTTTTATTTTTCACTTTTAAAAAGGTAAATTTTACTTGTTATGAAGATTTGATTGCATATGGAGGGGATTTAGAAAGCCTATAATGAATTTGATGAAAAATGGACCAAACTGCATGGAATCCCATGAAAATTTGTCCACTATTTTTCATGTTCTAAAAAACATGTGAAAATAAATGGGCTAAAATTTTCTATATGGATCCAATATTCAGTTGGATAAAAATATTATGAAGACACCCAAGCCTGATTCTTCTATAAGTTTGGCCAATCTGACTTATTTTTCTAGGGAACCGAATATTCATAGAGAAAAAAGTTTGGTTCTATATTTCATAGAAATATCATGATTTATGCCGATAAATGTTGAAAAACTTTTTGTAAATATATTCAGGAGGTGTGGAAAATGCTTTTAATTTTTTTTAAATCATGATAATAATCTATGGATTCTAGAATCTATGGTCCAAGTGGGTTTATGAAATCTGGGATCCCAAAACCACATTCCAAAATGCCTATAAATTTGCACCATGGGAACCCCATTTGTATATTCAATTAAGAGGTTAGGTGCTTCTATTTTGGAGTCATATTTGAGTACTCTACTCATTATAAAAGTGTTGGTGGCCCCTATCATCTTCAGGGGATCCAGGATGAAGGCTAAGTTCAACACGAGCCTCCTCCTACTCTCGACATTGAGCTAAATTGTGGACGAACATTTTGAGGTAGCTACACATACATGGGATGGAGTCCCCATAATTATTATAATAATGGTTTTGTTTAATTTTTTTTTCTGAAAAAGTTCTTTTAACTTTTATCTTAACATGCTTATTCTTTTAATTCTTTGCATCTCTTTAATAAAGTGAAATTTTTTTATCTCAATAATGATTGTGTTGGGATTTGAAGTGGAAATCATCCATTGATCGTATTGGACAACACAATAATCCTTTTTATATTAAAATTCATGAGATTTCATTATTTTTTGGTATCCCTTCTTCTATACTTGAATTCTAAACCTTAAAAACATGGTTTTTGTGTCAAGGATTGGTTTATTGTTCATCACTATAAAACGCAGGAGGGGAATCATGATCTTAGCAACCCTCAACAAAAGATTTAAATTAAACCATGTGAAATTTTCCGAACAATGAGGTATCCAACATATGTAGTGAACTTGAATTGAAATCCTCTAAAAATTCGTCAAACAAAATCTTCCTTTGTCAAAAATTAAACTATTTATTTATGTCATTTTATTTTTGAAAATATTTTCAAAACCACCCCTATTTTTGTTCGTTTTATTAAATATTCACACTTCAAACCCCCAACACTCCTTGAGATGCGACCTAGGGTATATCCTATGCTATAAAATCATCTTTAAATCGTATTCAATTTGGTGTGTCATGAAAATGTTTTCAACATATACAAATATTTTCACTAGCTCAAGACTAGTCGGTATAAAACTAAACAAAGGATAAAAATTAAATTGTAATAAATTTAAAGAATAGTGGAAATTAAAATAAATAGAATGAATTTTTAAATTCATATAATTTATTCAGTACAAAAATTAATTTAATTTTAATACCATAAATTAATTTAATTTCTTTTTTGAATATGAAAATACAAAAATTTTAAATCAAAAATAGTATTTAATTAATTGAATTGGATTATAAATTAAAATTAATGAATTCAACAAATTTTTATTACATAAAAAATTACCTAGGCCACGAAACCCTGCACAGGGCTAGAGCGGGTCGTGTTTAATCCTGAAAATCCCATTATGGGATGTGCATACCCTATATAGTGGGTTCTGGGATGATAAGTCCCCCATAGATCCATTTAGGGTTGGGAAAACCCACCAAGAATGGTCTTGAGGAAATGAAAGTTTGTTTAGAATGATACTCGAGAGTACCTCACATAGCAGGGTGATGGGATTTCGTCTATCAGCTGGATGAAGGCAAGTAGGGGCATGTCCTGGACCTGGGTGGAATTCCAGAGGGCTGGAAAGGCATGGGTACTAGTACAACCGAGGAATTTATTTTTAGCTAGAAACCTCAATGAAGGCGCACGGGCTGCCGACGCTGCGAGAGGTGTCGAGGCCCACTGGATGGGATATGGACAATGTGGTCCAAATGGAGTGGAGGGGCGGGATCCAAGGGTGGCCGCCTCAAGCCAGTGGATGACAGCAGCACTGAGGGAACCCATTGTGGCAGTGGATCATGACTGTGGGGTCTGGTGAAATGGTTCACCAGATCTGGCTAAGGTGGCTAGCAAGCTATTGGTCACAAGGTAGATATGGAGGTGGATGTTGGCCATTATGTGGTCAGAGTGGTGGTGAGGAGTAATTTTTGGAGGAGATGTCACTTCTATGTCAGTGGGAACAAGGTTCAATGAACTCATGATAAGGGTGACAATGTTTGTCCTGGCCACGACGGCACGAGGGAGGTGCGGTCGGTGCCTAACTATGTTTGAGTGAACCTGATAGGCTTGTTGGTGTCAGTTCTAAGGAGGAGTGGCCTCAAGGACTACTTGATTGGTAATAAGGGTAGGAGATCTGATAGTGATGCCCCCCAAAATTTACCGTTTTTTTCTTTCTTTTTCTCATCCAATGTTATCCTTTATACAACCCAATTGGCCTTTTTTTATTTGTCCGAATAGTGGAAAACATGCTATTTTATCCCATATTTTAATTAAAATCTTCTTTGATTAATTTTTGTTGTTGTTGATCATCATGAAGAATAAAAAACATAATTTCTTTGTTATCCCAAGTCAAATTTCTAAAAAATAATGTTATTATTACATTAATATTTTTCTTTAATTATTTCTTCAATATGGACTAAATTTCCGTTGACCGGGATTTTTCCAAGGATTGAATTCCAGGAGTTACACGGATAATTATCTTTGGTTCACCAGAATCACTTATGTCTAGTGAAAATGGATATAACTGATAAATATTAAACCTATTTCTAAATCCTAATTCCTGTAAACCATTCACAATTGACCCATATCAAAAAATTCGTATAGACATGACTTGGTAATTCAATATCAGAACATTGCACAGTCTACACCATTGGGACCAAATATAAACTCTCTTATCGACCTATACAATTACAATTTTCGTTTTCTCATAAAAATTGAACCATGTATCAGATAACAATTGAAGGTACTGGGGTGCATATTGGAAGCTGGTGGGCTGGGAATTTAATATTTTTCATCATCTAAAAAAAGAAACATGTCATATCCATTGATATGAGCCCAAGTATGGTTAGAGGATCTCATGTGAATTAAAAATACGAAAAATTAAAACTGAACAGATAACCTGTTTGAAATAAAGTGCACTCGACTGTAGCTAATCACCGGTGATCATTTCTCTTTAGAAAAGAAGAAGAAACCCCCTATATCATACATGCATTCTCCTAGAATTTGTGTTCTATCTATTTTTCACATTCCAGATGCTATCGTAGAGCTCCAATGAATCCTTCATTTTCACGGTGATCACCACAATATCATGCCTTCGATCCACAAAGGCAATCATGGTTCATTATCTCAAAAATAAGATTTCTCTCTATGATGTGGGAGGAGAGATAAGATCCCAATTTCAAATAAATTTATAGTATATGGAATGATGCTCCTCTCCTACATATATAGTGGTTTTCACAAAATACCTGGATTGAGTTCCTCGACCCCCAAAAATGTAACATCCTCTAAATTATTAATAAATAATAGTTATGAAAAACTAAAACATACCATAAATATTATTTATATTATTACACATAGTTGTAATATATATTAAATATATTATATGATATAACTAGTTCATTTAACTAGACTTACAATCCCCACAAATGTTAAACAAACCTAGAATATTAAAATAACATTTGTTTGAATAATATTATTGCTTATATTTACTTGAACACTTGTATTTAATTTCAATAAATAAATTGAAACCAATTATTTTTTACATTTATATTAATGAATTTATTTATTTATTGAGTACCAATAAAAACATGGAAAACCCTCAAACACTATTATTTGGCCAACTATGTCTTAAAAACCTATTCACCTTAATAGGGTACATTCTTGAAAATTCAATTGTGTGTGACCCTATAGGACCTTATCTTGATAATAGTGAATAATATTTGTAGGCCATATATAGATTCCAACAATCCATAAAATCCCCTAAAGAGATATGGAATACTCATAACAATGATAACCAACTTACGAAAATGCACTGTGTAATAAAATCTCTTTGTCTTTAGATATCTCATAAAGAAGGATGCACACTTGTGCCATCATCAATTCATTATTTATTATTTATTGATATAACTAGATGGATTTACCCTTGACTACAATTGAAATTATTTTATAAGGTTATTACCATTTAGAGTAATGTGAACCGAGATATTACTTCCTCAAATTAGAAGTGAGAAATTAAATCTTGACCATTCAACTAATGTCATAACAAAAATTACAAACCACACAGAAGAAAAATTTCCAAAATTTCATTGCCTTGGTTTTTTACATGCATCAAAATACACGATCAAATGACACACATTGATAATGATATCAAGTTAGAAGGTGAATGCACCTGTCCATAGATTCCAATATCTAATGACGCCCCAAACATGTGTTGTTCCTATTGGTGGGTTTGTCCTCATGATCTAAACTACTAGATATCACCATTTGAGAACTTCATGAGAAGAATTCTAAATGCTTATGATCCCCCAACACCAAATTTTCAGACATCTACTTTGTCCAATCAGTATGATGTATCTGTACCATAGACCATATATTTAAGATTAATTTCATAGTATATCTATGTTCTCATTATTGCATTGGATATAAAATGTCCTTTCGATATGACAAATAATATATGGACATTACCATTAAATTTTTATGCAGAATTGTTTACACTATAATAGTAAGTGTAAATCATGCATATCTCACTGTATACATGATATGGTAATAAAAAAGTAATAATAATGTTGGGTCTAGGGAACCCACTTTTACAAAAAAAAAATATATATATTTTAATATTATATGTTATATTATATGTATTTATTAGTATTATATATATATAAATAATATATTTATATTTTCTTATATTTTTATATATTCACACAATTATACAACTGTAATTTATACTTATATATGTATATTTTTTATAATATAATTTTATATAAAAAAGGTTTTTTGGTACATACATCATATCCATATTAAATAAAATGATGTGTGCCAAATTATCTTTGTTGGATTATAAATTCATCATAAAAAAATCATTATTTATTTGTGATATTTCAAATATTTCTTAAATAATATTTTTATTCAACATACTTATGAATAATTTAAAATCCATCATAGAAAAACAATATAATATTTGAGACATGTATTGAATCTATCCCTGATAATTTGAAATTTATGATTATCACAGATGGATTTTATGTCAAACTTTTCCACATCGAAGGTGGTGCATTTACGGGCGGTGAGGAAATGGAAATTTATCATTCCTTTGTTTCACCCCGTTCAACATCATTACCCTTTAACGAATGTTGAATTAACCCTAAGAGGAACTATTGGTCCTAGTGGGTGATTGTGTGGGAGTCAATCACTCATAAAATTTGTCCTTCCCCAATATTACTTCCTCAGATGGTCTCCAATGAGTTTATTCTTGGAGCCAAGATCGCCCAACAGTCCTGGTATCCATGATTCATGGACCTGCTTTCCAATGCCAGGCGCTCGTTAGCTGACGATTTGGACAATGACACTTAAGGACTCCATTGGTCGAGAGGATGAGAGTTCAGGCTTACCGCATCCTTCTGTGGGAGGATTTTTTTCCTTTTCTGAGACTCTATTATAGATTTAAGTCATGTTCATATGTTCTTGAATCCTTGGTTCATTCCCAAAGATTGTTTCCATCAGCTACCCTCAGTTTTCAGGATCCTCATAAGCATTCATATTCATATGATGCTATAGAGGCGATGCTAACTCTGCCATATTATAAGGTGCTATGGAGTTTATCACCATCAAGGGGGGACAGATGGTGACTTAATGTTGGGATTGGGATTACAAGGAAGTCTCCCTATGTATCCTTCAGAGAGGAATCAAAACCCACATAGTTCAAAATGCACAGGGCTTATGCGTGGAAGCTTCGATTTAAGGAGGCATGGTTGGGTGGACCCTTTATGGATGGGCACCCTTTTGAGCTCAATCCTTCTATAAGGCATCCTACATATCCTGTATTGATCAGAAATCAGAGTTCTAATAGTTTTGAAGGTGTGGGGATTACACATGGGAGCTTCACATTTAAGGAGGAATGGTTGGGTGGACCCTTTATGGATGGGAACCATTTTTATCATAGGCCTTCTGGTATGCATCCTACCTATCTTGTTTTGATTAGGAATCAGAGATCTCGTTGTTTAGAATGTTTTTTTTGTTTTGATCCTTGTAAACCTCTAATCCCACACGAGTCATGCTCGGTGTGAGAAACAAGAGGATTTGAAAGATTCAACAATGCACATGCCTCCTCCCCTATTGGTGGGGGGAGGGAGAGCCCATGGCGGAAGAGGCCATGTGGAAGATTCTCAAGGGAATGGAGCAATGAACCTTTCCCTGTGAGATGGCATAAAAGTTCATGCGGTCCATCCTCTAAAGGTTGGGGAATTACCTCAGTGGGAGGGCCCTAGAGCGTGTTCTGGGAAGGGGAGGGGTTTTTCCACATCAAAGGGGGAGCGAACATAACCCCTTCGACTGATCACTATTCCTCATTGAATAGAAAAGAAAATGACCACCCATAATATTGAGAACATGGAGGTTCACGTCAGCATACCAATGTTGGACTCTAGGTTACCATGGTAATGTAGCCTTATTGGCATCCCTGAATACCACAACGTTGTGGGGAGGGACTTTGTGACTCTGCTTACCATCTGTGTGTAGACTCAATAGGGCATGCTGATGCACCCAATGATCTGATCATACAGGTCTGGTGGCTTTTGAGGAGGCTTTGGACTAATGCAAATAGATTGGTTAGCAAAGGGATCATTGAGGAAATGACGAAAAAGGAGGGTGAGGATGGAACTAGAACAAACAATACCCAAAAACACCCCATTCTGCGTACTGGATTCTCATGTGGAATGAGGAATGTTCTGCATACCGTAGTGGTATGCTGGAAGAAGGGCCATCCGTGTAATGGCGTGTTACGTGGGAAAGTGGATCCCTAACCGCGTACCAAATTGTTTTTCAGATCACCATGCACCTTCAGGTTACATCCACATACTGATTGGGTATATGACGTCGGTTTTAGTCTGTATAACGGTATACCACGTGGGGCACCATACTAAAGTGGGGTCCGAAGGATTAGCGTTCATGTGAAACTTATCCATGATAAGTCATTGGTTCACGGTTTACCAATTAATTTTTTGGTTCTATTGTTATTATTTTTTTCCCCCATTTTATGGTTTGTGATCGGCTATATCTGTGGAAGAAGTGGTTTGCGGTTCGTGCTTCACCAACGAAACAATACGGAAGCTAGAGTGCAACCTTGGAGTCTTCCTCCTGCTTTCATCACCCATCCTTCTCTCCATCTGTCTCCCTCTCTTCATCTCTTGTGATACTTTTATAGAGCATCAAATAAATCATATATATTGGGAATGAGACCCCATTTGTGGAGTCCCATTGATGAAATATTATAACCTACGAGAGAATAAGTCAATCAGGGTTTGCAGATGCTTCAGTTCGCGATAATGCTTCAGAGAATGCTTCATGTTCACTTAATCCATGAACTGATGGGTTTGCGGCATGGTACAGAAATGATCTTCCATGAAGAACTCCTCTAGTTGATGTGGTGTGTGGTCTACCTTGCTCACTAGCCATCGCTTCACGTGCCAGAAGTTCTCAGACCATCCCGCATACCCGATGGTTCGTGATCCATCTTCTTCGCATACCTTTCCCAGTGATGGTATAAATTCCACTTGAAAACATGAATTCCTTGAACTTACTTCAAAGAAATGAAACTCAATTTGAGTCCCTTAACCTTGTTATAATTATAGAAGTAATTTATACTTTCTACAAAGAAATGGTGGGGGTATTTCTCTCCATGGTAGAATTTTCAGGATACTACCAATGCCCCCCTTCAGAATGGTGTTCGTTTAGAACAAAAAGGGGACTATTTCGGTGTAGAAGCTATACTGAACTAAAATGGTTCATGATAGAATAGTTAGAATTGGTATGAGGGGACCACACCTATATATGGGGGCCTATATCATTTGTTTTTATACCATTTATTGTGGAGAAAAGTGCTCCCTATTTTCTGGCCTCCTTTATTCTCGCTTACCATGCTCCTTGCAAAAACCACATTTGTGAACTGCTCCGTACATTCTACAAATAGATTTTCTCACCATTCCCCCATCTGCATGCCACATTTTGGATTCCACAAATAGGACTATGAAATTTTAAAACATAAAATCCAAATTCCATGCAGAAGAATGCTATTTTTATGAATTGTTGTCATACCGAACTTGGATCGGCAAACCGAACCTCAAAAACTATTAATATGGGATTAAATTTTAATCCACATCATGCAAACTTAATCTGAGGCCGAGGATCATGGTTTCTACATTTTTCAGACCATTTAGATTACCAGCTAATGATTCGTGGGCCTTCACCCCATGATTTATTCCATATACCATGGCTTTACGTTGTGAAAAACATCTGCATACGATAGTTGTAGGCAAAATATCTTCCACAAATCACGTTGTAGACAAAATGATCTTTCCGCGTACCGTTTATAGGAACAATACACAGAGCCTTTTGAGGACATGTTTTAAGTCCCTTGTCCATTTTCTCCAATTCCTTTATTCAAGAATTTTTATTGGACTGACCTTTTCATTGGCTTCTGGATCTTCCTATATAGTCTAAAATGGTTGATTCAAAGGCTGATGTAAAATTGATGAGGACATGTTCCACTATGGCAAATAATAGCAATGATCTTCTTCAAACGCACATCATTCCTCGTCATAGTTTTATGATGGTCTTTTTGATACCAGAGCTCTTAGCATAACTGTTACCTGTACAGATGCCTCTTTAGGTCTTTGGTCTTCCTTCTAACATACCTTCTCCATTTCCTGACCCTGACATCCCTTCCATCCTTTTAGAGGCACCACAAGATCATGATCGTGCCCAAATTTCCTCAATCGGAGAAGTCATTATCGATCCTATTTAAGAAAATCTTTCATATTGAAAGGTTTGACATGGACTCAGGGAAATTGTAGGTGCTGAAATGGTGTCTCAAAATTAGATGTTTGAAAATACCCATCCATTATCATCATATCTGACGAAAATCCTAATGGAGGGTGGAGCACCATGTGGGATTTGCGGGCCGAAGAATGTTTCTCCCATGAGTGTCCCTGGGATTTCTGTGTGCATCAGACCTGTTTAGAGTCCCCTGACCATCTAGAGGCAATGGGCTTGCACTGAGTGGCCTAAGTGTCTTAATTTTCAATCTTCTCAATAGTCTAAATCCTTTCGGAATTGACGAGCGGCTAGTGTCTGAGCACCAACACCTTTCACCTACTGCATGAAGAGGTGGGGATCATTCTATGGGACATCAACCATCTTGGAGGTCTCCTTATCTTAGGAGAGATGTAAGAAGAGATTTTACCAACACCTGTCAAATGGAATGACACTTATCACATGTCTCCTTTGACAAAGAGCCTACTAGTCATGGCAGTGGGATCACATGATCATCCCCTCGAGGCATGTTCCCTCATCCCATTTGAATCGTGGATATAGTTATTCTTCCAAAAAAATGGGCCTAAGTTGATGCCACACCACATTCAAACTCTTCCCACTCACCAATCCCACTAAAACCCAGGGTCATATTATGACATCGTCAAAGCCGGGAGACATACGATATGGGGATATGAGCTTCGACGAGACATTTCACCTGTGATTATGTTAACAGGTTTAATTTCCATGTTTTTAAGCGGATGGCTCTTCACATCCCATGACGTATACACCAGGGTTCAGTCATGTACCTTGATGTTGACGGCTATTCCAGACTAGGGTTGACTCATTAATTTGTCCCTTCTTTCCCTTGCCCAACTTTATGAATTGTTGGGGTAAATTCAAGATGGAAGGTCTCTGCATCATCTTAGTGGACCATTCCAATTCTTTTATGAGTGGTTGGTGGAACACATCCCCTATTATAAATATCGGCATACCGCATGGGTTCCCCAGTCTAACTTTCATCCAGCTCTTCTCAGCATTATGGCTATTTTTCCTAGGACCCTAAGTGTTATCGATGCGATCTGGTTGTTGAATGATGCTTCTCACTTCCCATTCGCACCGCACCCTACCACTCATGGATCATTGAGAGGTGATAGGGGTGGTTAATTGGAGGAATGTGCATAACTTATCACTCCTCGGGATGATATTCTCACTGCTTGTGTAGACTTAGTTGTTATTTTTGATCCATATCATCCCAACCGGTTTGATAGGCAGTTTGGATGACTTCAATAGACTATGATGATCCCAATTGTTCGACTAAGGGGAGAGTCTCATCCTATGGTTCTCCGCAAATTGTGGATTATGATGATGCATGAAGGTGTTTTCAGAGAGATCATCATTCATAACATGACATGTCCCATATTCCTATTGTTGGAGTATGCCCCAACTAGGGGTCGATTGTTACCCTGTGATAATGATGAAAGAACCATTTCGGTGGGTACAAAAACCCTTGACCATTTTCTGTCACATTCTTTCCCCAAAAAACATCACACATTCCTTTTATTGTGAGATGTTCAATAGTTTCTCCTACTACTTCCTTCCCTTCTGTAAACAATATGGATACACCTCCCGCTCATGTTCTCATGGTAAGAAGATGTTCAGTCCATTGTCAAAAGTTTCTGGGAGGGGTTGCATCAGTGAAACCCATTTCAGTGGGGATATATTCAGATTACTCCCCTAATACAGATATTTCACAAGATCTTAATTTGACTGGAACTAGTTGAGCATCACCAATCATCTCGTTGGCCACAGTTATCCCTCCACATCTATCTTCTATGGATGGGCCATCTGAGGGAAAAGAGAGTCTTCCATATTGAGTGACTTGACTTAGGCCCCTCCCCATTCCAATGGTGACACATCCTACTTACAAACACGTGTAAATAGGTGGGTATCGATGTGCTAGTGCAGGGGAATAACACCAGGTAGTGTTAAAAGAGGCATGGAACCAGTTACATTCTCTTGCTGCAGAGACACCCCTAGCCAACTTCATCGACGAGGGTGAAAAATTTCTTTATTTATTTACTAGTTGGGTTCTATCGTATTTTATTATTAGCACCTTCACTTACTTATTTACCAAATATTCATTTCTCAAGAAGACCTCACCTCTTGCGAGGACAAGCTGTCCATGATTAATTCTTCCCTTCACCAAGTGATAAACATTTGATATATTTTAAAAGAATTTGATCATCTAATAACCGATGAGGTAAAGGCTTGTGATCTGGTGGTGGATCAAGAGGAGGATCTGTAGGAGTGTGAATCCCACAAAACCAGGTTAAGGGAACAAATATCCCCTTTGCATGCCCATTATGAATCCATCTAGAAGAAAGTGCGGGAACATAAATATATCCTGGAGTTGGTGTGTCCAACATTCAAAGACAAAATGGGGGAAATCAATTATTTGGAATAGACCATTGGAGGGCTGCAGAAATCACTCACCATCCTTTTGGAAAGGGCTAACTAGGCCCTTTTGTAGTTCTGCCCCATATTACAACACATACTTCCCCATTTTTTCTTCTTCTTTTTACACTAGAGAGACTCTAAATTGGTGATGTTCCTCCATTTTTACAGAACCCAATGAAACAAATTCGGATTTTAAATATCTCTTCTTCATCTCTTCCCTTCAATATCATTTCAATCAAGTGTGATTTTAATCCAGGACTAGAAATCAGTAAACATAGATAACTGAATAGGGCTCTTATTTTTTTCATAATCCAAGGGGCTCAACAACGTAGTTCGACTATTTATAAGGTTAAATAGAATACCTCATGAACTTTTACATCTTTTTCATTATTACCCTAATTTTTTCCTAAGCATACTTTACACGGTCTTAACGGGCCGAAATTGTATTTTGATTAGGCCACCCTTGGTGTGTTTTTGACATTAGAAGCTTTTCACCTTTTTTGATGGCTCAATATGTTTTTTAGGAAACTGATACTCGACTTTTACCTAGGGGTTCATTTGTCAGATTTTCCCTCTAGATAGTATAGTGTATTTTTTCTGGAAGTTCACAGTCCTACCAATAAAACATAATACAGATGTTTTAGGTCAAAGAGCTTTGACCAAAATTAATGGGGTAGGGCCTCGACTTGGAAATGATAGTCGATAATGTTCTAGTATCCTTCAGACATGGGTTATGGATTTTTCATGACACTGGATTTGTGGATTCTGAACATTCATGAGGCTTAGGAACCACTTTAGGCATACATAGGTAGGAAAAGACTCTCCTAGAGACGAATTTCGCTTTTATTGATATCCATTTTTGTGGGTGACATTTGCAGAGCCACCAGGGCATGATGGGCCTACTAAATCAATGGTGTCCCCAGGACACTGGCCCTCCATTTCTGATGCCTTGGTAGGATTTTCAACATTTTGGATTTATCTTGATGTTGGGATCCACAATAAGTGGCTGGCTTGAGTAGTTTTGTCTGAGAACATTATGAACATTCATGTTGGACCTGAGTGGGAAATTTTTCCTGCACATTTTTTACTTATGTGAGGGAGATATGGTAAGTGGTCAGTTCAGTTAAGAGTCTTTTCTTTGTTAGGGGAACTTGGGAAGAAGGAGGAATATAATCCATCATCCAGGAGTTGTGCATTCCATGGTGTGACAAGATGTGAACCTCATTTGAGCATACAACTACTTGAAATGACTCTCCATGGTATGAATTTGACTTTTATTGCTAGTCATTTTTTGGGCGACATATGATGAGCGACTAGGGCATGCTGTAAATAGTCTAGAAAAGGTTTCAGTAGCACACCAACCTTCCATCTCCGATGGATTTTTAGGATTATGAAGATTGGGATATTTTTTAATGTGGTGTGTGACCTTTGAACAGGGGTGCCCCTAATAAACAAAGAAGGCTTTTTAGATGATCTTCTTCAAGAAAACCCGGAAACGAGTGGGGTCACTTTTCATTTTCATGATGATCAACTCCATGCATACATATGTGATATCTTTTAGAAAACTCAAAAAGACCACAGATGAACTAGGCCTGCATGCTCTGATATATCTAGGATGTGTGAAAGGAGGAGAATATAAACCATAACTTTGATGGCTTGTGAATTGGGAGGGATGAATTGAGGCTTGAATGTTTTTGGGTGTACTGAGGTAGGAGAGGACTCTCCCAGGGAAAAATTTTCCCTTGATCGATGTCCATTTTTGTGGGCGACATATGCAGAGCCACCAGGGCATGATGTTTAAAGTCAATAAAAGGTGTCCACAAGACACTGACCTTCCATCCCAAATGGCCTTTGAGGGTTATGGGGATTCAAGATCACTCAAAGCGTGGTGATTAAAATATGGAAGGGGTGTACCCAAATATGTTGGGGACATTTGGGATGTGATATACTCATGGAATGGTGTCCCTTAAATAGATCCAATCCATACCTAGGGTGAGGTATTTGTTATATCTTTGGGATACCCAGTCTTTTAACATCACATGACCAAGACACGATGTTCCTCTTGGGGGAGAGAACCATGACATTCTTTTTAGGGTCATGCTTCTAGGACCAAATTTCTGGTCTGTTTTTCCATAATGTCATGGTGGATCTCCTTCCATGATACCTAAGCTCATGTGAACTATGACTAGTGTGAGAAACAGTGGATTAAAAGGGTTTTATATCACCGTATAAGAATAGTGAAATCAACATTAGGGGGATTTTTAAGGCTAAATCCATTTGTTTACATTTTAACATCGTGTGATGAGGATGATTTTGTATATGACGTTTAACGATGTGCGGTGGGGATGATTCCAGCCTTTTAGTTTAACGTCGTGCAGTGAGGAAGATTTTGGCCTTGCATTTTAACATCTTGAGATGAGGAAAAAAAATTTCCTTATAGTTTAATGTTTTGCAGTGAGGAATATTTTGGCCTTGTAGAGGTCTAGAAAATATTCAGGTTTATCATAGTTATGGTGTTCTGGTGTTTCTTAGATTTGAGTGATGATAGAAGGTGTAAACCATATTCCTGAGAGCGACTTGAATCCGGAGGGATGACATGGGGCTTGAAAGCCATTGGGCGTAATGAGGTATGAGAGGACTCTCACATGGATGAATTTTCCATTGATTGATGACCCTTTTTGTTTGAGACATATGTAGGGCCACTTGGGCATGATGTTCATAGTCAATCACCGGTGTTCTCTAGGAACTGGCCTTCCATCTCAAATCCCCTTGGTTGATTACAAGGATCCATGTTTTCCTGAGGTATGAAGTGTGAAAAATGGGAATGGTGTGTCTATGAATGTGAGAATAACCATACCATGATTAATTGTGACCTTCTTGGAGATTACACATAGGTCCAACCCACACATGGGGGAAAGGGGAATTTTTTGGTTGATGGGACAGGATGTCGAATCTAAGCATCACCACATATTCTGTGAGGGCAGGAATCAAGCCAGACATAGTTCTGAATGTTCCCTACAAATGTTTTTTTGATGTGTTAAGGAAACTTGAGGGCATTTTGGTTTTACTTGATACAGGTTCCAGGCCTATCATACTCCCGAATGTTTTATTTGCGTAAGAGAAACCATACCATTGATCCTAAGATCATGTGAGTTATACTCAATGTGAGAAACAAGGAGTGGTTATAGAGTCTACTTCACAAGTGCCAGGAGATAGAGATTATGATGGGGGGAATTTTCATTTTCTTTCCTAGTGAGGCTGGGCTAAGATAGAAGATCGAGGTATTACTACATATCCTGCGAGGACTGGAATCAAGCCATACGTAGTTCTGTGTATACCATGTACCATTTTGTCTCTGTCTAAAGGGTTGGGGCACTTTATTTATACTCATCACGGTTTTCCGGTCTGCCATGTTACCCCATAGTGGACCTTCTTAAGATAATATCTATCACCATTCCTAAGATCATGAGAGGTGTACTTGATCAGAGAAATAAGGAGTGACATGGATTTATTTTTTCAAATATGGGTAGATAGGGGGTGTGATGGAGGCATTTTTTATGGGGGTTGGGCTAGGATCAAAGATCGAGGCATCACTACGTATCCTGGATGGGAAGGAATCATTCCATATATAGTTTCATGAGAGATCAAGCTGTTTATTATCATGCACTTAGTACATTTTATGATACGTACTTTAACATCATATGGTGAGGACATGTTCCTTAAAATTTAACTACATGTGGAAAGGATGATGACTCATAGTTTAAGGTCTTAGAGTTTGAACCATTATATGGTATCTTTTTAACACATAGTTTAAGGTCGTAGAGATCGGACCATGATATGGGGGCATTTTTTTGCATTGTTACTCATAGTTTATGGTCATAGATCTCAGACCTAGGTATGGGATGAATTCCTTAAGAATCATAGTTTAGGGTCATAAGTCTTGTACCGTAATAGTGAGGTCCTTTTTTTGACACATAGTTTAAGTTTGTAGATCTTCGACCTATGTGTAGGGGTGATATAACTCATAGTTTAGGGTCATTGAGTTTGGACCATTACATTGGGGGATATTTATGCAAATTATTTCTTCAATAATTTCGCATTTGTGGGAGATGTGATGAGCTATCCTTCCATTGATATCAAGGCATATGCTCCATTGGAATAGAAATTATGTATGATATATGGTCCTTCCCACTTTGGTTCAATCTTTGGGGGCTTCTTCGCTAGTATCATTGTGGTTCTGAGCACTAACACCATTTCTTCTTCAAGGAATGATAAAAAGAGAACCTTTTTGTTGAAGGCTCATCAAATCTGCTTTTGGTAGATTTCCAATATGTGTAGAGTGTGTATCCTTTTTTCGTCTATCTACTCCAATTAATCCAATAGTTTCTAGTATTTCTCGTTCATTGATAGTTGATCACAAATGGACACATGAAGTGATGACACCTGAATTTATATAGGTAACACCACCTCTATCCCATATACTAGTGAGTAAAGGGTTTCCTAAGGGGTGGTGCGGGTCTTGGTCTGGTAAGCCCACAAAGCATGAATCAACTAATCTGGCAACGATTTATTATCCTTATAGACCATCTTTTGAAGTATGTTGGACAAATTTTTATTGAAATCCTCTATCATCCCATTGGAAATCGCATGGTAGTGGGATGACCGGTTGGATTTGATTCCATATTCATGGTACAACTTATCCAGCCCAGCAAAGCAGAAGTCGGTGGCGTCGTTCATCAGTATTGTATGAGGGACACCAAATATAGTGATGATGTTGTCCTTTAAAAATCTGACCATGTTTTTCTCCCTTACTTCCTTATGGGGTATGGCTTTGGCCCATTTAAAAAAGAAGTCAGTTGTTGGGAGGATGATCTTGAATCGTCTGGTTGTAGTGGGAGGGTATGGTCCCACAACATCTATCCCTAGGTGATGAATGACAAAGAGTACATAGCCACATGAAGCAAATACGGGGGTCGGTGTATGAAATTAGCATGAACATGGAAGGAATGGACCCTTTTAGTGAATATGTCGCAATACTATATCATGGTGGTCCAGTAATACCCAAGCCTCCAGATTTGGTGAGAGAGCTTGGTTGCTGACTAGTGTTCTCCACAAGCTCCGGTGTGCACTTCCTTCATGGTGGAAACAATATCTTCTCCATCAATGCACCTGGGGAGGACTTAATCAAGGCATCATTTGTAGAGAACTTTCTCTTGGTTCACCCCATTTTATAGGGTTAAAATTTACTACCGATCTTTGGATCTTCTCCCTTTTATCCCTAACTTGTTGGAGTTTCCCGTTTCGAAGGTATATTTTAATAGGTGTCATCTAATCGGAAGTATGAATGTAAGGCTTAGGAACAAGGCTAATTTCATCAATTTTCTCCATGTTTCCTTGGATAAATGGAATGAACATCCGAGGATGAGAAATGATAATGAATGTTTCATCCTATACGGGATCGGCCAAGGCTGTGGATGCATTTACTATAGCATTGGCTTAAGCATTCTATGACCAGGGGACATGAGTCAACATTGGTTCTGATGGGAATTCTGTAATCAGTGCTCAATCATGGTTTATCAAGGGAACCAATACTTCTTTCTTGATAGCATAGTCACCATCGACCTGTTTTCTGATTAGCTTTGAATCATCATTTCTTTCTAGGTGTTTTTATTTCACTTGTAGTGACAATTCTGGGCCTACAATGAGGGCATGGTATTCTTATTCATTTTTTAAACATCCTTCCGAAATTAAGAAATAGTAAGGAAAGATTGGATTTTTAGGAGATATGAGTATGACTCCCAACCCTACTTTGTTGATATTTGGATCTTCCATCCTTTTCTAGTCGGGCTTCAAGAAGCACCATTGAAGTACATTACCCACATCTGAGGGTTCACTTGGTCAAAAATCACTTCTTTATCTGGAAGTTAGGCATACAAAAATCTTGTTTCTTCTGAGGGGTGCTCGTCCAGAATGTCTGATAACACCTAGTCTTTCATGACCTCAAGGGCTTGTATTGTATGTCAAACTATTGTAGTATGACCTCCCATATTGATAGTTTCCCATTTCACATGTAACGGTTGAGGATATACTTGAGTGAGTTATAGCAAGAGACCAAGTGGACCTCATTGTGTTGAAGGTAATGCCTTAGATTCTGAACTGAGAGGATTAGGGCTAGGAAATTATTTTCAATCATCAAATACTGAGTATTGGAATCGATCATTGTCTGATAGAGATTGTAGAGGCTGTTCATATTGCCAAGATCATTTTTATGCACGTGGAAGGTGCCGAATGACCATTCCATAGTAGTTACGTAAAAAATGAGCGGTCTCCCCTCAACTAGAGGCATGAGCACGGGTGGTCTTAGAATATATATTTTGAGGTTGTAAAATGCTTCGTGAAAATCGTTATCCCATTCATATGTAACTAATTTATTCCAAAGCTTGGTGAATGTTAAACATTTACTCACAGGATTCACTATAAAACACCAAATTTAGGCGAGGGGCCCCTATATACCTATCAAATCAGTGAGGTTGCAAGATGATAACATGCCCAGAATGGATTATTTCTTCTATGGGTTGACTTCAATTCCATGATGTCATACAACAAGCCAATGAATTTTCTTAAGGTAACGCCAAAGGCACATTTTAGGTGATTCATCTTTAAACTATGTTGTCTCAATTTGTTGAAGAAAGTTTCAAGGTCGGCTAGGTGGTTCAAATGCTGTCGTGACTTAACCACCAGGTCGTCGACATAACACTCGTCGAATTTTCCCAAAAAGGGATTGAAGATGTGATTCATGACGCACTAATATGTGGCACTAACACTATTTAGAAAAAAGGGTCTCACTTTATAATAGAACACCCCTTAGGGGCTTTAAAAGAGGTAACATCTTTATCTACAAAGGCCATCAGGATTTGATTATATCTAGAATATTCATCCATGAAGGAGAGGGCATCATATCTAGTTGTTTCATCGATCAAAAAATCTGTGATTGGGACCGGGTAGTCGTCTTTTGGGAAATACTAATTAAGGTCCATGAAGTCATTACAGATTATAATCTATCCATTCTTCTTTTTGATAGGGACTATGTTCTCCATCCAGATCGACTATTGGACTTCCCGTATGAAGTTGGATTTGATTAGTTTGTCAAATTCTGCCTCTATTTTGGTAGCATGCATCAGGTGGGTCCTTCTAGTTTCCTATTTATTTCCCCGGTGATCTTCTGGTAAGCCCAGCTGATGGTTGGAGACTTCAGGATCGAGGCCTTGCATCTCTATGTAAATCCAGGAGAACACGTCTTGATTCTTCTTTAGAAAAGAGGTATATGCATCATATTCCTCAACAGGAAAATCCCCCCTGATTAAAGTGAGTCACGGGTCGTTTTCAGTGCCAATATTTGTCTTCTTAAGTTCATCGATGGTGGTGTAAACACCTTCTTCAAATGTAGGAGGAGCATCTTTGAGGTCTTCTTCCTCTTCTTCATTATCAGCTTCTTCATCTTCCCCTTCTGATTGAGAAAGGATTTTTGAGATAACTTCTCCAATATTGGAAGAGAATGCTCCTTTTGCCTTAGTGTATGAGGCAAGGGTAGTTTTATGTCCCAAGGATGCATCGGGAGCTTTTTTGATAGGGATTTTTCTGAAAACAGGGGATTCACTCTTCTGTGTATTTGGACTTGGTTGTTATAAAAGAGACCATGAAGACAACTGAGTCTATATCTAGGCTTCTAATTATGCATTCAACTTGGTTGATGGGTAGTATGTACTCCTCCCTATGCTGTTGGAAGGGGTCAATGGGATCCATCTTCAATCCATTATGGGAATTGATCCAATAAACATCATTGGTCGAAATATGTTTTACTTCTAACTCGTAGAACCCTCTGTCGATGTAATGAGACTCACAGAACTCAAACAGGGATTTTTTGGCATAGAATTTCTCACTCTTCCCATTAGTCCGATATTTAATGAACTGATGGTATAAGGAAGGAATTGTAGTATGCTAAAGCAGCCAAGGCCTCCCTAACAAAAAAATTAAGATCGTACTTTTCCACACGACCAGGAACTCAAAATCTGATATGAGATATCTGAGCCAAGTTTTAAACATGAATCATCCCAATGAATTATGCTCAATTTTTTCGTATCATAGAAGAGTTGTAGTGTAGGGTGTCAAGCTATCTTCATCACACCCCAGTTGACGATGCATTCGCAGTGGGAGGAGCTTAACTCTAGATCCATTTCCTATGATTATCCTCCAAATATCAATTCCCTTTATCTTATCAAAAACATATAAGGTTTTGATGTTCCCTTACATGATAACATCTTCATCCTTGACTGTGAAGGAGATGATGACCTGAAATTCTTCAAGACTGGTCTCTGTTTGGTAGACTTCATCCGTTTCTATTTCAGCCTCGAACTCCTAGGGACTTAGTAAGGCTTTGATGAGTGCCTCCCTATGATCTGTAGACAAACTCAATGCACATAGGATTGACATCTTTCATGGTACTGAGGCCATATAATTTAAAATTTCATAGTTATACTCTAATGGTTGGTGCTTCCCAGCTCGAAGTTTCTCTTTCCCAGACACTTTAGGGGTTTAAGATTTGTAGGTAGATGGTTCGACCTCTATAATAGGGGCTGATGGTGTTGTAGTCCGTTCCACATTTGGATGGACTGGTCTGCCTATATACCATGGGTAGTTCGACACTTGTTATTCCCCTGATGGATACTCCGAGATAACTGGGCTTGGGTTTCCATCGGTGGGGGTGAAGGAGCATTCAGGTTCCTGTTGTGTCTATCATAGGGTCCTTCTATGAGTTTCCACAATGTTAATGGTTTGGAAAGTGGTTTGGCGGGAAATTTGACTCCTTCCACGATCATGCCTTCTAGGGCATCTCTAGCCTCTATGGACAATTCCTTTGGCTCTAAAATTGGGTGATGGGAATTCGAGTATGTGTACATAGTATTTATCATAAAAGGTTCCATCAAAGGAATGAAAATAATGGAGCCAAAGATCAGTTATTGACCAAATACTATTCATGTCTGATTTTTTCCTTCTGATGGTACTATTTGGTAGGGTGGTTCTCGTTTAACCATTTGGTGGGGTAATTCCCATTGAACAAGGTCTAATCGAATGAAGTTTGAAATTTTCAACACTGACTTTAGCTTTGGTGTCATCTCATCTTCTTTCTCTTACTTTTGTCCCTTCAAGACTTTAGAGAACCGCATGGCCGAAGAGGATGGATGCGCTCTATTAAGAGCTTTTAGGGGAACAATAGGTTGTTTCAACTACACATAGAGGATTACATGGACTCGGTTGACGGTATTCCAAGTCATCCAGTTGTCAAACATTTTCTCTTTCTTGTAGGTAACTGTTTTCCACTCTTCTTCCTTTCTTGAGTGTGAGGTGGAAACATACACCACTTGTGCTGGAGGCGAACCCAACTTGACATTCCCAGAATCCACCAACTATTGTATGAGATACATTAAAACAAAGAATTCATGGAAGGTGTTTCCTAGTATCTAGTGATACAGACAATAATTTGGATGGTCATTGAGACCCACTTCATTGTCTTGGATTGGCTTCAGCTACTAAAACAGATTGAAATTCATGGTGGCTATGAAATAGTCACGGACCTGGTAGTCTTAGAACAAATAAACTATATTTATTCATTCTTTGAATTGATTTTTTAGCACCTCATATCTCATCTTGCGGAGGTGGGGTGAATTTTTGTGTCTATGGGTCCTACATGGTTTTGTGGGGTCCTTACAACTGGTGTTGGTGCCTGGGCTGGCTTAAGCATGAAAGAATCCACTTCAGCTTTTCCTGTTATTTTTTCAGGGGATGGTGGGGCTACTTGTGACTCAAGACTGGTCCTTTTCAAGGATACTTCTATCCTTTGGGAAATGACAAAGAATTCTCTAATCCCACTGGTGTACATCACTGGGATGAGAAGCATTCTCAAATCTTCCTAAAGGTTATCATTTCCCATAGTGAGCATCTCATCCGGGGGGAGTGCCCGGTTCAGGGAATATATCAGGTCATTCCATCTAAAAATGAAATCTGAGACTCTCTTGTTCTCTTGTTTCTTGTACTTTATAAGATCACTGACTGTCATCTTGGGCAGCGTTGAACTGAAGTGGAAGATAAACTGCCATTGGATGTCCTCCCAGCCTATAATAGAATTAGCTGGCAGGCTAATATACCATATGAATGCCAATCCCTACAGGGTTCATATGAAGCACCTGAGTTTTATGACATCTGGCTACTCTGGAGTTCCCATCATGGGGTCACAGTTGGAGGCATATTGCATTAAAAGATGTTTTGGGTCCCCCAAGACATTGAATACTAGGAATATGGGGATCCCCAAGTTTGGTGGCGGTGGATCATTGTTCACCCACTCAGGGTAGGGTTTTCTCTCTGGTTGTATCGGAGCACGCCGCCCCTCCATGGCTTCTAGAAAAGCTATTAGATGCTCGACAATGTTTCTGATCCCTTGGTTCATATCCTACTGGGATTGAGATTGAGCTGGTGTGGTAGGGACCATGATTGGGCATGTCAGTTCAACTGGAATTGGGGGTGGACACCCAACTAGGGGAATTATTTGTGGGTTTACATGGATATATTCCGACTACCTTCCTAGTGGGGGAAAGTCTTGATGTCCTTCAAGGGATTGGTTGAACAATCCCCCATGCTTGGATTCATTCACTAGGATTAGTGTCTATGGTATGGACACCACTTCTTGGAGCACCTACTCACATTCCACAGAGGGAACACATCCGGTGAGATAACTCCCTCGACGTAGCTCGACATTAATTTGCCTAAGCACTTTCATATCTTCCTCATTATTGGAGAACCATACCTCAAGTGTGAGGGAAACATTCTCATGGGTAGGAGGAGGTGGGTCATATAAGTCCTTGGATTTATTTTTCTCCTTGTCGGGGTTTCGCGGGGGAGGTAATGTTGAGTTGACCTGAGGGGGCACCCATATTTATAACTGCCCTATGGTTCCAGGTATGCACACCATCAGGCTCAGTGTGGAATTCATTTGGGAGGGAAACATCTTCCTTTACGTCTTCTAACACTAAATCATTACCTGTGAGATCTGTGGGGTTGACGTTTACCATGTTCACTGAGGCAAACCACATTGGGGGTGTTGTACACAATGCCAAATGGTAGGAAGGATTCTTGTGACCTTTATTGGACTTTCTCATTCCATTCTACGGTATTAGTCGGGCTTCTTGATGAAGATTAAACTGAAGGGAGACCTAGTATGATCCCATAACATGCCTTTGTCTCGGAGGGTGTGAACCACAAGAAGGGCAGGAATGGGTAACTCCTTTATCCATCGTTCATTCTAGATGGTTGAAGGCAGACGTCAGTCGTTTGAGGATTTGAGGTAGAATTCCCCCAACCCTATGGGATGGGGATGTTCATGTTCTCCTTTCGATGTGATATGGCCTAGATTTGTTGGGCTTATGGGGGGAATATTGATTAGAAAATTCTCCCATCCCTGTGGGCGGGGGTTTTTCCCATATCGCCGCTATAGTTACCGCTATTGCGACTCTTTCAATTTCATGTACTTCCACGCAGGTGTAATCCAAGTGTGGAATTGGGTCTGCATGGAGTCTATGAACTTTTGAAGACATGGGAACAACTTTTTGGTCATCATTCCTAAGGCAGGAAGCTTTCTGGATGTTCCTGGTCTCCTGACTCAGATGTTTTTCGATGGCTTGTTCTCTTCGGCCCTGATGCTTTTGAGACTTACTCCTATCCAGCTTTGGTTGAGCATCCCATCTTTTCTGAGCAGGGGGTTCATTTTATTGTTTCCTCTGGGTGATGAAATTGTAGGATTTTATTTGCATTGGTGATTTCTAAATGGGACATGGGGTGATGTATAAAGCTCCATGTTCTCCTCACCCCTGAATGTGAACTCTAGCCGGGGCATTGACAATGTGGTGACACAATTTATGCAGTTCATGGAGACCAGCTAGTTCATCGATTTTTTTTTCACCTTTCTGATTGTGGCTACCTTGCAGATAAGAGGGATTATGGGTTTATTAAACAGCGAAGATCCCTTGATGTTCTGACATGGTCTGCGTACCCTTCGTAGGGTAGGAATTTTTTTTAGCTTTCGACGAGTCGTCCATATGTTGAGGCGAATGTCATGCATGCATTCCCTAGACAATTCTACTCCTATGACGAAGTGAGAAGTGGTCATAGGTCAATATGTCACTGGTGTATTATCCCTATCTGGTTGTCTTCTCATAAGAAACATATCATGCTGTTGTTATTACATAGGATCCTCTACTTGATATGCCCAGCTTGTCTACTTCTTAATAATTTCTTTCCAAGAAATAGGCTGGTGGGATCCCTATCGATTTTCGGACACTACGAGGGTGGATCAGAAGATGAGCGGGGCCCTGGTCCATCCTCTAGTTGAAAAATAATATCACCCATTATAGATAGAGTGCTCGATGTGTCTGAATCCCTTTCGAGCACCTCCTCATAGGAGGGATTTCTCGTATTTTTTGGGCAAGGTGATTTCCTTATTGATGGAATGTATTTTGGTTGCAAAGAGGACCTTTACATGTGGTACTGTGATGGCAAGGACTACCATAGAAACTTGGAGCCCGACTGTGGGAATTTTTCGGATGGCGTGTTCCCTGGGGAAGACCTTCATGGCGGGTTGTAGCAAGGGGATAACCTTCTTCCCGCTTGATGTCACTGCAGGGAGGTCATTAACAACAACTGTAATTGTGGGGAAGGCCTTCACAATGACCGTTATCATGGTGAGGACTACCATCATGACATGATATATGGATGCAGGGAGAATTTCTATAGTTCACATACTGGGGATGGCCTTCAGGATGTACTACAATGAGGGGAGGACCTTCTTGTTTCTTGGCGTTACTATCAGGAGGATATTCATAGTAACTACCATTGCTGGGAGGGATTTCACAATGATTGTCATCATGGCGAGGGCAACCATCACGACTTGATGTCTAATTTAAGGGAGAAGCATATCTGTAGCGTATACCCTAGAGAGCACCATCATGGAAGATGGAAGCAAGGGGAGAGCCGACTTGCTGTCTGATCATCAAGTCGAAGGGAGGGATACCCCGATGCGCATCCGAAGATAGGCTCTTGTGATCGATCATTCTTAACCCAATGAGTAAGCTCTCGAGGGTGCTCTGTGGAGGACCTTCCAAGCTGCTGGTAGTGATATTCCAGGGAGGAACGTCGCAACTTCTACTGCCACTTCCATATTTTGGAAATGGAATGACAGGGTGTTGAGCCTTTTTTTATATATGTTTGAGGGCGTCATGAACCCCCGCTTCCAGCAAAGTAGGATCACGTATGTGCTCTTCATTTTCTAGTTTCCTTTGGCACTTTTCATTTTTTGGTTCACTCTTGCGGGTAACTGGGGCCATTTTCTGTCGTTAATGGACTTCATATATGGGTCCCTATGTCATTGGGACCCATGATGTCGTCAAGATATGCCAACGAGCATCTTGAGTTTTGGAAGGGATACATGCCTCCCCTGGAACGACCACCACATTGGACCAGCATCCCCCAATTTAAATAGGTTTTTGTTCCTGATCTGGTAGTTCGTATCTCGCATGATATTTCCGTCGAGTCAACTATACTGAATAAGTGATTCCTAACTACTCTAGAGTGACTAAATTTTTTTTTAGTGAGTCATTCTGTTTGAGTTAATTGGGTAGTGGGCCCAATTTTTTATCTTGGTCGTTGATGCAATTATATCTTAGCATGTTTGGATGATATAGTTTGGAATCTATGTCTAATATTCCATTATTTCTAGGATGTTATGAGATATATCATTGGATGGAACAGTTATGAAGGCCCATTTTGATGTTGTAGCATGAGTTTCTGCCTACTATAGTCCTCCATGAGTTTCCAGGAGATTCTAGCAGTTATCCTATGACGAGACAGATGAATGAGTCTAACAATATTTGTCTTCTCTGGTTTCCACTGTATTTGACTGGTGGTATTTATATTCATGAGTGGGTATTTTCATCCTCTTGATTACTGTTGTATGTTTTCTCACGGGCTTTGTATGTATCCAGAGGAATTTGACTCTGCTTATATATGGCTGCCTTCCTATTTGGGTGGTAGGGTTGATATGCATAAGCAGGTATTTATTCTAGTGTATAGCCTATTACTGTCGTTTTTAGATGAAGATCTTAAAATGTGTTAGCAGGTTTTTTTGCCTGCATGTAGCTGAGTACCAACCTATTTGGTTGATGGGATTCTTGTGCATTAGCAGGTATTTGTGCCTGTGTATAGATGGTTTCCGCCCTATTTTGAATGTGGGATTGTTATGCCTTAGCAGAAATCTACATATGCATGTAGCTTTCCACTCTGTCTATATGGAGGGACCGACGAGCATTATCTGGAACATGCATGTTCTCGTATTGTGACACCCTATTTCTATGGTGGGCTTGAGTGGAGAGGACATACTCATATGTCTTCCCATTGGATGCCACCGCGTTAGTATTTCTTAGATTCTCCTCAATAACCAAGGTGATAACTTGGTCTTAAATATATATTCTCCACCCTTGGTACGTAGCCCCAGGGGCCCGGGTCTCCAGGACTTTGGTAGGTTCCCACGACATAAGGTCCTCCTCGGTGGAAGGAGGTCTGGTCATCCAGTGTTAGCGGTGACTATCTCTAGTGGGATCCCATAGGTAGGGACCCCGTGTAGCTGGGATGAAGTCATCAAGATTAACATCATCTGCCTCCCTGAGTTAAGGGAGGAAGTCGTTGCCATGTTTCATGGACAGGCTCCCAAAATGGTTTGAGATAACCACTAGAGCTACTTTGTGCTGAGGTATCGGATGTGGATGTAGGGGTGGCAGGAAGACCTTTGCAGACTGGAGGGATTCTCTTTCCAACTACATCATTGGGAGAGTACCATTTTGGTGGTACTCCCAGATCAACTTATTGGACACCCAATGTTTAATATGTGTAATCGGTGAAGGGGTGCTACTCTTCGTTGAGGCCCTGACCTTCTGGGGGATCGCTGATGCGCGTGTCTGCATGTGTTGTTGGGATTTCATATGGATCGAAGGTTTCTCTGCGGGAACCTTCAATAAACATATATGACATAAAGACTACAAAATCTCATGAAATTATCATTCCATTAAACAAATTCATATTTGGCGATCCAGTTTTCCCCCTTCCCATTTTCTTTTTTTTTCTATGGGGTGAAGGGACCTGAGTGGGGGTAGAACCACCAACATGGTTAAGGATTCATGTTGGGTTCACAATTTTTGTTCTGCCTCTGAGGTGGAGTGTTTTGCATGTACTGTGGTGAAGAAAATGGTCTGAAGTATAGTATCATTTTTTCTTTTATTGTTGTGGGTAGAACAACCACCTTGGTTAAGGAAGAACGTCGAGTTCACCATTTTTGTTCCACCTCTGAGGGGGTGTGTTTATGGGTGGTGAGTAAATGGAAATTTACCATTCCTTTTTTTCGACCCTTTCTGCATCATTATCCTTTAAAGAAGGCCAAATTAACCCTGTGAGGAACTGTTAGTCCGAACGGGTGATTGCGTGGGGGTCAAGAACTCATGAAATTAGTCCTTCTCGAATATAAATTCATTAGATGGTCTCAAACGAGTTTTTTTGTAGTGCCAAGAATGCCCAACTGCCCTGGTATCCTTGTTTCATGGATATTCATTAAAAAGGAAGGTACATGTCAGCTGATGATTTGGCCAATGACACTTAATGACTCCATTGGTTGAGAGGATGGGAGTTCAAGCTCAACACACCCTTATGGGGGAGGATTGTTGTCTTTTCTAGGACACTCATATATATTTTACTCCTGTTCATATGTTTGGGAATCCTTGGTTCATTCCCAAAGAGTGTGTCCATAGGATACCCTTGTCACGACCTGACCCTACCTGGGCTCGAGCCGCAACTACCCCAAGCCCGCCTCCATAGGATAGGGGTTGGCAACAAGCGCAAAAGGCTAAAGAACTCGGGGAGGCCTTTGCCTGAGTACCTGTACACACACACATGCGACACACTCAATGAAAAAGTGCAGAGTAAAAAGAAAAGAAGCATACCAACTACTATAAATAAACCACAATGTGCATCGACCTCTAAAAGTGCAAAGCAAGTGTTGAAGGTAAACTGAAAAGAAAAGGGAAAAAACACACGCCCAACCAGAAAAGTGCCACAACCAGGAAACAGGTAAACAAAAGAAAATAGTGGGAAGGGTCCCCCACTAGGAAGCTGACTACGACCACCGCACGTGGTCCAAGCTACTGAACTCCTATGATTCGCAGAATTCATGACCAACATGTCTGTCATCTTCTAGGGAACACCAAGTGTAGGAAAATCCCAAGAAGGGGTGAGTATAAAAAACACTCAGTAGGATACCCCGAAGGCTCGAAGGATAAACAAAGGAGGTATCGAAGGGTGAGCAGTAGATCGAATAGGGAAAGTAGAGGAGTACAAAAGAGAGTGCAGTAAGAGTAATAGTAGAGAGTCCAGCTCAACCCAACAATAGAAAGAATATAGACTCGTCCAGACACAAGGAGATGGAAACGGTGAGAAGATGAACTTCCCGTCAATTCTTCGCTACCTATAGCTGGAGAGTAGACTCGTCCAACCACGAGAAACTTGACACAGAAAGCACATGGCATACCCCATGCGTATTCGCCTCTCCTGGAAGAAGAGTAATCAAAACCCATGTAGTGGGTACTGGAACAAGGTTTATACATATATATATGATCTGTCAAGAATCCCAAACAAGATCGTAAGGGGATCTCCATCCCGTAGATTACCCCAATAAAGTGAGTAGCCAATAGTCCCAGAAGTAAACACCATTGATGCCCAGCATCCCGCACGTTTTCCCCGAACTGCATGTCACGGGATCAAATCACTGCACCTTGAAACTATCTGCTTTAGGCAGCACTGACTCGACCACACGGTTTTAGGTCGCGTCGCAGGGACACGTCTCGGTGGGGAAAGCACCCCTCGTACTTGAGAGTTCTGGGGGAACGTCAAGCCACACCTTGTCACTGCCCTGCTGTCGAGAGGTCACCTCAAAGTCGACAGGTGACCCCCTGCCCAGCCCCGCTAGAGGGTAATACTTAGAAGTCGACGGGTTCCCACTGGAGGGAGACCCGACAAGAGTCGATGGGTGCAACATTGCCTAGTCCCGTAAAAGTGTAATCTTCTAGAGGGAGACCCGTCAAAAGTCGTCGATGAGTCCCAATGCCCAGTCCCATAAAAGGGTACTCTACTGGAAGGAGGCTCAGAATCATTATCGGGGACCACTTCCCCGCTCAGCTAGAGGTAAACACGGCATCGGGGTCCACTTCCTGGCCCCACTGGAGGTAAACCCAGAACCACTCTGGCCATCCCTACTAGATGGTACTGATAAGTGAACACCACTGTTCTGGCCATCCCAGATTAATGGTAACCCACTTGCCATCCCTGCTGAATGGTACCGCTCTGGCCACCCCTGCTGGGTGGTACCACACCGGCCAGCCCTGCTGGAAACAAACTCCTAGCCAGCCCTGCTGGAAACAACCTCCTGGGTAGAGGATCGGTGCCCGCGTAAAGTGTTGGTCACACCGATTCCACAAGAACACTACTAGAAAACACGAAAGAATTTGAGAAACTCCATGGGCATCTTAGAGAGATCATGCTCTAATACGCCAAGTCACTGGGGAAGCGGACTGAGACAACTCATCCCAGAAAGTGGGAAAACACCCACACTGTATGATCACCCATAGTCGTGAATGGTGCCGCAGTCCGGTGAAAAGGGAACGGTACGGAAACCCCTCACAACTGAAGAAACAGAGGAACCAAACCATCTCTACCAGCCAAACGAGAACAGAACCAGGGGAAAACACAACCCTGCTGGTCAACAAACGAGAATAGGACTAGGGGAAAACTCAAAATTGTTGGTCACCAAATGAGAACAGGACCAGGGAAAAAACTCAACTCCACTAGTCAAACAAACGAGAATAGAGGAACCCTCTACGTCGTGAGAGGTCAAAAGTACGCAAAGCAGAACACGACACGCATATAGGGACCACACGACTTGTGGCCCCAAGTCAACCCCAACTAAGTGCACAAACATTCTCAGTTACAAACATACACATGTACCTCCAAGTGTTCTCGCATACTCCCCGAGTATGCCACGTCTTTATCCCAAAGGCTATCATGAAAATGACACCTAACGTCAAAGAAAAGGGTGTAAACGTAACAAATCCAACTTTCCACCTCAATGGCTGAGGCACAACCAACCACATCTCTTAAAATAGCAACTTCACTCTCCCAGGAGTGAACATGATCCCACGCCAAGGGTTCCCTACAAACACTGTAGGAAGAACCACCTCTGGTACACCTTTCATATTTCCTCAGTTAATAAGATCACGTAAGAGACTCCACACAACCAAACAGATCGTAACATTGTAATCCTCATGGAAAAACATGTGAGATAGACTACCTACTCGCCTCAAACGGATATCTGAATGAAAAGTATCCAACACCGCCTTACGCTCAAACTACGTCCTGTGGTCCCGAGCCTCGGCCCCAAAAATAGTCGGGTGCATCACACCATTGCGATCCCCTCGGGGAAAACGTCAAAATGACTGCTCACTTGATCGAAACAGATATCCGAAGAAAAAGATGCATTTTGTCAAACTGCGCACAAGCGGTTTCACAAGGGACCCGCACCCTGGTCCTGAAGCACTGCCAATGGATCACACCATTGCGAACCTCTCAAAAAAGTACACAAGTTTGACTAATCACTTGTCCAAAACGGACACCCAGTGATAAAGCTGTAAATCACCACCAACTCCCAAAACGGCCTGCATAGGGCCTATACCATCGTGCAGAATTAATGCGGGTGGATTACGCTATTGCAATTCCCTCAGAAAAACACCCAACATTGACTACTCGCATGCCCCGAATGGACATCTGATGAAAAAGTTGTAAAGCGCTGCACACAGCTCGAAAAACGGGCCATGGAGCCCACATATCAACTCTGGATTCGATGCTTGAAAACCCTCTGGAAACTTCTGCCTCGATGCCAGGGTCACAATGCCACTAACGGCGCTCAAAACGGATGTTGGATGAGTCTGCGCCGTAAAAAACAAGAACCCCTGGAAAAAACGTCAATTCACTTAAAGTCGCATCGTGGCACTGAGCCCCTCGTCTCGAGAATTAAAATTTCCAGATACCATCTCAAAATCTCCTCCTCGGTAGATGTTCGAACTAACGCAAATGGCATGAAAAATGGACACCCGTAGCAAAAAGTACGGGTGTCCGAAGAGGGGACAGATCCCCTTGGGCGGGACCGGATTGGGCCGGCCCCCGCCGGCCGGCCCGGCGCTGACCCGCGGTCCACCACCGACCGACCCTCATGGGAGCAGTCGTCCTGCCGCGTGAAGACCTCCGAAGGCGGGTCTTGTCTCCCCCTCGGGGTCACGTGCCGTGACCCCGATGCTCTGAGTCAACCGGTTGGCACAGCCGGCCAGTTCTTCCGCTCCGCGCCGCGCTGAGCCGTCGCGGCTGAGGAGCTCGCCGCCGTGCCAAAGGCCGTTCGGAGCTGCCGCCGAAGCTGAACACCCAGCCGCCATGCCATCTTCTTGAGCCGAGGCCGCCGCCTCTTGGAAGACCCCTGCCGCCGCCGCTGGAGCTCTCCGCCACCGCTGGAGTGCCGGAACCGCCAGAAAACCCCAAAACACATCCAAACTTGCCAGACTGTTGCGGGCGGCTCGGGACTCGGAAATTCAATCTGAAACAAGTGTCGAAAAGATCATAAAAATTACTAATAAACTGTGGTCTTTGATCAGAAATTAAACATCAAATCTACACATATAAATGGGATCAAAGAATGTGCGGGAGTTTAAAAATAATAAACGCACGAATCCTACCTCTTGGGCGAAGCCCGACGCTTCGCGGTGATCCACACCTTGCCATTGTCGCTTCCACCTTGCATGGGAGGGAGGAGGAGGATAAGGAGAGGAGAGGTTGAGGTTGAGGAGGTTTCTCCAGTGGGTGGAATGAGAGTGGGGGAGAGGGAGAGAAGAGTTTAAATAAATAAACTCTTTAATTAAAACTCGACCCCTGAAAACACCTGCATCCAAAACCCCCGACGCGGTCAAGATTAAACCTCTCCTAGAGTAAACACCACCTCACGAGCACAACAGTGGTCTCATAATTTGATTCCAATCTTCCGTTTGAATGTTATAAAACTCAACACCCGAGGTCGCCAAATTACGAAAACAACCCTGGGGCCATTTTTCACAGACGGCCCACGCCCGCGAAAATTACACCCCTCCTAGGGTAAACAGAAAATTCCAAACTCAACGGTGCCCCCAGTTTTCCCATTTGAGCCACCATTTATGAGATACATGAGTTTAACCATTAAAAAAATAAATTAATTAATTAATTTATCCGTTTAACGTTCCGGTAGCGGGCGAGGGGTCCAAACATCCCGCGCCGACATGCTTTATGTCGTTCCTAGCGTAAAAACCCAATTTTGAACCCATCCGTACACTCAAGATTCTAATATGAAGCACCGTTTAGGAGTTACCCCATTTATTTGGCGTGCCCAATGTGAACGCACTGAAAATTTAATTCCGGCCACACCGGGGCTCGGAATCGCACGCCGTCTGAAGGCGCTATTCTGGAATAACATCAAGAATATTCCAAAGTCTTTTATAGAAAACCCTGTACTTAAATCATCCCCTATTTCAAGCTTTTTATCCCCGAAAATCAAAACTAGGGAACAACTCAGGGTACTAATCCCACTCCTTTCTCTCCCATACCCAGAAGAACTCTTGAACAGTTCTGCGTCACCACACACAGACCAAATGATTTGATCTATTCACCCGAGGTTTTCCCTTTCCGATGGCGTGCATAGGAGCACGCACAAATCTACTCAGCAGAGTCACACGAGAGAATTCATGCACACACTCCTGACTTTGTGGTTAGGGCAAGGTGGTAGGGAACCTCTCCATCCCTTTGCACGGTCTCAAATGGGCCGAAGACTCTCGGGGGTCACTCACCTCTACGACTGAAACCCTACGTCGCACGCCGTGACTGGAATCATAGCTTGAACCTGGGACAAGCCCGGTGATTCCCTCCATTAGAATATGCATACGGTGAAACACCCATGGATTTCTGGTTACTCAAGATATCACAATCGATGTCCCATAACCAAGACCATCTTACACGCTCATAAGCGAAGAAGTCAACACCATCGACTAAAGAAAAAGGTCATACCCCTTTTACCTTACCAACACTGGGTTACACTGACGCCCTGCGCCACCCTATTGACAAATCAAACAAGGAGCAGGGAGAAAACCATTTCACACATAGTGTCTAACAATTCTCCTGCAAAACGTAAAGAGTTGTACAACGTACCTCTTTTCACCTCATGCAATGCTGGATCATAGACATCCAAAGCTCACAGTTGTCTGCGGTCCCAACTGTCAGCTCCCGGAGCCTGACGTGGACCACCTAGTGGTGATGTGAAGACCACATAAGGAAATCCTCCACTTCCAGCTCCTCCTTCTCCTCTGCTAGCACCACCTCTATGGATACTATTCCGATCATTGAACTGCCTCCGTCATGGTGGTGCACCTGCTGCCTGCCCGAAGCTCTCCGCATGCCTGGTCGGGCAGTCCCGTGCCAGGTGACCTCGCCCATCGCAAGCATAGCACCAACGCTCTCTAGGCTGCACTAGTGCCCTCATGTGCCACTATGGTGCACGACCACACCCCTGAGTCTGCTTTTCCGAAAGCCACCTACTTCGAGGTTCTGCTTGCCAACGCCAGCTAGCTGCAGCAGACATCACGGCTCCAATGTGCCTACTGCCACCACCAACTCTAGAACGTGACAGAAAGCTCTCTATCACTAGAACCTACTCTAGCACCGCAGAATATGTGGAAATGACCAAGGGTACTGTGACAGTACGAATATCTCGGCGGAGACCCTGCTCAAACATCTGTGCTCGGATGTTGTCGTCATAGACCAAGTCCGGGTAAAATCGTGCACGGTCTGCGAAACTAGACGCGTACTCGGCCACCATCATCCCTCCCTGCTGAAACTGCAGGAGCTCCGGAATCTGAACAGAGCATAAGCAGGAGGGGAAAAAATACTCATGGAACAACAACTAAAATTCTCCCCATGAAAGCGATGACTCGTCAAGAAACTGAGTCACCAG
The DNA here is from genome assembly GCA_963277665.1 of Viscum album. Lineage (NCBI taxonomy): Eukaryota > Viridiplantae > Streptophyta > Magnoliopsida > Santalales > Viscaceae > Viscum > Viscum album. The sequence goes on from OY728139.1 coordinate 1,257,174,248, forward strand.
ACTCCACCAACGCCAAGCTGCTCCTCAGAAAAGGTTGGCATCCAAAGCCATCATAAGATCTATCGGCATCTGTACATGCCTAAAAAGGCGAACCACTATCTCCAGCCAAATATCTACTACTTGAGGCTCTGGCTCACCACTGAACCTCAGTGGTCCCTACCGAGGGAACTCGCGGAGTGCGCTCAACTAGCGATCAAGCTCAGTCTGCTCTGCTAAATCTGTCTGCTGCTCAATGGGTGGGGGTGCTACTACCTGCCCACCCAGAGAAAGGGACTCGCATGGTGGGTACTGGACTGAGGCCTCGTAGCTCACAGGGTCGTCGCCACGAACCAAAGCTGGTATCCTGGCTAGCTATCTTCACGGAGATATCCTGAATATTATCAAGGAGTGCCGCAGTCATATGAGCATATATGTATATAAAAATTACAAAAATGGGGAGCTGACTCAAGAAGGACAGTCAAAGACTCAATCCTATGTGATGCACAAACCAATTTTCCCTGCAACAAGTGTCTCAGCATGCCGAGTCGACAAGTGGGTTATCAGGGTCCTGGTGAATGGAAACATCGGCCGTCGCACCATCACTAGACTCACTGGCCTAAGAGTCGCTCTCGAGACACGTTAACATCTATTCCCCTATATCTCAACCAATTCCTTTTTAGGGACGTCCAAAAAACATCCCAAGGAAAGAACTACCTTTGATACCACTTTGTTACGACCCGACCCTACTCGGGCTCGAGCCACAACTACACCATGCCCGCCTCTATAGGCCAGGGGCTGGAGACATGCACTGAAGGATAAAAAACTTAGGGTGACCATTTCTTGAGTACCTGTACACACACACACCCGCATCACACTCAATGAAAAAGTGCAGATTAAAAAAGAAAATCAAAGTACCAACTGCTATAAATGAACCATAATGTGCATCAACATCTAAAAGATCAAAGAATGTGCTGAAGGTAAACTAAAAAGAAAATGTGCAAAACATGTGCCCAACCAGAAAAGTGCCACAACCCGACAATATGTAAACAAAAGCAAATAGCTGGAAGGGTCCCCCACCCATAACCTGACTACGACCACCACACGCAGTCCAAGCTCCTGAACTCCTAAACTCTACTGAAGTCACGACCAACCTGTTCGTTGTCTACAAGGGCACACCAAGTCCGGGCAAAGCCCAAGCAGGGGTGAGTATAAAAAATACTCGGTAGGATACCCCAAAGTCTCACTGAAGAAACAATGGAGGTACCGAAGGGTGAGCAGTAGATCGAATAGGGAAAGTCTTGGAGTACAAACCAGAGTGCAGTAAGAGTAACAGTAAAGAGTCCAGCTCAACCCAACAAGATAAAGGAGGTAGACTTGTCCAGACACAAGGAGGTGGAAACAGTGAGAATATGAACTTTCCGTCAGGTATTTTCTACCTATAGCAGGAGAGTAGTCTCATCTAACCATGAGAAGCTAGACCTGGAATGTACGTGGCATACCCCGCACATCTTCGCATCTCCTAGAAGTAGAGTAACCAAATCCCAAGGAGTGGGTACTGGAACAAGGTATATACATATATATATTCTCTTTCAAGAAACCCAAACAAGATCATAAGGGGATCTCCGTCCCGTAGCTCAGCCCAAGAAGGTGAGTAGCCAATAGTCCTAGAAGTAAACACCATCGATGCCCAGCACCCCACACGTCTTCCCTGAACATCATGTCAAGGGATCAAATCACCGAACCTTGAAACAATCTTCTTTGGTTGGAACTGACTCGCCCGCATGGTTTTAGGTCGCGTCGCAAGGACGCGTATCAGTGGGGAAAGTGCCGCTCATACTTGAGAGTTCTGGGGGAACGTCAAGCCACACCTCGCCACTGCCCCGTAGTCGAGAGGTCTCCTCAAAGTCAACAGGCGACCCCCTGCCCAGCCCTGCTAGATGGTAATCCCTGGAAGTCGATGGGTTCTCACTGGAGGGAGACCCAGAAAGAGTCGACGGGAGACACACTACCCAGTCCCGTAAAAGGGTAATCTATTGGAGGGAGTCCCGACCAAATTCATCGACGAGTCCTAATGCCCATCCCCTTAAAAGGGTACTCCACTGGAGGGAGGCTTTGAATCATCATTGGGGACCACTTCCCAGCCCAGCTGGAGGTATACCTGGCATCGAGGACCACTTCCCTGCCCCACTGTAGGTAAAACCAGAACCGCTTTTTCCATCCCTACTGGATGGTAACCCACTGGCCTCCCCTGCTGGATGGTACCGCTCAGGCCACCCCTGTTGGGTGGCAGCACACTGACCAGCCCTGCTGGAAACAAACTCCTGGCCAGCCCTGCTGGAAACAACCTCCTGGGTAGAGGATAGGTGCCCGCGTAAAGTGTTGGTCACACCAATTCCACAAGAACTCTACCAGGGAACAGGAAGGAATGAGAGAAACTCCCCGAGCCTCTTAGAGAGATCACGCTCCAATCCAAGTAGTCACTGTCGAAGCAGAATGAGACAACTCATCCCAGAAAGTGGGAAAACACCAACTCTATACACGCACAGGTAGTTATGAATGGTGCCGCAGTCCAGTGAAAAGGGCATCGTACTGAAACCCCTTATAGATGAAGAAACAGAGGAACCAAACCATCTCTGCCAGCCAAACGAGAACAGAACCAGGGGATAACTTATCCCTACTAGTCAACAAACAAGAATAGGACCAGGGGAAAACTCAACCCTACTGGTCAACAAACGAGAACAGGACCAGGGGAAAAACTCAACCCCACTGGTCAAACAAACGAGAATAGAGGAAACCTCTACGGCCCAAGAGGTCAAAAGTACGCAAAGCAGAACACGACACACATATGGGGCTCACATGATGTGTGTACCCATGTCAAACCCAACAAAATGCATAACAATTCAGGTACAAACATCCACATGTACCTCCCTGCGTTCTTGCATTCTCCCAGAGAATGCCACGTCTCCAGCCCAAAGGCTACCGTGCAAACGACACCTAATGTCAACGCGAAGGGCATAAACGTAACAACTCCAACTTGCAACATCAATGGCTGAGGCACAACCAACCACATCTATTCAAATACCAACTTCACTCTCCTAGTATTGAACTCAATCCCACGCCAAGGGTTCCTGACAAACACTTCAGGAAGAACCACCACTGGTACACATTTCATATTTCCACATTTAATATGATCACATAAGATACTCCACACAACAAAACAGATCATTCCGTTGTAATCGTCCTGAAAAAATACATGAGATAGAATACCTACTCATCTCAAACGGATATCTGACGGAAAAGTCACCAACACCACCTTACGCCCGAACGGCGTCCCGTGGTCCCGAGCCTCGGCCCCGAAAATAGTCGAGCGCATCGCACCATTGTGATCCCCTCAGGAAAACACGTCAAAATGACGGCTCACTTGAGCGAAATAGATATCTGGAGAAAATGATGCATTTTGTCAAACCACACATGAGCTGTTTTATGTGGGACCCGCACCCCGGTCTCGAAGCACTGCCAACAGATCACACCATTGTGATGCTCTCAAAAAATTACAAAAGTTTAATAATAACTTGTTCGAAATGGAAACCCAGTGATAAAGCTATAAATCCCAACCGACTCCCAAAATGGCCCCCGTGGGGCCCGAACCATCATGCGGAATAAAAGCGGGTGGATTGCGCTATTGCAATGCCCTCAGAAAAACACCCAACATCGACTACTCGCACACCCTGAACGGATGTCCGATGAGAAAGCTGTAAAGCACTGCACACAGCTCGAAAGACGGGTCATGGATCCCACATCATAACTTTGGCTTTGGTGCCCAAAAACCCTCTAGAAAATTCCGCCTGGATGCCAGGGTCGCAACGCCGCTGACGGCGCTGAAAACAGATGTCGGATGTGTCCGCGTCGTCCAAAAAATGAACCCCCGGGAAAAACGACAATACACTTAAAGTCGGGTCGTGGCATTGAGCCCATCGTCTTGGGAATTAAAATTTCCTAAGAACACCTCAAAATATCTGCCTCGAGCCGAGGTTCACACTACCGCAGATGTCATGAAAAGCAGACACACGTAGCGAAAAATACGGGTGTCTGAAGTGGGTACGGATCCCCTTGGGCTGGACCGGCCTGGGCCGACCCACATCGGTAGGCCCGGCGCTGACCCACGGTCCACCGCCAACCGACCCTCATGGGTTCGGTCATCCCGCCGCGTGAGGACCTGCGGAAGGTGGGTCTTGTCTCCTCCTCGGGGTCGCGCGCCGCGACCCCGATGCTCCGAGTCAACCGGCCAACACAGCCGAGCAGCTCTTCCGCTCCACGCCGCGCGAAGCCGCCGCGGCTGAGGAGCTCGCCGCCATGCTGAAGGCCGCCCGGAGCTGCTGCCGAAGCCAAACGCCCCGCCGCCGCGCCATCCACCTGATCCAAGGCCGCCATCTCCTGGATGACCCGCGCCACCGCCGTTGGAGCTCTCCGCAACCGCTGGAGTGTCAGAATCGCCGGAAAACCCCAAAACACATCCAAACTTTGCCAGACCGGTGCGGGCGGCTCGGAACTCAGAAATTCAATCTGAAACAAGAGTCGGAAAGATCATAAAAATTACTATGCAACTATGGTATTTTAATAGAAATTAAACAGAAAATAGACACATATAAATGGAATTAAAGAAGTTGTGTGAGTTTTAAAATAATAAACGCACGAATCCTGCCTCTTGGGCGAAGCCCGCTACTTCGCGACAATCCACACCTTGCTGTTCCCGCTTCCACCTTGCATGGGAGGGAGGAGGAGGATAAGGAGAGGAGAGGATGATTTTGAGGAGGTTTTTCAAGGTGGTGGAATGAGAGTGGGTTAGAGAGAGAGAAGAGTTTAAATAAATAAACTCTTTAATTAAAACTCGACCCCTGAAAACACCCGCGTCCAAAATGAAGGACCCTAGGACACCCTGAGAGGGGAGGGGTGAATCAGGGTGAAAACTTTTTCTTTTAATGTGATAGATCTTGTTCCCACGTTGGTAGGAACTCGTCGAACCTCTATGAAGAAAATGATCAGAATGGAAACATTCACATGCACAGAAAAGACACAACCCTTTTTTACTTGGTTCACCACTAAGGGATACGTCCAAGGAGCATATGTCGACAAGTTGTCGGTCATACCAAAATCCACTAATCTTTACTAGTTGTGGATTACAATTGTTTGGGCACAGTCACTCTGTCCCAGGCTCACTGCCTTTACAGTGGTTCAGGGATATCTCACCGCTTCCCTAAGGTCACTCCCGTTGACTCCCCCTGGCTCACTGTCGTTGGTGAAGTCTCACTCAGTTTATAGACGCGAAGGACTATGTCTCCTGTTCAGCATGAGACTTTGCTTGCATTAGATTCCTGAGTTGATTCTCTATTATTGTCCAAATTCCATTCACTGATGAATACCCCCTTTTCCCTTGTCCACTGGGAAGACAACCTTTGGAAATGGCCTTCACAAAGTACCCTACTTCGCAAGGCTCCCAATTTTGCAAATCTCAAACAAGCCTTCACGGATTCCCTTCCTTTTCATGAAGCTCAATCGTAAAGCATTCTCGCGATGCTCCAGCTTTCCCAAAGCTTGGATGTCGCAGAGCTCCTACCACTTTGCAAATCTCACTGAGCCAACACGGGGCGCACGACTTTCATGGAGATAGAATAGCCGCCGCGAAGCTCCTCTTTCGCGAAGCACACTGCCTTCGCGAGTGAGCTTTGCGAACTAAAAGCAAAGGACTTTCTCTGAAATTCACCTTTCTTCTCTTGAGGGGGTCGACCTCTATTTATAGGCGATTCCACCGACCCTGGACCCTTCCGCCCGAAGTCAGCGCCACGTCAGCTCAAATCGCGAAGCTCCGAAGTTCTCGACGAAATTCTCTCAAAATCGCGAAGCACTATGGCAATTTTCCATTCAGGGAGCTCGTCATAATCGCCGGGCATTCCGTCATTTCCATTGTGCCTTCGCGGAAAAGTTCCCTTACAAAGCTCTTCGTCGCCGCGATTCTCTTCATCCTCTTCCGTTCCCGAAGCTTTGACATAATCATGAAGAATCACCATCTCCATGCTTCTGGTCTTTTCTAATTCCAAACCATTAAGCAACTCTTAATGAAATTCATGCCATTGCCATATTTAATTATTCTCTTCATTGAAATACTATTTTTGCGATGCTCAACAACTTCCATATTTTGGACCGTAAAAATTTGGCAAACACTGGGAAACGACGCCACCTTCAATACTGTTGTTTTCTTGAACGGTATGATCTCTTTGCTAGTACACGATCTGAACTTCCATTGAGGATTGACAACAAACACAAACCATACTCCAAATCATGCATAGAAGACCATGGTTCCAACAATCTCCCACTTTGGGTTTGTTGGCAATCAGAAAGTAAATTCAATAGATCTCCATCCATGTGAAAACCAAAAACGTAGGAATCAACTCAGCCAACACTCTAAGTCTACTTGAGAAATGGTCGGTGTAAAAAACAAGAGAGGAGGCTTGAATTGGGTTCTAATGTTTTCCTTCTCATCACAAAAGTTTCCTGAATTTATTCCTCTCTCCTTTCTCCCCCATTAACAATAAATCCAAAGACCAGTAATTTGTTCAACGTTCGGCTCAAAGCATACTCCCCCTGGATAGTATCTCCCCCATAAACCATCATCATAGCCATAAACAGATAAAAACAGTTATCACAAATGGGGAGAGGGGATTTCCGTAACCTCCTTATGCACTAGGAGGTGGATGAACACCGAGGTTCAACCGATGCTTCTCAAACATAGCCGCTGACAGTGGCTTTGTCAGGATATCAGCTACTTGCTCATCAGTTCCCACGTGATCTATTCTAAGCACCCCTTGCTCAACCTTTTCTTTGATAAAGTGATACCTGATTTCAATATGTTTGGTATGAGAATGATGAACATGATTTTTTGTAAGATCAATTGCACTCTTTTTATCATAGTAAATCACCATTGGTTGCTTTACCTCATCACCATTATCTATTAATTGTTGCTTCATCCATAGCAGTTGAGTGCATGCCTTTGTGGTGGAGATATACTCACCTTCAGCAGTACTAAGAGAAGTACTTTCTTGTTTATTGCTCAACCAGCCAACACAGTTATTCCCAATAAATAATGCTCCACCACTGGAGGAATTTCTGTCCACAACATCGCCAGCCCAGTCAGCATCTGAAAGTGATGATAATTCATAGTCCCTTCCTTCAGCAAAGTATAAGCCATAATTGTGAGTACCTTGAATATACCTCATGATTCTTTTTACTACTGCCAAATGTTCCTCCTTTGGATTACTCTGGAAGCGGGCTGCAAGACATGTGGCAAAGACAATATCTGGCTGTGTCACTGTCAGGTATAGTAGGCTCCCAATGATCCCCCTTTACATGGTGGGATCTACATATTTCTCATTCCCATGCTTTCCAAGTTTGGTTCCAACTGCAATCGGAGTTGACATTGGTTTGGAGTCTTGCATATTAAACTTCTTCAGCAGCTCTTTTGCATACTTTTCCTGAGAGATAAAAGTGTAGTCTTTCGTTTGAGTCACCTGCAGTCCCAAGAAATATGTGAGCTCCCCAATCATTGACATTTCAAATTCTGATTTCATATGATTGGCAAATTCATCCACTGATTTCTTCCTGCTGCCACCAAATATAATTTCATTGACATAAACAAGAACCATTTACTGATCTTTAGGAGAATTCTTCACATAGAGATTGTGATCTACTCCTCCTCTTTTGAATTTCATCTTCTTGAGATAAGAATCTAGTCTAGAGTACCACACCTGTGGTGCCTGTTTGAAGCTATAATGTGCTTTCTTTAGCTTGTAGACCTTTGATTCATCAGCACCAAGAAGAAAACCCACTGGTTGTTCAATGTAGACTTCTTATTTGAGTACACCATTTAAAAATTCTATCATGACATCCATTTGATATACTTTATATCCTCTATGGAGAGCCATGGAAAGGATCAGCCTGATTGACTCAAGTCTAGCCACTGGAGAAAAGTTTTCTTCAACATCAACACCTTCAATCTGAGAATACCCTTTACATACCAGTCAAGCCTTGTTTATGATAACACTTCCATGCTCATCAAACATGTTCTTGAATATCCATTTTGTTCCAATCACATTATGAACATTCGGTCTCTGGAAAAGATCCCATGTCTGATTCTTGTCAATTTGATCTAACTCTTCATTCATGGTTTTCAGCCAGGATTCATCCTTTGCAGCTTCTTCAATTGAGTATGGCTCCACAACTGATAGAAATGCAAGAGGTGTGTTATTCCTCATCCTATTTGTCTGTGTGGGTGCATTCCTATATCAAATTATCTTAGATGGATCAATCTCTGCTCTTCTATTTCTCCTCTGAGGTTCAGTGGCATTCTCACCATCCAGGATTTCTTCTTCAGATTCTTCGTCTGAGTCAACATCATGATGTGACTGCTGAGTGTTTTGAACAACTTCCTCTATTTCTGCATTGGTATTTTCTTCCCGTTCACATCTTCCTGACTTTCTATCACATCAGCATATGATGTCCTTGAATGATTTGTACTTTTCTCTTAAATTATCTTAACATTAATGCTTTCCACAATCCTTCCTAAAACTTGTTGAAATACTTGTAGGCTTTGCTGTTCATTGAGTAACCGAGTAAAATTCTTTCATCTGCGTTGTCGCCATATTTCCCATGATTTCCTTCTTTGTTCATGATGAAGCATTTACTTCCAAAGACACGAAAGTATTTTAAATAAGGATTTCGTCCATGCCACAATTCATATGGTGTCTTCGTCTCACCCATATAAAGTCTCATTCGATTCTAAATGTACAATGCAGCTTGAACAACATCTTTCCAGTAATGTCGTGGAATACGACCCTCAATCAGCATAGTTCGTGACATGTTGTTCACATGTCGATTCCTACGTTCAATAACTCCATTTTGGTGTGGAGTTCTCATAGCTGCTACCTCATGCTGTATCCCATGCTTCTCCAGATAATTTTCAAATTCAATGGACATGTATTCTCCTCCATTTTCAGATCTCAACACATTTATTGTTCGTCCAGTATCATTTTCGGCGATTCGCCGATATGTTTTCATGCAGTCAAGGACTTGTCGTTTCCTGTGAATGACCATCACACATGCCATTCTACAATAATCATCAATGAAAAGGACAAAGTACCTTTCTCCATGAGTTCCGACAACATTTATTGGCCCACATACATCTGTATGAATCAGATCAAGAAGGTGAGATGCCCTTTTCTTCTTTGGCCGATATGAAATACAGACCAGCTTCCCACGAATGCAATCATCACAAGAATTTTCACGCTCATGCTTCCGGTTGGGAATGTCCACGAAAATTCTCAATTTTGATATTTTCTCCATGTCTTGTTGATTGATGTGTCCCAGAATCTGATGCCACAAATTTTTTTCTTCTTCAACAGTCATGTAACATACATTTTCATCACTATCAACCTGATACAAGTTGCCTTCTATTCTACATCCCTTCATAAGTGAATTGCCTGTCATTCCCTTGATAGTGAAGCCTTTCTGATTAAAAGTAACTATAAGTCCTTAGTCACATAGTTGACTCATGCTGAGGAGATTATGACATAGGCCATCTACGTAAAGGACTTAAGTATTCTTTAGTTCTCCATTAGTTAACTCAGTACTTCCACTCCCTTTGATTTTTAGAGCCCCATCATTACCAAATTGTACTGTACCATCAACCATCCTTTTGATAACCGTTACCAGGCCCGCATTACCCGTCACATGAGATGAACAACCACTATCCAGAATACAGGTACTGGTGTTCTTTGTAGCATTGAGGGACACCTCTGAAAGGTTGGATTTCTCAATCTTCTACCTTTCCTTCCATGAGACATTGGATTGAGTATATAGTACTGATGGCCTTTCAATTGTCTCTTCCGCATACCCAGGTTCTTCATAGACAAAATCTTCTTCAAGAGGAGAAAACCTATTTGAAAGAGCAACATTGTCTTGCTTACAAGACTTGACTTGTCTGGAACTTCGGTATGAGGTGTCCATGTCCCTTCTCTGCCTGCAATTAGAAGCCTTATGACCAAAGTTAGAACAACAAAAACAATATCCATATAAAATGTTTCTTCTATAAGAATTAGGATATGAATTTGTTCTCCATTGTTGAACTTCTATATTTTCTCCATTCAGATAGCTTCTTGACTCTTCACAATAAGACTTGGTATGGCCCAGATAGCCATAGAACTGACACTTCATTAGAGGAAATGTCTTCACACTTGAATTTCTCCTAATACCTTCTTCCTTGGGAGAAAAGTTAGACTGTCTATCATTTCTGAATGTTTGAGGATAATTTTCAGTTCTCCTTTTAGTTTTGGTTGAGGGTTCATTTTTCAGCACTTTAGGAAATGTTTCAACATATTAAACATTCATCTTATCTTTCTTTTGGATCTTTTCACTTCCAGTAGTTGATGTCTCGGCCTCACAACCAATTCCACTCTTTCCCATGCAAGAGGGTCTTTGATTACTCAAGATTTTTTCAACCCCATATGAACCGCACTTGGCTCTTTCTAGTAATTCTGCATATGTGAATCTTCCAAACTGTATTTTCTTCCTCGATTATTTTGGATTTGGTTCAGTCTCAAGTTTACTCCTTAGAGTAACAACTTCCTCCTCAAGACCCTCAGCAGTCTTTGATTTTTCATCTAGTCTGGAGGTGAGGTCATTGATGACCTTTTCCTGCTCTTCAATTCTCATCTTCAGATCCACTACATCATCATTGCTTTCAATTATTTTAGACTGTACCTTCACAGATTCTTCCAGTAGTTCAATTTCAGCTTCAAGTTGATCAACGTATTCAGCTAATTCTTCTACAATAGATTTCCACTTATTTAAACTCTTGCATTTAATCTTAAGCTTATTAACCACATCCTTAAGTTGCGTTTAGGAATCTACATAATTTATCAGTTGTTTTTCTCCACCAGTATCATCTGACTTTTCAACAGTGGCCATCATGGAAGCATGGTTCCCTGTTTTGAATTCTGGTTCTTCTTCATCACAGAATTCATTATCATATTCTTCCTCTTCAGAGACAAAACTTTTCCATTGCATTTTCTTTCCAGATTTGAAGTCTCCCTTTTTGAAGAACCTTCTCTGAGGCTTCTCGAAGCATTCATCTTCACTATCTTCATCATTGATCTTCCTTAATAACTGAGTGGCAATGTGCCCAACTTTTCCACAATGAAAACATGTGAGAGGTAACTTCCCTTTGAATTTCCCTTTCCCCTTCGGGAACTTCTTTGCAATGAGAGAAAGAATTTCTTTTTCTTATTCATCTTCACCACTACTATATTTTGAAATTTTCAGTTTATCCATGGACTTGAATGCCATTTCCTTTCTCACACGATTCGTAGAATCTTTTGGTTTGACTCTCATTTCATATGCTACCAAGCTGCTAAGTAGATCATCCAGAGAAAGTTTTGAAAGATCTCTTTCCTCAAGGGCTGACACCATTGCATTGTACAGAGGTGGAAGTCTTCTTCATATTTTGTTTACAATATAAATGTATTTGATTTCTTCGCCTAGACCCCAAATTGCACAAACCACTTTATTAATTCGATTGAATAAAGAGTCTGCATTCTCGTCTGGATTCATCTTCAGATCATCAAACCGATTGTGCAACACTTGTAGTTTCGCCTCCTTCACTTTTCTATCTCCTTCAAAAATATTCAAGAGTTTATCCCACATGGATTTTTCTGATGTTCAATTCATCACATTTAGGTAGATCTGATATGAAAGGGCTGCAGTAAGTGCATTTTGTGCTTTAGAATCTACATCAAGAATTTTCCTATCTATTGCAGTCATAGCCAGGCCTGTTGGGTCAGTGACTTGTACTCCTTGAACAATATAAAAGAGAACATCCATTCCAAGAGATCATAGATGAGATCTCATTCTGTTCTTCTATATCTGGAAATTAATTCCATCAAAGTGAGGGACTCCCCTAACATTGACTACATTCTCCATGATGATAAAGGACAGATTCAACACCAGCAACCTGGCTCTGATACCACTTGAAGGACCCCGGGACACCCTGAGAGGGGAGGGGTGAATCAGGGTGACAACTTTTTCTTTTAATGTGATGGATATTATTCCCACATTGGTTGGAAGTTGTTGAACCTGTATGAAGAAAAAGATCAGAAATCAAACATTCACATGCACAGAAAAGACACAACCCTTTTTTACTTGGTTCACCACTAATGGCTACGTCCAAGGACCATACGCCGACAAGTTTTCGTTTGTACCAAAATCCACTAATCTTTACTAGTTGTGGATTACAATTTTTTGGGAATAGTCACTCTATCCCAGGCTCACTACCTTTACAGAGGTTCAGGGATAGCCCACTGCTTCCCTCGGGTCACTCCCGTTGACTCCCTCTGGCTCACTGCCGTTGGTGAAGTCTCACTCAGTTTATAGACGTGAAGGTCTCTGTCTCCTGTTCAGCATGAGACTTTGCTTGCATCAGAGTCCTAAGTTGATGCTCTATTAATGTCCAAATTCAATTCACTGATGAATACCCCCTTTTCCCTTGTCCACTAGGCAAACAACCTTTGGAAATGGCCTTCAAAAAGTACCCTACTTCTCAAGGCTCCCAATTTTGCAAAGCTCAAACAACCCTTCGCGGAGTCCCTGCCTATTTGTGAAGCTCAATCGTGAAGCACTCTCACGATGCTCCATCCTTCACAAAGCTTGGCTGTCGCGGAGCTCCTACCTCTTTGCGAAGCTCACTGAGCCAACGTGGGGCACACGACTTTCGCGGAGATAGAATAGCCGCCGCGAAGCTCCCCTTTTGCGAAGCACACTGTCTTCGTGAGTGACCTTTGCGAACCGAAAGCAAAGGACTTTCTCTGAAATTCCCTCTTCTTCTATTGAGGGGGTCGACCACTATTTATTGGTAATTCCACCGACCCTCGACCCTTCCACGCGAAGTCAGCGCCACGTCAGCTGAAATCGCGAAGCTCCGAAGTTCCCACCGAAATTCTCTCAAAATCGCGAAGCACTACGACAATTTTCCATTTGCGGAGCTCGTCGTAATCGCAGAGAGTTCCATCATTTCCTTTGCACCTTCGCGGAAAAGTTCCCTCGCAAATCTCTTCATCGCTGCGATGCTCTTCATCCTCTACCGTTCGCGAAGCTTTGACGTAATCGCGACAAATCACTGCCTCCATGCTTCTGTTCTTCACTAATTCCAAACAATTAAGCCACTCTTCGCGAAATTCATGCCATTTCCATATTTAATTATGCTCTTCATTGAAATCCTATATTTTCGATGCTCACCAACTTCCAAATTTTGGACCCCAAAAATTTGGCCAACACTAGGAAACAAATCCACCTTCAATAATGTCGTGTTCTTGAACGGTATGATTTCTTCTCTAGTACACGATCCGAACTTCCATTGAGGATTGGAAACAAACAGAAACCATAATCCAAATCATGCATAGAAGACCATGGTTCCAACCCAAAACCCCCGACGCGGTCAAGATTAAACCTCCTCTAGAGTAAACACCACCTACCGAGCACAACGGCAGTCTCAGAATTTGATTCCAAGATTCCATTTGAATGTTATAAAACTCAACGCCCGAGGTTGCCAAATTACAAAAAAGCCCCTGGGGCCATTTTTCACAGACAGCCCGCGCCCATGAAACATACACCTCTCCTAGTGTAAACAGAACATTATGAACACAATAGGACCCTCAGTTTTCCCATATGAACCACCATTTATGAGATACTTGAGTTTAACCATTAAATGAATAAATAAATAAATAAATTTATCCGTTTAACATTCTGGTAGCGTGCGAGGGGTCCAAACATCCCGCAACGACATGCTTTATGTCGTTCCTAGGGTAAACACCCCATTTCAAACCCATCAGTACACTCATATTTCTGATATGAAGCACCGTTTTGGAGTTATCCCATTTATTTGGTGTGCCCAGTGTGAATGCACAGAAAATTTAATTCTAGCCACACTGGGGCTTGAATTCACATGCCATCTGAAGGTGCTGCTCTGGAATAACATCAAGAATATTCCAAAGTATTCTATAGAAAACACCGGGTTCTTACAACCCTTGGTTTGCAGGATCATCGTAAGCATGCATATACGTTGGATGCTACAGAGGTTATGCTGACTCAACCATATTATAAGGAGCTCTGGAGTTTGCATCAACCATTTGGGAAAAAGGGTGACTTGATGTTGGGATTTGTCCTACAAGGAAGGATCCCAACATATCCTTGGGAGAAGAATCATAACCCGCGTATTTTGGAATGCATGGGGCTTACACGTGGAATCATTCCATTTAAGGAGACATGGTTGGGTGGACCCTTTAGTGATGTGAACCCTTTTGAGATCGTGCCTTCTGGTAGGTGTCTAACATATTCTATTTTGATCTGGAATCATAGATATTCTAGTTTAGAAGGTATGGGGCTTACGCATCAGAGTTTCCCATTTATGGAGGCATGGTTGGGTAGACTATTTATGGATGGGCATCCTTTCGAGCTCAATCCCTCTGGTAGACATCCTAGGTATCATGGTTTGATTAGGAATTAGAGTTCTTGTAGTTCAAAATGTGTGCTAATGTTGTGTCCCTTGAAAACCAATAAGCCCACGTGAGTCATCCAAGGTGTGAGAAACTAGAGGATTTGAAATATTCAACAATGTACATACCTCTTACCCTATTGGTGGGGTAGGAAGAGCCTGCGGCGGAATAGGTTGGGGAGACGGTGCAGGAGGGTGCAGAAAAATGATCCTTTCCATGTGAGATGGTATAAAAGTTCACGCATTCCGACCTCGAATGATTGGGGACATACCTTAGCTGGGGGGCCCCAGAGCATGTTCTGGGAAGGGTAGGAGTTTCGTCCTCATCAAAGGGGGGAGCAAACATAACCCCTTTTACTGACCACTATTTCTCATGGAATGGAAAATAAAGTGACCACTCTTAATACTGAGAATAGGGAGGTTTACGTCAACATCCCAAAGTTGGACTCTAGGTTAACATGGTAATGAATCCTTATAGGCATTCCTGAAGAACACACTATTTTTGGGAGGGCCATCGTGAATCTGTTTACCGTGGGTATGCAAACTGATTTGGGCACGCTGATTCACCCGATGGTTTGATCAAATAGGTCTATTGGATTTGGAGGAGGCTTTGGCCTAATGTCGGAGGACTGGTTAGTAGATGGATTATGTAGGATTTGATGTTAAATAAGGGGTTAGGTTGGAATCGGAAGGAAAAATACCCAAAAAACCCCATTCATAATACTAGTTTCTCATGGGGGGTGGGGAAGGTTTCGCATCACATAATGGTATGTGGGAATAAGGGCCATCCATGTACCGGCGTGGTACGGGGGAATGGGTATAACCAAACGCATACCAAAGTGGTATGTTGCTCACCGTGCCACTTTGGGTTACATCTGCGTACCGATTAGTACATGAGGCCAGGTTCCGTCCGCGTAGTGGTACGCCACGCGGGGCAACATACTGAAGGAGGGTCCGGGGGATTACCATTCATGGGAAATTCATCTATGATAAATCATTGGTTCACGATTTACCAGTTAGGTTCACAGTTCTATTATTATTATTCAATTACCACATTTTATAGTTCACGAATGGTTATACCTGCAGAGGAAGTGGTTCATGGTTTGTGCTTCGCTAAAGAAACAAGATGGAAGTCGGGGTACAACCTATGAGTCTCCCTCAATCTTTCATCACCCATCCCTCTCTCTATATGTCTCCCTATCTACCTATCATGTGATCCCTTTATAAAACATCAGATCAATCATATCTATTGGGAATATGAAACCATTTATGGAGGACCATTGAAGCAATATTTTGACCGGCTTGTGAGTCAGTCAACTGGGGTTTGTGGAGGCTTCAGTTCGCGATAATGTTTCATGCAACCCTGATCGTTCGCTTAATCCAAGAACTGATGGGTTTGAAGCATAGTACGTGGATGATATTCCATGCAGAACTCCACCAGTTGACGTGGTTCATGGTTTTCCTTGCTCGCTGACCATCATATCACGAGCCAGTAGTTCATAGGCTATCCCGCATAATTGGCGGTTCGCGATCCATCTTATCTGTGTACCTTTCTTGGTGATGGTATCTAGGCCACTTGGAAACTTGTACTCCTTCAACTTCCTTCATATAAATAAAACTCAATTTGAGTCCCTTTTCCTAGATAGATATATAAATGTACTTGTTTCCTTTTTTAAAGTGATGGTGGGGGTATTTCCCTCCATGGAAAAATTTTCAGGACCCTACATTGACAAAAAATATCAAATATATATAGTGTATATTATATAAATATATAGATAGATATAAATAATATATATTTTTTTAGTAATAATATTTTTTTACTACCTTCCCCCATCGGAAACATCTCTCTGGCCTACAGTAGATGTGATAGGGACCCCTGATACTGACTTCAAATAGCCTCTTGTTGGATATTAGAATTAAGGGTATATATCATGAATATTCAAGTCATTACCCTCAAGATTGGCTATAAAAAATAAAAACCATCCACTAATTAACTCCATACAAATAAGTAGATGACTTATCATTTTTCAATACATGTAATGACTACATAAAAAAATGAAATACTTCTAAAATATAAAAATACCACACTCTAAAGCTCCAATCCTTGAATGATAACAACACCACCCCCATTCTCCCTTAATCTATCATATATAAAAATAGAGAGTGCCATAGTGGGGAGAGCACTTTGGATTACTCAATTGGATCATATTTAAAATATAAATAAAATCCATGTGAAATTAATGATATGAGAGGAAATGTGTAGAAATAAAAATTTATGTATATGATAAGAATAAGAATAAAGATTATCAAACATAGAAGATGGTAAATACGATGAAATATTTCATTTTTATTACCCGAATTCCACATTTAAACTAATAGATCAAAAACATAAATAAAATTCCAAAACCTTGACCAACCAAACTTTTTATAAAAATAAATCAATATTATGTCTTATTAATGTTCATAATTAGATTTTATAGATTCAAATTTAATATAATAATTTGATAAAAATATTTATCTGAAAAATTGTTTTATTCTAACTAAATTAGTGTGCAAAAAATATATGGTATTACTTAAGTGTAAAATTTTAAAATTTTATTATAGTAATATGATTAAATTGAACTAATTTTTTATATTATCATTTAAAAATTATCTTAGTGTAATTTTTTAGAATTTTTCTTAAAAGGATAATTTTTTATAGAATAGTGAAAAATAATGTTTTTATAAATACAGTAACCTTTATGACTTTATCATAATATAAGAATGAATTACAAAATATCAAAACATTTGTATAGAATAAATATGTATTTTAGCAGTATAACAATGCATTTTTTTTTGAATTTAAAAACCCATGTTTAAAATTTTATATTGATAGTTATATTTTATATTAATAAAAAACTATTTTTGATTATTTTCATTTAATTGAGTGGTTGGAAGGTTCCATTCGGGTATGAATTGAAATAAATTTTAAATAAAAACCATTTTTTATTTATAGTATAATTTGTTTCATGCTTTTCAGTTTTATATAATATATTTTTTTAAATTAATTTTTATTCTTAATTGGCATTTTTTCTAAAAATAGTTTTTCGTTAAAATTTTAATACTTATATTAAAATAAATTTAATAAGAATCTAGAAATTGAATCTTGTAAAATATATAATTAAAAATTTAAATTTATATAATAAGTTACATTTTATTTTTTGTCTAAAAATTAGTTATCGAGGTAAAAATAGAGTTACCATGGTAAGGCTAAAATGTGGTAAAAAGGGTTAAACTAAGAGACACGAAATAAAATATCCTTGAAAATTGTCTAAATTTTATTATATGAGTTTATTTTTATCCTTATGTATCCTATATTTTACTTTTTACAAATTTATCATCCCCATTACATAAAAAACACATTTATATTATTTGAAATGTAAGAGAAAAAACAAGAGTGACACTCCTCTTACTTATAAAATGACCATCACACACCACCCTTATATATAAAAGTTTAACACTATAAATCAAACATAATCAATCAAAATATATACCCAAAAACCATAGAGGCATCAAAGAGGATATTGTTTTCCTAGTACTAACATCTATGCGGCCTTAATATGTTTTCAGGGGGGCTTATTGAAGGAAGAGGTATTTATTCTAACCATGTTCTGGCAAGTTTATTTATTTTCCATCATTCTTCAAATATTCTATAAACATATTAATATAATTAGATAAGTATAATAACTATTATAAAATATTATTATAAATATTGGAGAACCTATTTCTACCTCTTTCCATCCGTTTAAAAATTAAAATGTTTTCTATGTGTACAAGCGAACAACTTCCTCCATGAACAACATATTTCATTTTTCATCACCGAATAACGTAGATAGTTATAAAGAGAGATTTAATGAATTATTATTATACATTCAACATAATTATGATTCTATAAAGGTAAATTTTTATGTACCTAAATTCCCATCCATCTATTGGAAAGTGAAAAAGTCGGTCATGTGTATATGTGAAATATTGTCTCCATGATTGATGTATCATTTTTTATCACCAGAACACATAGATGTTTATAATGGTTTATTTAATTAATATATATTATTTTTATGAAATTATTCATATTATATGGATTTTATAAAACAATTTTATGACCTTTTACTCTGGTCAACATAATGAAGCTTTTTTAGAGTGAAAGACCCAAAACGTCAGATGTAAACTTAACCAATTTAGTAAATAACTAAAACATAAAAATAAATGAAATAAAAAGAACAATAATAAATTAATTGGTACATAAATAGTTTTTTGGAAAGTAAATAATTAATTTAATTTTATTATTTAGTAATTTAAAAGACATATGTGGTGAGTTTGGCCACAATGTGAGGGATATTTCTTCAGAAATTTGTTATAAATGATATAATCTCTTTCTCTATCATGTAAATGATATTTTAATGTTTAAAAAATGTTAATATTTATAAATAAAATATTTTGAATGAACTTTTAAATTACATTTGAATTTATGTGCATTATTTTTTTAATTTTTTACATAAAGATCATTTTTGACTATAATATAATGGTGTGAAAGGAACATTTTTTTAACATTTATTACATGACAAAATTTTCTCACTATCATGGTTGTTCTTAATTATAAAGATTTATCTTCATGTTATCATTGTTTTATTATGTAAATTAAATTACTATTATTTTGTGTGATTTTTCATTTTTAATGATTTATCTAAATAAAGAGAATATTTCATACTATTTTTCTTATATTTTTAATATTCATTTGATTATGGGTTCAAATGAGAATTAGGATTAAAATTGAAAGATTATATATGTTTTTTTCATGTAATAGTTCTTTCAAATTATATATGAGTATTCTTAGACCAAATATATACCCCACCAATTCATTGTGTAATATGTTAATCTTTAATAAAATGATGATTGTGAGGATTTTAATTAACTAGTTAGTATTTATTCCATTACGGGTAAAATATGTGCACACATGGGTGATTAATATGATGTATTAAGATATATTCATGGGTTTCCTATGATTTGTATGAGTTTTAATGGTTTTCTTGTATAAAGGTTGTTCTCACATGTGAGAATGTTTTAATTTTGAGGATAAAGTATTATTATTTATGAAGGAAAATTTTATCAACGTGTTTTATGTTTTTCAATGGACTAATTGGTTTCCTTTATTTTATATCCCTTTCCATGTTCTAGTTTTCTCATCATACATTTTCAAATATTTTTCATAGGGACTAAGGATCTGTTCGAACTATTGAATAACAAATACTTTAATATTACTAACTCATATTGATTGAATAAAAAATTTAACAAAGGAAACACGAGATTTAACAAAAGAACATGATTTTATGGAAAATATGTACACTTTTTAGAAGTTACCACTTTGTCATGTAATTTATTTCTAAATTCTCTAAAATGATAAATCGAAAATATCATGGGGAAGTAATAAAATAAAATCTATTTATTTTAAACTCAAAATAATTGGTTTTTCATGTTATATATCGGTATAATTGGTATCAAAGAAGATCACAGATAACTTTAGAGGTAAGAATGTAATTAAGAAAAGACACACTACTGATTTCAAAATATAGTTATATTTTTATAAGATAACCTTTGAGGTTTTCATATTTATTTATCTAAACTTCATCTATTTAAATTTTTTTCATAGATATAATAGCATAAATGAATAAGGAATAAAGAGAATGGATAATATCCTTTTTAATCAGTGAATGAAAATAGTTAAATTTGGAACTAAGTAGTTTTCAAATATGTTAAATCAATTAACCCAAGATATATATGGTGGAACCCATAGAAGATATTTAGATAATTATTCATAGATAATCATATTAATAAAGAAGTATTTCATTAATATAAAACTTCAACTTTTGGTGGAATTTTAGACCTAGAGGTATTTAATGTATGTATTAATTCCATAGAGAAAAACTTTTTTTTTTGTTTTTTGGATCATTAAAAGGTAACAATTCTAGTTTATCATTTTGATAGTGAAACAGATTAGTGCTGGTCATTCATTAAAAATACCAAGAAAAAAAATAGAATTGATATAATGGAGTGGATGGTTTTTTATGTTCTCTTTCTTGAAAAATATCTGTTAAATTAATATGTTCCCTTATGCCTTTTATATTCCATTATGTTTTGAAAATCACAAAACGTTTTCTTTAAGGAGAATTTATCCTTCTCTAATAATTATTTTATTAAGGAAAATTTTATTTCTCAAATAAATGTTATAACATTACCTGTGGTTTCAATGTATTTTCTAATGTATTCTAAAACCAAGTCTAACCATTTTTTTATTAATCCAAAAATTTGGATCCTTATATACAATATCAGAATCTCACAGTTCCTTAGATACCGACTCTTTCAGTTTTTAGAATCAGAATTATATGAAATTCAAAATATAAATTCTTTAAAATTTAGAGTCTAAATTCTCTGAAATTTGGGCACTAAATTCACTGAAATTCAGAATCTGAATTCTCTGAAATTCCAACTCTAAATTATTTAAAATTATGACTCTAAATTTCATATAATTTTGACACTAAATTCCGTAGAATTATGACTCTGAATTCCTTAGAATTATGACATCTAATTCCTCATAATCCAGACTCTAAGTTATTCTTCAATTCAAACTCCCCATTCCACCGAATTGGGACTCAGAATTCCCCAGAATTCTGACTCCGATTCCTCCGAATTCTGACGTTGAATTTCTAAAAATTTAGGCCCTGAATATTTTTTTAGAATACAATTGTTTTTATTTTAAGACTCTAATTATTTTCCTAGATTCTGATTATTCATATTCGTTAACGTTACATTACTTTCCTAACATATTGTTTCAATTGTATCATATACTTATTTCTTAAACATGATATTGTTTTTCTTTATATATTATTATTTTTAAAGTATGACAATGTTTAAAATTTTTTACTTACATAAAATTATGTCGTACAATATATTTTAAAATAACCATTGCTTGAGTGACACATGTACATGTCCCTACAAAATTCAAGGTAAAATATGACTATTTGAGGAGGGAGCCAACTGTTGATGTTTTTTCCATTAAATAGTAGCTCATTTGAATGATATCAAGAAAAACATACACATTGATCAAGAAATTACATGATGTGATACTGTGAAGTAATTTATAGAGAAAAAAACTCTTGTGCCTTGAGTGATATGTGAACATGTTTTTCATCCGTGAACAACTTGTTCATCCTAGTGTGACTTTTATTGTTTCTGCATAAAATCAAGTGCTTTCAATGATAAGAAGATAGAGGTACCTACTAACATAATGTTCATGGACTTCTGGGTATTGGATGACATAGGTATGGAATAACTTAAAGTTTGAGGGCTTGTGGGGATAGAAATACATATTATGATATTTTTATCAAGGGATTACCCTAGAGTGGTTAGGACAGACTTTCTTGAATTTATAAATCAATGGACATTTAACCAAGGTTGTTAGATACCCTTTTCTTGAGTTAAAATTTTTTCTACTTGATTTCTTAAAAGTTTTATTTCTGCTTCTTTTTTTAAACAAAGGAAGAATAAATTTATTATACATTATTATACATATACATACTCTAATAAATAAGAATCTATATTCTTTATGGTAGAATATTTCTCTATGATAAACTTACATAAGTATTCTTAAATTTAACTTGTTTAAGATTAGGTTTCTTATAATTTTACTTGGGACCTTCCAATTATCCCATTCTTTGGAACCAAAGACAGTCTATCAATTTATCTTGTTTAAATTTTTTAAACATATATTTCTGTAAGTTTAAAAGAAATAGTTTTTAAACATACAATTCACCCCTCTTGCAATTGAGATTCTACATCAATATTTCAACCATGCAATTTGTATAAGAGGATGTATCTGAACACTTATACTCAAATATAATTTATATTTCTATTAATTTTCCTTTCTTAAATTTTTCCCTTAACATTAATTTTTTCAATTTTTTTATTAATGATTTTTTATCTTTGATCATAAAATTTTACTAATTATAAGTTTTGTGGAAATGTATTTTTCTTGTAGAATGGAAGGTTTGATTTTCGGTTATATAGACAACCAAAATCATACCAGACCGAAAATCATTGATGATAATGATTATGAGTAATGTAGAGATAGGATATAGAAGTTTTTTTTATTAAAACTGGATTATATAACTTTGTTATGCGCAGAGGGGAATACAAGATTCCAGACAAAGAAATCAGAACCTTCAAAAATAAGGGAAAACAAAATATCAACTAAACTACAAGGTACACAATACACTTTTATGTTCCATGACCAATAATATCTACATTCAAATTTCCTAATGTTAAGCTACCAATAGTATCAAGATGAAACTTCAAGTTACATATTTTGGATCTTCAAAATTGATTGAAACCAGAAGATCTATGTTGAGAGATGAATATTGCGGATTTTTTTTTCGATATGGAGAACCTATTTTCAATGTGAAACAAAGATTCATTACTATTGTCAATAGTTTTCAATATACTAGAGAGAAAGGTATTGATGATGAATTTCTTGTGGAAAATCCAATTGATATAATTTCCAATGAGTGGAAGTCGAAAAGGATAACTATTGATGAAAATAAGAAAGTATCTAACATTAAACATGATGCATTATTTGGAATTCTTCTTCAAAATTAAAAACAAAATTAAGAGAGATACTCATTTCAATAATAAAAAGAATGGTAATGTAAGTGTATCTTTCACTAATACATCTAAATCCATGACTCCTGAAAGGGTAACTAGATTGAAATCTAAGAAAGAAGTTATATCTGATTCAAGTGATAGTGACTAGTCTAAGAATGAATTATCCAATATTTGTGGAACAATGAACATGATTGTGGGAAAGAATAATTTTCAGTATAGATATAAGAAGAAATATAGCAATGGAATGAAAGATTCCGAATTTACATGTTTTGAATGCAAAAGTACTGGACATATCAGACCTTATTCTCCTATACTTAAGAGAAAATACACGAAAGAAAAATAATTTTGAAAGGAACATAAATTACTAAAAATTGAAGTCTAAGAAATTATTAAAAGCTAATGACGCATGGAGTTATTGTGTTTGAGAATTTTTAGATGAATCTTCAGAATAAGAATTATCTGGTCAGAAGAATATTGGTCTTATAGTTGGATTACCTATTGGAAATCATTTTGTTATGGATAAGTAAAATATAGGAAGTACCAACAACAATTAATGGTACATGGATATTGGATGTTCCAGGAATATGACTGGTAACAAAAAATTCATTGAAAATATTATCAAGATGAAATGTGGAAAACTGACATTCATAGATAACGCTCGGGGAGGAATTTTTGGTATATGTAACTTTTTCTTCATAGAAAAGCTTTAATTTGAAATGTTTTATTCATTACAGGTCTTAAGAACAATCATATAAGAATAATCCAATTATGTTATTAAGGTTCCATTTTGAATTTCATGAATGTCAAATTCATAGTACACTATTCCAAGAAAGAGTTTCTCCTCCCTACCCATAGACATGAGAATGTTTATATACTAAACATAGAAGACCTTATTAACCAATATCTACCTTTCCTTGTAAAATGTAAGATCAATCCCAGTTATGGATTAAAATACAAGGACACTGAAAACTTAGGAACCTATGAACACTCTCCAATAAAAGACTTGTTAAGGATCTACCATATCTTAGATTTGATTCTTCAAAATTTTTAGATCCTTGTCAATATAGAAAGAAAAATATGTCAAGATTTAAATCAATCAGTGAAGTCTTAAATTCTAATTCTTTATATATAGTGCATATTAACATTTTGATCCAAAATAAAAAAGTAGTATTGGTGTAAAATAATAGGTATTTGTTTTAGTTGATGATTACACTTGATTTACACGGGTCTATTTTCTAGAAAAGGAATCTAAATACTTTTCTTAATTTAAATCATTTTGAGTCCAAGATTAAAATGTTAAAAACATTCCATTTATATCTATTCATCGTGATCATGGGGGATAATTTAAAAATTCATATTTTGAAATGTTTTGTAGTAAGAAATCAATTTCTTAAAACTTCATAGCCCCAAGAACACCTCAAAAAAATGTTTTTTTTGAAATAAGAAATCTAATTATTAAAGAGATAACTAGAACCATGTTGAGTGAATATTCTATTACTAAAAACTTTTGGGATGAATCTATTAGTATTTATTGTTATACTATAAATTGAGTTTTAATAAGACATTTTCATAAAAAACACTTTCTAAATTGTGGACTAGTCACAAACCAAAAGTTTCTTACATCAATGTATTTAGAGGAAAAAAATTATTCTTGAATATTAATGATAACATACATAAATTCTCATCCAAATTCAATGAAGGAATTTCCCTAGGCTATTCCACTACTTTTATGGACTATTGTGTTTTTAGAAAAAATTCATGTACTATTGAAGACATAATACATGTTAAATTTGATGAAACAGATCCCTTTGTTTTTAAAAAACCTCAACCTATATCCTCAGTTGTGTCTTTAAAAAACGATTATGAATATTTGGTGGAAAATTGTTATAATAAGGAAAATACTCAAGAATACTTTTATGATTTATTTACTCCAGATTATTTTTTATCATATGTTGATGAATAGGTTTTAAAAATCCCAAAAAATTCGTTTTTTAAGAATAATCTCAGTGATAGTATCATTGGTTATGTAAATCAACCTATAAGGACTAGAAGTTCTTTATGAAATGATGTCGAACATCTAGTATTTATTTCCCAATTAGAAAAAAAGATCTGATGATGCTTTAGGTGATGATGATTGGATTAAAGGTATGAAAGATGAAATAAATTAATTTTAAAGGAATAATGTCTGTATATAAATTGAAAGACCTTAAGAAACTTTTTTAATTGGAATAAAATGGGTGTTCAGAAATAAATGTGATGAAAATGAAATCATTGTAAGAAATAAAGATATATTATTTTCTAAAGTCTATAATCAACAATTTGGAATAGTCTATGATGAAATTTATGCTCCAGTAGCTAGAATTGAATTTATTCGTATTCTACATGCCATTGTATTATTCTTTAACTTAAAACATTTCTAAATGGATGTGTAGTGTGATTTTCTTAATAAATATGTTTAAGATGGATTTTATGTTATAAAACTCTTTGTTTTTAAGACACAAAACATCCCGAACATGTTTTCAAACTTCCAAAAGATTTATATATACATAAACATTCCCCTAGAGCCTAGTATGATAAACTTACAATATTTTTGTTACAAAATGATTATGTTAAGGGAAATGTTGATCCAACCCTTTTTATAGAAAAATATTATAAAAATGTTTTTATTGCTCAAATTTATGTCGATGAAATAATATTTGGATCAAAAAAACAATATTTAACTGATTCATTTGAGAATCTTATGAAATATGTGGTTGGAATGAATATGATGGGTGAGTTAACATTTTTCCTTAGTTTTCAAAATTATCAAAAAACCAGAAAGAACTTATAAATCTAAAAATAGGATTTTTAAAGATCTTATTAAGAAATATTAATATAAAAAAACTAAAAGTATAAGTACTCCAATCAGTAACTTAAATTATCTTGATCCTGATGAAGCTGGAAAATTAGTAGATCAAACATCGTTTAGAGTTATGATAGGAAGTTTATTATACTTAACACCTAGTTGTCCAAATTATTTTTTCTATATGCTTATGTGGAAGATATAAATATAATCCACAGGAATCTCATTTAAAAACAAAAAAAATAATGCCTCTCTATTAAAATGGAACCATGGACTTATGACTTTTTTATTCTTCTAGAAATGATTTTATTTTAATTTTTTTTTCACATGCTGATTTTTGTGGATGTAGAATGGATAGGAAAGGTACATTTGGAACATTTCATTACTTTGGAGATTAATTAGTTTCTTTTTTATAAACGAACTACCACTCAGTAGAAATTTCCACTACTAATGATAAATATGTATCAGTTAGAAGTGGTTGTGTTCGAGTGTTGTGGATGAAACACACACTCATAGATTTTAGCACACGATCTACCAAAACACTGATATTGTATGATAATACAATTAGAATTTCCCTAAACAAACCCAACACATTACCCTCATGAAATACACATAGACATCATGCATCAATTTCATAGAGATCACACACATAAAAGAGTTATCATTCCTCAATTTATCAGAACACAATATCAAGTTGCTGACATTTTTACAAAATCATTACCCTCCGATAGTTTTGAATATATTAAAAAAAAGTTAGGAATGATAATGATAAGGTAATCATCAATATTAACTTTTTTTGAAACATATCTTCTTACATTAAGAAACTTTTTTTCTTAGTGGGAGTAAATTTTTTTAATCTTTAAAAAATTTATTTTTTCCATTTCTTTATTAATTTTTTTTCCGGAACACAAATGGTTTTTAAAAAAATTTAGAACCTAAATTTTATTTTTTGAAAGAAAAAAAATGTTTATAAATAATTTTTTTTCCTTTCCATAATATTTTTTAAAATCTATATTCTTCATGAAAAACAATTCCAATCATGAAAATTCTTTCTAAGAAATCAGGAATGCATGTTTCCTTACTTAAATCATCCTAATTTTATTTCTTTACTTGTTGGTTTTTATAACTTGTTTTAAGAAAACTCTATCAGATTGAATTTCCTTAAATCTTATTTTTCCTTAAAACATCAAAATCTCGGAACCCTAAAATCATTTTTCAACATTGATATCAACATTCAGATCAGAAAATAAAATATTAACTATTTGATTAAATTGAGAATTTGAACCATTTCTGTGAAGACAATATACATGCCCCTTTATCTATGTCCCATATTGGTTCTCTCATTGTTTTGTGTAGAAGATATTCCTCCCTTCAAACAAGTCTTTGAGTTTTTTAAGTTTCCTTTCTCTTTAGATGTCTCTTGATGTTTCTTCTCAAAATCATATGGCTTCAAATAGGGAAATAAATGATTATAAAATTTACAGAGAAAGATTGGTAGATTCAAATTTCTTTTTAAAGTAAGATTATCTGATTTGGAAAATTATAAAAAAGATTAGTTGTCAATGTATTTGTGTTTCAAAGATGAAGAATCAATATCTGGTATATTCTGATCTTTTTATAGGATTTTATGACTCAGTATGATTTTATGAAGAAGGAGGTAGAGATATTTCTTTCTTCAGGAGATATGGAATGGCCTATTACTTATATTTTAATAAGGATTATTGTTTATTGGATATACCTTATAAAGTAGAGGCTATATTTCATTCCCACAAGTTTCCTGACAAGGAAAGAAGTTTTGAGAAGGCTAAGGCAATATAGTTACTTATACTTAAAAGTTTTAAGTTACAATCGATCAATAAACTATCAACAAATTTAAAATTGTTAGCTTTGGGGATTCAAGGTTTTCTTATTCCAAGAAAAGGAGATAAATATTCCCTTAAGAAGTGTGATATTTTTATGATGTACATCTTAGTGAATTTAAGAGTTATAAACCTTATCATGTATATTCTTCAAACCATTATAAATATAATTAATGGTACCCATATGTCCCAGATTATCATGTATCTAGAAATCTTGTCCATAATCATTTTTCTTTTCTTAGAATCCGTTAAAATTTCATTCAGTTCATAACCTAGAACATTTAAGATTATGTTTTTCATCAATGATAATCTAAAGAGGATGAAAATTGGTTTTAGTATCAAGTCACTATAATATTATGATCTTTATGAAAGTTAAATTCAATATTTGATAAATAAATAAGAAGTTGGTGAAGCTTCCGAGAAAACCCAAAAGAATAGAATGAAAATAATCTATAATATAAATAAAAAGAAACCATTCCTGAATCCCAGTTCACTCCACCTAATCCAAAAAAGTATAATTCTATTTCAGATAATGTGGTAGCCATGTGGAGATAACAAAAAAATAAGAAAAATAAGGGGGATGCTAGTTTGGGTTTAGACCATGCTGAGGAAAAAGATTTAAAGATTCAAACTGTAGAAGAACTTGAGAGGAAAGAAAAGGAGAAAAAGTTAAATAAGAAAATGCCAGAAGAGAAAATCATTCAATAATTACTCAAAGACACATCTAAATAATCCAAAAATATCCAGATACCATAATCTTTCCTTCAAGAGTGAATTCCAATAGAAACTACAAGGAATAAAATTTCAATTCTGGAACCCTTTGTGGAAGAATTGGTAGTTCAACAAGAAGAACTAGAATAAGTAGAGGAGGAAGAGAGTGAAAATGTGATAAAAATGGTGGAATAATACCATGATAAGGAAAGTAATTCAGAAGAGTTTTCAATCATAATTTTTGAATTAGAATCAACCAAAATAATCTCAGAAGGGAAAGATGATGATGCCCAAGATGGGGTTGATAAACCTATTAATTATGAAAGTTGTAACCAATATTTCATTAATCTTGAAGATGTGAAGTAAGGTGATAAGAAATATGATTTTAATGATGATAAGACAAAACATGTTTCTGATAGTGTACATGAGACTCCTAAACATGAGAAAAAAATCTTTAAATCCAACAAAGGAAAACAAGTTCTTGATGATATACTTATAAAGACTGTAGTTATGAAATCTATGAAAGTTTTAGTTGGAACATCCAAGAGTAAAGATGAAGATAAATATAGAGACTCATCACTAGAAAGGAAATCTACTTCAGAATCCTCATCATACGTGGGACATTATTTAGTTTTCTAGTTATTGAGAAAGCCATTGAATACAATAACATTAATTGTATGTATTGATTCAAGATATCAATTTATTTAGCATTATTTCCATCATAATCCATATTTGATAATCTTTCTTATTGAAATGTTTATCAAGCTTGAAGAATAGCTCAAGAAATTCATATTGGTTATGATCCTCATAGAAGATAATGCAAGGAAATAACTAAATCGTCTATGTCTATTATTTTCGATCTAAAAATTATAGATAGCATTCGCGAATCAGTAAAAGATACCTCTGATCTATCAGATGACACCATAAATAACTTTTTATGAAATCATCATGCCCTAAGTAACATGAAGATTAATTAAATGGAATATTAAGTAAGAAAGAGATTACTAAAAGAATATTTTATTAAGAAAGAAAAAGTAACTCCACTATGAAAGTCAAGAATACAATCCTTAGGGATTTATAAACCTAGGGGTGCAGTTAGTCATATTTATCATTGGACATAATTAAAGGGAGTTAAGTATTTTAGAAAAAATTTTATTCCTTATGTACTTTTTCAAAAATCTGTTTTTGCATTACAAAAAGTGGGATATGTTTAAATTAATATATTCCCTTTTGAATTTTCCATTCCATTATATTTTGAAAATCACAAAAAAAATTACATAAAATTTATCCTTTATTAAGAATTATTTTCTTAATTAACTTTTTCATTCTTTGAGAAAATTTTTATCTTCACTAATGATTTAAATGTCTTTTTTAATGTCTTCTCAAAAACATTCTAACTAATGTTTTGTTAAGCGAGAATTTAGGATCTTTATCTAAAACATCAAAATCATATATTTCCATATATACTGAGTCTTTCTATTTTTAAACTCCGAATTGTAGAATATTTAGACTCAAAATTATATGAAATTCAGACTTCAAATACTATGAAATTTTGACTCTGAATTCTCTAAAATTAAAAATTTGGATTATCTAAAATTTAGACTCTGAAGTATTTGAAATTCAGACTTCTAATTCCAAATAATTCTGACTCCAAATTTCTTAGAAATCAAACTCCAAATTCCTTAGAATCCAGACTCCGAATTCTTTAGAATTTATACTATGAATTCCCTCGAATTCAGACTCTGAATTCCTTAGAATACAGACTCTGAATTCCTCATAATCCAAACTCAAATTCTTAAGAATTAAAACTCCAAACTTATCAGTATCCAAACTCCTAATCCTTCATAATTCCAACTTTTAATAATTTTTTTAGAATCTGGTTGTTTATATTTTTAGACTATGATTATTTTCCTAGATTCCAATAATTCATGTTTTTAAAAGTTATATTTATTTTCTAAGATATTGTTACAATTTTATCAGATTATAGTATCTTAAACATGATATTTTTTACCTTACATATTGTTGTATCTTATTTATAATAATGTTTCCCATGTTTTCCTTACATAAAAAAATATATTAAATTCTATTTTAAACTAACCGTTGGTTGAGTTACATGTGTATAATTCCCTTAAGAATTCAAGGAAAAAATATGGTCATAGGAGGAGGGAGATAGTGATTTATGTTTTTCCTATAAATTGGACCTCATTTGAATGATCTAAAAACCATACACATCGATCAAGAGATATTATGCTGTGATGTTATGAAGTTATTTCTAGAGAGAGGAACTCTTGTGCTTTGTGTGATCTATGAACATCGTTTTAAAATCTGAACAACTTTTTCGCCCTAGTATGGATTCGATTGTTGTTGTGTACAATTGAGGGCTTCCAGGGATAACAAGATAGAGGTACCGACTACCTTAAATTTCTATGACTTCTGAAGATAGAAAAATAGAGGTGCCGACTACCTTAAAGTTAAAGGGATTTGTAGGGATAACAAGATAGACCTTGATATTCTTTTCAAGAGCTTACCCTGTTGTGGGTATGATAGAACTTTTGAAATTATAAATCAATGGAACTTTATCCATGTTTTTTGGATACCCTTCCCTTTGAGTTAAAGAATTTCCTACTTGTTTACCTTCTTTGTTAAAAGTTTTATTTCCACTGTTTTTGTTAAAGAAGTAAATTATAAATTTTATATACTTTCTTGTACATATATTTACTCTGATAAAAAAGATTCTATACACTTTAAGGTAGAATATTTCTCTAAAAAAATTTCTTAAATATCCTTATGTTTAACTTTTTTATGATTAGGTTTCTTATAATTGGACCTGGGCCCTTTCAATTATCCCTTTTTTAAGAACCAAATAGGGTTTGTGAATTTACCTTTTTTGACTTCATTTAACATATATTTTCTTAAGTTTTAAAGCAGATGTTTTTAAACCAAAAATTCTCCCCCTCTTGTAATTGATTATCAAAATCTATATTTCGATCCTATAATATTTTTTAAAATTTTATTTATATATAATGGAAAGTAAATTTATAGATTTTTTGTAATGGAAATAAGATTTATTGGATTCTTATGATGAATATTTTACTTCATTGTAGAGGCATGCACTAAATTTCATTATGTACTCTAAGAATAAAATTGATAGGTTTAACACAGGATTGAAAAAAAGGCTACATATCATGTGGGGTTTTTTAATAAAGTATACCATGAATTAAAATGAAATTAATACTATATAGTGGATTATATTTAAATATTTATTTCTTGAGAAAAATATTTCCAATGATCTTAGAAGTATAATGGATACAATTTTTTTGTAGTTGATGAAAAAGAAAGAATATTTAGGGGTATCTTAGAATATAAATTTTACAATACTGGATATGTATGTGTCAAATTTTATTTTTTAACATGATAGTAAAATGCATATATTTTACACAATATTGAAAAAAATATTATGAATTTTTTTTCCTAAAATAAATTTAAATGTTTTGAGGAAGATGACCGATGTGCTAATAAATTTGAGTCCATGAATAATAAGTGGTCGAGGTGGAAGTAAGTGGAGAAAAAATAAATAATAAAATCTTAATTTAATCCTACGACATATAAAAAATATTGTAAAAAAGTTCATTAATGTTTCATAAGACTAGAAAAGTGTAACCGATGTGGTAATTTTTTTTCATTTTGCATATGATTGTAATGAAAAATTCATGATTAGACCAATAATAGGAAATCAGATGGTTAATTTGTTGTGAAAAAATTTTAATTTGAATGATTTAGTTTATTTTTTCAAATTCATGTTGTATGTTAGTTACTCAAGGAGATAATAACCAAGGAAAAATGTAAAAATGTTTCAAAAAGTCATTTATTAGTACTATGAAAGATGTTATAAATCCAATACATTGGTTACAAGTACATTAAATGTTTAAAAAAGGTATGACATTTTCTTGTTTTATTTGTTATTTATGGATTATTTTATTTAAGGAAATATTCTAGTAAGATGTAAATATCATATGAAGATATGGAGATAGATCTTTTGGTAAAATTTCATGGGGGGAATATTAAGAAAACAAGGATTTATTGAAATCTTACCATTTTCATCTACATAAATTTTTTCCTAAAAATATTATTATCATACCTATATCAGAGTTTGATGTTATTGTAGTTATATATTAGATTTCAGGTTATCTTGTGAAGAGATATTTTAGAGTAAAAAAATTTATATTTTTTTTCTAAATTACTTTTAATTCAAATATTAGACTGATATAAAACATTCTATAACATATCAAGAAGTAGAAAAATTGGAAAATTATTATGGTTAAATATATCTTTATAATATCAATTTAGATAAGTAAAATATTAAATTATGTGATCTCACTTTGGTAAATGAATATATAGATTTTTTTATTGATGATTTACTTGGATTTATTCATGATCAAGAGGTCAAACTCCTCATTGACTTAGTTCCAAAATCTAATAAAATCTCAAAACCCCATTATCCAATGACTCTAATATAGATATTAATGTTGAAGAAATATTTTAAATATTTTCTTCTAAATGGTTTTATTTATACTACAACTTTTCCTTATAGTTGCATTATTTTTTATAAAAAATAATGATTAGTTTTGAGGGTTTTCAATGATTATACAACCCTCAATAAAATTAATATTAAGTATTAGTATAATTTTCCTCATATAAATGACTTTTATAATCAGAATCATGGTTCCCAATACTTGTTTAAGATTGAACATAGGTCTGGATATCATCAACTAAAAGTAATGGAAGATGATTTATGAATATAAACAAAGGATTTTTTTTTTATTTTTTAGGTTGGAGATCATGCTTTTCATTAAATATGTATGTGTAATGGAGTGAACTGTTTTAGAATAAATAGAAAGTTAAGTCTATGTTTTATTGGTATACATAACTTTTTTGAAAAATTTGGACTGGTTTTCTACCATGTAGCCTTAAATTTGAGTCTATCTAAATCACATGATATGTTTCGTGTTTCGTTGTCATGGAAATATATACCTAAATAATATCATGTTTTGACCCTTGAAGTTGTTTAGTTAGAAGAAAATAATTCTAATGAGGAAAATATATTTCCAATTGTTAATCCTTAAGAAAAGTATTTTCAGAATAATGTTTCTCACTTGGTTAATGTTTTTAGACGAACAATAAGATTGACGAAGCAACATGGGATTATGAAACTGTTATGATAGAAAAACATCTTCACCCGATTATTATGGAATAAAATTATAATGTTTCAATTTAATAATTGTTGATAATTTTAAAACCAATGCAATGATAATAATAAATCAATTTCATGTGTTATTAATTATAATAATTATATTTTATAGATTCATATTTAATATAATAATTTGGAAAAATTTTACAGTCAAAAAAATTGTTTTTATCTTAACTAAATTATTTCTCATGATTTATATGGATTAATATATAAGTTAAATTAATAAATTTTATTGTTTTAATGGAATTAAATTTATTTCATTTATTTTATCAATATTTGAAAATTATATTAGGGGCAATTACTAGTTTTTTTTCAAAATTTTGTTTTTTTAGTTGAAACTTGGAAAATATATTTTTTTAAAATACCATAACTTTTATGAAATAATCATAATATAAGAATGAATAAAAAATTTATAAATCATTTATATTGAAAATATGAATTTAAATAGTATAATAAGATATTTAAAAACAATATTCTTTCATTTAAAAACCAATACTTGGCTTTTTGGAACCTAAGTTGTATTTTATTATAATAAAAATATTTTTTTGGTTCTTTGCATTTAATTGAATGGTTGGATAGATACATTAGATTTTTGGTTGATATTAATTTTAAATAAATATAATTTATTTAGATATAAATCAATAAATTTAATGGGGATCAATTATATACCTTATTTTAGTGTAAATTATTTTTCATGGTTAAAAAGACATTTCTCTAAAAACAGTTTTCATTGTGTTTTGTGGACTTATATTAAAATTTATTTCTACCTTTTCTATAAATTGAATCTTTAAATTATTTATTATATTTGTAATTATAAGTTTAAAATTAGTTTATAAGGTTCATTTTATTTTTAGTGATATAAATAATTTATGAAGGCAAAAATGGAGTTACTATTGTAAAGGTAAATTAAGGTAAAATGGGTTGAACTAAGTGATAATGTAAAACAATTCTAAAAAAACATGGATAAATTTGATTTAATAAGTGGATTTAGACTGGAACATGTACTATATTCACAATATTACTAACTTAATTTAACTTTATCTTTATGAATACATTTATATTGTTTAATTTTCAAGACTATTTACAAGAATGTCACTCCTATCACTTATAAAAAGGATCTCCTCAACCACCACATATTAAAAAACAATGATAACATTAGTCCAACCAATACCAAAAAAAATTCTTAATAAATATATATACATATCCTATTAGTTCTATTCCTTCTTAAATACAAATCTATGAACAATTAATGTGTTTTTATAGGATGTTATCCTAGGAGGAGGTATTTGTTCTAACTAATTTTGTACAAGTTTATTTGATTTTAAATATTATCAAAATATTCTATAACCATATTAAAAAAATTAAATAATTAAAATTTTTATACTAAAATTTTATTTTGTTTATTTTATATCTATTATTTCTCTTTTCAATCCATTGAAATAAGGAAAACATTTTACATGTGTACGTCTGGACTACAATGTTAATGAAACTTTTTTCACTTTTCATCACTAACTCAAAGGGACAGTTATAAGGTAATATTTAATAAATAATTCTTATATTTATAAAATTATCTTTATATTTTGAAGATAAAACACTATCTACCTTCTTTCCCTTACATTCATTGGAATGTAAAAATATCGCTCGTCTGTATGTGCAGACTATCACCTATATAAATGGCATGTTTAATTTTTCATCATCATCACACATGGATGGTTAAAAGTATATTTAATTAATATTTATAACTTTTTATTGCATGATTAAGATTATAAAAATATTATGGAACCATTTTATGAAACATTTTACTCTAGTCAAAACACAGAAGACTATTTTGGGCCAAATGACTACAGAACGTCTGATGTGAACTTGAAATATTTAGTAAAAATATAAAGAAATATAATAAATGATATAAAAGTAATAGTAATAAATTAATAAAAATAAAAAAATTATAAATAATGTGAATAATTAATATAGTTATATTTTTTCAAATAGTAAAGATGCACAGATGAGTTAGGCCTCTAGGCAAGGGATTATTCTTTTAAACTTTATTTTAAATGTTTTTGACTCTTTCTCTTCCTTTTATATTTTATTTTAAAAGATTCAATAGTTTTATTATTTATACATAATATATATTTAAGGTCATTACCAACTATATTTTACTTTATTTATAACTATTTAAAAATAATCTTTTTAATTTTTTCTATATTATTCATTTTTTACTTTCTTATAATGGTGTGAAAATAATTTATTAGTGTTTACTACATAACCTAATTCTTCCACCATCAAGACCATTATTCATTATAATGTTTCATTATTATGATATTATTTTTTTATAAAGTAAATTCAATTCTCATTTTTTGGTTAATTTTTTATTTTTAAAGATTAATCAATTGAAAAGTATATTTCGTTAGATTTTTTTGAGGTTTTTGAAAGTGATTTTAGTTTTGGGATCAAATGAGTGTTATGATGGAATTTAAATATTATATATATTTTATTCATGTTTTCGTCAAATTGAGTATCTTAAGTGGTGGGGCGAATTGAGTACCCCATAAAAATTTATGTCTAAAACATGTTTAAATAAAATCCCCCAGTTTAATTAAAATGTACCAGTTAATCAATATAAAATATTGATAAAAGTTATGATCTTTAAAAAAATTTCTAAATGATTCAGTAACTATCCAATTCAAAAACAAATATGAAAACTAATTTAACTTTTAAAATCAATTTACTCAATCAAATCCTTATATAAACAAAAAAAACTAACTATCAACATATTGATTTTTTTTTAATTTAAAATAGATTCTGTTTAATGCATAAAAAATAATACAAAAAGTACTAAAGAAAAAAGTTGAATAAAATACAAGAATACCAGTCTCATATAGAGACATAATCCCCTCCACATGGAAGTATCCTACTAAAAAATAGATTATATAAATAATAAATGATCTAAAATCTAGATCTGTTATAAAAAAAAAGAAAATATGTACAGGCCACATAGGGACATATGGCACAACAACCGTGGGAGTAAAACAAATGTAGGTAATTCATGAACCTCTTCAGAATCATATGGTAAAACCAGTGTAAAGATAGTTTGAGAAGATATCTAGTATCTTCTATTTATAGCGTAAGAGATCGTGTACTTATTATAACTACAGATAAAAACACACACTAGTCTAATTTAAATAAAAATTCAGAGCAAGTAAGGGTGTATAGAAAATATTATTTTTCATTATTATAAGTTCTATAGAATTCGACTCTTTAAGTGTGGCTTGAAATAAATCTTGACTCATGGTTTTGAAAATAATAGAAATGTAGAGTGTTGTGAACTCATTTTTTTTTACTGTGGGAAGGAATTGGGTGTTTGATGTAGACAAGATGCAAGATGCAACATGTTATCACAATCATTGTAGACAAGATGAAACATGTTATCTCTCAGCAAGTGACACTCATCCTGTGTCCTTGAATATCTTTTTGGGTATTCACATGTCTTTTATCTCTCTAGGTGTATATTAGTTTATGCACAAGGGATTATTCCACTTCATTTAATAGTAGCATGCATGAAGAATCATCTTGATCCTTTACTCCTCATACTGGATGACTAACACATACATTAATTCATCTATACACAAGATTAATAAAAATCCTTCAAATATTTCTTAGTATAAAATTTGATAATATAACAATTATAAATAGTTAATTAAAAATAATTAAAAATAGTGACAGTGAGTCCTATTGAAAAGTGAGACAAAAATCTGGTAGTGACTTAGGTTGGCAGTGATTCAGGCTATCTGTGAGTCAGGATAGAGGAGAGTCATTCCAAAAACATTCCAAATTTCAATTCTTTTAGTAGGTTATCTTTAAGGGAGAATACTCACTAGATGTTTTTCTTTCTGGCAATTATCCCAATTTTCATTGGTCATTTATTATAGTATGGGTTTTCTATATTTTTTCAAACTTTTGGACCAATGGTGAGTCATCCTATCATAGTGATTATTTTTCATACTTCTCCAAAAATCCATTTTGGCGGAGCGACAAAGTTGATGGAGGGTTATTCCAATACGTAGACAATTTATTATTCTAGCAGCATCCTCAATGGTGATTCTTGTTTGATGATGAGTCATCCTTAGCAGTGACTCATCTTCAATGGTGATTCATACCTAGCCAAAATTTTCCAATCTTCGTAATAATTTAAAGTGGAACAATTAGACTTAAAAATAATTAATATCATAATAAATATAATATTGAGATAATTAAAACAAGTCTTCCAACAATCTCCCATTTTTTATGATCACAAGTCATGTAATTTTATAAACCATGGCATCAAAGGTAATGGAGATACTCATGTTATCAACGGAAAATTATTAATGGAAAAATTAAAAATAAAAAGAATAAAAGGAATTAAACAGATAACAGATATGGAATCACATGAAATATCAATATCGAAGGACTCATATCAAAGGAATATGACTATATAAATAAATTCCATATATCTTTCTCCCACTTTTGGGATTATAAGCAATTATAAATAAAATATGAAATAAAAGAGAATAGAATATCAATAAGAGAATTTCCATTGAAAAAAAAAAGAATTAAAACCAAACATATTTAACAAAAATTCATAAAAAACATCCATATGAAATAAAAAAACTATAGTATCAAATATTATCATGATGTATGGAATGATTAAATAGTTCTCTACCATTCAATTTTTCAAAAGAAGAAGGATCAACAATACAACCTAAAGGAATGATAAGAATGGGTATATGAGCATTAGTCAGAGAAGGAGGCTCTCTGATAATTATTGGTTTATGATGTTTCATTGATTTTATATGAGAAAAAATTAAGGGATGGAAGTGAGATTGGAAGGGTGAATTTGGAACTCTGGAAACAGAATGCTTGACGAATTCTAGAGCAGAGGCTGGAGCGGTTATGTGAGCAGTAACAAGTATGGAATCCTGATCCACTACAACAGTTTTAGAGAAAACAAAAGGATATATAATATTTATGTAATCCATAATGATATTTCCTCTCATATCCATACCACTGAAGAAATAATACATTTTTTCATTAAATATTTAGTAGTGGAACCATCTTCTTTAAATGATTCAATTGATCTTTAAACTCTTTATTCACTAAAAGAGTTCTCAAATTTTTAGCTAGGAACGTGAAATGAGAATTCAGATCAAACATAACATATAACCTTGAGAGATAATACTTTATATCCCTGGTGATAGTTTCTCTATCGTCCTTCTTGTCTTTCATATACTCTCAAATATTTATATGGGAATGATCACTAATATGATCTAATTTTATCAAACTTTTCTCATGTATAAAAGGTTCACCACATAAATCATCATGATTCTCTTATCTCACAATATATTTGATCAATCAATAACAATAAGAGGATCACATGATGAAGTGTCTAGGGAATAATGATTCTGTATCCTCCCTAGAAAAAAGGCCATGGAGTCTATAAATAATGACCTCATATCCTCCACTGTAGATCACAAAACTTCTATCTCACTTTATAACATTAAGTTTTCCACTTACACTTATCTAATATAAAGCATAATATTGAACTTGATGTGTAGAATTAGAAGAGCTACCAAATTTGTTGCATCCTTATCCCTTATCATAGTAGGCAAGGGAGATTGGTTTTCATCGACAAACCAAAATCAGATAAAAGATTTATCTAAATTAATCTATGCCACCTCTAGAAGAAACATAAAATGGCACTGATGGAACAACATGGGTAGGTTAGGGTGAAGCAATATCATACCTAGTAGATACTATAGAACAAAATCTCTCCAATGGACCTGCAGTATCAATCTGGTTTACAAATATTCCTTATGATTTCTTTCCTATCAAAGATCAAGTCTCTATTCATTAGAATTTGAATAGTCCAAACCTAGTCGGGCATACCCAAGGTATCTTTCCCATTCGTCTTGAACTAGGCCCATCAACATGATAGAATACATTATAATAGTATAAAAAATTGTAGGAATTACAGCTGTAGACAGAACCAAAACATGTACAAGATGACTATAAAAATTGGATATCTACTCAACCACTATCTACTCAGCCAATTATTATTCAAAACTATTTTTCTCGTCATTCATCTTTAGGAACACTGAGGTATCCACCATTATTAGGATCAGATGGATGAATTTCCGGACTTGGGTATTCCTCCCCCTCAGTTGATGCTTTATTCTCTAATCTAGCTATTATTTACACATATTCAACTAGGATTGGTCTATCATTGGATCTAAAAATTGTTAAATGTAGAGAAGAGGTAATTTCTTGCGGAATCTCAGCATTGTCATCACTAACTCAGTCACCAAGACCATCAGATCATCTATCACTGTCACTTCTATCTCCATATCCATTTCCATATCTATTTCCATTTTCATTTTTATTATCTTCTTTATCTAATCCTTCTCCTCCTTTTCCCCTTCTTCTTCATCCTCATCATAGTCTTCATAATTTCCACTTTGTTAATAGTATTTGGAAGAACTCTTGAACTATTCCCCACTATATATTTCTATTTTTCCTCCTCACTACCTTCTTTTAAGTGTTTATTTATTGTAGGAAGAGACCTTGGTAGACTAGGAGAACTCAAAGATATAGAAGGGGATAGATGAGGTAAATCCAGGTCGCTACCACATATAGAGAAAATTAATTTTTCTTATCACAAGAGGCATAAACCTCTTCATATTCTTCATAAGAATACTCAACAACTTCATCTGGTTCCAAGCTAGGTTCCACAATATCCTTTGGTATAGAAGGATGCTAAATTGGATTGAAATCATCATAAATCATTACAATATCATCCACCTACTACTTTCTCCAGGGATTCTAACTAATATTCATTATTTTACTAATTTTCCTTGGGATATAGAAACCTCAACTATTCACTATTTATTCTTCTCCTTCGTCAACTAGACCATTGGATTCTATCATATATGAAATAATCATAGGGAAAATTAAAGAATTGGATCTAGAATAAGGATTGAAGATCTCCATAATATGAATCATTATATATCTAGAAAAGTTTATCTTATCTCATATTTTCATAAGGCATAGAAGAGAAAAATACTAATACCTAATTTTGGAAAATTCACCAATACTCAGACACAAAAAATGATGAAGGAACTTGAAAAGTGACCTAAATTCACCATCATGTTTAGAGGCAATTGGTATTCTATCTATTCTATCACCATTTAACTAAGATAAATAATATTCATAGAAAAGTGTATCATTTTCATCTATAATGGTTTCTCAAAAAATATTTAGAACTCCTTTATGAGTAACTTGCAAACATTTATCCCACTACCATGAAGAAAAAAACTTATGAACATAAATCCTACTTCTTACCCAATATCCAGTTTCCTCAAAACTGTACTCAATGTTATGATAAAACATGTACACCATACTAGGATATAAGTGCATTTGGTTAGATGATAACCATTATACCAATCCTTGGTCGTGTAGAACTCTAGTCACTAAAGAGTTGCCCAAAACAAACCACTCATCTTGAACTTAATTTTTAGGAACAACTATACTCTTCTCAAGCTCAAGGTCCATTGTCTTAAAAGTAGCTAAATTGTTGGATTCACCTTTATTCTTCTTAAAAGGACATTAATTTTCTATAGAATACAATAAACCTATCATTATTATAAATTTGACATTTGGCTATGTAGTTTTGGGTGAAGACAATGAAAGTTTGAGACACGGGGTAATGGTTTGTGACAAGGTTTAATAGAAAGGAATGAGGTACATGATAATTAAAATTAATGGGTTATAATTTTATTTCATTTAGGGGTTTTGAAATATGAAAATTGAAAAGGGAAATAAATTTTAAATTTATTAGATAATAATTTAGTAAATAATTCATAAAGAGAAATCAACAATGATAACTTAAGGAAACAACAGAAAAAGTACAAAAAGCTATAATGTTTCCAATGGCGAGTAACTCCAATAGTGAGTAATTCCAATGGTGTGTTATTCCAATGGTGTGTAAAAATAAATAGTGGGTAAAACTCAATGGTGGTAAAACTCAATGGTAGGTAAAACTCAATGGTCGGTAACCGTCAATGGTGGGTAAAAATCAATGGTGATTCCCAAAAAATTTAACTTAAACAAATTTAATCATTTCTAATTCATGTTTGGTGTATTTCATTATATCAGAATTGAAATTCATAAAGAATATATCCTTAAGTTGGTGTACTATACCAATGTATACAAGAGTTAAATCACCCTTTTTAAAATGGTCTCTTAAAAAGTGATTCCTTACATCAATATGTTTTGTTATAGAGTGAGATATAGGGTTCTTTGAAATTCTTACAAGACGTGTATTATCACAATTTATAATGACATGTTGGATTTAATATCTATAGTCTATAAATGTGTATTTCATCCACAAAATTTATTCATAGTAGCAACCTACAACTATTTATGTAGCTACAATAGTAGACAATACAAAAAAATCCCTACTTTACCGAGAAACTAGAGACATTCCCAAGAGATGACATGTTCCCAAGGTACTTTTTTATCTTAATAATAACCAACAAAATTAGTATCTGAATAAATAACTAAGTAAAATTATTTTCCTCTTGGTTAAAATAATCCTAAATTGGTATTATATTTGAGATATTTCAAAATCCTTTTTAATTCAACTATGTTTTAATATTTTGGGGTTTCTTGAAAATCATCACACACACACAGCCTAAACAAAATGCCAAGTCATCTAGATATTACGTAGAGACAAATTCTAGTCATACCTTTATAATTGGTTTGATCTATTGATTTCAAATCTTCATCAAGATATAATTTATAGGTGGTACTCATATGAGTTCACTACACTTAGTGCTATCTAAATGAATTTTTTTAATAGTTCATTTGTATATTTACATTGATTTAAAATAATTCATTAATTATTTTGACAAATATGAAAACCAATAAATATTTTCAGTTCAAAAATTGAAATCATT
The DNA here is from genome assembly GCA_963277665.1 of Viscum album. Taxonomy (NCBI): domain Eukaryota; kingdom Viridiplantae; phylum Streptophyta; class Magnoliopsida; order Santalales; family Viscaceae; genus Viscum; species Viscum album. The sequence continues at coordinate 1,257,217,161 of OY728139.1, forward strand.
TCAAATTAATTTTGAATCATTTTTTAGAAATTAGTACATAATGAAATTTTATAATATCCAAAAATAATATATCTAAATTAATTTGAACAAATAAAACAACTTTTGGAATTCTTTTTGTAAATCTATTTGGATCAGATATATCTTTTGAAAATCCTTTTAAAATAAGAAAAGAGATGATCCTATCATACCATGATCTGGAATCTTGTTTTAAACCATATAAAGTTATTATTAACTTGGAAACATGATTTGTAAAGTGGGGATTCTGAAATATAATCGGCTATTCAACCAAAATATCCTCAATTATATACCCATTTAAGAATGAACTTTTGAAATTAATTTGATATAGTTAGAAATAAAGATGTGTTAAATAGGAATAATGTATTATAACGGATTCATGTCTAGATAAAGGTAAATATGTATCTTCATATTCTATACCCCCTTCTTGATTATACCATTGTGCAACTAGTCTATCCTTATTCTTTAATATTGTGCTAGATTTATGAATATTTTTTCTAAACACCCATTTAGTGCCTATAATAATGTTATATTTTGGTCTATCAACAAGTTCCCAAACATTATTCTTTTCAAATTAATAATTTTTTTATTTTATATATATTACCTAGAATTCATCATTGATTTCATCATTGATGTTTTTTGGTTCTATATGTGACAAGAAATCAAGAAGTTCGACCTGGTTTCATATAAAATATATAGTTTGTGTTACTATATCTAAATATCATAAAACAATATCTAAACGGTTTTATTTAAGAGTCCTAACCACTATAGAAAAAGAAGGGTTGGTCTTTTTAGGGTCCTCTATAGGTTCAGGGTCTAGAAGTTCCTCAGAACTGGATTTTTTGTTGTTTCTTGTTATACAGGAGATTCCAAAGTTTTGGAATTTAAATTCAAGGTGGATAAATCATCATCATGGTTATCTAAAATAATATTAGGCTCATGTGGATTGTATAACCAAATTTTCCATGAAAATATTCTTCCACAATTGTTGTTCATTTATTAAAAATTCTATAGAATTTACAGGAAGTAGAATAACTAAGGAAAATTACTTTATCACTTTGGAGGTAAACATGTCATGATTATCCTTATTGTTAAGAATAAATAATTTAAAAAACTATAAATTAATTAACTACAAGATTTCTAATATTACAAAGTTCATAAGGGGTTTTATTAAAGATATGTATAATTAAATCTCTAATAATTATAGAATAGTTCATTTTCACAACCTCTACTGAAAAGTAAATTGGTAATTCATATTCATTAAGTATATTTCAGGATATATGTTGAACTATTATACTTCTTATTTCTACAAATCCATTCCGTTGAGGGGTCTTAAGAGTAGTATAGTTATGAATATACACATTATTTGATAATTGGATTCAATATCTTGATTTTAAAACACATTTTCTTGGTCACTTCTTTATAACTTGATTCTAAGTCCAAATATGTTTTCTACAAATTTAGAATACTAGGTAAAATAAGAGAAAGATTTATTTTTTGGGATAAAATGAATATCCTAGTACACCTAGAAAATCAATCTACAAGTATATAAACATAATGATTTACATTTAAACTATAAACTCTAGATAGTTTAATAAAGTTGATGTGAACCAACCAAAGTGGTTGAGATATTGATACTTTATTCTTTAATTTAAAAGAAATATTTTCTTGTTTCCCTTTTTGATATGGGTTACAAAATTATTCATTTGGAAATTAATGTTTTTGTATATCCTGGACCAACCCTTTACTAGTATAATTTCTAAGTAATAGAATGTTACAGTGGCCAAATATCAATTTCCAAAGAAAATATTCTCTATAAAAGGAACTTAAAAAAGAATCATTTTGATAAATAAAATAATCAAGGTAAACTACATACACATTCTCATTTCTCAAAGTAGTAAACTCTAAATCATTTTTAGAATTGAAAATATTTACAACAATTATTTTCAATTTTTTTTTAAAAATATCATCACATAATTTCGAGATGAAGGATTTTATATTATAAAACATCAATAAACAACACTTTTGAAATTAAAAATGTGTTGGTGTTACTAATTTTGGAAAGGCCAATGATATTTCCTTCTACATTTTCACTAAAGATGACATGACCACCATGAAACTTTTCATGGATCTTAAAGCTTGAGTAATCTCCTGTCATATTCTAGGAACAATCACCTTCCTAGTACCATATATTTATTTAAGAACAATTTTTGCATCTTTCCTACAAAACAATGTTTATTCCTAGAATTATTTCGGTAATGATTTTTTCTTAGTTCTTGATTGGTTAGTAATTAGGGCCTTAGGAACCCCTATTTGATTAATTGTTTTTATTTAAGAAGATTATAAATGTTTTTATTAACAACAATTTTATGTCCACTAGAATAAAAATTAACAATTTGGATAACTAGAATTATTCTTGGGAAAATATGTTCTCTTAACAAATCTTCTCGATCTATGTTGGTAACCTAGAACAGTAATGTATTTAGGAGAAACTTATTTTTCTATAATTTGGGCAAGTGTATCTATTCAATCTATGAATATTTTAAAGTCTTTCTTCAGTTTTTCATTATACATTTTCGGTTTAGTATTTTCATTAAAAAATTTATCAATATTCTTTTTTTATACAGTGATATCATTTTTATCACTAATAGATAAAACATGACGTTTCTTCAAAACATTGTATTTTTACTTGAGTTCATTAAAGGTATATTCAGGGATTGTAAAATAATAAGAAATTTATTATATTTACAAGTCACCATAATTTACATTCTTATAGTGATCAGAATTAAATACAATTGATATAGTAGGTACCTTAGAATCATTTTCCCTAATGAACATGTTTTCTCTATTAGAATTATTTAACCGAGTTAATTAAAAGTCAGTATAGCTATCCTTAGAGGAAGTATTTGTGGATTTAATCGATTTATTAACCTTTTTATCCTTATCCTCATACTTTTTCTTATATATCAACTAAGGAAATTATTCCTTATCATTATATTTTCATTTAAATTTATAACATGTAATCTCATTTGATTTTTCTTTTCTCTTATTTTCTTTATTCCAAGATCATATACTATCATAATTTCATTTTTAATTTTTTTCTAAATAATTTATTCTTCTTGTAAAATTTCATAAAATTTCTATTAGGATGGGCCATATTTCACCACTACCCACTGGTGATTCTTCATCAGTGAATATTTCAGCCTGTATCTTTTCTTTTTCATTATATTTGAAAGATGTAGACTTATAAGAAATAGACCTTTTCCTAGGTTCATAATACTATTCATGTTTGACTTTATGTTCTTCCTCTCACATCATTAAATTACCAATAAATTATTTGAAAGGTAGTTTAATTATTTCTCGGAATTCCATTATTGAAATAGATGTCCTGATCCATCTCTCTAGAAGAAAGATCAATAGTCTTATAATCTACATATTATCTGACATTGAATTACCCAAGGATCTCATTTAATTTTCTATTTCATTGAACCTGAGATACATATTAGAAATTAAATCACTATATTTCATCTAAAAAGCATCATATTTAATAGTATTAGTGTTCAATATAATTTCATTACCATTAGTAGTTCATTCACATTAAATAGATAATGTATCTCAAATTTCAAAATAATTTTTACTAGAAGATATCCTTTTGAATTCTCCATCTACTAAAGAACAATAATTAACATTCATTGATTTTTAATTTTTATTATAAGTATGTTTATTTTCATCATCCCAATCTTTTATAAGACTCTTAGGTAACTCATACTTACCCTCTAAACACGAACAAATTTTGAAACACATACTTTCAATATGAATTTTCATCATTATTTTCCACCGAGCATAGTTATCTCTATTATATAATGTTGTTCTGTTAACATTGAAAACTTCTATTCTATTATCCATTTATTTAATTAAATTAATAATTGAATGAAATTAAAAGATATTTAAAACACAACTAAAATCATAGTTTAAAATATTTTGAAAATACTTTGATACCAAATGTTGTTCAGAGTGAGTAATTCAAGAGGAAGGGGGGTCAATTGAGTACCCAATAAAAATGACCACCTAAAACAGGTTTAAATAAAAAAACCAGGTATAATTATATCTTCCCAATCAATGAAAATATAAGATTAATATATGTTATGATCTTTTAAAATATTTCTCAAATATTGATTAAGTCTCTGTTAAAAAAAATTTAAAAACTAATTTAAAAATTTAAATCAATTTACTCAATAAAAACCTTATGTAAACACTAATTAAGACTACCGATCAAAGTAGTGATTTTGGTTGTACTTTAAAACTGATTGGGTTTTATGAATAAAAAATAAATCAAACAAAAACAAAACACACTATAGAATAAAATACAAGAGGTCTAGTCCCATGTAGAGACCTAAACCTCTCCAGTTTGAAATAAACTACTACCAATAAGATTATATTAAATAATGTATGATCCACCACATGGATCATTTATTAAAATGAAAATCTATCCATGCCACACATGGACCTATTCCCCAAAACAGGTGGGAATAAACCAAATACAATACATGTAGAGGCCTCTTCCACAACATGTGGTAAAATAGGTTTAAATATTGTTTGATAAGATATCTAGTATCTTTTATTTATTGCGTAGGTGACCATGTGAGAGTTATAAATACATATAAAATCACACCCTCATCATAATGTAAATAAATACATAGATTATGTGACTTTGTAAATAAATTATTACTTCTCATTCTGATAAGATCTATAGCATGTGAATCCTTGATTATGTCTTGAAATGAATATTGTGTCATGGCTCAAAAAATCTCAGTAATACAAAGTGTTATCAAATCATTTCATTCTAACCAGTGGAAGGAATTGATTGTTTTATGTGATCCAATTTCTCCCATCCATAGAAAACAAGATTCAACATGTAAGCTCTCTGAAAGTGGAACTCCTTACGTGTTTAGGGATATCTCTACATGTATCTATGTGACTTTTATCTCTATACTTGTGTATTGGTATATTCATGAGGTAGTCTGCTTCATATTTTAATAACAACATGCATTTAGAATCATCTGGATACTCTTCTCCTCATATATAAGAACAAACACATACTTTAATTCATCATTCCCATAGATTAATAACCATAATTAAAATAATTATCATATTTAAATTTGATTATATGGAGATTTTAAATAGTTAATTCAAAAAAACCAAAATTATCGTAGCAAGCCCTATTGAAAGGAGAAAAAAACTCTAGTGGTGATTTAATCTGGAGGTTTGCTGGGATGGTGGTGAGTTAAGATGGAATTCATACTTTCCAACACTTTTCTAAGATTCCATTCTGGTATAAATTAATCATCAACGATAACTACTCTCTGGAAGTAGGTCTTTATGAAACATAGCCAAATTTGTATAAGTAACCAGTGATGATAGGTGTTTTCAATACATTTTCAAATTTCCAGGACAATGATGAGTCATCATCTGATTTTGAGTCCTTCCCATACTTTCCCAAACTCCATTCTAGTGGGGAGACATAACTGAAAGTGGGTGATTCCAATACTTACCCAAATTTTTGTTCTTCTGGCATCCTCAACGACGAGTCATGTCTAATGGTTTGTTATCCATAGTAGTGACTCGCCATTAGTGTTGATTCATACTTTTCCAATTTTCACTAATATTCCGTATAATGCAAAATTCTACCAAAAAGCATAATACTCATTAATATCATAAGAAAAATGATTTGTGAACATTAAAAAAATGGCTACAACACATGTAATAGATGTTGTAAATTATAAATATATATGGTTGTGTATGGGATATATGCCTCTAATACACTGGGTAATGATTTATTCTCTAGAGTAATATTTATTAGAATTAATTAGTTATAAGTTATTCTATTACAAGTGAAATATGGGTGGACATGGGTGATGAATATGATGTACCAGTATAACATCATGGGTTTTAAAGTAATTCTATGATTCATAATGGTTCTATTAGATGATGTTTTTTTCACATGTGGGTATTTTTTATTTATCATCATAATGTTTAATTATTGGAAAAGGTAAAATTTCTCAAGGGTTTTCATTATTTTCCATATACTATTTTTTTTAATTCTTTTGTATCCCCCACTGAGCTGTATTTTTATCATTACACATTTTTAAATATTTTTTATTAGGCCTATGGATGTGTAAGATAAATAACAAGGTCATTAATTCACTGTTAGTTCATTATCATTACCCTTTAATGTGGTATTTACCACTTTAAATTTTTGGTTAAAAGACTTTAAAATGGTTAATGAATGGAATCCGTAGAGTTGGAAGGTATGGGGAGTGTAAAATGGGCATGGGGAATGAAAAATATGGGAAAATGTTTATACATTGAAGTAATCTTGGTTTTCATAAGGTTAGTACTATCTGTAATCCATGACCATGAAACATTGATAAGGGGGTGCATAATTTGTCAACCATTCAAGGGGTGGCATGGAAACAATGTGCGGCTGCAAAAATCCATTCACTTGGATTCCTCATGCTTTTTCAGACCACTTGGGTTCCATTTAAAACTTTATAAATCAATTTATTAATGGGGAATAGAAGTTTTAAAGTTAATGAACAATTGGTACACTATGAGGATAAACCAAGAAACTCATTAAAATTTTCTATTTTATCATTTTCCCTCTTCATATTATATCCAACACCCACAATTTTCACCCTCATTTCTCCTCCAAAAGCCTTGGGTCTGAAAATCATCCTCCAAACTCTGCTATTTATAATTCTTCTCTAATTATAAGTTGTCTTAGTTTTTATTTATTTTGATTTGAAGCCTCAGTTACATCTTAAAATCCATTTATTTTAATTTTATTGAAGATTCACACTGTGGTAGTCTCTCTTCTTCTAAAACTCATGATCCCAAATTCCCAAGAGTTCATCTCCTTTACATTTTTCATCATTCTAGCCTAAATCAAGGGCCAAGAATAGATAGTGTTTCTCTATGAGAATAAGGTATGTGTTTGAAAAGATATTTTCCATAGTCTTATTGTTTATCTTGTGTATGTTGTTATTTCAATGAGATACTATTCTGTATATTAATTTACTTGAATAAGAATGCAAATGTTTCTTTCGAATGATTTTTTGACCCTTTACAGATCCCATTGGTTTCATGGATTATTATGAGACTTTCTCTAAGGCCACCCATGGGGTGTTCCGATCCTTAATAATTGTAAATGATTTTTAAATGACTTAATAAAGGGTTTATGAAATTAAATCATTTTTTGTAGTTGTTTACATGTCAAAAAAACATAAGCAGTTCTTTAGATTAATTAATTAACTAAACGTTTTATGAAATGGAAAATGGAATACATGGAAAATAGTTAAAGGATATTGAGTATGATTTATATGGTTTTAAAGAACCTTTTATGATTTTATGATATAAATTAATGGTTAAATGGTGTGTTTATGAAATTGTATTTAAAGATATTGAGTGAAATAAACCATGACAAAAATGATAAATGGAAGAGGTGAACACTTGATGTTGTGATGTGTTGATAAGTCCAAGTGTGTTAGACCTTGGAAATTGAGGATTTATGGGATGATTAGAGATGGTGGACATGAATCTCTACACCCATGGGTAAGGATGTTGGACACAGTGGTTCTACTTGATCTTGGATGACTAGACATGACACTCGATGTCCTTGTTTTGAATAGATATACATGAGGTTCCTTATTCTTTGCTAGGGTGTCGATATGATGTTTCAGGCACTAATGGATTTTGATGTGGTATGGGTAATTAATCCAATGATCCTTAGTATCTATAATTTAAATGATTAAAATATCGAACTTTTAATTTATATTTTTTCACCTCAAAAATCAAAATTTCATACTTCTAGAAAAATTGAAACCGGGTTGGTGGGTTGGGGGTCATAGTAAAACCTAAGGGCCATAGGGGCTAATTGATAATTGTTTAATGTGAATCATTTTAAACTTGTTTCCTTATTATGTTACTCCCATTTTATTCGACATACAATATTATTAGACTTTATATTTATTCATAATCTTTTGGTGGTGGTCTATTGAGTTGTACTCACACCATGCTTGGGTTGTCGTTAGCACACAAGAAGATTTCTCGGTTGTAGGTATGGATAAAGAAAAATTAAATTTATTGGATGGATAATTTAGAATCAAAATAGAGAATATATTAGGGGACCATATTGATCTTGATACCCATTTATGTATTGTCAATTTGTATTTATTTTGGGTTGATTATGATACTTGAAACCATTATGACATGACATATTTACTATACTAGTTTGTGGGTATTTACCCAACATTGGTATATGATTATGTGTTGTACGGTTACTGATGGATATTATTTATATATATTATTATTATTTTCATTGTCATCTTAATATACTAACGTGGGAATAGTCTCCCCAAATTATTAATTATACTATCTCTCTTAGTCTGTAGCCTCTGAAATATGGGGAGGCACATATAAATTCATGTAATGAACTAATTTAGATATTAGTTTGAGTGAAATGGGTTTGGATACTACAAAGTGGTATCATAATAATTTATGTTATTTTACATTAATATTTGGTAAATGTATCTATGATACTGGTGTTTCGGTCCTTGGTAATGAGCTTATGTGTGGGAGTAGCGAACCCATGTGTGGGGGAAAACACAAGTTCCCAAAGTGAGATTGTTGATATAAATATTCTATCATTATAGTTGAACAAAATTTCACCTTGGGAGATATTCAATTTTTTATAATGTTATTGTTATTCTATGAATTTACTCATGGGTAGGTATGAAATGAGTTCTTTATATGAATTAATCATTTAGGAGCTCAATAATTTATGTGACATGCATTATATTATGAATACACCGAAAATAATGTTATTTTTGGGTTATAAGGAATCAAAAATATATTTTGTTTATATTTTGGTATTAAGTAAATTATTTTTAAAAAAGAAGCTGAAATTATTTAAATATAGTAACTATAACATGAAATGGGACAATGGTGTTAATAATAAATTTTTAATTTTTAAATTTTGTTTACCCAGAGTTAACCATGACCTAGGATAGACATAATTGAGGGTAGTGAAAGTGTTATGGTTATTAGTGTATAATTTGTGTATACCGAGTGGTTTGATTAAGGATTTTGGTGACCCCAAGTTTTTTTAACTACGAAGATGATATGTTATGCTCCATAATTGTTTGTTTATAATTATAGAAGGATGCCTCTAAAAATATGCTTACTAGTAGGGTGACATGAGGGGTTTGTGGAAAATATGCATCCAATAAAAAGACCAGAGCCCCCATTGGGTTTATTGGATAGGATGTAAGAGTAGTTCCAGGATAATTTATACTTATTTACATAGTTTAAGAAGAGTTATATAGGTTGGGCTATGTTGAGTTTGTTTTATAAGACTAGAGAGTTTCAGATGCAACATTATTTGATGTTTTCCGGAGAGGGAGGGCGTAAGGAATCCTTGTTTTTGACTGAGTCCCTCATGATGATTCTAGATCACTGGGGGACTCCATCAAAGAATAGGGTTTTTCTATTACCTTATATGTTGTGAGGCCCAAGAAAGCGCTGGTGGGATATTTAGTTCTAGGTTGAGTAGTTAGAGGGCATGTCATAGAAATAATTCTATGAAACATTAATATAGAATTTCAACCTGACCCTCTATGTTAGGAGAGAGTTAATTTTTTTATTAATTTTTCATAGGGGGATATGGAAGTGATCGATTTTTATGGTTTTTAAACTCACATGAAGTTTTTTTCCAACATGGGTAGGGTATGAGGTAGTTGTGATGAAAATATTTCATTATAGGATTAAATGTGAGATCAAGTACTAGTAGAATATTTTATGTTTCAAGAAGTTTTATAAGGTGTTTAATTATTGTCTCATTTCTATGGGGAATATGAGGATCCTCCTAGTGGTGGATAGGTAGGATCAATTAGTAAATTTGGTGGTGTGTATTCCACTAATAGGAAGTCTCATTCTGAGAATGTTTTACAAGGTGGTGGTAAGATGATAAGCTAGGGGGAGTGGATCACCATATTAGAGAGGTGTTCAGGTAGTTTGATATCAGTTTAGAAATCTATTTTACATGGGTTGTAAGTTTCTATGATGACCAGTGGAGTTTCAAGTTTACATCATTATGGGAAACCAATCAAGGTTTTATAGGAACCCTAAGTAGATGACTAGTGATGGAGGGTCTAGGTCAATGCAAAACACCAACATGGGATTTATTATCCCACGCTAGTCTAGAAGTTGGAGTTTGATTATCTATACTGGTTGGGATAGAGGATTAGATTATACATGATAGGAGTATAAATATATGCAAATAATACAATATATAGGACTCAGTTGAGAGCATTTGGTAGAGTGATAGTTCAACTACATACAGTTTAGTCTACACCTTGTAGTAGTGAGGATAGTGCATCAACTGTCTGAGGGACTATTTTTATAGATTATATGCTTTCTAGTGGTTTATTTGATAATATATAATCACAATATTTTTTTTGTTAAATGGGTTGGTTCTAGTAGGATAACTCTTGTATGGAGATATGTTGACTGACATGTTGTTTGGGGAGCCATCTGAGAGTATATATCATTATAAGGAGTGTACCCACAAGATTGGTAGGTACCATCTCCTTTGGATATTTCTCATGAAAGATATGGTAGTTTTTTGACTGATATTAGAATAGACTAGTTTGTTTTGTATTAGGAACACATTGACTATTACCTTCAAAAGGTAATGTCCACATCTCTTTAGGGAGACCATTATTTTGATTATGAAGTGTGTCATATCCAACCAGTACATGAAAGGCTAGTTCATTATTATTAGGGAAAGATTATAACCTATGTTTGGAGTATATTGTTATATGACGGGGGAGTGGAGCATTATTTATTCCATTTGGTATAGGAGTAGTTTTTGGTCGTGTTTCTTAAGGAGTTCACTGTGTGTCCACCCAAGAGTGAAGTGGTGTTTACTATTTATCTAATGCTTGGATCTAAGATAGTTTCCATCCAACCGTAATACATAGCACCAAAAGGGCTTCAAGAACTTAATACTCTATTGAAGGATTTTGTGGATAATGGGTTTATCCATTTGAGTACATCACCTTGGGGATCTATGGTTATGTTATCTATGATAGCTGATGGAACATTGAATTTTTTTATCGACTACTAGAAGTTCAAATAGATGATGATTAAGAACCGATATCATCACCCACGTATTGATGATCATTTTGACTAGCTGGGAGATGATTAGGTATTCGCCATGATTGATATGAGATTAGGGTATCATCAACTGACGTTAATACCCTCTAATATAGCATTGGTTAATTTCAAGATTATGTTTGTTTTCTATTAGTTATTTTTGTAGTTTGAGTTAATGAACAATCATGTTCTATTTATGAACTTCTTAAACCAAATAATTCACCATAAATGGATCCTTTTATTTTAATATTTGGTGATGAAATCATTGTGTATTTCTAGACTTGAGATGATCAATTAGAATTACCTCAAAATCATCCTGATTATACTGATAGAGCATAGTTTATAAACTAATATATCTAAGTGTAATTTCTAGATCGATATCGTACAATTTCTAGGAAAAATAATCTCATAAGAAGGTGTGTCTGTGGACTATGTGAAGGTATGAGTGGTGGTTTTTTAAAAACAACCATAGAATGTGTTTGTTATCAGAAGATTTTTGGGTTTTGTGGGTTATTACACAATGTTAATCCTATATTTCTCTCTCTTGGAAGTTCAAATCTATGTACCAAGCAAGAATGGAATAAATTTTGAATGGTCTAGGGCATGTAAGATTTTTTTTCTAGGATTTTAAGATGGTTTTGAACAAAACACTGCCTCTGAACATACATGAACTATGTATGAAGAATACTCTGTATTGTGATGCATATGAGATTGGGATTAGGGAAATATTGATACATGAAGATCAATTCATGGAACTTTGATCAATAAAATTGAGGCACCATGATCGTAACTATCCAATACATGATATCGAGTTATCTATAGAAATTCAGGACTTAAAATGTGGGAATCCCTATCTCCTATGTGAGATTTTTTATGTGTGCACTGACCACAAAATCCTGAAGTATTTCTTCTCTTAGTGATATTTAAATATAGAATGTAAGATTTGGGTTGAGTATAGTAAATCTTTAAATATTGAACTAGTTTATATATTGGGAAATGGAAAAAGTGGTGGTGATTCCATAAGCCATAATTCACATACTAAAGTAGATTAGGAGGTTAGTTATGAGTGAATGTTGATGGAACTATTTATTAAGATGCATATAGGTGTTTAGGAGGAGCATGAATAGATGACCCCTATTTCTTATCCATTGTTTCCTCCCTTCTAAGAGGGGTTAAGTGGAGGTTGTATAAGGTTCTAGAGCTCCAAGTGTTAAGAGATACATTTGATGGTGGAGAGACGCCTCCTGATAAGACCATCAATGATGATGAAATTATTCACATTCATGGATACATTCTCTTGAGTAATTATATACATGAAGAGTTATTGTGGGAGTTTAATGATTTGAATTGGTTGGTTCACCATACTTTAAAAAAATGTACCATGATCTTTTCGGATAGTATTCATTTCCTTGGATAATGAATGAAATCACATGTTTTGTGATGTGGTGCTAAACATGTCAGCATGTGAAGTCTTGGATTCAGTGTTCTAATGGACTATTAAATTCATTTCCCATTCCATAATGGAGGTGGGATGATGTTTACATGGAATTTTTAGTGGTGTTTTATAGTAATACAAATATGTTTTATGTGATATGGGTGATTATATATCAATTGAAAAATAATCTCATTTGTTTTAATTTAGGATACTTTCACTGTTAACAAATTTGGTGACTTCTATATTAAATAGAGAGAATTATTTCATGGGGTGAAATAGATTATAGTTTTAGATCATGGTCTGTATTTTACATCAACCTTTTAGAAAGGATTTCAAAAGGTTCTTGGTACTAATGTGCTTTTGAATACATCTTTTCACATACAGATGAATGAAAAATAAGAACATACTATCTAGGTGATAGATGAAAAGATGATTTCATGTGTCCTAGATTTTGGTTGTATATGGGAAAAGTAACTACATATTATTGAGTTATCCTATATTAATATTTATTAGGTGATAATTCAAATGGAACCATATGAGGAACTAAATGATAGGCCATGTTGACCAACTCTGTGCTGGATAGAAGCATGTGAATTATAGTTTTTGGGGTTGAGTCTTATGTAAGAGATGTTAGAGCAGGTTAAATTTATCTAGAACTGTATGGATATGGAATAGAGTAGACAAATTCTTACCCAGATTGACACCACCAACCACTTGAATAGTGATGCTAAATGGGCATGCATCCCATGGGCTTCGTAGGTATGGTGCGGATGTTGGGTGGGTGGGCCTAAAAAGTTTGTCCAATTAGAGTGCATGTTAATGTTATTTAATCCAATGTGGGTGAAGTCGAAAGCGGGTTGATCCCATGTGGGCACGAGCTTTCCCGTTGGCTTGATTTAAAAAAAATATTTTTACAATATATGATTCTTTAACATTTTGGTTTTTTAATCATGATTAAACCAGGGCATGTGATCTCTTACCATAATAGTCATACTAATTAACCATTCATTCAAATGAGATTTTAAATAGGTATATATTTATTATTTTAATGTGATATTATAATATTTATATAATAATTATTAACCATATTCACATGGTGTGTAATCCCATCTCTTGAAAAAAGGAACTCATCTCCCCTACACATGGTTTCAATTCTAAAAGTTTTATTATAATCATAATTTTTTTGTCGATTTAATTTGGTTATTATTGAATTTATTTTTATATTAATAAAATTGGATATAACTTCATAGAAACACTAATATCCTCCTCTGAAACTATTTTTTACTTGGAGAATTTTCAATCATTAATAGGTTATAGTGTTCACATCACCAAAAGACCAACATAATATTTCATCACCTCTCACTAATCTATCACCTACATTTCATCGCAACAACTATCCACCACATTAGCATCACTGCATGCCACAATTAACATATATAATAATTTTCCACCACATCCCATAAAACCCTTGCTATTTTTAATCCATAATTCTCCCCACAAGCAACACTAATAAAGATAAATAAAATAAAATATTTAAATTATTATAAATATTTTTTTTCTAATTGTGGGAAATCCCACAGGATTATGCAGGGCATGCTGGGATTGAAATTTTTTGTTCGCATTATATGTGTTATTTTGTAAACAAACCTGATCTAGCTCAAACTAATGTAGAATTAAAATACCCCATGGACCAACTTTTTACCATTAATACTCTTGAGTTTATAGATGGAGAAATTGTGTTACTTTGAGTGTAACTTATATTGGTTCATCATTGGGTTCAGAAGTATGGTATGTTGGTTTCTCAAGTAGAATGTGATATCTGAGATTGTGAAGAGGGGAACTCTAGTAGAATATAAATTAACTCTTTTATTGTGGTATATTGACATGAATGATTTTTTTCATGTGTCACATCATTGAAAGTATCACCCAAACCCTTCACATGTGATTTATGTCGTTGATGTTGAGTTTAAGGCTGATGCATTCTTTAGGGAGCATGTAAATCATATTTTGGACCATTGTGAGAAACATTTTCATCGTAGGACTAGGTTCTTGTTCAGAGTGTTATAGAAACATGTCCATGTTAAGGATATGACAAGCGAGAGTGATGCTAATATGTGGGGTAAGTGGACCAAACCTTTTTAACTTAGAAGCTTAGTGAAACTTGGGAGTATAACTTGATGATGAGCTATTATATGGTGGGTAGGTTGTAAGATCTTGATATATTGTGAGGGACAATTCAATTTTAATTTTTGGTTGATCTGATTTTAATTGGTTATTGAAATTCCTATAAAGAGTTGGGAAGGTATTATAAGTGTCACGTGGGTTAGGGTATGAGAAAGAGGGAAAAGGGTCATACAATGCAGAGTTTACGGTTAGCACATAGTAAGTGTTAACTATGTAAAAAGGATAAGGGGGATCATGGTTTGTGAACTGTGAAAGGGGTGTCCTGGAAAAAGTATGAGGTTTGATATATCCCTTTACATAGTTTCTAAATGTGATTTAAAACCATGCACGTTCACCAAAAAAAACATTTGACATAGTTTATTCATGGGCAGAGGAGGCCTCATGGGTTGGAAAATAGTGGATCCCAACTATTCACATCATTAAAGTGGAAAATGTTTCATTTTCGCTCGTGGTCATATATACAATTCACCCTATTTTAACCATAATTTATCTTATAGAATCCTATGGTATGAACCTATTTATACCAATTCTTCCAAGGACCATTCTCCTTTGATTCTAGGAAATTTTGGGTTCTATTTATTACAATTAGAATCCCCATGTAAGTCTAAAAATCCATTTATCTCTCTTTTATAGAAGATTCACACCATGGTTTTTTATCTTATTTTGAAGCTCTGGAACCCTAATTATAGGGATTTATTCATCTTTGTGTTTTTGGCTGTTCTAGATTGAATCAATGGATATGATTTGACAAAAATTTTCTTAGAAGCAGAAGGGATGATGTCTGCGTTCTATTTCCCATAGTCTTAATTTTGATCTTGTGTATGTGGTTGTGCTCTTATGCCTCCATGATATGAATTTTTTCCTTGAATAACAATGAAAAATTAAACTTTAAAATGATGTGTTATACCCTTGACAGATCCCATCGGGTCTATGGATGCTTACCAGAATAGGAGTAAGCCCAACCATAGGGTGTATCAATCCCTTAAGAATTGAAAATGAGTTGTAAATGATGGAATAGAGGGTTTATATGATTAAAAATATTTTTTTACATGTTACGAAAACAAATAGGGTTGTTTGGATTAATTTGAAAATTAAAAAATTTATGAAAACGAAAATGTAACAAAGGGAAATGTTTAAAGGAGTTTGAATATGTTTTATTTTTTTAAATAACCTTCAACGATTGTGTTATATGAATCCAAAGAAAAATGGGTGAGTTATGAAATTTTGGTTAAATATGATGAGTGAAATAGAACATGATAACAATGATAAATGAAAGAGGTGAACTCCTGATGTTGTGATGTGCTGAGACAGACAAGTTTGTTGGACCATTGAAATTCATGATTGGTGGAATAGTTATAGATGATGTACATGATGATATAAGCCCATGGGTAAGAATGTTTTTTATGGAACTCCATATAATTTATTTATGATGAATATAAATGATTCTAAATATCTTTAAATTGAAATGATGTACATGGTATTCGTTATTATTGGATAGGATGTCTACATGATGATATGGGTACTAAAGGTATTGAAATTGGAATGGGTAATTAGTCCAACACTACTAAATATCTATAATTGAAATTGTTTATAAAAAATAATTTTTTTATATAGATTATTTAATATCTAAAATTAAGGGTTACAATTTTTGGTATGGCCACCATAGGTTTTGTGGTTTGGGGGTCTTGGTGGAACATTAGGGCCCTAGTGGTTATTGAAAAATGTTTATTATGAAACATTTGTTATTTATTACACTATTTAATTGATACATATTCCGGATACATACACAATTTTTATATTTAATATTTCTTTAGACACCATTTGTGGTCGTATTCAATTTTTTACTCACACCCTTCTAGGGCCTCTATTTGTACCTGGGAAAATTTCTAGGTTATAGGTCTGGATAAGGGAAAAGTACTAATTTTGGAAGGATGATTTGATATTCGGGTTGGACCGTGAATGAGGGGACTAGAATAATGTCAAGACCCATTTCTAGATTATCAGGTTTTATTTACTTTTGGTTTCTTATGACATAATGAACCATTATGACATAATATATTTACCATACTGGTTTTTAGGAACTTACCCAATTTTGGGATTTGATTATGTGATGTATGGTAACTTTTAGATATTGTTTATTTATATTTATTATTATTTCTATTAATTCATTAATTTTATAAAGATGGTATAGTCACTCAAAATTATTCTTTAGACCCTTTATAATAGTTTAAAACCTTTGAAATATGAGGAGGTGTGCCTGATGTCATATAATGAACCAATTTGGATACTAGTTCGTGTGAGTCGGATTGGGACACTAAAGTTTGTGACCCAACATGAATGAAGAAAATGTTTCATGAAGGAAAATGGTTTTAAACATAAGAACTTATTTTCTTGGAATACATTTACACTGTACCTAAGTGTACACTTATTTTTTATAATCTATTTACAAATTCACAAAAATTCTAACCCAAAAATATCATGGGAATGTGAGAAAGTACAATACCATTCCATTAAACTCATAATTTTGTGTTTTTATGTTACATATTATAATGACCCATACTTTACATAAATTGTTAATACTTCAAAATTGAAGCACACTTATTACAACATATAACAAAACCACAAAAGGACCGTATAGGTATAGTGTCTTTAGAAACTGGGAAACATAAACAACTAGATCATAAAGCATCTACTTTGCCTCCCATTTATTTCATCATATATAGAGTCCCTTTTTGGAATATTATACTTAATAACCTTCTTCCTGACCTGGGAAAATAAAACATACAAAAGGGTGAGATCAAATTCTCAGTAAGGGTAAATAAAAGAAATATCAATCTCGTCATATTCATAAGAACATATCTTTTGGAAATCTTAACCTGCAAAAGAGATCATAATTTCATAACATGGGTTAAATCATAGTAGTGAAATGGAATCCCAATAATCATATCTTAAAACATGAAACTTTGTGGCATATACACATAATCATAGAGAATCATTTCTTATTAGTCAAGACTCATTGCCAAGACTATCTTAGTGGACAAAGTCCATTTCTGAACCGAGTTCACTCCTCATTTCAGTCCTATTTCACTGAACCGGTATAACCTACCATTCCAGCCATGTCTATCTCATGAGATATAAAATCCTTACCCAAAGCATTGGAGGGAGATATAGGTCCCACCCATCTCATAATGATACCATTCTTATGTGTGCCACAAAATCCTAAATCATACATCATTACATAACCCATGTAATAAAAATGGGAATCTTAAACATCGTGACATCATAAAACAATTCATATAAGATAAAGGAAATCATTTTAATATTTCCATCACAACATAATAAAATCCATGTAATAATAGGGATAGAAACAGAACCCTATATTGTCTTAGATGGAATATAATTTTGATAAAACTCTTGAACTCCATTCTTGAGGAAAATATACTTTCTACTTCAAAAACATTTATCCTTTCATAAATTGTCATACAATTTTAAACTAAAAGAATTTGATTAAAAATAAACTTGAAAAATTGTAAAGTAAACTTCTTGGAAATAATGTTTTAAAAATCCATTCATGTCGTATAAGTTAAAAAAACATTCTTCTCGTACTTTTGTCGGAAAAGTCAAAAACAACCTCGTACGAAAAACGACAAAAGATTCCTTTCATATCTTTTACTAAAAACACACCGAAGGGTAAAATTGGATTTAAACAATTTTAGATGGATGGAAATAATATTACATATTGAGGAAACATGGATGTGGATGATAAAATAAAACCCACTAAATACCAGAGTATAAACAATCTCGGATAAAAATGAGATTGTGATATTTCCCTTACCTTAGGTCCGTTTTTCTTCGTAAGTGTCCGAACCTCCTGTATAATGATTTAAATAATGTTATTGACTTATTCCAGAATTATACTTATTTTTTTGATATCATATATGGTCATATTCTTAGCTTCTTAGTAGTAATATTTCATTGCTACTTGTTATTCGCGTGTTTATAACTTTTTGTTCTTATGCGTGTTTTGTCGAATAAATTCTTATTCCTCTCTTTAGGTTATAGATAACTCATTTCCAGAATGGTATTAGTGTAATATATATCATATTCATTCATTCAATTCATTTATATAATCATTATGAAATGAAGATCATGTAGAACGAGTCGTATCACATCGTGGAGACGATATTCCGTACGTACGCACAAGTGATGATATCGTTCCAATAATCGTGGAATTGTATTGGAGTGTATGTATACTATTTCAGAATCAGTATCAATTTATAATATTCAAATATAGTCATTATTTACACCATTATACCCATCCAAGTATGGTGGTGGTGGAAAATAGATTACACCACGGCGTGGAGACGGTATTCCGTACGTACGCACGCGCGGTGATTTCTTTTTCCATAGGATGGATAGATGGTGAAATAGTTTTGTTTCATACTTATAATAATATTTCATTATATTAGTGAAACTTATTTTATTACTTCATAATGATACAACTAAATAAGAATAAGTGGAAGAAGAAATAGAGATGAAAGAATCGGTAACGGACATTACCGCTTCTTTGAAGTGCTTCTTTAAGACCTCCTTTTAGGGCAATAAAATTGGTCTTTAAAGAAGACCAGAACCTCTAGGATGTTTCTAGGGAAGTGGAGAAATGAAATTGGCAGGGTTTGGCCGAGATTGAAGGCTCAAAGTGGTGTGAGGAAGAGGGGGAGGAGGTGCCCTTTTATAAGGGAGGAGAGGGGCACCATTGGAATAACTAAAAATATTATTTTATTATAAAGTCAAATTCGGTTTTTAATAGATCCAAATTGATATATTTCGAAGATAAGGCGGGTAGGGGTCGAAATCCTCTCATCCAATAAAATTTAGACAAGTTTAGATATCAATTTTAACCTTATCTTTTAGATTTAACTTTAAGTTAGATAATTTAACTTTTACCGTGTCTTCTTCTTTTCTTATACTATAAGGTTAATAAACTTACTATATCAAGACAAACGAACCCCAAGTTGTTTATTATTAATATATATAACCTTATCTACGTAATTTGGCAGAACCTTAGATTTTTAGGAATAAAATAATAATTAATAATATAATATTTGTTTTATTAACTATTTTATGTCAATTTTGACACTATTTAGTAATTGATTTTTGTGAAAATCATAACAGAATGATTAGTTCTAACCAAGTTAATTAAATCAATAATAACATGTCATGTTAACCTAGAAAATTAGTTTAATTCATAAAAAGTCTCGAATTACATTAATTTGGGTATTTATAACATCAATTATGTCAATATTTCATTAATAAGATAATTACTTCATCATCGTTGTGTCATAAATAAATTATATTTTTTAATTTCTATAAATTACAAATAAAATACCATTATTTTGGAAAGATTTTTAGATTTCTAATGAATATTTATAGTTGAATTTATCTTATGTATAACCCCATATTAAAAATGATTTACTTATTAAAATTTGATTTTAACTATTTAACCCTTCTTTAAATAAATTAATAATAAATGTCCTAATCTAATCCAAGTGGGCCTAAATGGTCATATTATATTCCTAAGGTTGTTTTGGTCGAATTACACTTGTCCAATAGAATTAGGACATGTGTTAGCATAATAATATTATTATTTTTACCCTTAATTACCCTATTTACTTTTAACTGTGGTAAATAAAAGTAAAAAGTTACTATTCACCAAAAATTATTTTCATCTCATTGAACCACATTTTAGTCCTTGATATTAACCATGTCTCTCAGATTTTCAAAATTCCACTCACAGAAGCGGTAAAATTAAGTTTTCTGAAGAATTCAGTTTTTTTAACTACCACTTAGTGGTTTCACTATTCATCAAAAATTGAAAGTTTTCAGAAAAATGCCAAAATTTCACCCTAGGATAATTTCGACATTACGAATCCAAAAATGAAGTCCATTTTGAAAAATAAAAATTATAAATTTTCAAAAAGTGCTTATTACTATTCATAATGGCTAGTTTTAATAATATTTTAAAAGTATATCGTTGTTTAGTGAAACTCGGTATTGCGTACGACGCAAGCTATCGAGGAAGGTCGTGATTGCGTGTAAAGAAAGCCAAGCTATTGTTGTGTGTAGTAAAATATTCCTTTGATGATTTATATAACATAAAAAAAATATTTCACATAAAAGTCTCGGGTGTTACATTCTACCCCCCTTAAAATGAATTTCGCCCTCAAAATTCGTCACTTTGTAACAAACAGATGAGGATACCTCTCCCTCATCATATCCTCAAGCTCCCATGTAGCTTCTTCTAATTGGTGATTCCTCCATAAAACTGTCACCAATGGAGTGGTCTTGTTTTGTAGGACTTTTTTGCTACGATCCAGAATCTCTATCGGCTGTTCTTTATAAGAAAGATCATGCTCCAGCGGTACAACATCTGAGCTGATTACATGTAAAAGATCAGGTATGTACTTTCTCAAGAGAGATACATGGAACACATCGTGAACTTGAGAGAGATTCGGTGGAAGCGCAAATCGGTAAGCTACCTTCCCAACATGATCCAGTATTTTGAAAGGACCGATATATCTAGGGCTCAACTTCCCCTTCTTTCCAAATCTCATGACCCTCTTCCAGGGAGATATTCGTAATAACACATTATCACCCACTTCAAACTCTAGGTATTTTCTTCGGTTGTCGGCATAACTTTTTTGTCGACTCTGAGATGCTCTTTTGTGTTGTTGAATAGATCTGACCTTTTCTGCCATTTCATCAACGAGATCAGGTCCTAATAGCTTTCTTTCCCCAACTTCATCCCAGCAAGTTGGAGTCCTGCATTTCTTTCTATAGAGAGCTTCATAAAGAGCCATCTGAATACTGGAGTGAAAGATATTATTATAATAGAATTCCACCAAAGGTAGGTGTTGATCCCAACAACCTTTGAAATCCATAGAGCAAGCTCTCAACATATCTTCTAGAGTTTGAATTGTTCTCTCAGACTGATCGTCTGTCTGAGGATGATAAGCAGTGCTAAAACTCAACTCTGTATCCAGAGTAAGCTGAAGACTTCGCCAGAACTTCGAGGTAAATCTCGGATCCCGATAAGATATAATAGAAAGTGGTAATCCATGTAATCTTACCACTTCCTTTACATATATCCTGGCAAGCTGATCCAGAGAGAAATCCTCTCTAATAGCAATGAAGTGTGCAGACTTTATAAGACGATCAACTATGACCCAGATAGCATTATTGCCTTTGGATGTTTTAGGAAGTCCTGTGACAAAGTCCATAGTGATGTTTTCCCATTTCCATTCAGGTATGGGTAATGGTTGTAACATCCCCTTAGACTTTTGTCTCTCAGCTTTAACTTGTTGACAAACCAATCATCGAGAGACATATTCAGCAACATCTCTTTTCATGCCATCCCACCAGAAGTACTCTTTCAGGTCCCTATACATCTTCGTGCTTCCAGGATGAATAGAGAATGAAGAACTATGAGCCTCATCCAGCAGCTCCTTCTTTAATTCGGGGATGGGAGGAACACAAACCCGATTCCTGAACTTTATTATCCCATCATAAACAAGGTTGAATTCAGGAACATTTTTCACCTTCTTTTGTAACTCGACATATTCTTTTTGTGCCTCTTTAATCTTCACATGTATAGATGGTTGAAAATTCATTTGAGAAAGATACGATTTTTCCCCTTCCATTATAATTCCAAGATCCATCCTTTGTAAATCCATAAATATTGGATCTTGTGTGATCCTCATCATGGATAAACTAGCATGGTCTTGTCGACTTAATGCATCTGCCACCTTGTTTTCTTTCCCAGGGTGGTAATGGATTGAGCAGTCATAATCCTTAATCAGCTCCAACCATCTTCTTTGACGCATATTCAGCTCCTTTTGTGTGAAAATATACTTTAAACTTTTATGATCAGTATAAATATCACACCTTTGACCATAAAGGTAATTCCTCCAAATATTTAATGCAAAGATTACCGCAGCTAACTCCAAATCATGTGTTGGGTAATTTTTCTCATGGATTTTCAACTGTCGTGAGGCATAAGCTATCACCATATCATTTTGGATAAGAACACACCACAATCCCTTCTTGGATTCATCACTGTAGATCACAAACCTTTCTCCACTACAAGGCAGTGTGAGCACAGGTGCACTGGATAACCTTCTTTTCAAATACTTGAAATTCTCTTCAAATTCTTCCGTCCAAACAAACTTAACTCCTTTCTGAGTCAACTTGGTGAGTGGATTAGATAATTGTGAAAAATCCCTCAAAAAACGTCGATAATATCCAGCCAAACCAAGAAAACTTCGGATCTCAGTTACTGTTGTTGGTCTCGACCATCTTTCGATAACCTCTATTTTTGCTGGATCCACAGATATCCCCTCTTTTGAGATTATGTGACCCAAAAATGAAACTTTTTGAAGCCAAAATTCACACATGGTAAATTTGGCATAAAGCTTCTCCTTTCTCAGGGTCTTCAATATAATTCTCAAGTGATCTTCATGTTCTTCCTTGCTCTTTGAATAGACAAGAATATCTTCTATAAAGACTACCACAAATTGATCAAGATAGTCTCTAAAGACTCTATTCATCAGATCCATGAATATAGTAGGGGTATTAGTAAGACCAAATGGCATCACTATAAATTCATAGTGTCCATACCTTGTATGGAAAGCCTTCTTTAGTATATCCTCCCTTTTGACCCTTAATTGGTGATACCCTGAACGAAGATCAATCTTGGAAAATTATTGAGCTCTGCGTAGTTGGTCAAATAAGTCATCAATGCGTGGGAGAGGATATTTGTTCTTGATAGTGATCTTGTTAAGTTCCGATAATCAATGCAGAGTCTCATTGATCCATCTTTTTTCTTAACAAATAGAACAGGTGCCCCCCAAGGTGACGCACTAGGGCGTATGAATCCCTTATCAAGATTCTCATGGAGTTTCTTCTTCAATTCCTGTAACTCAATTGGGGCCATTCTATAAGGTGTCTTTGAAATAGGCAAAGCACCCGGTACGAGTTCTATTGAAAACTCAACTTCACGATTCGGTGGAAGACCCGGTAATTCCTCCAGAAAGACATCATCAAACTCCCGTACGATGGGCATATTCTTAATCATTAGTTTCTCACCAACCATTTGAGATAAATAACCTTCATTTAGTGGAATCAATACCCATAAAATGGAATAAATTTCCATTGGAAGGTTATGTTCATCCTTGCATCGATAGACGATCATAGATTGATCTGGAATATGAAATGTGACTTCCCTTCTTTGGAAACTGATATGAGCTCCATGTAGAGAAAGCCAATCCATGCCAAGAATCACATAAAATTCCACTATAGGAAGGATCACAAGATTTGAAGGAGGCACTTTCCCACAAACATCAATCGGAGAAGAATTATAAACTTTTGATGCGACTGTTGTGCCATTAGGTGTTGTCAAAGCTAACTCAACATCTAATTGTTGAGGTAATATGGTGATACCCTTAGAAAATTCTTTAGAAATAAAAGAGTGGGTGGATCTAGAATCAAATAAAGCATTTGCTACTTTAGAGTGGATGGTAAGTGTACCTTTCACCACATTGTTATCGCACTCCACATCGCTGATAGAAATTGCATGTGACTTTCCTTTGTCTTTAGCCTTAAGAGTTTGTTGACGTCGACCATCATCATCAACCCTTGGATTAGGGAATTTATTGGCATAATGCCCCATCTCCTTGCACTTGAAACATTGAAGTGTAGTAGGTTCATTCTGTGTATCCCTTCCTTTGTTTGCATCACTAGACATCTTCTTCCCATCATCATGACATTAAAATGCCCGATGACCTTCCTTTCCACATTTGAAACATTTACTTGTCCCTTTAACACAACTCCCTCCATGTTTCTTTCCACACTTTGAGCATAAGGGAAAGCTAATCTTCTTTTCAATGTGCTCTTTAGATTTTCCTTTGAATTCCATTTTCCTCTTCTTATCAAACCCATATGACTGATGGGTTACTCCAATCTCCATCTCAACTTTGAGAGCACATCGAATGATTTCCTCAAAGATATTGAAGTCCCTTATGGCTAAGGCCCTTCGAAGACTTGGTTTTAAGCCACTAACGAATCGATCGATCTTACTCTCAGTTTGGATAATAATAACAGAGGCATACCTTGCAAGTCTTGTAAAATTTTCCTCATAAGTACCAACAGACTAATCATCCTTTTGCTTCTGTTCAAGAAACTCTTTCTCCATATTTGTTCAGAGAATACGAGGGATGTACTTATTGAAAAATTAGTTCTTGAACTCGTCCCATTCCATGGACTGAATTTCATCCCTTTGCCTCGTATTCTTAATAAGATTCCACCATTGATCAGCATCACCTTCCAAACGATACACTGCTAAGATGACTTTATCATGCTCAGAACATTGAAGAACTGAAAATAACTTTTTAGTAGTACTAATACATTGTTTAGCAACTAATGGATCAGTAGACCCACTGAATGAAGGTGGACGTTGTCTCATGAAGGATTCAACAGAATTTTGCTCCTTCCTTTGCTCGTTTGGAAGTCCTGCATGATTCATAGCTTGAGAAAGTTGTGTGAGCATGTCTAAAAGATTTTTCATTCCAGCTCCCATAATGTTTGGTTGCTCAGGGGGACAATCATTGCATTGCCCGTCGCATTCTGCATTAACACGGTTCCTTCGGGTTCCAGCCATTGACAAAAACCAAGAAGAATAGTGTGAGCAACAATAATTATAATAAGAAAACCACATAATCAAGAATAAAATTTCACACTTAAGGTCTTATCCTAGGTTATTCATGGCCATTTCTAAAACACTAAGATTGTGTTCTATGCTTAGAATTATCCTTAGGGTTCTTACTAAGGCTTTCGCATCCTAGTTTACAAAGGTTGACTATACCTTTCCTATGATACCAACTATAACGGTCTGGAATTACTTTCAGTGGACTATAATTGATACCTATCAGGGCACTCCATGGGCAGATACACCCCCTGGGCGGGACACACCACCATCCCCAGTGGTAGCCATTTCCTCATGAAGCCCTAGGTCGGAGAGCCATGCTTCTTCCAATGCTCACATGTGAGAGTTCCCAAGGATCGGATACATTCCTACCTACTTTGCCTCTGATACCAACTATTAAGACCCATACTTTACATACATTGTTAATACTTCAAAATTGAAGCATACTTATTACAACATATAACAAAACCACGAAAGGATCTTATATGTATAGTGTCTTTAGAAACTGGGAAACATAAACAACTGGTTCATAAAGCATCTACTTTGCCTCCCATTTATTTAATCATATCTAGAGTCCCGTTTTGGCATATTCTACTTAATAACCTTCTTCCCGACCTGGGGAAATAAAACATACAAAAGGGTGAGCTCAAATGCTCAGTAAGGGTAAATAAAAGAAATATCAATCACATCATATTCATAAGAACATATCTTTTGGAAATCATAACCTGCAAAAGAGATCATAATTTCATAACATGGGATAATTCATAGTAGTGAAATTGAATCCCAATAATCATAACATAAAAAATGAAACTTTGTGGCATACACACATAATCATAGAGAATCATTTCTTATTAGTCAAGACTCATCGCCAAGACTATCTTAGTGGACAAAGTCCATTTCTGAACGGAGTTCACTCCTCGTTTCAGTCCTGTTTCACTGAACCGGTATAACCTACCGTTCCATCCATGTCTATCTCATGAGATATAAAATCTTTACCCAATTAATTGGAGGGAGATATAGGTCCCACCCATCTCACAATGATACCATTCTTATGTGTCCCACAAAATCATAAATCATACATCATTACATAACCCATGTAATAAAAATGGGAATATTAAACATCGTGACATCATAAAACAATTCATATATGATAAAGGAATTCATAAAAATATTTCCATCACAACATAATCAAATAAATGTAATAATAGGGATAGAAACAGAACCCTATATTGTCTTAGATGGAAAATAATTTTGATAAAACTCTTGAACTCCATTCTTGAGGAAAATATCCTTTCTACTTCAAAAACATTTATCCTTTCATAACATGTCATAGAATTTTAAACTAAAATAAGTTGATTAAAAATAAACTTGAAAAATTGTAAAGGATGCTTCTTGGAAATAATGTTTTAAAAATCCATTCATGCCGTATAAGTTAAAAAAACATTCTTCTCGTACTTTTGTCGAAAAAGTCAAAAAGTACCTCGTATGAAAAATGACAAAAGATTCCTTTCATATCTTTTACTAAAAACTGACCGAAGGGTAAAATTGGATTTAAAAATTTTTAGATGGATGGAAATAATATTACATATTGAGGAAACATGGATGTGGATGATAAAATACAACCCACTAAATACCAGAGTATAAACAATCTCGGATAAAAATGAGATTGTGATATTTCCCTTACCTTAGGTCCGTTTTGCTTCGTAAGTGGTTGAAACTCCTGTATAATGATTTAAATAATGTTATTGACTTATTCCAGAATCATAATTATTTTTATGATATCATATATGGTCATATTCTTAGCTTCTTAGTAGTAATAGTTCATTGCTACTTGTTATTCGGGTGTTTATAACTTTTTGTTCTTATGCGTGTTTTGTCGTATAAATTATTATTCTTCTCTTTAGGTTATAGATACCTCATTTACAGAATGGTATTAGTGTAATATATATCATATTCATTCATTCAATTCATTTATATAATCATTATGAAATGAAGATCATGTAGAATGAGTCGCATCACATCGTGGAGACGGTATTCCGTACGTACGTACAAGTGATGATATCGTTCCTATGATCGTGGAATTGTATTGGAGTGTATGTATACTATTTCAGAATCCGTATCACTTTATAATAGTCATATATAGTCATTATTTACACCATTATACCCATCCATGTAAGGTGGTGGTGGAAAATAGATTACACCACGGCGTGGAGACGGTATTCCGTACGTACGCACGCGCGGTGATTTATTTTTCCGTAGGACGGATAGATGGTGAAATAGTGTTGTTTAATACTTATAATAACATATCAGTATATGAGTGATACTGATGTTATTACTTCATAATGAAACAACTAAAGAAGAAGAATTGGAAGAATAAATAAAGATGAAAGAATCGGTAACTGACATTACCTCTTCTTTAAAGTGCTTCTTTGAGACCTCCTTTTAGGGCACTAAAATGGGTCTTTAAAGAAGACCAGAACCTCTAGGATGTTTCTATGGAAGTGTAGAAAAGAAATTGGCTGGATTTTGCCGATCTTAAAGGCTCAATGTGGTGTGAGGAAGAGGGGGAGGAGGTTCCCTTTTATAAGGTAGGAGAGGGGCACCTTTGGAATAACTAATAACATTATTTTATTATAAAGTCAAATTCGGTTTTAATAGCTCCAAATTGATATATTTAGAAGATAAGGTGGGTAGGGGTCGAAATCCTCTCATCCAATAAAATTTAGACAAGTTTAGGTATCAAGTTTAACCTTATCATTTAGATTTAACTTTAAGTTAGATAATTTAACTTTTATCGTGTCTTCTTGTTTTCTTATACTATAAGGTTAATAAACTTACTATATCAAGCCAAACGAACCCCAAGTTGTTTATTATTAATATATATAACCTTATCTAAGTCATTTGGCCGAACCTTAGATTTTTAGGAATAAAATAATAATTAATAATATAATATTTGTTTTAAAAACTATTTTATGCCAATTTTGACACTATTTAGTAATTGATTTTTGGGAAAATAATAACAGAATGATTAGTTCTAAACAAGTTAATTAAATCCATAATAACATGTCATATTAACCTATAAAATTAGTGTAATTCATAAAAAGTCTCTAATTACATTTATTTGGGTATTTATAACATCAATTATGTCAATATTTCATTAATAAGATAATTACTCCATCATCGTTGTGTCATAAATAAATTAGATTATTTAATGTCTAAAAATTACAAATAAAATACCATTATGTAGGAAATATTTTTAGCTTTTTAATTAATATTTATAGTCGAATTTATCTTATGTATAACCCCATATTAAAAATTATTTACTTATTAAATATTGATTTTAACTATTTAACCCTTCTTTAAATAAATTAATAATAAATATACTAATCTAATCCAAGTGGGCCTAAATGGTAATATTTTATTACTAAGGTTGTTTTTGGTAGAATTAAACTTTTCCAATAGAATTAGGACATGTGTTAGGGTAATAATAATGTCATTTTTACCCTTAATTACCCTATTTACTTTTATCCGTGGTAAATAAAAGTAAAAAGTTACTATTCACCAAAAAATATTTTCATCTCATTGAACCGCATTTTAGTCCTTGATATTAATTGTGTCTCTCGGATTTTCAAAATTCCACGCACAAAAGCAGTAAAATTAAGTTTTATGAAGAATTCAGTTTTTTTAACTACCACTTAGTGGTTTCACAATTCATCAAAAATAGAAAGTTTTCAGAAAAATACCAAAATTTCACCCTAGGCTAATTTCGACATTCCGAATCCAAAAATGAAGTCCATTTTGAAAAATAAAAATTATAAAATTTCAAAAAGTGGTTATTAATTTTTATAACGGCTAGTTTTAATAATATTTTAATAGTATATCATTGTTTAGTGAAACTCGGTATTGCGTACGACGCAAGCTATCGAGGAAGGACGTGACTACGTGTAAAGAAAGCCAAGCTAGTGTTGTGTGTAGTAAAATATTACTTTGATTATTTATATAACATAAAAACAAAATATTTCACGTAAAAGTCTCGGGTGTTACACATATTGTTATAGTTTGTATTAAATATATTTTTATATAAATTTAAAGGTTATAATGGTTTTATGAAAAAAATTTAGAGATATTGATTATTACATATATTATCATAAATATCCATTTGGTCTTTAGAAGTTTCTTATTATAATATATTTTTATTTAAAATAGTTTTCCATATGGGTAATAATGTGAATGATGTAGGAAAGAAGTATGATGAAAATATCCTTCTAAATTAGTGACCCAAAATGGTTGGATTTTGAATAAAGTTGTTTTTGGATGTTTGAAATCAATGAACACAATTTATAAGTGGTGTAAACCATATAATATAATGATAGAATTCTCTATAGAGGAACATTTAAATAGTGAGTAATTTTATAAAACAACACCGAATAGATTTTTTTATGATCAGACCTAGTGGTAGCTGTATGATGGATTAATTCCATGACAAATTATTTAATGTTTGTGTTTGTTTAGAGATCTAAAAGGTAACTCTTATCATTTAACTTTTTTCTGGTGAAATTGGTCAGTGGATGTATCTAATTAAAAATACCATGGATATTAATGTAATTCATATGATGGTGTGGATAAAATTAAAATATCTCATTCTTAAAAAAATATTTTTTTAATATTATTCTATATAGAATGGAAATGAAATATATGGAGTTTGAGAAAATAGAATAAGATTTTGTGGCGGGTTATAAAGACACTTCTACGTGATCAAAAATTAATGCACTATGATTTATTCAAAACATTGTTTCTAAAATGAATTTTTTATAGATTATTGAAACCATGTTTATAAATAACATTTTCCTATAATGAAATTAAAAGTTAACAGAAATTTATCCAATATTCTAATAGTGGAAAGATGGAATTTTCTGATTCTTATATATCTCATTGAATCAAGAATGAGGATTTGTAAATATGTATATAAATATTAAATAATTGAATAAGAAAACCTTGAGGTAATCCTTCAACATGTATGAAATGTGGTAAACAATATTTTAAATAATATTTGAAAAGATCAGGGAAGTGTTGTTGAAGGACTAAATTTAACCATTTGGCTCGTGACTAGAAGATAGAGTTCTGATCATATCAATAATGGGAAATTGGATGACCAATTAACTAGAAAATATTTTAATTAAAATGAGTTATTTCATTTTTTAAACACACTTCCAAATTTAGTTACCCAGGATTGAAATCATGAACATTGAAATAAAAATGGTGTAAAAAACTCATTTTTTAATACTATGATAGATGTTGGACCATCAAACTAAGGGTTTAATGGTATATTACATATTTTATAACATTATTCCAATGTGTTTTTAGATTATATATATATATATATTATTGTTTTATTTCTAGTAAATTTTATATAAAATAGAAATATCACCACCAAAAATAGAGATATAACTTATGGAAAAAAAACTCCAAGGGAAGTATTGGTGAAACAATGATTTATTGGAATCTTACTATTATCTTCCAAGAAATTATGTTTAATATAAATCATGTTGTTTTACCAATAGTATTATTTTCTGTTATTATATGTATGTTTTATAACATAATATATAATTTTAAGATAGATTGAAATGAAAAATAAGTTATGTTCCATTTTTAGAATTATTTTCTCTTCATATATAACAATGATTTAATTCCTTTGATAATATATCATTAAGTAGAGAGATTGAATAAAGATAAAGGTAAACTTTATCTTGACCATATCATTTAAATGAAGTAAAATTTTCAAATGAGATATATAGCGATGGTAAATGAATATATTGATATATTTTCTAATGATTTTACTATATTTATTCCTAGTAAATAAGTCAAATTCCACATTTAATTAGTTCTGAAAGATATAAAATTTTGAAATACCCTTATTGAGTGGCACTAGTTGATATATTAGATTCAAAAAATAAGTTAAAAGAATTTCTAGATAAAGGTTTTAATCATCCTAAAACTACAGCTTATGTTGATCTAGTTTTGTTAATTTAAAATAAGGATGTTTTTAGGAGGCCTTGTGTTGATTATAGGTAACTCAATGACATCACATTTAATAAACAATATCTTTTTCCACATATCAATGACTTGTTTGATTATCTCCAGGGTGATATTTATTTTAGATATTGAACTCGTTTCGGGATATCATCAAAAGAAAGTAAAGGGAGAATGCATTTTTATGAAAGTGTTTAATACTAGGTATATCCATTATGATTTTCTGTTCTTCACTTTGGGTTGAACATTAAACCCATTGTGTTTATAGATCATATGAATATATATTTTTTTAGTATATATACAAATTTATAGTCATATTTATTGAGGATATTCATCAATATTCTAAAATTTATAAAGATCATAAGAAGAGTATAAAGTTTGTTTTATAGGCCTTCAAATGAAATATATTTTATAGAAAATTTAGAAAATTGGGAATTTAGTTATGATTGTTTAATTCATTGGGTATATTGAATCTAAATATGGCAGAAAAGTTTACCCTAATGGGGAACAATTGGTGGAAGAATGTATAAGACCTTATAGTTCCATTGAGACTCAATGTTTTATTAGACTAATAGGTTATTACTAATAAGGTTTTAAAAAAATTTCTACATTAGAGGACCAATAACCATGTAAACTCAAAATAGAGTTAAATTTAATTACATAAAGGGGTATGATTATTGTTTTAAGGAAATAAAGAGAATAATTTTTAGTGATATATTATAATAAATTACATTGTTAATTAATGATATTTTTTATTTATAGTGATGCTTAATTAATGGTCTTTGGCTATATTTTGTTGAATGATAATTGGGTAATTTCAAATATATGATAATAGTTGAAACCCCATGAGCATAATTATTGAAACTTGACATTGATATTTCTATCGTAGTTTGTTCTTTAAAAACTTTGAGGCATAATATATATTAGGAGACTTGTGATATATACACTTATCATTAAAGATTGAAATATATATTCACTTAATATGAGTTAAACACAAGGGAAAAAGAGCTGGTTGAAAATGACAAGGGACTATGTTTATATGATTCACTATTATCTAAGAAAACATAATGAGGTAGAATATTATGTGAGTCAAAAAAAGTAATACAACATTAACTATTATATTCTTAGAACATGATCTGATACTTAATGATTTAATTATTTTGGGATTAATGGTTGTGTATCCAAAAATAATTTCTCCTTTTGATCATGTATCAGTGTAATTATCCTTGTTCGAAAGAAATAATAAGGATCTAAAATAAGATCATGGCTTTCAATAAAGAATAAAATTGGTTAAGAAATGAAATTTTTCTCACATTAATAGTGAAAAATAACATGATATAAACTTCAAAAATGGTATTTTTGTAGTTATTTGTTTTTATTTAAAAAAGGAATTGTTGTGTGAACCTCATAGATCATTATATTTTGGTCATCTAAGACACACTAATATTTTTAGATACCTTTTAAAATATTATTCTTGGGAAGGAATAAATAAAGGAAAGACTAATTTATCCTTGAATTGTTTTACTTATCAATAATTTAGAACTAAATGAATAGTATAAAAAATAATAATTCAACTATTTATAGTTCATAAAAGTAAATACTAGAATATATATAAGGACTTTATAGTGGGAGTTAAAAATAAATCTTGAGGTAATAATGTGTTATGGTTTATTATTGATTTTTTTGACTAAATCTATGCATTTTATTACTATTCAAGATATTATTTCACTAGATCAAAATTTTGGAATTTATCATAATTAGATAGTTAAGTTATATGATTATTTAGATCTAATTGTTTCTAAATTAATTCAAAATCCATTGGTTAATGAATTATGATTTAGTATATATTTTTATAATCAATAATATGGGAAATCCGAGTGGAATATAAATACTTTGGAAGATAAGATTCTCTCATTATCATATAATTATTAGAGAGGTTTGTATTATAATTATTCATTATTGTAATTTTATTATAATAAAAAATTTCAATCTAATATATAGATGAAACCATTTAAGGAATTATATAGAAACCAGTGTCAAACTATAACATGTTGGGATGAAGTCAATGAGAGAATGATTCCTAGGATATAATTGATAAAATAGATAGTTGAAAATGTAAAAATTATTCATCACCATATGAGGATGTCTTAAATATTAAAAAAAGTGTTATGCAAATAATAAGAGGAAAAATATTTAATTTGAGGTGAATCCCATCATGATCATAAATTATATCCATGGAACGATGTAATTCATCTTGGAAGAAATGAAACATTATGTCCATAGTTTATTAGTCCATATGAAATTATGAATATGGTGGGATACATTTATTATTGAGTAGCCTTTCCATTTATTTTATGTCAACTACATGTTGTGTTTAATGTTTCGTTGTTTATAAAATATATTCCAAATGCATCTCATGTTTTGTGCCTAGAAGTAGTTCAGTTGGAGGAAAATATATATTATAAGGAAGTTTAATTCATATTATTACTTATATAGGGAAGGTGTCTAATAATATGGTTACACACATTGTTAAAATTTATTTTATGAATAATATGATTTAAGAAAAAAAATTGAATCTGAAAAGGCCGTGGTAAAAAAACATCCTCACTTGTATATTAATTAATAAAATCATGAGGATGAAATTTATTTAAGTGAGGGAGAATATGGTAACCCAAAAAATGATAATAATGAAGAATGTTTATGACTAATTAAGTTTAATATTTATATTTTATGGATTCAAAATTAAAATAATGATTTTATATAATAGTTTCATTGAAAAATTTGTTTTATAATAACAAAATTGTTTCTTAAGAATTTTATAGTTTTATTTAAAAGTTAAATTTATAAATTTTTTAGTTAAAATTTTATTAAAATTAATCCATTTTGATATGATCATATTGAAATTATTTGGGGTTAATTTTAGTGATTTATCTCACATGGTTGATTTTTGGGCGAATAGTGAAAATTATAATTTTTACAAATAAATTAATTTTATGATCTAATCATTATATAAGCAAGATGTAAAAATTTATAAAACCATTTCCTCAACCAAATACATTTTTTTAAAATATAATAATTCATTTAAAAATATTATTTTTTTGGAAACCCCTTATTTACTTTTTTATAACCTAAGTCGTACTTAATTACAAAAAAACATTTTTTGGTTCATTGTATTTACTTGCGTGGTTGGAAGGTTCCATTTTATTTTTTATTGTAATATTATTAATAAATATCTTATTTTTATTTATAAAATATTAAATGAATTGGTAATCAATTCTATTCATGATTTTGGGGTAAATTAATTTTTATGTAAAAAGTAATATTTCTAAATATTGTATTTCTTTGAGTTTTGCATACTTATATGAAAATTAATTTTTAACACATATAGAAATTTTATATTGTTATATGAATTAAATATTTGTAACTAGATTATTAAAATTAGGTAATAAAGTCAATTTTATTTTTAGTCATAAAAATAATTTACTGAGGAAAATATAGAGTGACCATGATAACAAAAATGAGGTAAAGAGTATTATATAAAGTGATAAAGACAAAATGTCTAAATTTGAATAGATAGCTGGATTTAAACCCTAATTTTTTGAATAATAAAACTTAGGCTAATTTAGTTCAATTTTTATTGATAAATATATTTAAATTATTTAAGAATTAAGAGTATTTATAAGGGTGTGAATCCCCTCACATGACAAAAGAGATCCTCACCCCTCATTTCTCCATACTAATTGAGAAGTTCATCCTAACTAATACTTTCCAAAATAACTCTCTAAAACGCTTATATATTTCCATAATGTTACGATCTTTATAAAATCTCATCCTATACTGCTTTAAGGTGTTTTTCATAGGTGTTTAGCCATGGAAGAGGTATTTGTTCTAACCAATTTCCTTTAATATAATTTCTATTAAATCATTTTGTAAATATTATATAACCATATTAATATAATTACATCATTGTAATTAATATTCTCCAATTTTATTATGTTTATGGGATGACCATTTTCTTCCTCCTTTCTTTCCATTGAAAAATTTAAATGTTGTCCACGTGTACGTACATACTACAACCTCCATGAATGAAATATATTGTTTTTATACAATAAATAATATTGATGGTTTATTATTATTTTTATAATATAATTATTATTATGGAAATATAATCAATTAACTATCTAATTTCTCTTCCATCCATTAGAAATTGAAAACATCGCTCATGTGTATGTGTGAACTACCACCTCTATTAGTAAGGTGTTTCATTTTTCATCACCAATTTACTTGTTTAGTTATGAAAGAGAATTTAGTGAAAATATTTGAATTTTACACCATTATTATGATTTGGAATGTAGATGGGACCATTTATGTCCCCATTTACCCTAGTAAACACACTGAAACTGTTTTGGACTGAATGAACCCAAAATTTCTTATATGAAATGAATCGATTATGTAACTAAATAAAACATTATAATAAATGTATAACCATGAAAAAGTTTATGAAGTAGGAAAAAATTAATATATATATTATTATTCTGGAGAGTAAA
The DNA here is from genome assembly GCA_963277665.1 of Viscum album. NCBI lineage: Eukaryota > Viridiplantae > Streptophyta > Magnoliopsida > Santalales > Viscaceae > Viscum > Viscum album. The sequence goes on from OY728139.1 coordinate 1,257,253,345, forward strand.
ATATATATATTCTGTGTTGCGCCTCAAGGTATGTGACGTTTTTTTAAAACAATATTTTAAATATTTTAAATTATTTCCCTTCCATGTAAATGTTTTTTAAAATGATTCAAAATTATTTGTATTAAAAATACATAAATTTGTAAGAATTTTTTCAACTATCATTGACCTTATTTAAAAATGTTTACCGACAAATTTTTTTAATGTTTCTATACAGGTTAGTTTTTAATTTATTATAAATGTGTAAACGAATATATTTTTTAATTTTTACTACATGATTTTATTTTTCTTCCATTATGAATATTATTCATGATAAAGATTCCTCTTCATATTTTCATTATATTGAAAATCTATTTTAATTCACATTTTTGGGCAATTTTTCATTTGTATGGAGTTATCAAATGAAAAGTATATTTCATCTTATTATTACTATATTTTTGAATGTGACATTGATTATGGGTTAAAATGAGTACTATGATGAAAATTAAAATATTTTATCTGTTTTTTATGAAATGATTCTTAGATATTATTAAAGTTGATAGAGGGCCTGGATATATCCTTCTAATTCATTGGGTAATGATTTATTCTCTATAGAAATTATAATTGAAATTAACTGGTTATAAGTTATTCTAATACTTGTGAAATACGAGTGAACACATGTGATGATTATGATGTCCTAAGATACCTCATGAGTAATCTATTTTTTATATGAGATTCAATTTATTTATTAATTTTTTAACATGTGGTTATGTTTTTTTACCAGATCAAAGTTTCATTATTTTAAAGAGGAAATTATCTGTTGGTTTTTCCTATTTTTCAATGGACAAACATGTTTCCTTTCTTTTATATCCATGAATGAACATTGACATAATGATCACAAATTTTAATTTTTTTTTCAAAGGGACTAAGGATGTATTGGAACAAAATAATGTTCAGTATTTCTGTATCTTCGACACAAATAGAATGAGGTTAAAGTGTCACGAATGAAATATGAGTTTTATCATAAGAAATTATTTTTGTGGAAAATGTTTACACCCTGAGGAAGTGTGTACTTTTATAGGTAATGTATTTCATAATTATAAAAAACTCCTATTATAAAAGTTCATAAGAATGTAAATAATTGAAATCCATTGCTTTAAACCCCATAAAAATTGTATGATTATGTTATAGGTTGTTATAACGTCAACTACCATAATCAAAATATGGATTTTCTTTACCTCAAATCACCATAATTTCAGATTTTTACCACCTTAATTAAAACTATCCCATTTCTAAAAACAATTCCATAAATCATCAAGGGGGATAACAAATATATGTAATGATAAAATGGGGGCCCAAAAAATTATTTCCATCGCTCCATCTAGTTAGTTTAGGGGTATTCCAACTCAGATCAGGCATGACTTGGTATGAAAACCCATCAAAATTAACATTTCATGTGATAAAAATAATAATAACCACATCTTCTCACCTTCTATGATATATATATATATATATACCACATAACAAATCCCATCTGTACACAACATTACCTTCCACCCCATGCTTCCATCAAAATGATATCATTGACATCCCTTGGCCTTATTCCCATCAAAACCCTTTCCATGGTTGCATAGAGAAACAAATAATATAAGTATAATTCAAAATATAATAAAAAAATAAATATCATAAATAACTATGATTATATTAATAGTAAAATAATAATTAGAGAAATAGAAAACACATCACCTAAGGAAATCTCATCACCAACGAGAAAGTTCCCTTCATACCCATTTATTATAATCATGTAATTATCCATTATATAACTATGACCTATCTCGTTATTTTTTTGAATGTAACTTTAGTATATATATATTAAACCATATCATTAAAATATTACTAAATATATAACTTTATGTTACATCATTTTTGTTTTATTAAATTAGAAATATCATAATGTGAAGAAGAAAATCCATTTATTAAATTAGTGTCATATAATCGAAACTACATTACAATATATCAATATATATTCTGGTTACTAATTAATTTATAAATATATGAAGTAAAAATAAATATAGTTATTAATATACAAGTATAATTATATTAATTTAAGCATTGAACCATACATCGGGGAACATAGACAAATATCATAACTAAGGACCCCACCCTGAAGACACTCATTAAACTAAACCTGTAGCTTCAACACTTCTATAAAATCATATTAACAACACATAATTTTATATAAAGTATACATACTCTAAAAACAATTCAAAAAACTAACACATAAACATCATTTACCCATCCCTATTGTATACATACAACTCACTCAACTTACCTATCCGAATAACATCCTATAGGAAGGAAAACTACCCTACCTTTCCTAAGGGTTTACTAATTCCTCTATATAAAACCTTGGTTTGAAGGTATAATTTTGTAGAAATTGAATAATTAGAAATAAAAAACCATACCATGGAGGATAAAAAAAACACAACCTATCGTAATTATAGGCTACAACCATACCATACCGACCCAATAAAAACTAGATGAAAGAACTTACATTTTTCAAACACTAGCCCTAAAATCTCTCATGCAATGGAATCATAGAAGGAGAAAATAATCATATAACTCAATTGTGACCCAGCACTATAAATGATGAATATTGTAACTAAAAAATATTTTGAAATTAATTATAAGTTACATATTTATTCAAAATTTATTTTTCAATAACCTCATTGGTTATATTGACTTTGATTATAAATTTCCTTCAATTAAAATTCCCATAATCAAATACTCCCAATTTTATTTGTTTATTTATAGATTTACATTCTCACCACTGTTAAATGTCTTGAATATGTTTTAAACCAATAATAAATATTATTAAAACAACATTAAAATATAATTGAGCAAATATAACTTCAATAGATATGTAGATGGCCTCTAAACCTCATCACCTTTCCATTATAAGTTTATAAAACATTTCAGGAAACATAAAAATTAACCTTCATTTAAATGTATATAATAACAAAATGTAGTTATTCTATTTAAAAAAACGAATATGAAAATGTGTGAAATCCTAAAATGAAATGATATAGAATAATTATATGAAATATTTTAGGAATGTATAAAACATCCCCTTCCCCTGAACAAAACCCCACAACACTGGGCCTGAGGGATGAGAAAAATAATAAAATAATGAAAAATATACCAAGAACCCTTACTGAGAACTAATTAATTCACCACCCCAAGACAAAGAGAGGAGTTACAGAATGGAATGAAAATCTAAATGATAACAATTCCCTCTGACCATATCACTACCACAACATTGGTCCCAAGGGAAGTGTTATATCTTATTATCCTTGAATGAACCTAAATTTTTAGTGGGTTTCCAAAAGTTGAAGTTGTTCATGGGATACATTTATGGTATTTAATGGGTGGATTTCAAATAATAGAATGTTGGCAACCCCAATCATTCAAGAGAAGGTGGCTAATAATCAAAGGGGAATAATGAAATTTATATTCATTCAATTCAATATGATATCAAGCATAAGATTTTATCATTAAATTAGTTAACTTTTATAATTCCACAATATATCAAGAATAATGTAATTTCAGAAGATGAATGTAAACCCAAAATTCAATACCTCAACATATCCACAAAATACCAAGCCAGGATAGATAATTTAGGTAACCCATATTCTATAACATGCTCCACCAGGTTGTAAGGTCACATTAGATATCAAAATATCAACTATAATCCACATTAACTAAGAATGAAAAGTTATTCCACCATAATTTATGAATGAATAAATATAAATAAAGAAATTAAAGTAATAATGTCACCTTATATTAAAGGATAATAAATACAAAAAATTTGAAGGATTGTGACCCTTAAAAGTAGCACCTAACAATCATAAAAGAGACCCTATAATTGGACAAGATTTAGAGATGAAAATTAATTTGAGTCTTTATAAATGAGTGTCCCCTATTTATAAGAAATCCCAACCAAAATCCACCTTGTTATAGAGACTCCAAATATAGTTGTGGTAGCCTCAGTAAAATATATATCTAATATTCTACCATTCAAAATGGAATGATCCTCTCCCTTTCTTGATTTATCTTCCACCAATTTAAGACAGTATTGATTGAAACCACATGCACCACCCTGATATGGAAAATGTTTCCTTACCCTTTGGTCTCCCCATACCCAAGACCATAGTTTTTTGTCACCTGATCCACTATTTCCCCTCTAGTTTTATTAAACTCCTCCCTCTCAACCCCCTCTCTATGTAACACCACAACATCAACCAAAACACATGTGTTGGCTATCTTTTTCCAAAAAATAATCCTCCTAAGAACCACACCTAATATTTTCACTTATATATAATGTTATTCCTTACTTATTTAACATAGGTTGAATAAAAACACAACAACACAAACTAAAACACCAACCGTCATGGCATATTAGATTCACCCTGTAAATATAAACATAGTATGATGGCTAAATGATATAGTGTGATTCTCCACTCTAAAAAAGTTGATTTTACATGAATGATGCCTTTGAGTATAGTCATTTTAGACCCTGTGGTTCACCAATTACCATAAAAATTGACTCACTATGATCAAAACTATACAATAGATGAACCACCAAGCTCATAGATCCAGAATGTCCACACCATGGCTAGTGTAATTCGAAGATCCATGCAAAAAATTCTTCATAAAATAGTTTTAAAATTTATACTTATAAAATTATTTTTATTTATTATATAATTATATAATTTTTTTAGGATTGAATTCATGACTATAATGGATTAGAATTTTTGTTCCAAATTACATTGGATGGATTTTAAATTCATGGTCGAAACGAAATATTTATTTGAGATACATTTGAAAATATTCCTAGATAATATTGTGCTTCTATTTATCAAAGACATTTTTAAATTCCATCCTAGAAAAACTATCTAATATTTTTGACATATATTGAATACACACCAAATAATTTGTATTGTATGATTTTTAGAGGTGTATTTCAAGTCTTTCTCAACAAAATTTAACGCATATATATATAGTGTATATTATATATAGATAGATATATATAAATAATTTTTGTAATATTATAAAAATTATTTTTATAAATATATATATAATATATAGTAGTATATATATATTTTTTTTAATATCTAATATATATATATAAATGAAAATAAAATTTTTTTAAACATAAACCCCAACCTCTATACAAATCATTCTCTTCCCACCATAACCTCCTACCATCAAATAGGGAACTAAACCCCATGAATAGATTTCCATCTATGAATAATTGGGGAAATATTCACATCTCAATGAAATCAAGCACTATCAAAGCCTTAAATTGTATGATGGGGAAAATATTATTCAAATCCACAACCAATGATAATTAATCCCTCATCACCGAGGAACAATTTTATTGACCTTAACCACTAGAACACTTTTATGGGGTATAAAATATTACTATTCACATAATATTATTTATAATAATATAAACAATATATAATGATATATATATACAATTTTTTATAAATAAATTTAAAAATATTATATTATATAATATTTTTAAATAACAATACTAATATAATATAAAATTATTCATAAAAATGTTGTTTGGTTAATGTTATTTTATAATATTAAATAATGAAGGAGAGTTTCATGGGTGACCCTTCTAAGACCCCATCCCACATTGGGAATTTAATTATACTTATTTTGGGTTTATAACTCTATGCGTTCCTAACTCCACAAAAAATAACATGATCTTCTATTTTTACACCCTAATGGTGTAGTTTCATTTCATTTTCTCTAAATTCACTCCCCACAACATGTACAATCAATATCTAATAATGTGTCAATTCTAATGTATGTTCATGATGACCTCAATTTCCATGTTCCTTAATAGACTCATAGGATTCATGTTAGTAGGGAAGATTGTATTTTTAATATTATGAATAAATTATTTGAAATTATACTATTTAATTCACTCTAAATAATCAAATTATTTGTGATTATTCATTGTAACAAAAAAATTTGTTAGGAAGAATATAAAATTATTTGGGATGGAATAATACAACCTGGATAATAAGTTTTTTAGTCTCCAAACAATTATTTGGGATGAGTTATGTTCGTCCAAAACTACTCATTTATTTAGATTATAGTAATTTTTTTCACAACTAATAAAATACATGAAATAATTTTATGGGTTTGATTTATTTTCTATAAGTATATTTTGGATTAATTTTATGTAATAAAAGATAAAGTAATTCAGTTAATGATACCTATTTTTCTTATATTGTCTTATAATACATAGAAGTAAAAAATCCTATGTTAATCATTAAATAAATTCCACACCATTAATGATGTACTAGATTCAAGCTACCTTATTAATAATATAACCTATTTTGGATTTAATCATGTATCAAATCATACAATTAATTCCATACATTAATAATGATCAAAAGTAAACAGTCTAATACACATTATCATAGATAGAAACATAAAATAACACCTAGAACATGAAATTTCCATATTGGTGGGTAAACCATCATATATTTTATTCAAAATTATATTATAAAATATGTTATAGATAAAAAAATTATATATCATTTTTCCACTAACAAAAAGGTGTATCTGGGATGGAATAATATTTATCAAAAAGATTATTCTTATATGGGGATAATTAATTCATCAAAAAAAATATTCTTTTGGATTTGTATACCCTAATAATAATTATCAAGGAATAATTAATATTTTAGAGATAGAAAAATACCAGGGATAGATTAATCCTTCCCAAATACAAAATTATTTTAGATTGAAATGTAGAAAAAATGTATTATTTAGAATGGATTAATCCATCTTATATAGAACAGTTTTTTTGAAATCTATAAACATATTTAATGTAGGTTATGTCTACCATAAATTAATATTTTTCTTGGATTAAAATAATCTTTTCTCAAATAATAATATCCAAAAAACCATTTTTGGGATATAATTCTACCCTGGATGTATTTTTGGGATAAATAGTAAGTTATTTAGGACATAATTATTACGTCCTAGAGATATGTACTTCATTTAGTGTCTTTTACTACCTTATAGATCACATGTCAGATTGACCACAAAATAGGGGAGGGGTGAATCAGTGGTTTTTTACAAATTCCTTTTCTTTAAAATTCAACCTCGAAAACTTGTTATGTTTCATGATCTAATTAATATAATCTCTTAATATCACCTCATTTGAAGCAGTAACAGTGGAGATAACAGCCCAAATTATTTACATGGTTTTGAAAAAATCCCACTCCTTACTATAACCAGTTACCCCATAGTTACATATTATTCATTATGTAACAATTGATTACATATATTCACTATCAAAAAAGTGATTATAATGATCCAAGCTCAAAGTGAGAGTATTTATAGGCTATGGAAACAACTAAGATAATCCATCTAATTCTATCTCTAACTAAAATATTTTCACTACTTCTAGATATAATTGAAATACTTCTTCTAGTATAGCTCAAACTAAGAGATTCCTTTAGCTTCTAGCTCTAACTAGAAGAATTAAATTTCTCTTAACACCAAATAGACAACTTAACCTTTTATGAAGGCTTGATAGCCTGTATGATGATCTTTTATCTTCTTATACAAGCTTATAGGATTTTAATTTCTCATTTACACTTCACGTATCTTCAACAATCTTTTAAAAGTTTATTGGTCATGCTCAATAAATTATAATCACTTGAACATGACTAGTTTAATTAGTGAAACTATGCTCACAATATTATTGCTTATGATGATGAAGTCCTGACCACAATAAATATTTTCAATTCACGCACATATATCTCCAAAAATATTAAACATAATATAATATCTTGTACAATGTCTTTCCAGTCTATATTCTTGATTTTTCAAGGCCTATGCATGTGTGGTACAGTACATGGACTTCTTATTTTGAAAAACCTTGTGCAAAATAATCATGAATTTAATATATTATGTAAAAACCCAACTTATATTTATTCTTTTTAAGTTAAGAACAAATTATCAAAATTACATGTTCTTCAATATGTATATCATGTGTTCTAAAATTGTTTACATACACATATTTGTAGAAGCATTCAAGAGTTTCATGTACAATTTGTACACTCCACAGGAGTTGTCATGATTTCAAGAAATGAACACGAACTTTCAAAGGTTATGTGATCATGTGATCAATAATAATTAATGCAAAGTACATGACCTGTCCAATGACATGTGATCACACATGTCTTTTCCAAATTAATGTGTAGGGATCTGAATATATGTTACTTCCACATTCTTCTTACTAGGTTGTATTAATGTGGGTTTTTTCACATGTGTATTCATGTAATCTAGTGCTTTCCTGTGGGTTAGTTCACATCACAAAAGCCTCTTTTCAAGAGTCTCCTTCATGTGACAATGGTTATTCCATATGATATTATTAATGTGATCAGATCACATAGACATAACATCTTCTATATGAATGAATAACATGATCAGTATAATTTAATGATATATGTCGTGACATATCTAAGGTTATATGAAACCTAACACCTTCATTCCTCTTTTTAAATAGGCACTGCCTGACCACATAACCCTTGTTTTTTATATCATGTCGGGGACTCCTTCAAATTCATGAATATCTCAAGATCACTTTAATCCTAAAATTTTCAGCTTATTTAAACCTCATGAAATGATAAATAGATCTAATAATTCCTGTGATTACTTCACATAATAACTTCATTGATCAGACAACACCCATATTGATATTCACTTTAAAACAATATGATTATTCTAATAATTCACATTAAAAAATCTGTAAAGTTGGAGAGTTCATGAGATTGAATATTCATTATTATTCTTTGTGATGGACTCATGGTTTTATCCCTAATTTTAGGTGATCCATAGAATGTCACATGATTTCATTGATAATTTTCAAATGTTCATCTAACATATTCATTTGAATTTAGTGGTTCTTACAAAGGCTTCACGAGAAAAGTCGATCATCCTTTGGAAACTCAAGTAATTTCAATCATGGACTGAATATAAGACATTGATTTTATGAATGTTCTTGTTACGACTGATCGTATCTCATTATATCAGTTTAATAATACATGATGAACAGTTTTCTTAATTTGAGTTCCCAGAAACCTCATTTTTCGATGTTTGAAGTTCTTGGGTGAATTAGAATGCGTTCATAATGAGAGATCCAATGATGAAGATAAATCCCATATAGAGGCTCATATTCTATCCATATTTTTAATGATAAAGGAACAGTATAGTGAGTATTTCTATCCCACATAATAAATTCAAAACATTAGGTCTACGATTAATTTGTAAATCCATGTTTACTCACATTTTCAATAGTCTATGGGGGATCAACACCCATCACACCATTCACAAGCCACCAAGGGCTTTAGACCACCAGCATAGCCAGCCTGCCAGTATAGGTCTTATATACTGGCCTATATACTTCTTTGGTCATTGGAACACCCGAGAATATTATGAGAAATATTTTTTTATGTTATATAAATCATCAAATGAATATTTCACTACACACAAAAAATCATGGCTTTCTTTACACGCAATCGCGACCTTCCTCGATAGCTTGCGTCGTACGCAATACCGAGTTTCACTAAACAATGATATGATATTAAAATATTATTAAAACTAGGCATTATGAATTATAATACTCACTTTTTGAAATTTTGTAGATTTTATTTTTCAAAATGGACTTTCCTTTTGGATTAGGAATATCGAAATTAGCCTAGGGTGAAATTTTGGTATTTTTCTGAAGACATTCAATTTTTTGATGAATTGTGAAAACACTATGTTACAATTTAAAAATAGACTTTTTATTTAAATAATTATGTATTTTAATTAAAATTATTTTAGGTAAAAATTGATACATAATACCTATATATGTTCAATGCAATTCATTGGAGTCATTTTATAATAATTTTAGATATATAAAAATTTTATCGAACTTTTCACCGTCTTTTACCCATCTCCTAATAGAATATGCAAATTTACATAAAACATAATTTTACCACTTCTGTGAGTGGAATGACAAAAATCTGAGAGACACGATTAATATCAAGGACTACAATTTGGTTCAATGAGATGAAAATAATTTTTGGTGAATAGTAACTTTTTACTTCTTTTTACCAGGGTTAAAAGTAAATAGGGAAATTAAGGGTAAAAATTTTATTATTATTACCCTAACACATGTCCTAATTCTATTGGATAAGTGTTTTTCGACCAAAAACAACCTTAGGAATAAAATATGACCATTTAGGCCCACTTGGATTAGATTAGGACATTTATTATTAATTTATTTAAAGAAGGGTTAAAATAGTTAAAATCAAAGTTTAATAAGTAAATAATTTTTAATATAAGGTTATACATAAGCTAAATTCGACTATAATCATTAATTAGAAATAAAAAACGATTTCCTAAATAATGGTAGTTTATTTGTAATTTTTAGACAATAAATAATGTAATTCATTTATGACACAATGATGATGAAATAATTATCTTATGAATGAAATATTGACATAATTGATGTTATAAATACCCAAATAAATGTAATTTGAGACTTTTTATGCATTCCAATAATTTTATATGTTAATATGACATGTTAATATTTATTTAAATAATGTATTTATAAATAATCATTCTGTTATGATTTTCACAAAAATCAATTACCAAATAGTGTCAAAATTGACATAAAATAGTTCATAAAACAAATATTATATTATTAATTGTTATTTTATTCTTAAAAATCTAAGGATCTGCCAAATGACTAAAATAAGGTTATATATATTAATAATAAACAACTTGGGGTTCGTTTGGCTTGTTATTGTATGTTTCTTAACCTTATAGTGTAAGCAAATAGGAAGACACGGTAAAAGTAAAATTATCTAACTTAAAGTTAAATCTAAATGATAAGGTTAAAATACATACCTAAAATTTTTCAAAATCTATTGGATGAGAGGATTGAAACCCATACCCACCTTAGATTCGAAATAATTAATTTTGGGGCTATTAAAAACGAATATGACTTTATAATAAAATAATATGTTTAGTTTTTCCTAAGGTTCCCCTCTCCTCCCATATAAAAGGGCACCTCCTTCCTCTCTTCCTCACACCACTTTGAGCCTTCAATCTCGGCCAACCCCTGAAACATTCCCTTCTCCACTTCCCTAGATATATCCTAGAGGTCCTGGTCTTCTTCAATGACTAATTTTAGTACCCTAAGAGGAGGTCTCAAAGAGCCGCTTCAAAGAAGAGGTAATGTCCATCACCGATTCATTCAACTTTATTTCTTCTTCCACTTCTTCTTATTTAGTTGTTTCATTATGAAGTAATAACATCAGTATCACTAATATACTTATATGTTATTATAAGTATGAAACAACCCTATTTCACCATCTATCCATCCTACCGAAAACGAAATCACCATGCATGCGTACGAACGGAATATCGTCTCCACGCCGTGGTGTAATCCATTTTCCACCACCACCGTACTTGGATGGGTATAATGGTGTAAATAATAACTATATATGATTATTGTAAATTGATTTTTATTATGAAATAGTATACATACACTAAAATACAATTCCACGATCATGGGAATGATATCATCACTCGTGCGTAGGTACAGAATACCGTCTCCACGATGTAATGCGACTCGTTCTACATGATTTTCATTTTATAATGATTACATAAGTGAATTTAGTGAATAAATATCATATTTATTACACTAATACCATTATGTAAATGAGGTATCTATAACCTAAAAATAAGAATAATAATATATTCGACAAAACACGCATAAGAACAAAAAGTAATAAACACTCGAATAACAAGTAGAAATGAAATATTACTAATAAGAAGCTAAGAATATGACCATATACGATATCATAACAATGAGTATGATTCTAGAATAAGTCAATGACATTATTTAAATCATTATACAGGAGGTTCGGACACTTACAAAGCAAATCGGACCTAAGGTAAGGGACAATCTCACAATCTCGTTTTTTATCCGAGAATGTTTATACTTCAGAATTTACTGGGAAATATTTATCATCCACATCCATGTTTCCTCAATATGTAATATTATATATATCCTCCTACAATTTTTTAAATCCAATTTTACTGATTGGTGAGGTTTTAGTAAAATATATGAACGGAATCTTTTGTCATTTTTTGTACGAGGTACTTTTTGACTTTTCCGACAAAAGTACGAGAAGAATGTTTTTTTTACTTATACGACATGAATGGATTTTTAAAACATTATTCCCAAGAAGAATCCTTTACAAGTTTTCAAGTTTATTTTTAATAAAAATATTTTATTTTAAAATTGTATGACATGTTAAGAATGGAAAAAATGTTTTTGAAGTAGAAAGGATATTTTCCTCAAGAATGGAGTTCAAGTGTTTTATCAAAATTATTTTCCATCGAAGATAATATAGGGTTATATTTATATCCCTATTATTACATTTATTTTATTATGTTGTGATGGAATTATTTTTATGAATGCCTTTGTCTTATATGAATTGTTTTATGATGTCACGATGTTTAAGAATCCCATTTTTATTACATGGATTATGCAATGATGTATGATTTATGATTTTGTGGTACACATAAGAATGGTATCATTATAAGATTGGTGGGACCTATATCTCCCTCCAATTCATTGGGTAAAGATTTATATCTCATGATATAGACATGTCTGGAATGGAAGGTTAATCCGGTTCAGTGAAACAGGGCAGAAACGAGGAGTGAACTCGGTTCAGAAATGGACTTTGTCCAATAAGATAGTCTTGGGAATGAGTCTTGACTAATAAGAAATGATTCTATATGATTATGTGTGTATGCCACAAAGTTTCATGTTTTAGGTTATTATTATTGGGATTACAATTCACTACTATGATTTATCCCATGTTATAAAATTATGATTTCTTTTGCAGGTTAAGATTTCCAAAATGTTATGTTCTTATGAATATGATGTGATTGATATTTAATTTTTTTACCCTTAATGAGTATTTGAGCTCACCCTTTTGTATGTTTTCTTTCCCCAGGTCAGGAAGAAGGTTATTTAGTAGGATATTCCAAAAGGGACTCTAGATATGCTTTATGAACCAGTTGTTTATGTTTCCCAATTTCTAAAGACATTATACCTAAACGGTCCTTTCATGGTTTTGTAATATGTTTTAATAAGATTACTTCAATTTTGAAGTAATAACCATGTATATAATGTATGGTTCGTTATAGTCATGCAGTCCTAAAATCCTTATTCATGAGCCGACCCTCACAAATCCATCCATTGGTAACTTATCCCACAGAGGTTGACCCTCAGGACCTATGTATGGTTGAGGGATATCCCTTGGGGATTTTATTTTTGTTGGCATTATTTTTTTAAAATACCATTTCATATATAATACTTATAATTTATCTAAGTAAAAAATATAATTCCAAACATTATCAAATAATATTTTAAGAATAAATCTTCAACTACTTTATACAAAATTTAAATACAATTTACATGGAATCCTATAAATCCCTTTTAAGAAATTATATTTATTTTTTCATGGAAATGTTCATCTTCATATTATAGTTAAAAAGATTCATAAATGAAAAAATTATCATTACCTAAGATCACTTCAACCAATCAATTAATAATAAAAATGAATATTTTTATAGTCTCCTTATATTCATATTTATCTAATTGTTGAATGGACACTTTATGAAACATTGGGAACTCCTCAAAAAATTTGTTCAATCATTTAAGATATATTAAATAATTATTGTTGTTATCAAGGAGAATTTTTCTATCAAGAAATCCAGTCCCATTAAATTAATCCATAACTATTCTTAAAGTATCCTCACATTATCCATCAACACATATTGACCCATTGACAAACAATGCATCCTTGGATCAACAATATTCCCTTTATATTTTGTTTTCAATGTCAAGAAATATTATTCTCGTAAATATGTCATGAAATCCTTATCCCCTTATTGGAAATAAAATTGTAACGGTATATTGGGTCCTCTCAACATGTATTTATTTTCAAATTATTCTCTATTTTAGGATTATTGCATGTGAAATTCTCAGAGAGGGATCATATTACATGGTTATCATAGAAAATGTCTTTTTAATTAATCAAATACAAGTATTAGTGGGAAAAACCTTTGTATAAAAAAGATATACAACCCTGGGTTTTGATGTTGTCCATTAAATACTATGCATATAAAATCATGCTAAACATTTTCTATTATCTTTAAAGATATTGAAAATGATCAGATTTATCATTGTATTGGAAAATGATGCACGCAAAAAAATCATAAATATAAAGTAACACCTTCCAACTTTGTCTCATATTTTCATCAACAAGCACTCCCCCCTTAATTGATATGATCAATACAAATAAACATGAGGGAAGAAAGTGTTATTGGAATACGTTATCTTACAAATTAATAAAACTATCTAGAAGTTCAACATTCACTTTATAGTGAATATTTAACAGCTTTATCTCATCAATACTCTAATTAAAAGGATGAATAATCCTATATCAATTCTAGGAATGTTGGTATAAAATCATTTATATATAAGGGAATAAGGATGACCTTTTTATTTCTCTAAAATAACATTTATACTAAGATATTCCTCTCAATATGTGCCATTATTTTTGACCAATATTATAATAGGAATATTTCTTTTAATTTTCTATTTTTGTGAGTCTTATTGATTTTAATATCTCATATTCTCCCTTATTATTCTTTTCATTGAATACATTTTTACCACAGTTTTCTGGATTTTCAATTTTCCACCTATGGATAACTTCTCATCATCTTTATCCTCATTTTATGATAACCAATTATTTCCTTTAAATTTAACAAGTTTCTCAACATCCTAATTTTTTTTATCCATTTCCCATGGATTTGTTTCAAATAACAAGACATTATTTCTATAAATTATCAATATTATAAAAATAATCAAATGAATTTTCCTTATTTTTTTTGAACCTATCCCCTTTCACATCATAGATAAATTATCCTTCTAACCATTTCATGCTTACCTTATCTTTGTGACTTTCAAAATAGAATCAACAAAAAATGCATCGATAATGTGATTTTCTGTAGATTGTTTTGGTGTAGATATATTCAATGGTCTTTTATCAATGATGTTTTCCTCAGATGACCCTTTTAACTCCCCCTTTATTATTAACCCATTTCTAGAAAAGAAATTTTATTCTATATAGGTTATGATTTTTGATCAAGATTAATATAGATCAAATAGAATCCTTGAAAATTTATTTTCATTAATTCATTCTAACTGAATTTATACTTGTTTTATTTTTATCCTCTTACAAACCCAACCTCACATTCCCTGGGGTTGTAGCCTTCATGGAATATTATTCTCTTTCTATAAGGTGGAATATTTCATCTCATTCTCCATGAACCATATATCCTTAGTTTTAGTTTTCAAATCTATATTATATTAAATTACATTTCTAATTGAATGATTCGATGCACATTTTCCGTCATTCTATCCATCTTGGTATGATTCTCCCACGATCTTAATAGATTTATTGAAATATTCTCTTGATTTATTTGACTCATCTTGAACTGTGAAACATATAGATTCTATCTCTAACAACCCCTCTCTAATAGAAGTCAGATACTCTTCAAGATCACATATAGTCTTATCTAGTACACCGAATTTTAATTTTTTCATGTTGATGTTACTGATAAAAAATACTTATTTCTTGATTAGTTACTCTTTTTCTTTATCAATATGAACTATTTTTTCCTTATTATTTTTAGGAGTTAATTTCATTTTTTCTTTCTAATGATTATTTATTTATTTCTTGATAAATTTTATCTATTCCAGGAAGAATTTTAAATTTTATTTCACCTTACACTAATGTTATGTTCTTTCCTCTGTATCATGACAACTAATTGATGAATCAGATCTCAAAATTTTCTGGGAAAATAATCCAAATCTATCATTTGAAGAAAACAATGATGATTAATCCTTATTATTCTTTCTCATAAGATTTAACTTCATGGAGCTATGATGTTTTTTCTTCTTCTAACACTATTTGTGTTTTTGAGATATTTCATCATCTGATTCTGATTCATCATCCTTTTTCTTTTCACACTTATTGAAAAAATTAACAAAGCTACCACAATTGAATCATTTTAGAGGCTTCTTATTCTTTCCCTTGCATTTCCCTTTCTTGAATCATTTTGATATAATGGAAAAAATTTGATTGAAGTCATCATTATCCTCATCACAATTTGAATCCTCTGATTATTCCGTCTCTTCTGCTCTAACTTTTCCATTTCTCTGGGATTAAAGGTACATTTTAATTTTTTAGTTGTTCTTGAAAGATGGAATTTTTACCATGTCATAAAATTTGGGAATGTTTTTTTTAATGAGGAGAAAAAAAATTTCATCTAGGGATTAATGCTTTGAATCAAAATAATCTAGAAAATACTTCAGTGGTTTTTCAACAGAGATAGAGTCATCCAACTTCTTATAAAATCCTAGAGTGTATCTAACTATATTCTTCCGTAAAGTGAAATATTAATCAATACTCTATTTATCATTCATTTTAATTTCCTCTATCTAAATACTATAAAATTTTATTTTGTCATTATTTACATTAACATTTCCTTCATAGTCTCTTTAGTGCTTATCCAATATCTCCTTGTAAGTCAAGAGGCTAATGACCTTTGGGTAGAACTTTAATTTTAGAGCTATCGAGATAGAAATTTTAGCCTCTCCATATATCTACATATATATTACCATTTTGAATCACGGAATCATCATTAGAAAAGAATTGAAAACCATCTGTTGTAGCATCTCTCACTTAATAGAGGACTGATAAGAGATATGGTTGCATCATATTCCCCCAATTATGATACTTATTCACATAAAATGTTGAAACAACTAAAATGTAGACATAATTAAGATTCCGCATATTTTAGGATTCATTTTGGATGTTTAGAGGGAACTTTTCCTCTAATAACACTTATAGAGCCTAAGGTAGGATTGACAACTGGGAGGGGAGGGGAGAATCAACATTTTATTTTTAGAAAGTCAGTTTCATTAAAATTCATCCTATTAGGCATGTTATGGTTCTGAATCCCCTAAATGTAATAATTCAATATCACATTGTGTACAATATTAATAATTGAAAGAATAAACCACATGATTTATTGAATTCAGCAGAGATATCATTCCTTACTACAACTGGTCATTCCCATGGATTATAGAATATTCACTATCAAACAAGTGATTAAAATGATTCATTATCAAAAAAGTGATTACAATTATCCCAAGTCCAAATGTGAGACTTCTTGTGATCTATATCCAACTAAGAGACTCATCCTAATTCCATATACAGCTTAAATACATTCACTACTTCTAGATTATTTTTGAATGAAATATTTTAATCAGATCCATTCAAGAGAAATCTTCTACTCCTACCTCAACTTAAAATACTTAAAATGATCCCGAAACCACCCATAAGTCTTAAATATTTTTGAATTTTTAGTCCATTATAGGATGATTTTTTAGTTTCTTAAAAGATCATTTCGGATCTAACTTACTCATGTATTCTTTATGTATCTTCAACAACCCATGACAAGTTTTTCAGTCTTTGTCAATAAATTCTAATCACCTGTAAATGACCAGTTACCTCAGTTAAATTATGTATGAGCTATTCTTCCTTTTAGTGATAAAGTTCCAGAATTACTAAATGTCTATAAGTGATGTATGTAGTTTCTTAGAGAATATTATATGTAAGAAAATATCTTGTACAATATCATCTCTATTTATCTTCTTAAAATATCAAACCTCATGCATGTGTGATAGACTGATTGGCATTCTTAATTTTTTAAACCAGTAAAAAAGAGAATTATGATTTTATTATTTTATGTAAAACTGAATTTTATTTCTTATATTCGGGTTAAGAAAAAAATATTAAGATACCTTGTTACTTAATATGTATATATTGAGTTGTCAAATATTATAAATTCACATAATCATGGAAGCATTCATGGGGTTTATCCATAGTTTTTACACTCCAAAAGTGACATCACAATTTCATGTGAATTGCATTACATATTCACGGTTACATGATAATGTGATCAAAAATAGGTTATGCTAAATGGATGACCGATATAATGAATGAAATCACGTGCGTCTCTTACACCTTTGTGGGAATAGATATTGGAAAATATTTCTAACTTATTCACATGACCAGGAAGTATTCATGAGGGAGTTTTTCATGTATCTTAATGTTATCTAGTTCTTGAATATAGGTTCCTTCTCATGAAAAAAATCTATCTATGGGTGTATCCTTCCAGTGGAAGTGGGTTTTATATAGTATCTTCTTCACATGATAAGATTACATGGACTTAACATCCTTCAAATGAATGAATAACATTATTTCTCTATTTTCAAATGAGTTTTCCTGATATATCAAAGGGAAGTAAAAGCTTAACTCCTCCATGACTATATATATATAAGAAGTGTTTTACCACCTATCCTATAATTTTTATGAAGTGCTAAGGAATCCATCAAATTCCCAAAGATATAAGGATAACCATAATTCTGAAACTCTTTACTTCATCGATCCCCACGATATGATGAGTAGATCATGAGATTAATGTGATTACATTGCATGATCACTTCATTGATCACAATACAGCCCTATAGGAATCCAATTCAACAAACTTATAAAAATCCAAAATAATTTACATTAAAATATATATAATGTTTGAGGGTTCATGCAATCAAAGATTTAATCTTCATCATGATATGAATTCATGTTTTTTCCATACTATTTCCATATCCATAGAACATTACAAAATGTTAGTGAGGATTATTAATTAATTCATGAGATGTAATCCTATGAATTTAGTAGTTCTCAAGATAGATTCATGTGACATGTTGATTATCCTTATCCAACTCATGTTCTTCAAATCCTAACATGAAAAAAATATTTCAATTACATGCATGTTCTCCTTATAATAGATAATGTCTCATTATCTTGGATTAATAACACATGGTGGACGATTATATTCATTTATGTAGGAAGAATCCTCATCATTCAATGTTTTGTGCATAGGGGAATATTTTAATACACACATAATGGGATATTGGATGGCAGAGATCTATCCCATATTCTGTCTCATGTTATATCTATCATTTTAGTGATAGAGATCACCTCGAAAATATACTATATCTGGCATCCTATTTATTATAAAATCAATTTCTTATCACTGTTTGAGCTAGCTATGGAAGATCAGAATCCATCACACCATTCAAAACCACCATGGGATCTAGCCTTCTCGCATAGTTGGCCTACCTCTATGGGCCTTATATATGGTCCCATACACACCTCCGAGCATGATCTCCTATGGGGTTTATACACGATCCAACTCACACCATTTCCACCATGTGTGTACTCTTTTGGTAGGATATCCCATAAGGGTTGACCATTAGATCCCATCATGTGTGGTTAAGGTCTTGAATGTGGGGGATTATATGGTTTTTGGCTTCCTCTTTTATTAAATACCCATTCATATATAATACATAGAATTTAACTAAGTAAAAAATATACTATAAACTATTCCTTAATAATTTAATAAGATCAACTCTTTATCTTCTTTATAGTAAATATAAATAAAATTTTCATGGTCTCCTTCAAATCACCTTCACGCAATTCTGTTTATTTTACATTGAAATGTTCTTCATTATCGTGTTGTAAAAATGTGTCATCATTGACACAAGTATTGGAATACACTACGTTTGGTAGTCATACATCATATGTGTCTCATCAAATTGATATATTTAAACCAAAATATATACTTTATGATTATTATCATAGTATCTTCATGTTCTCATTATAATAGAGAGATGTTATAATATTTTTATAAGATATATAATATATGAACATTACCATATATACTATATAAGAAAGTAATAAAACCATAATAGAATGATAAATAAATTTATATATGAAATAGTATACAAGAAATGGAAATTTAATGGTATATGCTTATGTTGGGTCTACAATACACAGCCTCATAAATCTCCCACTTGCACCAGATTCAAATACTAACTATTTTTAATTTTCTATCTCTAATATGTGAATCGTGATTCTACTGAGATATACACATAGTCAATTGGTTGACCACACTTTTTTGTGTATATGATACTAATTGAAACTTCAATCCTTAATGTAAACCAACTCAATATATGAAAATTGAACATGATTTAAATTTTTTAATTATTTTTTTGGAACTAGTATTAATTTATCACCTCATTATTAGCTCGTCATATCTTATATAAACTAGAGGCATAGACTTTATATGTGTCATTTACTTCATGATCTTCTTACCTACATCCCAATTCATCCTTGAGGGATTTTCATGATATATACAGTCCATGATTAATGTGTAAACAATATTAATCCTATTAAATATAAAAAATTGTATGATATATTACACTACAAAAGAATATGTAATTCCACTCATTCATCCTACCTCTTATTGTGAACATGGTCACATTTTTCTCTGTTGATTAATTTAATGTAAAATTATTAATAATATTATCCTGAAATATTTTATATTAGACATTTTTTTGTATCTTTTCATTAAATTTACTTCAAGTTAGTATAAAAATTCACTTATGTTGATCGCAATAAATATTGATCGTGAGAATACAGGCTACGTCACCTATGTCTTTCCTAGAGAAGCATTTAACCATTTCATGATTGAAAGTAAGACTTATACTTCATTTTCCATTGATAGTGTTCCATAAACATATTATTATTGGAATAAGATGGAACCACCACTAATGATCTTATAGACACATGGATCACATTCATTAATAATGAAACTAAATTTTATTTTTTCCTTAAAAAACAAACATACCATGATTCCAATTTTAATAATGAAATGTATCTTTATATTTTTCATATCTTGTTATCTATATTGATAAAAAAACCCATTTGGATATTTCATATAGATATCTTCAAATAATTTCCCTTTCATGAAGATAATATTGAAATCCATATTATAAGTCTCATAATCAAGGGAAAATTCTCTAGAATGAGTAATTCTAATAGATATCATCATTGTAGCTGGTAAAAAGAAATAATCATGATAAATGTACTGTTTTTTCCTAAATTGCTTGAAAAATAAATATTTTATTGTTATTTACATTAATAACCATTTATATTTTATTCATGAATTCAAGAAATGATTTTACATTAGATGTTGGGTCTACTAAAGTCTAAAATTGGTTTTTTATATGGAATCCATTTCTGAAATCACAGAATCCTTCAACATGGAATCTTCTTTTCTATATACTAATTCGTTTTTGTTATGTGATTCATTATCCTCAATGAAAAATGTGTCACCTGAATCAATGACAATATGAACATATATAATTGGTTCTCTAACATCCCTTGATGTCCTACATAGTACTTATGTCATTTAGACTTTTTCTTTTACTCATTATTATAATTTTTGTTACTATGATAAATCATATGAATATAAATCTTTAATATAATTAATGTAATCCATTATTCTTATATTTCCATTTAAAATATGCCATGTTAGAAAAATATGGAATGTATTTACATAATTACCATTTTATATAAAGGGTTATATAGGAAATATCTTTTAGTTTCCATAGTATATTCTATAAAGATACGATTTTCACACATAATATTTTTCAACATTGTGTATTTTTTCATACCCAAACAAATATACATGATAGTACATGATTATTTTTATACTATATATCATATGGATTCTCATCTTCTACATTAGATACAATATATTGAACTTACCCTTCTATAAATACATGATTTAAAAGAATATCGCATCACCTACTTACCAAAAACGTTTTAGATTTATAGATTTATAGTATTAAGAGATGCCTTAAATAATAAAACCCTATACTACATGTAAATTTTTCTCACTAAAGAAAAAACATTAAGGTATTTACTTCTATTTATCAAGGATAAAACATCATATCAAAAACATTGAATTTGTTTTCAATATCTACCAAAACATTATTCTCACATGATACTCTTCTTAAACAGATAATACATAATACTCTTCTTTATTTACATATGGAAAGGAAATATTAGAAATAGTAAGCTCTAACACATAATAAGGGGCACCATAAGAGATATTTATCGAATATTATTATTGGGAATAAGAAGAATATGAGGGTATAAAATCATAATCAAGTTACATGAATCTAACACAGGGAAAACATACCCAATAAAACAGGGATCATAAATCTTGCATTAAAATATAAATATATGAGAAAAATATAAGTCATGAGTCACTGGAGAATAAAAATAAAATTCAATGATTATATTCCATGAGAACATATCATAGGTGAATTAAATAACATAAGAAAGTTGAAGTATGTGATAATAATCATGGTCCATTGGTTATAACACATGCATAAGGCACAAACACAAGCTTAGGTGAACCATGGATATATTTTCCCATTTCCACTCTCGCACCGGTAGAGGATGAAGCATCCCTTTCTGTAACTACCGCTCTAATTTAACCTGCTATCAAGTCAAACACTTCTAATTAAAATCAGCAATATCTGTTTTCATTCCATACCACCAGTAATACATCCGAAGATCTATGTACATCTTAGTAATACCAGGATGAACTACAAATAGAGAACTATGAGCTTCACATAACAACTCATTATTGAACTGTGAATCACAAGGTATACATAATATCTTCCCGAAATCTCAAAACAAAATCATTATCAATGTTAAATTCATGAAACTTACCCTTCTGAACCAACTCTTCCATTTTCTGCAACTCACTGTCTTCTTTCTGTGCTTTCTTAATTCTGTATGACAGAGATGATTTCACTGACATATGAAAGAAAACACAATAATTTCTTGCAACAAAAACATCTATGCCAAAGTTCATCAAATCAAACACCAAAGGATCTCATTCCAAACGTAGCATGGCTAATGAGACATTACTCTTTCAACTCAAAGCATCAGCCACATTATTTGCTTTTCTCAGATGGTAAGGGATCGTGCAATCGTAATCCTTGATTAATTCAGACCATCTCCTCTATCTCTTGTTCAAATATTTCTGAGTGAATATATACTTCAAACTTTTGTGATCAGTATATACTTCACACTTCACACCATACAAATTATGACTCTGAATTGTTGAAGAAAAATCAACAACAGCTAATTCTAAATCATGTGTAGGGTAATTTAACTCATGTGGTTTCAACTGACGTGAAGCATAAGAATTTAACTGATCATTTTTCATTAGGACACAACCAAGTCCTTTCAACGAATCATCATTGTAGATAAAAAACTCACCATTTCTGGTAGGCAGTTCCAAAACTAGAGCATTCACCAATCTTCTTTTCAATTCCTGAAAACAATCATCACATTCTTTTTCCAGATGAACTTAACATCTTTTCAAGTTATCTTAGTCATTAGACTAGATAACCGTGAAAACTTTTCAACAAACCTCCGATAATAACCTGTCAAACCAAGAAAAATACGGATCTCGGTTATATTTGTGGGTCGTGGCCATTCTTCAAAAACATTCGTTTTAGCTGGATCAATAGTTATGCATTTTTTGAAAAAATGTGACCAAGGAATGATATTTGTTGTAACCAAAACTCACACTTGCTGAATTTACCATAAAGATTATTTTCTTTTAAGGTTTTCAAGACAACCCTTAAATGACTTTCATGTTCTTCTTTACTTTTTTAATAAACCAAAATATCATCAATGAACACAACCACAAACGTATCTAAGAACTCACGGAAAATTCTATTCATAAGATCCATGAATACAGCAGGTGCATTGGTTAACCCAAAAGGCATAACTATAAATTCATAATGGCCATATCTAGTACTAAACGCGGTCTTTGGAACATCTGCTTCCTTTACTTTCAACTGATGGTACCCCAACCTCAAGTAAATCTTCGAAAAATACTGAGCTCCCTGGAGCTGGTCAAACAAATCATTGATATGAGGCAAAGGATACTTATTATTAATAGTGATGTTATTCAATGCTCTATAATCAATGAAAAGTCTCATTGAACCATATTTCTTTTTAATAAACAAGACAGGAGCACCCCATGGTGACGTGATAGGTTGAATGAAACCTTTATCTAATAACTCCCGTAATTGCTTCTTGAACTCTAAAAGTTCAATTTGAGCCATTCTATAAGGGTGTTTTGAAATTGGCTTAGCATCAGGAACTAAGTCAACAGTAAATTCAACATCCCGATTAGGTATAGTACTAGGCAGCACATTAGGAAAAACATCAAGGTACTCGTTTACCACTGGCACATCATTAATATTAATAGTTCCTTTGTTTTCAACAATATGTGTAAGGTAAAATTCATTTCAATCTTTTACTAGTTTCTCACCTTCCTGATATGTTATCAACAGTAAGGGTTCATTTTTGTATAAAACTGAGAATCATTCTGAAAGGAAACCTTTTTAGCTCTGCAATCAATCTTAGTATGATAAACAGAAAGCCAATCCATGACCAAAATAACATCAAACTCTACTAGAGGAAAAACAATAAGGTTTGCAGGTTGATTCTTTCCGCACACAAGGACATGAATGTTCTTATATTTTTATTTTGTCTCAACTTCTCCTCCAGGTGTTTTTACCGTAAGTTCTGTATTCATATATTGAGATGGAATTCCCAATTTACTAGAAAACTTCTCAAAAATGAATGAGTGTGTAGACCCTGAATCAAACATCACATTGGCATAATCTGAACAACCAACCAGTGTACCTGATACAACATAATTTGATGGCCCAACATCTGCTTATGTAGTTGAAAAGGACTTCTCCACCTCTTTTGCTTTTAGTCTGGCTGCTTTCCTTCAGTTGAGTTCGTTGTTGGACACTCATTTGAATAATGACCCATTTCATTGCACTTAAAAAAATTTACTGACTGTAAGTCATATTTTTCCTTACCATTACCCTGATCTTTTTCAGTGCAATTACGAGCCTTATGTCCCATTTTAACACATCATTAACACTTACCAGAATTCAAAAGATATTCCCCAGGATGCTTTTTACCACAATTTTCACAAACTGTAAACTTAAGTTTCTTACCATCAGACTTTCTTGAAGAGTTCTTCCCTATCACCTTCCACCGCGACCCTTTATTCTATTGTTTTTCAAAGAATACCAGATCATCAGAAAACTCCATTTCCAATATCTCCGCACAACGAACAGGTTTTTCATAACTTTTGATCTCACGAGAAGCTAATTCTCTTCGATACTTTGGCTTTAATCCTGAGTAAAGATGGTTGATTTTACTATCATGATCTCTTATGAAATTTTGAGCATACCTTGCCAATCGAGTGAATATTTCTTCATAAGCAGCCACTGAGTCATCCTCCTGCCTCAATAACAGTAATTGTTTTTCCATCCTAATAAAAAAACATTAGGAAAATATTTCTCTGGAAACATACCTTTAAATTCATCCCAATAAAGAGCATCAATCTCCTCAATATCCCTGATATTTTTCACCATCGACCCCCACTGATCATCTTTACCTTCAAAACGGTAAATAGAAAGACTAACCTTTTGATGTTCTGAAAAACCCATGACATCAAAAATCTTTTTCAGTGCTTTAATCCCCCCTTCATTTAGAACAGGGTCATATGATCCTCTGAATGATGGGTGATGTTTCCTCATGAAATGCTCCCCTACTGACATGTTCCTCTATTGTTGATCTAGCTGATCTCGTACATGGATACCACCACCATTTATAGCCTAAGTCAACTGTGCCATCGCTACAACAAACTGGTCAGTTCCAATTCTGACCATCTCAGGTTGCTGATTTGGAAGGTTGTCCTCCACTTGATGTCTTCCCAACATAGTTTCCATGTTTCCTCTACGGAAAACCATTCTAAACATATAAATATCTTAGGCGAAGCTACATGGTAATCTAGAAATTCAATATGATGTCAATATTAACATACATTACTTTATGGATATTACTTTAACAATACCCTGACACCTAAAGTTATCTAAACCGACCTCTGATACCAACTATAAGGACCCGACCATAGACATTACATAATATTAAATTAAATGAATAATTTACATTGAGGATCATTTCAGGTTTAGAGTTTTAGAGAATTAGGACATAACTATTACATCTCAAAATATTAGAAGGTAGACATATCTACATAGTTTCAATTTTTTCATAAAATAAAAACTCTTAAAAAAAGATTCATGTCTAGTTCCAGGTTTTAGAAATCATGAGTTTTCCTTGATCCCATCCTTGACCTTATTCATCTTTAAGTCCTATGAAAACATTTCAAATGTTTTGGATGAGCATAAAAATCTTAGTAAGGGTTATAAAACAAAGAATGAAAACATTTGTTCATAAATACATACAAAACATGAACTCTTTTACTTACCTCATGAAATCATAAGATTTATGAAAGACACATATAAATCATTAATCATAAAGGTAACTTGTGGCATCCATATCATACATACATTGTAACTATCACAGCTACATAGGGAGTTACTTTGGAATACCCATTACAGTATATTCCCTAAATATCATAGAAGAAACATTCATGTTTACCTCCTTGATGTTACCCAATGCATTGGAGAGCTATCTCGGGCTCACCTGCCCTAGGATTATCACAGAACCACCCATATATGTAAATAATTCCCAAGACCCATAACATGATCATAACACATAACATAAGCATAATGGAAAGATAACATTTCCACATTACAATAATAAAATATCATTTCAAGATATTTAAATAATAAATCCATTTTAAAAATCATTTTCAATACCAAAATACATAAAAAGAGTATATGGTATTTATTTTTTCTTTTAAAAACATTTCGACTTGTTAAAGAAGCCAAAGATCAAATAATACTCGCGGCGGTGGAAAGGTCGTTGTCACTGCATAAGTTAAAAAAACATTCATTTTTGTCATTTAGTAAAACAATTCATATAAAAAGATTCCCTTTGAATAAAACGAAGAGTCAAAGGGTATTATACACCGTATAAAATAAAGTCGTGTATAAAACTAAAAAATCCTCAATGAAAGGAGATTAAGAAGAAATCCCTTAACTCATTTCCGACTTGACTCGATCATTCTTTAATCTCCTTAATAATAAACTAATGTTAATTTCTACATGATTAATAACCTTTTTAAAGTTTAATATTCCTTTTATATCACTTATTACCATGTTATTAACATTATGCAATCATTTAAGTTAAAAACGATCATTTTGTCGATATTTGGTACTTGAGTAAAAATGAACACCTTATATTTACAATTTGTCCATGTGGTCAAAGTTTCATTATATACAGAATCATATTAATGATTTGGATATCATATATATCCTGTATATACATGTTTTTATAATAGTACATAACATTTAGAGGTATGAAATGAAATTCACCGTTCCTGGAGACGGTAAGTCGTACGTACGCATGAACGCTACTTTCATTCCTATTTCTTATTTTAATGGAAATAAAACATAATGATACATAGGTATATTATAATTACATTATAATATCATATATAATATCATTAACACTATCCCTTATACATCCCACATAAGGCATTAATGAGTCTCATCACTTTAAGGGGGCGATAGTCCGCACTTCCTCAAATGAGATTATCATATTTACCCACTATAGAAACCATAAAGGCATGATATAATTGGGAATTACATAAGTATAATGAAATTATAAACATAATATATATCATATATAAATACATTTCCATCATAATGGCCACCATGAGAGGTGGAAAGATGTAATTGAACAATCATCGTTTCATGAGGCCTTAGTTTGCCATCCACAGAAACATTATGTTCTTCATCCATTGGATGGAGTTGTGTGAAATTTTAGTTCGAATTACTCTCATAAAAACATCATAGTATATTGATTATACTGTTTTTGTTACAAAATAAAGGAATAAAAAGAGTTTAGGGGTTGGAGAATTAAAATAAAAGAAAACAATTTATGAGAAATTGTTACCATTAATTTGGGTTACTCCCTTTGGTTTGAACCAAAGGACTACTTTAAGTGACTTATACCTAATGTAAGGCTCCTAAGAGAGTAGAGTTATGTTTAGAGCTTAATTGGGCAGATTTTGGATGATCCAAATGGCTTGAGAGGTGTGACGAATTGGTTAAAGTGGTCTCCTTTTATATGGGGGATGTGGGGCTCTTTAGGAAAGTGTGACACTATTATTTTATTATATAATGATATTCAGTTTATAATTGTCCAAAAATAATTATATTGGAAGATAAGATGACTCATGGTCTAAATAAAATCATCCAATCAGAATTGGACATGTTTTTCATAATATTTTAATCATTATAATCTTATTTATTTAAATCATTTATTAATGAGGTAAATAATGCATCATTATTGTGTCATAAATAATTTAATTTATTAGGTATTTAAAAATTATAAAAAAAGTACTATCATGTAGTAAATATTTTTATATTTCCAATGAATATTTATAGTCTAAAATATGACTTATATATCACCATATAGAAATTAATTTACTAAAAGAGTTTTGTTATTGTCAATTTTGTCTTTACATTAAATCAATTAAAATGTCATTATCTTTCATAAGTGGCTCCATGGGGTCCCCAAATCAACCCAAGGATGCTCATGGTTGGCCACTACGCATCCAATACGTTTATGACATGTTTTAAGATAATTTTGAATTATTATAATATTCTTTTTACCTTGAATTACCTTATTTACCTTCAACCCTGGTAAATAAATGTCAAAAGTTATTATTCACCAAAAATTATTTTCATCTTAATGAACCAAGTTTTAATTCTTGATAACAACCATGTATGTCATATTTTTGAAATTCAATTAACAAAAGTGGTAAAATTTCATTTAAATGAAAAATTCAGTTTTTTAACTACCACTAAGTGGTGTCACTATTCATCAAAAATTGATGTTTTTCAGAAAAATACCAAAAATTCAGCCTAATAATTATTTGATATCCCGAATTCAAAATTGATGTCTATTTTTCAAAATTCAAAACATTGAAGTGGAATTAATTAATTTTAAAATTAATTCCCATTATCAAAACAAATAGCCTGTTTTTAAGAAACAATAACTATCAAAATATTGATACTTGTTTATGGCAAATTTCAAAGTGAAATTAATTACAATGACCAACATTGGATTAAATGGAAAAAATATATTTCAATTTCACTTTAAACCCAAATAAAAATATAATCTAACCATAAAAATAAATTATATTAAAATCCACTTTTGAATTAAAATAAAGTATTTTTCACTATTCATTACAAAATGAACTTTATTAGAAAAATACCAAAAAATTACCCAAAGTAAAATTTGATGTCCCCATTAATAAGAAGGATTATATTTGGTCAATTATATTGTATTAAGGTGAACAAAACTATATTTAAAGATGGTTCACCATTAAAAGGCGGTAAATCGGCCTTTTAATGTAAATTATGCATAGAATTAGATTCATTCATATTTTAAGCCTCTAAATTTTTATTCGATAAATGTAAATACATTTAAAATCATGTATAATCATATTTTTGTTAGTTTCATTTATTCCTGCCAATACAACAGGAAGGAGTTAACTACAATTTAAAATAATAGTATTATATTATTAGTGTGCAACATAAGATTCCAAAGAAACCCGCTGTTGCGTATCGGGTACGCTATCGAACATAGCAAACACTTTAAAGTAAAATTAATATTTAATTCACAAATATTAATAAATATGAAATATTTCTTATTCTTCATTTACCTAGGATGTTACATCCTTCCCCCCTTTTGGGAATTGTGTCCTCACAATTTTTATTCACTTATCAAAATCAGTGGGGGTGTTTTTTTATCATAGCATTCTCAGATTCCCACATTGCATCTTCAACCATATGGTTTTTCCACAAAACCATTACTTGGTGAATTACCTTATTCCGCAACACCTGCTCTCTACTGTCATGAATCTAGACTGGTTTTTCTTCATAAGAGAGATTCCCTTCCAACTGAACTACCACTGGGCTCAAAACATGAGATAAATCTGGCATATACTTTCTCAACATCGAAACATGAAAAACATTGTGTACCAGGGATAAACATGGAGATAAAGCCACTCTATACACAAATGATCCAACATTCTCCAGAATTTCATAAGGTCTAATGAACCTCGGAATCAAATTTCCATTCATACCAAAAAGCATCAGACTTTTCCAAGGAGAAACATTGAGAAAGACATGATCACCTACCTCAAAGGAAGATCCTTCCTACGGTTATAGACATAACTTTTCTGTCTGCTCTGAGGTGTTCTCATGTGCTTCTGAATCAACTAAACTTTCTCTGCCATCTATTCTACCAATTCTGGTCCCATCAGCTTCCTTTCATCTACCTCATCCCAAAAAGCTGGAGTTCGACAACGCTTTCCATATAATTCCTCAAATGGAGCCATCTCTATACTGGAATGAAAACTGTTATTATAAGAAAATTCAACCAAAGAAAGATGTTGGTCCCAACATCCCTAATAATCAATCGAGCAAGCACGTAACATATCCTCCAATGTCTGAATTGTTCATTTTCTGACTGCCCATCTGATTGAGCATGAAAAGATGTACTAAAATTTAATTCAGTACCCAATGACTTCCGAAGGCCTTTCCAAAAGTTAGAAGTAAATCTGGGATCACAATCAGATACAATAGAGAGGGGAACTCCATGCAACCTGACTATCTCTTTAACATACAACTGATCAAGTTGATCTAAAGACAGAGTATCTCTAATAGGATGGAAATGAGAAGATTTAGTCAATCGATCAACTATAACCTAGATGGCATTATTACCTTGAGATGTCTTTGGTAATCTAACACTGAAGTCCATGGATATATTTACCCATTTCCACTCTGGCACCGGTAGAGGTTGAAGCATCCCGTTCGGTAACTACCGTTCTTCTTTAACCTGCTGACAAGTCAAACACTTTAAAGAAAAATCATAAATATCTCTTTTCATTCCATCCCACCAGTAATACCCCTGAAGATCTCTGTACATCTTAGTACCACCAGGATAAACTGAAAATAGAGAACTATGAGCTTCACATAACAACTCATTCTTCAACTGTGAATCACAAGCAACACATAATCTCCTCCCAAAGCTCAAAAAAAAATATTTATCAATGTAAAATTCAGGAAACTTACCCTTCTGAACCAAATCTACCTTTTTCTGCAACTCACTGTCTTCTTTCTGCGCTTCCTTAATTCTCTCTGATAGAGATTATTTCAATGAAACCTGAAACAAAACATAATAATTTCTTGAAGTAACAACTTCTATTCCTAATTTCATCAAATGTAAAACCAAAGGTTCTCGTTCCAAACATAACATGGCTAATGAGACATTACTTTTTTGACTCAAAGCATCGGCCACTTTATTTGCTTTTCCCAGATGGTAATGGATTGTGAAATCATAATACTTGATTAACTCCAACCATATCCTCTATCTCATGCTCAATTATTTCTAAGTGAATATATACTTCAAAATTTTGTGATCATTATATATTTCACACTTCACTCCATACAAATGATGCCTCCAAATTTTTAAAGAAAAAACAACAACAGCTAATTCCAAATCATGTGTGTGGTAATTTAACTCATGTGGTTTCAAATGACGTGAAGCATAAGAATTTACCTGATCATCTGGCATTAGTACACAACCAATTCCTTTCAACGAAGCATCAATGTAGATAACAAATTCACCATTTCTGGAAGGCAGTGCCAAAACTGGAGAATTCACCAATATTCTTTTCAATTCCTGAAAACCATCTTCACATTATTTTTTCCACATGAACTTAACACATTTTCGAGTTAACTTAGTCATTGGACTAGATAACCGTGAAAAATTTTCAACAAACCTCTGGCAATAACCTACCAAATCAAGAAAACTGGAGATCTCGTTTATATTTTTGAGTCTTGGCCATTCTTCAACAACTTTCGTTTTAGCAGGATCAACAGTTATGCCATTTTTTGAAACAATGTGACCAAGGAATGAAATTTATTGTAACCAAAACTCACACGTTATGAATTTCCCATAAAGTTTATTTTCAATTAATGTTTTCAAGACAACCCTTAAATGACATTCATGTTACTATTTAATTTTAGAATAACCCAAAATATCATCAATGAACACAACCAAAAACTTATCGAAGAACTCACGGAAAATTCTATTCATAAGATCCATGAATATGGCAGGTGCATTGGTTAACCCAAAAGGCATAACAAAAAATTCATAATGGCCATATCTAGTATGAAAGACGGTCGTTGGAACGTCTTATTTCTTTACATTCAACGTATGGTACCCCGACTTCAAGTCAATCTTCGAAAAATACAAAGCTTCCTGGAGGTGATAAAACAAATCATCGATATGAGGCTAAGGATACTTATTTTTAACAGTGATGTTATTCAATGCTCTATAATCAATGCAAAGTCTCATTGATCCATCATTCATTTTAACAAACAAGACAGGAGCACCCCATGGTGACGTTCTAGGTTGAATGAAACCTTTATCTAATAACTCCTACAATTTCTTCTTTAACTCTAAAAGTTCAATTTGAGCCATTCGATAAGGGGGTTTCAAAATTGGCTTAGCCTCAGGAACTATGTCAATAGTAAATTCAACTTCCCGATCTGATATAATACCAGGAAAATCATCAGGAAAAAAATAAAGGTACTCGTTTACCACTGGCACATCATTAATCTTAACAGTTCCTTTGTTTTCAACAATATTTGAAAGGTAACATTCATTTCCATATTTCTCTAGTTTCTCAGCTTCCTGATATGTTATCAACAAAGAGTGTTCATTTTGTGTATACAAAATGAAAATCATTATGAAAAGAAACCTCTTTAGCTCTGAAATCAATCTTATCATGATAAACAAAAAGCCAATCCATGCCCAAAATAACATCAAACACTATTAGAGGCAAAACAATAAGGTTTTTATGTGGATTCATTCTGCACACAAGGACATGAATGTTCTTATGTTTTCTTTTTGTGTCAACATTTCCTCTAGGTGTTTTGACCATAAGTTCTGTATTCATATCTTGAGATGGAATTCCCAATTTACTAGAAAACCTCCCAGAAATGAATGAGTGTGTAGACCCTGAATCAAACAACACATTGGCATAATTTAAACAAACAATCAGTGTACCTGATACAACTTCATTTGTTGGCCCAACATCTGCTAAAGTAGTTGCAAAGGATTTCACCACCCCTTTCTGCCTGTAGTTTGGCTGCTTGCCTTCGGTTGAGTTCTTTTTTGGACACTCATTTTCATAATAACCCATTTCATTGCACTTAAAACATTTTACTGATAGTCAATCAGAATTTTTCTTTCCATTACCCTGATCTTTTTCAGTGCAATTACGAGCCTTATGTCCCATTTTACCACATTGGTAGCACTTACCATAATTCAAAAGACATTCCCCAGCATGCTTTTTACCACAATTTTCACAAACAGTAAACTTAAGTTTCTTACCATCATACTTTTTTTAATATTTCTTCCCTTTTGTCTGCCACCTCGACCTCTTATTCTGTTGTTTGTCAAAGAATACCCGATCATCGACAAACTCCATTTCCACCTTCATCACAGAACGAACAAGTTTTTCATAACTTTTAACCTCAAGAGAAGATAAATCCCTTCGATACTTTGGATTTAATCCTTAGTAAATACGGTTGATTTTACTATCAAGACCTCGTATGAAATTTGAAGCATACCTTTCCAGACGAGTGAATTTTTCTTCATAAGCAGCGATTGAGTGATCCTCCTGCCTCAATTCCAGGATATTTTTTCCATCCTAAGATGAACCAGCTTAAAAAAAAAATTTCTCAATAATCATACCTTTGAATTCATCCCAATCAAGAGCATAAATATCCTCAATATCCCTGATATTTTTCACCATCAACCATCACTGATCAGCTTCACCTTCAAAATGTTAAACATCAAGACTAACCTTTTGATGTTCTGAACAACCCATGACATCCAAAATCTTTTCCAGTGATTTAATCCACCCTTCAGCTAGCACAGGGTCAGATGATCCTCTGAATGATGGGGGATGTTTCCTCATCAAATGTTCCACTACTGACATGTTCTTCTGTGGTTGATCTTTCTAATCTCGTACCTATATACCACCACCATTTATAGCCTGAGTCAACTATGCCATCACCGCAACAAACCATTCAGTTCCAATTACGACCATCTCAGGTTGCTGATTTGGAAGGTTGTCTTCCTCCTGATGTCATCCCAACATAGATGCCATGTTTTCTCTATGAAAAAACATTCTAAACATAGAAATATCTTAGGTGAAGCTACATGGTAATCTAGAAATGCTATATGATGTCAATATTAACATAAATTACTTTATGGATATTACTTTAACAATACCATAACAACTAAAGTTATTTAAACTGAACTCTGATACCAACTATAAGGACCCGACCTTAAACATTACATAATATTGAATTAAATGAATAATTCACATTGAGGATCTTTTTAGGTTTAAGGTTTTAGAGAATTTCAACATAACTATTACATCTCGAAAGATTACAAGGTAGACATATCTACATAGTTTCCCATTTTTCATAAAATAAAAACTCTTAAAAAAAGCATCATGTCTAGTTCCATATTTTAGATAGCATGAATATTCCATGATCCCATCCTTGACCTTATTCATCTTTAAGTCATATTAAAACATTTCAAAACATGGGATGAGCATAAAAAGCTCAGTAAGGGTTATAAAACAAAGAATGAAAACATTTTTTCATAAATACATACATAACATGAACTCTTTTACTTACCTCATGAAATCATAAGATTTATGAAAGACACATAGAAATCATTAAACATAAAGGTCACTTGTGGAATCCAAATCATACTTACATTGTAACTATCACAGCTACATAGGGAGTTACTTTGGAATACCCATCATAGTATATTCCCTAAATCTCTTAAGAGAAACATTCACATTTAACTCCTTCATGTTACCCAATGCATTGGAGATCTATCTCAGGCTCACCCGCCCGAGGTTTATCACGGAACCACTCGTATACGTAAATAATTCCCAAGAACCATAACATGATCATAACACATAACATAAGCATAATGGAAAGATAACATTTCCACATTGCAATAATAAAATATCCTTTAAAGATATTGAAATAATAAATCCATTTTAAAAATCATTTTCAATACCAAAATACATAAATAGTGTATGTGGTATTTATTTTTACTTTTAAAAACATTCCGGCTTGTTAAGGAAGTCAAAGACCAAATAATACTCACGGTGGCGGAAAGGTCATTGTCACCGCTTATGTTAAAAAAACATTCATTTTTTTCATTTATTAAAACTCTTCATATAAAAAGATTCCCTTTGAATAAAATGAAGAGGAAAAGGGTTTTATACACCGTATAAAATAATGTCATGTATAAAACTAAAAATGCCTCAATGAAAGGAGATTGAGACGAAGTTCCTTACCTCGTGTCTAACTTGACTCGATCGTTCTTTAATCTCCTGAATAATAAAATAAAGTTAATTTCTACTTTCTTAAGAATCATTTTCAATTTTATTATTCCTTTTATATCACCTATTACCATGTTATAAACATTATGTAATCATTTAAGTTAAAAACCTTCATTCTGTCAATATTTGGTACTTGAGTAAAAATAAACACCTTAAATTTACAAGTTGTCCATGTGGTAAAAGGTTCAATATATCCAGAATTATATTCTTGATTTGGATATCATATATATCATATATATACCGTATATACATGTTTTTATAATATTACATATCATTTAGAAGTAAGAAATGAAATGCGCCTTCATTGAGACGGTAAGACGTACCTACGCATGGATGCAACTTTCATTTCTATTTATTATTTTAATGGAAATAAAACATAATTATAAATAGGTATATTATAATTCCAGTATAATATCCTATATAATATCATTAACACTATCCTTTATACATCCTACATAAGGCATTAACGAGTCACATCACTTTAAGGGGGCGGTAGTCTGCACTTCATCAAATGAGATTATCGTATTTACCCACTATGGAAACCATAAAGGATTGATATAATTGGGAAGTACAGAAGCATAATGAAATCATAAACATAATATATATCATATATAAATACAGTTATATCATAATGGCCACCATGAGAGGCGTTAAGATGTAATTGAACAATCATCGTTTCGTGAGGCCTTAGTTTTCCATCCACAGAAACATTATGTTCTTCATACATTAGATGGAGGTGTGTGTAAGAGTAGTTCGAATTATTCTCATAAAAACATCCTAGTATATTGAGTATACTGGTTTTGTTATGAAAGAAAGGAATAAAAAGAGTTTAGGGGTTTGAGATGTAAAATAAAGGACAACAATTTAAGAGAAACTGTTACCTTTAATTTGGGTAACTCCCTTTGGTTTGAACAAAAGGACTTCTTGAAGTGCCTTATACCTAAGGTACTACTTCTACAATGAGGAGAGGGATTATGAGAGATTAATTGGTCAAAGGTTGGATGCGCCAAATGTCTTGAGAGGTGTGAGGAATTGGTTAGAAGTGGTCTTATTTTATAAGGGGGAGGAGGGGCTCTTTAGGAAAGTGTGAAACTATTATTTTATTATATAATGATATTCAGTTTCTAATGGTCCAAAAATCATTATATACGAATATAAGATGAGTCATGGTAGAAATAAAATCATCCAATCAGAATTGGACATGTTTTGGATAATATTTTAATCATTATAATCTTATTTATTTAAATCATTTATTAATGAGGTAAATAATGCATCATTATTGTGTCATAAATAATTTAATTTATTCGATGTCTAAAAATTATAATAAAATAAAATCTTGTAGAAAATAATTTTATATTTTCAATGAATATTTATAGTAAAAAATATGACTTATATATCCCCATATATAAATTAATTTACTAAAAGAGTTTTGTTATTGTCAATTTTTTCTTTACATTAAATTAATTAATCTAAAGTGTCATTATCTTTCATAAGTGGATCCATGGGGTCCCAAAATCGACCCAAGGATTCCCAAGGTCGGACACTACTCATACAATAAGGTTAGCACAAGTGTTAAGGTAATTTTGAATTATTATAATATTCTTTTTACCTTGAATTACCTTATTTACCTTCAACCGTGGTAAATAAAAGTCAAAAGTCACTATTCACCAAATATTATTTTCATCTTAATGAACCAAATTTTACTTCTTGATAAAAACCATGTATGTCTGATTTTTTAAATTCAATTTAGAGAAGTGTTAAAATTTCATTTAAATGAAAAAGTTTGTTTTTCAACTACCACTAAGTAGTGTCACTATTCATCAAAAAATGATGTTTTTCAGAAAAATACCAAAAATTCAGCCTAAGAATTATTTGATATTCGGAATTCAAAATTGATGTCTACTTTTTAAAATTCAAAAAATAGAAGTGGCATTAATTAATTTTAAAATTAATTCCTGTTATCAACACAAATATCGTGTTTTTAAGAAACAATAACTATCAAAAGATTGATACTTGTTTATGTCCAATTTCAAAGTGAAATTAATTACAATTAGCAAAATTGTATTTAATGGTAAAAATATATTTCAATTTCACTTTAAAACCAACTAAAAATATAACCTAACCATATCAATAAATTAGATTAAAATGCACTTTTGAATTAAAATAAAGTATTTTTCACTATTCATTAAAAAATGAACATTATCAGAAAAATACCAAATAATTGCCCAAAGTAAAATTTCATGTACCCATTATAAAGAAGGATTATATTTGGTCAACTGTAATGTATTAAGGTGACCAAAACTATATTTAAAATGATTTCACCGTTAAAAGGCATTAAATCAGCCTTTTAATGTAAATTATGCTTAAAATTAGATTCATTCATATTTTAAGCCTCTAACTTTTTATTGGATAAATGTAAATACATTTAACAATCATGTATAATCATATTATAGTTAGTTTCATTCATTTCTTCCAATACAATAGCTAGGAGTTAACGAAAATTTAAAATAATATTATTATATTATTAGTGTGCAACATAAGATTCCAAAGAAACCTGGTGTTGTGTATTCGGTACGCTATCAAACATAGAAACCCCTTTACAGTAAAATTAATATTTAATTCACAAGTATTAATAAATATGAAATATGATTCATTTACCTAGGATGTTACATAATCTAGAGGGATACTTTCAATATCTATCATATTAGGTTTAGTCCTAGGTTATTAATGATCATTACCATAAATCTTGGATATAAACCTATAGTTATACTTATCCTTAGGGGAATCCCTAGACGTGTCCTTATAAATATATATAGGGAGGTAACTAAAATTTTAGAATCCTATATTCAAAAGGTTAACTAAACCTTTAATCTAATACCAACTCTAGTGATGCAAGATTTTCATACTTGGAAATTGTATTTCTTTTGAGTATTACATTATACATTACACAAATAGACTCCCAAAGAATGAATTTGTTTAGTGTATTTGGAAAATTAGAACACATTCTTCTAACTTGTTGAAAGATATTCAACATCCCCCATTAATAACATCAACTTTATTTTTCCTTCCTAAAACCACTATTTATATCCTTGGGATGGGTGAGCTAAAATTATCAGTAAGGGAATACATGGAAAACATAAAAATGAGAATGTAAAAACATGAACATATATTTTTAATATCAAAATCATGAGGCATAAAATAAATATTATAAGTACATAAGGCATAAATCATAAATTTACATCAACCGTTATAAAATATAATTGAAATAAAACATTGAATTGCGGGAAAACAGAATAATCTAAAATCATTTCTATATTTTCCAAGTCTCATTTCCCAAACAATCATAGTGGGAAAAGTCCATTTTTTAATCAGGTTTACTTGTCGTTTCAACATTATATTTCTAAAGAGGATTTACATATTGTTCTAACCATTTATTAAAGAACCATATTTACATGACCTTATAGTCATGTCTATATCATGATATATAAAAGTTTAACAAATGAATTGAAGGGAGATAAAAGTCCCACAAATCTCATTGTTTAATCATTCTAACATGTGACTGAAAAACATAAATCATTCATCATATCATAACACATGAAATAAAATGGGTTTCACAAATTTCATTCAATCATAACATAATCCATATAAAATATCATTCCATCATGAAATTAATAAAATCATAATAATAATCATGATATAACAATAAAAAAATTTAAATATCATTATCTTAGATGGAAAATAATATTGATAAAACACTTAAACATGATTCATGGAGGAAAATATCATTTCTTCTTCAAAAACCATTATCTTTTCTCAAAATCCAGCATAATTTTAAATGAAAAAAATTTAGTTGGAAATATAACTGAAATCATGTCGGTAAATATTCATAAAAATACGGTGCGATAATCCATCCATACTTTATAAGTCATTAAAACATTCACATCATACTTTTACTTGAAAAGTCAAAAAGTACCTCGTTAGGTAAACAAAATAATGCTTCCTTACAAACCATGTAGTTAAAGTCAAAAAGGGTTAAAAATAACATTACCAATACATATAAAAATAGTAAAAATTTTATAAAAATAATTAGATACCATGGAAATGGATGATAAATATACCCCCAAAAAATACTAATGTATAAACAATCATAGATAAAAATGAGATATGGAAAATTATCCCTTAAATTAGGTATGATTTCCTTTGAATGTATCTAAATCTCATATACAATGATTTGAATAATTTCATTGAATAATATCATAATAATTTCCATTTTTAATTTTATCATTTATGGTCATATTATCATATGTTTGTTAATAACAATTCATTACTACTCGTTATTCGGATATTAGCTGCTTTATGTTCTTATGCATGTTTTATCAAATAAGTTCTGGTTATCCTTATTATTTACTAGTTATATAATTAAAAATGTTATTAACATAATATATTCTATATTTATTCCTTCTATAAATTTATATAATCATTCTTTAATGAAAATCATGTAGAATGCTTTGCTTCACATTGGTGGGACGGTAGGTCGTACGTACGCACGGGAAAAAATATCATTCCTAAATTTGTGGAATGGTATTTAATTGGATGGTTTAAAATATTATAGAATTAAAAAAATGTTTTAATAATAATATATAGTTATTACATTCGTCATTATACCCATCCTTGTAATTTGGTGGTGAAAAACACACTACACCACAGAGAGAAGATGATAAGTCGTACGCATGCACATGTGGTAATTTCCTCTTTTTAGGAAGAATAGAAGGTGGAATATGGGTTATAAATAATTATAAAAACATCACATTCTAAAATTTATAATGGATTCCTATATTTATAATGGAAAAAACTTATGAATAGGAAGTATAAGAAAAAATAATTTGAAGGAATCTGTACAAGAGATTACCTCTTCTTCAACGAGCTA
Source organism: Viscum album (assembly GCA_963277665.1). Taxonomy (NCBI): domain Eukaryota; kingdom Viridiplantae; phylum Streptophyta; class Magnoliopsida; order Santalales; family Viscaceae; genus Viscum; species Viscum album. The sequence continues at coordinate 1,257,293,942 of OY728139.1, forward strand.
CCTCTAGATCTACACTTAAAGGCACTAGAGTTGGTCTTTTGAGAATTCCATAACCTTTATAATGTGAATAAAGAAGTTTAGAAAGGAAATGTACAGGGTATGGTCGATTTTTAAGGCTCAATGTGAATTGAAATTGTGATGGAGGATGTGCCCTTTTATAATTGAGGTGAGATGAACTTTTGGAAACCTCAAAAATATTAATTTATAATAAAATCAATCCCCACACAAAAATAATTCAAAATGTTATATTTTAGAATATTGGATGAGATAATAAGGTAATATCATCAGTAAATAAATTTTATATAGGTTTTTACGTCCATTTAAACCTTATCATTTTAATTTAACAATTAGTTATTCAATTTCATTTTAATTAGGCTAAAAAAATTTTCAATTTTAAAATGGTGAAATATTTAATTATTTGATGTAAATTAAAAAACTAAATAAATACTTTAGATAGGTTTATAATATATAATAATTATTATGTATTACTAAAAATGTTTTCTGATTTTTAAATAATATAATAATACATTGTTTTGATAAACAAAAAATAGTGTCAATTTTGACAGTATTCAATCCATTGATTTAAAAAAATATGAAGATAAGATGTAATATTAAAAAAACAATTATTATATACCCACGAGTTCAAGGTAATATTTAAAATTAATTGAATATATTAATAATCAAAAATTATATTTATTTTATTATTTTTTAATAACATTTATTTTATATTTCCCTTAATAAAATAATTACTACATCAGCTTTGTGTAATAGTTTAATATAATTATTTATTGGGTAATTTTTAAAAAAAAATACTATGATGAATATAAATATAATATATTTCATAATAATATTTTTAGTCGAATTTATCTTCTAAAAAATCGAGCATTTAAAAAGTTGTACATATTAAATTATAAAGGCGATAACTTTAACATCAATTTAAATAAAATAATATATGTGTCATAATATCTTCTATAATGCTTTAAATTTAAAATAACTCAATAATTGGATGATTATGGTTGAGATATAATCAACCAATAATATTTAGGAAGGTTTTTTAGTATTTTAATAATTAATATATTTTTAATGAAATTAATTTACTGACTTTTCTTCAATAAAATAGTTTTTGCATCATCAATTTATAAGCCTTTAAGGTAATGATTTATTTCCTAAAAAATAATAACAAATTACCGTGATAAAAAACATTTTATCTTTCAAGTGAGAATTTATAGTCAAATATTGCTTCTGTCTAAACTTATTTCAAAATATTATATATTATTTAAAACATGAATACAACATCTTTAAAATTTCATTAAATAAAATATTATAAATACCATAATATTATCCAGTTATCCAAAAAAACGACATAAATAAATTTATATTGGGGATATATGTTTATTAAGTTAAATATTACCACTTAGATTCATTTATACCACTCATTTGTCCATATGTGGACACATACTAGATATTGAAGAGAAAGAAAAAGACAATTGTGTCTTTCATTGATTTAAATATTATATAAGTACTTTTTATGAAATAGTGTCCATTAAATGACATAAATTTGATCCTTAAATGTTAAGGATATAATTAAATTCATAATATAATATTTTTTTATTTTTTTCATTTTATATTCATTATAATTTTATTTTTATCCTAAATTACACAATTTACCCTTTACCGTTGTAACAAAATTTACCATGGTTACTATTCAAATTGGTCAAAAATAAAAGGGGAATAATTACCAAATCATGAAATACTAAATCCAATTTTGACTTCAATTTTTCAAATTTCAAAACAGATAAGTTTCAGAATAAAATTTAAAATAAAACTAGTAAAATATCATAAAAATAATTTTTTGAAAAAATACACCTTTTTAAATGGGAAATGTTTTTCTACTAAATTCATGTATAAAATTGTTTTCAAAAAAATAATTAGATAAAATTTATTTAATTAAAATTTAAAACAAAACCAAAACTTAATTTTCTATTATAATTACTTTAAAATAAAATAATGTTTTCATTAAAATTTTGCATTTTTACTATTCATAAAAAATGCATATTTTGAGTAAAATATAAAAAAATTAAACAAAAGTAACTATTTATATTACACATTAAAATAATAAGTATATTTTGAAAAATCAAATATAAAAAATTTTCAAAATTTTTTCTAATATGGGTGCGCCATCAAAAGTTCGCAATACTACATTTTTTTTGAAAAAATAAATCTTTTTTTCCAAAACAATGAATGTTTTATTATATCATGTCTAAAAAACATATAAGATGGGTTTTAAACATTATATTGAACTTATAAAAAGTAATTTTATTTTTTTATAGACTCACTTATTTTCATTTAATTTTTTTATTAGAAGGAAGTTAATACTATTCATACCCACCATTATAATTACCATGTTGTTATATTTAGTTGTTCACTTATACTCGTTCTTGTGTGAAATTAATTTTATCGAAAGAACATTAAATTGTGGTCAACATAATCCATACATGATTTTTACTATACCACAAGCTAATATAGGTGTAGCGTACAACACAAGACATCAATGAAGTTAAAAATAATCTATCTCATAATATCTCGGGGTGTTACAATGCAAGATAAAAATAAATAAGTGACATTACATTGAGTTGTTTTATACTAGTTGGTTTATCAAGTTGATGATAAAGGAATCTTGTAACAAGGTTTCATACTTGTGATTTTGACACTCTCATGTTATATATCTCATTATTCTTTGAATATTATCACTTTTTGGGGAGACATGAACTATTGTCTTGAACCAACTCATCGAAAGGGCCATACCCATTTAGTGTGATTTGGATGTTCATTTCTCATTTTATGTCCATTATAGATTTAATGATACAATGAAGTAAATATCTATATCATCTACACATACTCTACAAGCACTTTGGAATCTCTCAAAAATTTATGTCATATCTTGAATGATCAGAGTACTTTGTAATATGTATATGATCATCATTCCACTAAAAACATTATCTAAGAAAGAATGATCATTTTATTGTGTTATATTGATATAATATTATCTCTCTTAAAAAGATGGAAATATGGATGTGATTTAAATAAAAAATATTTCTCCAATAAGTATTCCTGGGATTTTATTTTTATGTAATTTTTTATAGTTTGGTTAATGTTTTATAAATTTCTCTCTACCCCTTTTGGAAACATAAACACCTAAAATGGCCCATAACAAATGTTAAGTATTATTTTAATTTTATTAAGTGTTATAAATATTTCATCACACATTTTTAACTCTTCCACTTGTCACATGATGAAATATGATCCATTAAATATGTTTTGTTCCTCTAATAATCATTTATTTATCCTTGAACATGGAATATATATTTGATCAAATAAAATCACATATTCATATATTTAAAAAATATAACCCATGAATTCCATGATATATAAAATAAAACCACATTATAATTAAATTTAATAAATTATAATTGAATTCATATACTTACTTTTGATCGTTTTCCTTCAGATAAAACTTCAACCTGCATATGTGGTGACCACATTTCCCAAATGTCCAATTTATTTCCATCCACATAGATTTGAGGTATAATATGCATCAAAACCACTAGGTTATTTTCTGGATATAACTGAGTCCAAATAACATATTTATATCGGTATTTAGAAATTAATTCTGACCTCTATAGAAATAAAGATAATTCATTATGATAATATCATTTTTTATATAAAAACAATATAATATAATCTATTTATCAAATGATATCTCATAGGGGTGCCTAATGAGTTAGACCATGGTGAAGCGGTCTGATTATAGATGGATCGGGATTAAAAAAGTATAGTTCATTTATGCCATCATTTAATGGGTGATTTGAAAATTTAGTCCAATCCAGTCAGTATTTTAAGTGAACTAGTTTGTGGACCGACCCATATCTATAAATCAGATTATAAAATTTAAAAAAACTAAAAAAAATTATTATTAAGAATTAGTAAATATTAATCAAATAATACTTATCACATAAATTTCATTATATATATTCCTCCTATACTCTAATTATATATATATTTTCTAAAAACTCCATATTAAATTTAAAAAACATTAAAATGAAAAGGGAAATTATTTTTCATGACCAATGGGATGATCTGTATTTGTTGAAGTTGGTCCCATTAAACTCGTGGTATTTTACACTATTTTAAAGAAAATTTAAAATTTGAACCAATTATTTCTTACCTGAAACACTCTATAAATTCTTTTTGGTGGGCCTATTTATTATAACCTATGACCCATTAGGCTAATATAATATCTCATAAAGTAGGATGTATTGTTTCTGTCACCATTATATCATGGATTATTTTTCTAACTTTTACTACATTACATAAATATTCTTTACTATACCAAGGTAATGTATTTAATCAATGAAATTCGAGTCAAATGGTGAGAGGTATCATCATCCAATACCTAGAAGAGAAAAATATAGTATTAATTATTTAGTAAATGTTATATAATTAACAACATAAATGAAAAAACAATCCCATCACAAATAGAAACTATCATGGTTTTCTTTATGCATTATTGTATATTAGCATTAATATAAATTAATATTGTTTTCAAGTTAATATACTGATACATATTCTCATATATAGGGACATCCAAGGATATCTAAGCCATATGTTGTCCCTATTGGTGGGCCAGTCCTATCAATATCTCACACATGAGATTACCATGCGAAAAATTAATGAGATGATATCTCAGTACTTATGGGTCTCTAATAAATGTTAATCATATAATAATTTTTTTCCATCAGATTGATGTGTCTAGACATTAAGACATATTTTAATATTTTTCTCCATATTTATCAGTTCTCACTATAAATGAAAACTACTAAAAACTTTTGAAATAAATATAATATAATTATATTACAATATTTAGTGTAACAAAATACCCCTATTTACAACCCCTCCTAGGAATATAGTAAATAATTGAGTGACCCTAGAAGACCACCTTCAACCATCCATGGGTTTTCTAACTAACACTGAGGGAATAATCACACACATAGATGAGGTATTACACTTATAAATCCTATAAACATAAAATAAAACTATTGGTAATCTCCATAATTTAAAATAAATCCCAATATATCACAATGAATGTAAATTACATACAAAAAATCTCCAAAAATGATATACTAAATGAAAACACATATGTTAGTGACTTGGCATTATCTCCGATCCCCAAGCCCCCAAGCTAGTAATTCCAAGATCAATCATTAAATCCTCATGGAAACATAAAATATATATAAATTAATATACAAACACACATATATAGGGGAGATCATACATGTATACAAATTATGATTCTCCCCAATACCTCTCCTAAAAATGTGGAACATTTATATATATTACTTAGTGAATAAATAATGGAACCAACACACACCTGATAAAAGTCATCTAACAATAATCCCCACCAAGGATCAATCACTAAATATCACACTATAATATAACAACATATTATAAAATAATTTATCAAGAAAGAAACTTGTAATAAATTACCCACTTGTTTTTTACTCTCATACCCTAAAGAAAAAATCTTCGGATTCCATCCCTTCTGTAGTCGTGAAATCAGACCCCATATCCCATATCACAACCATATGTTACAAATCACATCATAGTCACATTTTGATCATCACATCTATACCAATACATGGAATACAAAAACCAAACATCACATCCTTATAGGATATTATCATCATGGTATGGTATAGGAAAGAAGAAGGCTCGTAATCTCATGATGTCCTTTTACCACGAACAACCCCCACTATGTGTCATCCTCACCACCAAATTAATAACTCACTATAAATTTAGTTTTTTAAATAATTGATTATTATACATATGTTGAGACATAAAAACCCATAATACACATGTAATGGATAGCGGGGAATATTTAGTATAAATCCATACATTCCCCCGCCAACCTGTATTGTAGGGAAAATAATAAAACCCAAAACATTTCGGCATTACTATGTATATATGACTCAGGAAGAGTGTGTCTAAAATCACAAGGAAAATATATCACATATATATCCACACAAAATATTAACATAAGGTTTCATACTTAAACAACACCTCTACACCCATTCCATCTACCACATCATTACTTTTATTCACTAGAAACCACTACCATCTCAACAACACAAACTAGGCCAAATTTTACACACATAACACTCAAATGAAATTAAAACTTTTCTAATTTTATTCTTACCATTTCCCATTATATAATGTACATTTTTTAGAAATATTACATTTATTATTCCATTCAATTGTATATTTAATTTAAAATAACCTATTATACAACTCTAACGTTTATCCCAACCGTCACCCATTCAATTCTTGATTAACTAGTTCATTTATAACCAAGGGTATATTAAATTATTTCCCATACCCATTAACATGATCATAAATTACTAAACAATTCAACACTATCATCCATGTATAGAATAATTCTTAAAGTACATAACCATGAACCACATAAACCACCTCACAACACATGCTAATAACTATAATAACGACCAGAAAACCATATACCCTTTCCACAAAACCAGTTATTCCACTATATCCCTATTACGAAATTATCATATACACCATCTCAACAATGAAAACCACTTGTAACATGATTATTAGGAAAAAAAGCCTTGAAATTCCCCAACCAAGACCCTTCTATCTAAATTGAGGGAAAGCAATAATAGTAATTTATATCTATACAAATCAAAATTAAACCTATATATATGGTATATGAAACCATTTCATGTATACGATACGGATCATATAAAACCAAAATCCCCACAAGTGAATGCATGGTGTGATAGGTAGACAAAATCATATTTTCTAGATAGAGCCTAAGTCCCAAGGCTATTGAAAAGTCCAAACAAAAGCCCCATTATCCATTGATCAATACTATAGAAAGACCTCAATTCAAATAAAACTATAATTCCTAATTTTCATAATCATAACCAACATTAATTATATAATTTATAACATAAATAATAAATCATAGTATTGGTTGAAATTAAATGAAATATTTATATCATACAAAGTATGTAAACACTTTTATGATCGAAAAGATAATTATAAGAATAATTTTAAACAATTTAAACTAAATACCAAAAAATTCATAAAATGAATGATTTATATAGATGTATATTACATAGTAATAGAATAAGTAAATGGAAAAAATATAATATCTAAAATGAGATATTATAATGTTACACAATTATATAAATTAAAACTACATTTGATAGGGACTAAAGTTACATGGATTTGGTATGGTTTATAAAAATCTTCTGGAAACCATAGTCAAGAACCAAAACATCGTTTCAATGACCAATATTTTTTGGATAGATAATTTCTTAAAGGTTCCACCTTGAAATATAATACAATATAAAATAATTAGATTTTTTTATTCTATGGATATATCATAATCCATGTATTTTAACATTTTTCATGTCATGGTTTTTCCTCATGGATATTTCATATCCATAAACTATGACTATTTTGTTCAACATAAATAGCATAAAAATGATGAATTTATGATGATTTGTTTTATGATAAGAAAAAAAATGACTTTTTTTTATAAAACCATAATTTTTTAATTTTTATTGAAAACTGTGATGAGATTTTTTATACCAAGGTATTTTTTCTGAAAATATTCACAAATCATGATCTAGTCATATTATCATTATCCTATTTTGAGGAAAGAACCAATTTTTTTAATAATTATCTTATTGATTTTTTATTAGAAGTTTCTTTGATATTACATATTTTTTTGTGATGAATTTATATGCCCAAATACAATGAAAGAAATCATCAAACCCATCTACCTAATCTATTGAGAGTTGAATAAATTATATAAAATGAAAAATTATAAAATATATATTACCGAAATATCAATGTCTAATATAATAATATAAGGAATTTTATTTATATCCCTCATCTATTGAGAAAAATTTATATTTTCTAAAGTTATCCACCAACCTTTAGAATCATTAATAAATTTGGTAAGACCCATTATCCTTTAATGTTCGGATAAAAATCCACTTTGAAGTAAAATGATGTGAAAATCATTAGATATATCTTTTTTTGTTTATTTGAGAATGGCTTCCAGTATAAAAAAATAAGGTCAACAAACATTATTTTTAGATGTCCTTAATTTAATGAATGATACTATTGGATTTCAAACATTTCATACATTATGAAGTATCCAAATCATTACCTAACCATTATAACCTTCTTAGTATATCATGATTTATTTATTTGACTATTAAATGAATTTAAAAATAAATAATCCATTTATAATTCAATATATAATATATTACATGTCATAATATAATTATAGTTATTATAGAAGTGTTGAATGTATTACATCCCATGTCATACATCCTAAAATATACAATGGAAAACCAAAAACCATGGGATAACAAAAACCATGGTGCATTGACTCTCACCACATTATGGCTTATGACATATTTCATATTTCCAAAAACTTGTGTATATGATAATTTAATACCATAAGGAAGTAAAATATTCATATGGTTGGATGATCCTGTAAGGGATGCTGCCAAGCTAGGGTTCACCTGTCTCTACCTTCTCTTCTCCACCTCGGGTCGGTTGCGGCTCCTCCTCGGCACCTCTGCTTAGCATGTCTAGGCCATGTGTTATCTCCTTCAATGTCTATAACATGATTCATTGTGTTGACCATCTCAAAAATCTTATTCGTTTTGGACCATTTCTTTCCCCATCGTCCTTTGATCCGGCAAGGTGTTATTTTGGCGGTGTGATGAAGGTCAAGCGGACGAGCTACAACTGCCTCCTGAGGGTTAGCACCTCATCCTATGTTGGCTGAGATTGCTTTATGTGGGTCATAGTTGTATTCACTACAGTGATAGGAAATAGATCTGGTTTACTTTGGGGATTTATTTAGTGAGATGTGGTGATCAGGAAGAATGACTTCATGATTTAGTTTTCGGTGGGAAAGGATTGTCTTTCGGATTTGGCTCGGGATGTGATCAAACTGCTGCTGTGTGAACCAATATGTGTTTTATATAGATTTGGATGTTTTTATACTTTTGTTATTTGGATTTGGTGATTTTGTTTGTGGCATGGTGGGATTTCTTGTGTGTGGCACGATTTATGAAACTGTGATTTTTCCATTGGCTTATGGGGTCTATGCTTCAAGGGATTTTGCAACTTGTCTACAAGAGGCGGTTTCATATGAGGTTCATGGAAAAGAGTTTTCATGACAAAGTTTCTATTTGGAATTGTTTGATAGAGAGGGTAATGATTTTTTCAACTTTTTCTAGACCCATGCACTTCTTTAGAGGACAACTATCTAAGCAGCGATGGAAGGTGGAAGTTGGAATTAATGTATTTCATACTCAGAGGTACATTCCACTTATAGTGTGGGATGTTTTGATGATGGGATTTAAGATCATTGGATCCTATTTTTTGTTAAGTCTTTGAAGCCTATTTGGGTTCCCCCTCTCTCTTAAAAGGGAGTTTATATTAACAAAAAATTTATTTTTAGACAGTCAGTAATACCACAAGAATCAAATATAATTGAATTTCTTACAATCAATTTTAGTAAAATTAGATGTAAAAATAAGAATCATTAAAATAGTGTATTACAACATCTATAAACTAATATATACTCAATATTTGAGATCTGTATGGAAGTGAATCCCACTAATGATGGAAAAATGAGAAAAATCGTCACTATACCTGCAAAATATATATGGTAAATATATATGGTTATACACCGAAGTATATATGAATGTCCGATTAAATATAAACTCTCTGTAGGAAATACCAAAATGGGTTTAATAATAATTCGATATAAAATAGAAACTAATAATGATTGTTTGAAAATAAGGAATAAAATATTTGTTTTTATTGAATAAGAATTTCTATATAAATGAAACACAGTTTTCCATATTACCTCTAGGTTTAAGAGTACAAAAATATTTTTAATTTTAATTAGGAAGTAATCTTAAAGAAACACTAGCATAAATTATAAAAAAAACATAAAAATCGACTTCTATATCGTGGGATAATACCTCTAGGTCTAAGGGTCTAATCAATTATACTTGAATCCTTGGAACCATCATCCAAATATTTTATGTGATCCTATGAATCGATGTATTGTATATACACAGAAAAGACCATAGAATTATATATTTTGTTTTCTATTTAATTTTGGTTTTCAAATTCCCCCCTAAAGTGTGTATTTAAGATTAAGTGGTGTTATATATGTTTGGAGTAGAATTACGGGAATATTGTAGGAAGAGGGGGTTGGTTCACATGTGTTGAAAAAACCGAGTATGTGATGGGATAGAAACCAGTATCCAATGGAACTCAACTAGATATAGGCCCACTATTAGGATTACTGAATAACCAGTGGACCTAGACCAGGTAGATGGTGGCACTAAAAACGTTTTTTAGTGTTATGAATAGAGTCTATCTTTTAATCTAAATTTTAACTCCAAAAACTCTTAAAACATGAGATTTTTATCAATTATCAGATAATAACACACCTTTTGAACTCATAATTAGACTTCCTCACATGAAATATTGGTTCATTATTAAATCCTTTTTGGGGAGATTTGGATTGATCTTGTGAGATCAACTTTAACTAGGTCCCAAAATAATTAGTTGATATTTCGCTTTTCTTCCCATATATCCATTTTATGGGTCCTTTTGGGTCAATTAGTGATTTTTTATTGGTTCAAGCTATAAAACTCCATAATTCCATGGACCTTAGAGAAGTTATGCTCATATTGTTTTATAGGTGAACCCTTTCAACCTCCCATATTTTTGATGGGTCGAACCGAAAATAGTGTAGTTCTAATATAACTTTAATTAAAATGATAATTTCTCTTCTAATAATGCATTACATATATATATTTTTTAAAAAATATGGAATGTTATACATTGTTTATCTATGTTAATTATACAATTATAACATAAATGTTATATAAATAGTTTGGAATTGTTCCTTTATTTGTTTATCCTGACTACTTATTATACATGTTGACTCATGATTTATTTACACTATCTATGCTTTAGAAAGATAAATTACCCTGTTGGAAGTGTTTTAGTAGCATTAATTTATAGTTTTATGCTTTTTTGATATTTAAATTTTTATCAGTAATTTTTTTAAATAAATGGTTATACGATTACTCTATCGATTCTATGTATGTAACCTCCTTATTGATGAGTGGGTCAGTGGTTATGATGAGATCACAATTACATGGCTCTAGTATACCACTTTCCCTTATTCCCAACTATGTGTATCTTGGATTTATTGAATCTAGTATTCATTAATTTCTTTAACCTTTGTATAAGTGTTTCAACCAGACTCTAATGATGAGAATTTTACCCTAAAATTAGCATATACATTTATCCCTAATTCAGAGCTAGGACCAAAGTTGGAATGTTTGGTGTGGATCCACCCATTATAGTGGTTAATTATTTCTATAACTTTTACTAATTTTTTTTGTTCATAACAATGAATTTTGTTTATTATACTACTCTTTTATCTCACACTGTATGTTTTATCATTCATCTTAGCTTATAGTAGGTGGTTATGCAGTGGCATGGTGACTGTGTACATTTTATTTAATAATCATAAAATATAAGAGTCCTTGTGGGATGAATATAGATTATTATGTATGTGATATAGGTAATGGGAAGGGTTATTAGAGTTGAAGATAACAACACGAAAAAAAAGTTGTTTGGGTGGTATCTTCATGGGTTTTCAGTGGATCTTCTAGATAGTAACATGAATGATCCATGGGGGTAATCAACTAAATATTCATAACTTTTTTTCTTTAGGCCTTGTTTGGATGAGACAATATATATATGGTTTTATTTAAGTATGAGATACTTGGTTATTTAATTTTTTTTCACTAATATATATAAAAAGGTATGTGCATATTATTGTTACGTAATAAAATGACTAGATAGTTTAAAGAGAAAGTGCTCTATTTTAAGATGTCTATGTTTCGATTATGTTCCTTTTTACAACTAGGGGTATGGAAACTTTTAGGATTACTAACATATATTATAATTTAATTTTAGGATGGAAAATCATCTCCCATATTAGTAATCTAAAATAATCAGTGTTTATTCAAACATATGGAAATCATGAGTTGTGTGTGAAGTGTTGTAGTAGCTTGATTTGATATCATTCAGGTAATTAGGTCACAATTATTACATAATGGTATCATATCCACTAATGGATCTAGGGTATGGTGAATAATAGTATCCAAGAGATATGACCGTTAGGATTCATGAATTAACCAATAAATATTCTTAACAAACATAATTATAGTGGAATATTGAGTTTCTATGGGTTTTCCATGATATATTCTTCTCCTTTTTCCATTCATAACTAATTTAGTCAAATAATATTTATCCATTTGCATAATAATAATAAAAAAAATTTAATGTGTAGGTAATCATGCATACAATATTCTTTCGCATATCAGATTATGGGCCATATTATTGAAACTATTTAATGATTCATATTGACCAAAATATCAACAGAAAATAAATTGAATTTTTTAATATATTTAATATTGATCTCTAGGTAAGTATTAGTCTAAAATTTATTCATTTGGGTATAATTATTAAATTACATGTTTTATAGTCAGTCAAATTTTTGTTAAAAAATATATTTATTTACTTGATTTTTGAAAATATCATGAGCATGTGGAACCATATTTCAATATTTAAGAAATGTCTTAACATAAAAATTTGTTATTATAAACTATATATAAAATTAAGGGAGGTAGGAATAGGGTTAAAAATGTCCTTGTTCATTAAGTTCTCAAATATTTAATTTTTTGTTCAAGGTGAAAATATTTGGATGTTATTATCATCTTTATTATTACCTTTTTGGAATAGATGAACCCCCCCCCCGAGTAGGAAGGTGATAGTGATCATGTGATATTGTCTTAGCCAAAAGTTTATCCTTTTGTCATATAATTGATTTCTCAATTACTCTATGTTTTTTGGTTAAGGATATCTTTTATGGTATCCTTCAAATTCGGATCTTATAAGAGACGTTCAATTCAATAATCTTATGAACTTTTTAGGTGAGGTATCTCCTCTAGGGGTCGATGAATAGATTGATCTCCTAAAATATATATCTCATAGTATTGAGACCCCAGATTTAAACAAATTTATACTTTATACCTTTAGTCTATAACACATATGTTTATAATGGTGTGATGTGATTCTTCAGGCTATAGAAGTCTTGCGCCTCACCTAGAATGTGATTTAAGAGTTTTTAAAGAACCTTTTCCATGACATGCTATGTTGTGTGTTGGATTGGGCACTCATGAATCATAGGTAGGATCTATATCTATATTTTGGAAAATTTCCAAATTTATCAATTTACTTTTATTTTTATCTTATACGATTTAAGAGGAAGAATACAAGTCATGAAACATTGAAATATTATTAAGGGAATCATTTAAAAGTCAAGTTCTGTTTTATAATATGATTACATTCATTGATAAGTAAATAAAAATAGTCTTATTAAGAGAGAATATAAGGGGTGATAGAGATTGAGTGTCTCACTGCCTCAATAAAAAATGAGTGCTTGATTTTTTATTGGTCAAAAGTAATAATAAGTGGAGATGAGTAGGTGATGTGACCTAAGAATTTCATATTTAAATATTACATAATTTTAGAAGAATATTCATGATATATCATTACAATTCATTATAGAACCTTATAGGTTTAGTATATTTGGAAACAACCATATAGGTTTAGTATAATTGAAAACTTCTGTACATAAAAAACATATTCATAAAAAATATACCTCATATCCCACTAAGTTATTTACTTATAGTACCATTCTTAGACATAACATACTCAAAGAATTTTATCATATCCTAGGGAATATAAAACATAAAAAAGGGTGACCTAAAATGATTTTTAAGGGTATAATAGGATATATAAATCAATTATCATGTCTAATCATGACATTAGAATATGTATATGATCATATTATCATAATAATAGATAATAATTCTTGATAATTTCAAGATCATAATTATAAGTAATGGCACAAAGCATTGTAGTTCATTTAATCCGAATCAAAAGACAATCCAAATTCATGATCCATGAAAACATATCATAAGTAAGTGATAATATCAAAAACATGTGGAATAAAGTGTAACATAATCATAAGCATATAAATAATATGTCAAAGAACACATTCAATACCATCATTATTTAGTGTAACTAAAATAATTATGGAAATGAATTCTATGTTAGTTCCAGTATGCCTATAGGAATAGCTTCCATTCAGTAAACTTCATCCTCATTACCAAATGCACTTGAGGTATATATAATTATTGTAACACCCTTCTCATAATCAAAATACATTCATATTTATTCCAAAAGATCATAAAACATTCAATATATCATCATAGAATATTCCAAATAAAATAAATAGGTTTCATAAACATGTCATCATTGTTGTCATAAAATAATTCATCATGGATTAATCGAAATATAGAAAGAAAATGGGTTTCATGTCAATTACCACATCATTGTAAACCATCCTGAATAATATTATAGATAGTATCCTAAGAAAATATCCCTATTGGTTCATAGGAAACATCAAATGATGTTGAATTAAACGAAGAATTCTTCTAAAATAACATTTAAAAAATTTATTTTAAAATAAGGAATATATCATTTTATTTTAATAAATTTTAAAATAATTATAATATTTTGAGAAAAATATTTTCATTGAAAATAACCATGAAAACTTATAATTAAATCTTAAAATCAATCAATTTTGATGATAGTGGGATAATCTGATCTTTCTATTTATGTTTAAAAAAGCTCTTTCAACACTTTTAGAAAAGTCAAAAAGTTGATTATTTATAATATTAAAAGAATATTTTATTAAAATATATTTTATTAATTCAAAACATAGTTAAGAAAAATACTAAAAAATAGGACTTTAACAGTGCTATAATTGGATTTTATAAACACTAAAAATTCACTAACTGTTAGAGTTATATTAAAGGCCATAGGCATTTATCACTAATAGAAAATGTGTGAAAATGATGCCTTTATTAGTGCTTGTGGAAGGGATGATAATGAAATATTTATCTGCAATTTTATAAGAATTGATAAAAATACCTTTATTAGAACTTTGAAAAGCATTGATTAAGGGACCCATTATTAGTTCTTCTATGAATACAAGTAATCACACATTCTATAGTGTATTATAATAGCACACTACAATGCCATAAATAGGTCATATTGTAGTGTGTTGTAACAGAACACTATTGCACCAAAAAACAGCATAAATTAAAGAAATAAGGTACAAATACAGAATTTAAATGAAAGAAAATTTATAACACAAATTCACGAAAAAAATTATTATAGAGAAATGGAATGAACCTTCATAAAATAAAAAACTTCCCCTACCCAAAAAATAGAACCCACATATATAAGAAAAAATTCTTATGTTAGAAATAATATAATGATATAAATTAAATGGAAACCATTAATTATAAATAAAACATTGATTCATACCTAGAACGTAATGTATTAGATTGAGTTACAAGTGATTCAAGCACATCTCACAATTTCTTGATCATATTCAAGTATCATCTCTATGAAAATTAACTAAATAAATATTCAATACAAATGATAATGAAATTAATTATATAATAATAAATATATTGATGTGAAAAGAATCTAGGCTCATTTTCTCGGTTTTGGTGATGTGATTTTTAATTTTATTCTAAAAAGGACACTTATATATTAAAAATATGAACTTGGAGTCATATCAATCACACCATGTGTCAAATTGAGGTGAGTCTGATTTCTATACATCCCAAATGAATTATGGATTATTTTCCTAAAATTTCAAAACAATATGAATTCATTTTCTTGATTTTGTGTACGTCATTTGTTTTTTTTACTTTAATACCAATTTAAACTAGAAACATGTGCTTTGAGTCATAAAGTTCACATCATGTGTGAGTTTCATATGATACTAATACCTACCCATCATCAATCACATATGAATCATTTCATAAAATCCTAATGAAAATATAAGCTCATTTTCTATATTCTTACTGATTGACACTTTTTGAATATAAATGTCAATTTTAAGCTAACCACAGACACTTTGAGTCATGTTGGAGACATTGTTTATCGTATTGAGGTTAGGATAAATCCTACACATCAAAATTTACTTCTAAAACATTTTTCTAATGTATCCAAATAATATCAATACATTTTCTCAGTTTTGAATGTTTTTGTTGTCTTTCTTACTAATACAAATGTAAAATTTAAATAAAAATACACACTTTAAGTCATACTAGTCAGATAGTTCATCGTATTTAGGTGAATATAATTCTTACATGTACAGAATAAAGTATGAATCATTTTTCTAATGTAAAAAACAATAAGAATTTTTTTTCTCAATTTGCTGTACATCACATGTGTTTTTTACTGAAATGTTATTTTGAACTAGTAACATACAATTTGAGTCATATAAGTCACAAAATGTGTCATTGTTTACATGATATTGGATAATATACATAAAAAATGTCTTATGAAGTATTTTTAAAAATTATCAAGACAATCTGAGTGTGTTTTCTCGATTTTTAGTGAGTGATGCTTTCTGAATTTACATGTCAATTTTAAAGTGATAACGAACACTTTCGGTCTTCTTCGGCACATCTTGTATTAGATTGAGGTGAACCTGATTGATACACATAAAAAATTACTTATGGATCATTTTCATAAAGTATATAAACAATATGAATGTATTTTCTCAGTTTTGTGTTCATTAATTGCCTATTTTACTAAAATTAATGTCAATTATAAATAAAAAGGTGCGCTTAGAGTCATTCTGATCACACCATGGGTTCAATTTAGGCGAGTATGATTCATCCATGTTCCAATGACCTTTTTATCATTTAAAAAATTTATAAAAATGACATGAATATTTTTTCTTATTTTTGATTATGTCACTTTTCTTTTTTTTTAAATCATTTTAAACTCAAAACACACACTTTGAGTCATAATTGTTACATCATTTTCCATTTTTATATGAGATTGATTCCAACACATAAAAATTAATTATTAATAATTTTAATAAACTAACAATTTAATAATATTTCATTTTTTTAGATTTTATCAGGTGACACTTATTGAATTTAAATTTCAAATTTAAACTGAAAACAGACACTTTGAGTGATGTTAAGAAAATTGTGTATCAGATTTATATGAACCTAATTAATACACATAAAAAATTAATTATGTATCATTTTTATAATGTATCAAAACAATATGAATATTTTTTCTCAGTTTTGTATTTTTTAGTTGTCTTTATTACTAAAATGAATGTCAATTTTATATAAAAAGACACACTTGAAATTATACCAGTCACACCATGCATCAGATTGAGGTGTTTATGATTCCTCCACCTAAAAATGACTTATGTATAATTTATTAATGTATAAAACAATTCAAATTTGTTTTATTGATTTTGAGTATGTCGCTATTTGTTTTTACTAAAATGTAATTTTCAATTAGAAACATGCACTTTGAGTTACATTGGTCACATAGTGTCTCTGTTTTACATGAGTTTGATTCTTAAATATAAAACATATCTTATTAAATATTTGAATCAGTTATTAAGAAAATCCCAGAGTGTTATATTAGTTTTTAGTGTGTGGAACGTTTTTAATGTAAATGTTAATTTTAAACTGATAACTGAGATCTTGAGTCATACTAAGAACATCATGTATTTGATTGTGGGGTGGATAAAGAAGAATTGTCAAATATGAATTATGGATAGTTTTTAATAATTTTTTTAAAATAACATGAATGTGTTTTATTGATTTTGAGTATGTTATTTTCAATTTTTACTAAAAATAATGTTAATTTTAAATAAAAAGACCCCCATGGAATCATATCAGTCACATCGTTCATCATATTTAAGTAAGGATGATTCCAAAATATTAAAAATGTCTTATGGATCATTTTCATATTTTATCAAAACAATCTAACTATGTTTAATCAGTTCTGAGTACATCACATTTATTTTTTACTAAAATGTCATTTAAAATTGGAAACACGAACATTGAGTCATACTCATCACGTCATGGGTCAATCTTACATGAGATTTATTCCTACAAGTAAAAAATTAATTATGAGTAATTTTTATAAATTATCAATACAATATGATCATTTTTTCATGGTATTCAGTGAGTGATATTTTTGATATAAAATTTCATTTTTAAACTGATAATGTACACTTTGAGTCTTGTCAGGATCATAGTTTATCAGATTGAGGTGAAACTGATTCCTACACATAAAAAAGAATTATTGATCATTTTTATAATGTATATAAACAATCCAAATGAATTTTATTTGTTTGAGTATGTGTTGTTTTACAAAAATTAATGTCAATTTTAAATAAAATTACACACTTGGAGTCATACCAGTTACACCATGCATCATATTGAGGTGAGGATAATTCATACACATCTCAAATAAATTATTTTTTCATAATGATTCAAAAAAATACGAATGTATTTTCTCAATTTTGAGTATTTCAATTGTGATTTTACTAAAAGTAATATTGAACTACAAACATGCACATTAAGTCATACAGGTCACATCGTGTCCCAGCTTGATGTCAAATTTATTTTTATAGGTAAAAAATGACTTATAGTTCATTTTAATAAATTAAAAAGACTATACAAGTTCATGTTTTTGGATTTCAATGTGTGATATGTTTTTGAACTTAAATGTCAATTTTAAACTGATAATGGACCCTTTGAGTCATATCAAGAACATCATGTATAAGATTGAGGAGTGGTTGATTTCTATATGTCAAAAATGAGTTATGAATTTTATATCCTAAAGTATCAAAATAATATTAATTATTTTTCTTGGTTTTGAGTATGTGATGTGTGTTTTGAGATAAAATGTAAATTATAAACTAAAAATATATTGTTCAAGTCACACCGATTACACTATGCATCAAATTATGGTATGTATGATTGAGTATGTGATGTGTGTTCTAATTTCAACAATCTTAAACAAGTTAGAAAAGGAAAAAAATGTTCTATTTATATGGAAGAAGAAATCCCATGCTTCCTATAACACCTTATCCTAAAACACCATGTTCTCTATTTTCAGACTTGTTATATACAACTGAAGGAAAAAATATGACATCACTAAAGATATTTGAAAAAATTATTAGATAAAACTTATATGCAAATGAACTTCATAATAGTAGATAAAATAGTGAAATTATTTTGATCTATATATCCACTATGGTTCATGTGTAGGGTGTGAGTATAAAACTAAACAATTAAATATAATAGGGCCCCTAAAATATATAACAATCCATATATTTGAGTATATGTTCAAATTAATAACACTAAAAATACGTATGTAAGCCACATCATTGTATAATATTTAGGAAAACGTGATAATAAATTGTAAAAACTTTATTTCACAACATTTAATTATACTACTCTTACCATAAGTTTATACCATTATTGTTCCCAAGAAATCAATTCATTTCAAACATTCAGGTTTAAAATTTGAATCATATGGGGGGAATTAGTTATCTTCGTCTATAAATACCCACATCATTGTTACCATGAGATTTTATGTTACAACCATAGAATCCAAGACTATCCCTTAAGGATAACCATCACATGTACTTATTGCATCAAAATAATGAAATGGGTATAACATAACCATTTTTCTTAGGATTTGAATTTGAAAGATGGGCATGTATTAATTTAAATGGTTCCCTTATAAAAGAACCACACAATTGGTGCAAGAAACATTATTTAAAACTAGATTGTGAAAACCATAAATTATAATGATCAATGACACAAATGTCACATCACCCTTATCCTAGACCTAGATGAATCACTTACATGTCTATAGTAACTCAGATTCTAACATACCCTACATATCCCTTACATAATAGTCATTATATTATAATATTTGATAAAAATAATTTTTATCACATCCACGTATGTATTTTTTGTAGAAACATAATGTAATCATATATTCATAGGTATTTTAAAAATCATTTCAAATAATATCAAGTGATTATTCTAACAAGATATTGTATGGAATCATTTATCAAAATATAAAAAAACATTATTTACATATTATGTTTAATATAAAAATTTTCAAAAACAATTACTATATGGAACAAATTATTAGACAAGTAAACAATATATTAGTTCAATAATTAATAAAAATATATATATAATGATAAAAAATAAAAATTACTAAATAAAAGTCACAAAAATTTTCAATTTCCTAAAATTATAATGTCTAAAAAATGTGACATTTTATAATAATTGATATAGTTCCCCTTGTCAAATAATTATTTACAAATGTGTATTGGTTCATTTTACAATATAAATATTATTAAAACCATATTTCTATATGATTATAGTTAAATAATTTGTTTAATATATTTATCCTACCAAAATATATATTATGAACCATTTAATTTAAAAAATAAAATATTTAATTCAAATATAAAAACTATAACCAATCGGGTATCGTAAACATCAAATTAATTAATCTAATAATAAAACATGATATTGACCTAAATATTTATATTATATTTTTTAATAAATAATAATTTATCGCAATTATATGTAACCCTTGTTTATCAATTCTAACATAATTAAAACCATTCAATATCATTGATTATGTTCAAAACTAATATAAAACCTTTATAAATTGAGTGATTTAATTAGTACTGGATTATTTAAATCATGAGTAATATATTTCAATGGATAATAAACAATAAATTCTATATTTTCAAAAAATAATATAAAAGTCATATATTATAAACTCTTATATATCATACACAGTGAAAATATTTTGAAATTAACATAGATAATCCTATCCTTAAAGGAAATCAGGAAGTAATTTATATATTAAATGAAAAACTATTTGTTTCATCTAATATGAACAAAAACATAAAGAAAAATTTATTTCATAAACAAAATAAAACCTAGAACGAATTTTTTTAAAATATATTTACCCCACGTATACTCTAAACCCACTCATACTAAAGTAACCTAAATAAAATTTTAATTATGTATTCTAAAATGTTACATTTCAAAAATATAATTCTATAAAAATGAGTGTTAATTTCTTATTAATTTAATAAAAATGACAAAAATATTTTTGAAAATACCATAAACTCAAATAATAGAAGGTTAGAATAAATATTTTTTAAATAAATTTTTCATTAAAACATTACATTAAATTAAAATTTTTATAATATTAACATATGTATATAAATAAATACCAGTATCAATGTATAATATTATTGAAAAAAGTAAGGAACATGTGACATACCAAAAAGGGTGTCCTATAATAGTGTATTTTAATGGAATTAGGAATCTTGTATCACTAATATACATAATAGAGAGAACTAAATCTACAGAAAATATACATAGAAACCTTGGTCCTTCCAACTAACGATAGAATGTTTAAATCCATATTTTCATTTATAATATTTTTTGGTAAACTCAAATGATGATAATAAATGCCATTGAACTGTATATTATGTATGTAGTTGGCCAATAGGTTATAGTTCTTGATAAGAACATGTTTTTAATATTTAATATTCAATTATAATAATTGATGGGATGATTTCTTTATCAATGTACAATAATATTATGAACTAAAAATTCTTTACTTTCTTTATAATAGAATATCTCACTCAATGGGAAGTCGTAATGATTGTAATGATGGAAAGAATGAGTCTCCAAAACTATATGTGAAGTAGAAAACCCTTTCCATTTTCCATCACTAAAAGTTCTATTTTTATACAAAATGATATCTATGATATGCAGAGAATGAGAATGATCAGAGGGAATGTTCAGTGGAGAAATGTAGAAAGTGGTGATACTGACAGTGATAACACTAACAATGGAAGTATCCATGAGTGAAAGTGGAAATAAGAATGACAATCATGAGGAATAATGAGAGGGGGCAATCCTGACTAGAGTTATTGGTGAATAAAAGTAGTGTTCATCATGGTTGGGAACACCGCAATAACACAAAAAAATCCCAAAAAAGCAATCAACGAGAGAGGAGGAGGAGAACATAACATGCCTTTGATTACAGTCTAGATTCCTCTGAGAGAACGTAGATGAGGATCATAGGTAGTAGGGTATTTTTTTGAGAGCTTGACAATCATGACTGAATCAGTCACATTTATAGTTCTTTTAAAATATATGGGGCACTTTTATCAGAGCTTCCAAAAAAGTGCTGATAAACATACCATTTATCAGAACTAAATTAATAATCACTGATAAAACCAATTGTTATTAGGGCTTCTTCAGCATAGGTAATGCTTCATATTTATGAGTGATAAAGAAACAGTAAAAAAGGGAATTTTTAACAACATTGATAAAGGATTTGAAGTTATAATTAAAAATAAAAAAGTTGAAAATATATTTATTTAATTATATTTTTAGTTATTATAATTTTATAATTATTTAAATATATAATTATATATTTATAATTACATAAACATTTTTTTCAAAAATAATATTTTATTTATAATTATAAATATATAATTTTCTAAATACAGTAAATATATATTTTTAAATATATTGATAAATAAATTTATTTGTAAATATAATTATAAATAATTATTTATAATTATTTATTTATAATTATAAATATAATTATATATATATATATACAAGAAATATAAATTAATAAAAATATAGTAAATATATTCATTACTTAAATATATTTATTATAATTCTATAATTATAAATATATATTTATTATTTTATAAATTTATATAATTATATAATTATATATTTAATGATTATATATATTAATATGGTAAATATATTCATTATTTATATATATGTATTATAATTCTATAATTATTATATTATATAACTATTTATAAATAAATAAACAAATAACTAAATAATTTTTTAAAAACTTATATTTATTTAATTACATAATTATATATATTTATATAATTATATATATTTATAAATAATGAACAAATAATAATATAAATATAGTATATACATTAATTTTTAAAATAAATTTATTATAATTTTATAATTATACATATATATAATTATTTATTTATAATTATTTAAATACATCAAAAAATAATATTTTATCTATAATTATATATTTATAAATATATTAAATGTAAATTTATAAATATATTTATTTATAAATATTTATTATTGATCATATTTTGACATTATTAATTAATATATAATCTTAAATGCATATATCTTAAAAATTAGTGAAATTGAATAAAAAAAGAGTACATGTTAAAAATATTGAAAAAATGGATTAGTTTTATTAATTAAATATAAATTATTAAAAATATATGGATATATTTTAAATTAAATATGAGTAAATACAAAACATACTAAAACATGGTAACTTAATAAATAAAAAATAATAATAAAAATTAATTAAATTCAAAATAAATATTAAAAATGAATAAATAAAACATAATTGTAATAATATTAAAATATTTAAATAAGATTTATCTATTAAAAAAAATATTAAATGTTTCATGTTATAATAATATTTTAAAATGAATACTAAAATTTATATATATTACATAAATATTAGTTTTTTTTGTTTTTACACAAGAAATCATTAATTATGTTACTATTTGTGTGTGTGTTTTATATATTTTTTAATGATGATTAAATATACCCATTATCAATGCTTTCTTGAGAACTCATAAAGAGTGTATTTATTAGTGTTTTTTTGTTAACACTAATAAGGGAAAAAACTAATAAATATATGTTTTAGAATAGTAAAATTTCTTGAAAGAATAATTGGATCATATAAAAAATCTTTTTTAATAACAAGTTAGAAAATACAGACATTGAAGAAAACATTCCCAACCACATAGGAAAATAACGCTAGTTTTCCTTGATAATGTTATTTCAATTATCTTTGAGTACCCAAGAGAGGAATAAGAGAAGAAAAAAATGAATCATTTAGAATTAAATTGAGGTTAAAAAATACGTGCTGTTTTGGATGAGTGAAATTATGTAATTCCCCTCAATGAAATTTAAACATGAACGATCGAAATTAAAAGCGAGATCGATGAATTAACCCTTACTACTTTTGTCACATTTGAATTATAATCCCTATGAATGAAAAAATTCAAATGAACTGTTAAATATCACGAATATAAGTATATTCGTGATATAAAATTCTTAAGGTTAAGTATTAACCCGTACTACGTTTTGTCCATAATATAACATATGTCAAAAATAAGTAGATTTGAGGCTGTAAATCCCTTCCAATGTGGTAAAATTTGAATTAAAACCCCTTGAATAAAATATATTTAATAGTAATATTAAATACCATGAATTAAGAAGGTTACGTGAAATATCATGTAAACTATTGAGAAAATACACCTCATAAATATAAATAGTTTCACAACATCAAATATGTCTCAACAAAACAATATTGAGATGAAGAACCCCTATAACTTTCACAATCTCTGAATCAAAACCTCATTATAGATAGAAAATTATATGTATTTTTAAATCCCCATAGTTTTCATATAAATCAATATAATATACATTCATATGTTGCACATTCATGACATAGAAGAAATAAGTGAGGAATATGACATATGTATCATAGAAATAAAAGTTATATGAGAAACCCTTAACTCACGTATGACTTGAATTTTATTCAATATAAAATCATGTATAAAAAATAATGTAACACCCCCAATATTTCATAGTAAGCTATTTTCTTTAATGTAATTCAATAACTTGCACTACACGCAACACCGAGTTCAAGCGCACCACGACTTACCAAACAACCGTTACAAAAGCGGTTATGAATAGTATTAACTGAATTCTGAATTTCATATACTCCATATAATTTTAAAATCCATATTATGTGTTTCTTAGACTTAATATAAGAACAAATTCATTTTTTCAGAAAAAAATTATTTATCAAAAAAATGAAATTTTACCACCTCTTAATGAAAACCATTTTTAAAATCAATATTTTACACTATTATATATTAAATTTAATGAAATTAAATTCTTCATTAGAATCGGGACATAATAATTTATTTTGGATAAATTTTTGTAACTTTTGTAATAACTTTTATATTTCAATGAATACTGAAAAAATACTAAATTTTAATTGAAAACATATTGTTTAATTGAAATAATTTATAGTGTTAAATTTTGTATTTGAATGGGTTTTAAGTATAATTATATTATATTTTTATCATTTAATACAATGTAGGTGATTATAAGTAATTTCACATTTAAATTTTACATAAACACATGTCAATCTTTTGATTGTTTTTACTTTTTAAAAACCTGCTTTTCGATTTTGACCACGGGAATTAATTTTAAATTAATTAATGAAACTTCTATGTTTTTAAGTTTTCAAGATATAATTAATTATTGAATTCATAATATCGAAATAATATCCGGGTAATTTTTTGGCATTTTTCTGAAAACATTCAATTTTCGATAAATAGTGAAAAACATTGCGTTATAGTTTAAAACTGCATTTTTATTTAAATAATTATTTATTTTATTTAAATTTATATTATGTAAAAATAGATTTATAATACCTATATAAGTTCAATGTAATTCATTTATTTAATTTTATAATAAAATTAGATGTATAAAATTTTATTGAAGTTTTTATCGTCTTTTACCCACCTCCTAGGAGCATCTGCAAATTTACGTAAAACCTAATTTTATCACTTATGTGAGTTGAATTTCAAAAATCTGAGGCACACGGCTGATATCATTAAGTAAAATGTGGTTCAATAAGATGAAAATAATTTTGGGTGAATAAAAACTTTTTACTTATATTCACCACTTTTAAAAGTAAATCGGGTAATTAAGGGTAAAAATGATATTATTATTACCCTAACACATGCCCTAATTCTATTGTATAAATTTAATTAGACAAAAAACAACATTAGGAATAATATTTGAATATTTAGGTCCACTTGTATTAGATTAGGATATTTATTATTATTTTATTTAAAGAATATTTTAAAAAGATAAAATCAATGTTTAATAAATAAAACATTTTTAATATTGGGTTATACATAAGATAAATTCGACTATAAATATTCATTAGAAATATAATAATATTTCCCAAATAATTTTATTTTATTTATATTCTTTATACATTAAATAAATTAATTTATTTATGACACAATGATGATATATTAATTACCTAATTAATGAAATATTAAAATAATTGATATTATAAATATCCAAATAAATGTAATTTGAAACTTTTTAGGAATTAAAATAATTTTATAGGTTAATATTACATGTTTGGGTGGGTTAGATTAATCTTTTTATAATTAATAATGCTCTTATGAATTTAGAAAAAACAGAATACCAAATAGTGTCAAAATTGACATAAAAGAGTTTTAAAAACAAATATTATATTATAAATTGAAATTCTATTCCTAAAAATCTATGGTTCAGCCAAATGTATTAAATAATATTATATATGTCATTAATTAACCATTTTAGGTTCTCTTTGTAGTTTATAGTATGTTTATTAAACATAAAATATAAAAATACAAAGATTCATGGTAAATGTCAAACTATTTAACTAAGAGTCAAATCTGAAAGATAAAGTTAATATAGTAACCCAAACCTGTCTAAAACATATTGGATGAGTGGTTTTATACCCATTCCCACATTATACTTTAAATAATTTATTTTGGATCCATTATAAACAGAAACTTATTTTATTATAAAATAATATTTCTAGGTTTTCATAAGGTGCCCCTCACCCCTCTTATAAAAGGGAATTTCCCATTCTCTCTAATTCACACCTTAAAAGCCATTTGTCTCCGCCAAAACCTTCCCAAATACCATCTCAACTATCTTAAATTAATCCTAGAAGACTTAATTTAGTCAGAATTCCAACCTACAGATCCCTTTTGATCAAATCAAAAGGAAGAACCCGAAGATGAGGTAAATATTTCATCACTTCTTTCAAGTTCCTTTCTTCTTCCACTTCATCTTAATTTGTTGTTTCAATTCTATAATAATAACTCTAGTATATTATATACACAATTATGTTATTATAATTATGGTACAACCATTTTCAGTATTTTATCCATCCTTTTAATGACATGACACCATATGTGCGTACGTATTACTTACCGTCTCCAGGTCGTGGTGTAATTGTTATTCAGTACATTATTATTTGGATGGGTATAATAATGATTTATAATAGATGTAAATAATACATATAAAATGATAATTATTCTACATATATGATATATCATTCAATTATATATTATTTTAATATCAAAAAATGATATTGTCGCTCATGCATGTGTACAGATTACCGTCTCCGCGAACGCGATGAGATTCATTACCCATCGTATCCATTCAAGAATAATTTTCATTTGATGATTAAAAGTAATTATTAAATACTTAATATCATTCTGAATATTAATAAGATATATCCTAACCCTAAAAAACATTACTTATGTAACAAATATAAAGTAAAACGAATCAGTTACCACCTGAAACGATAATAATACTAAAATATTATTAACAAAGCAATATTGAAAGATCATATATGATATCATATTAATGTATATGATTCTTTTATAATTTATTTACAATTAATACACAATTATACGTGAGGTTAACCTACCCTCGACCAAGAAATAGTACAAGGTAAGGGGTTTCTTGTCTCACTTTTAATTCCGTGAGATTTTCATTGTTCGCCACTTATTTATTGCATGTGGTGTATTGTGTACATCCATTTGATATATATTATTATTATTATCTTTATATTCATGATATTATGTTATTAATTTGGTGGTTGTTATCTTTTGGTCATACGACTCGATTGATTACATCGAAGTAAGGGGGTTTCATCTCACTTTTTATCCCCCTGAGATTCATGCTATATTGGCCACTATTCTCTTTTGTGTCGTGTATGTATTATCCATGATTGTATTCATGGTGTAATATAATTTAATTTATGGGTATTCACATCTTCATTGTATGATTCTTCTTTGATGGGATGTTTCTTTCATAAGTTACCAAATCTGTAAAGGAATTTCAAATTTCAATTTCCACCCAGTGGGCTTTACGCATACTTCATTGATTATTTTACTCAAAGATTATGTGGGGAATCACTATTTATTATTTATATAGTAATTTCCACTCCCCTTTGTGTGGATATATGTTTGATACACATAATCACTCCATTGATAATTTCTCATGTCATTGATATAAACTTGATCGTAACTCAATTTCCTTTCATTGAGTTTAACATCCAAGTCATTAGTGTTGTTTTTACAAGAATATATTTGAATGTAATGTAACATATTTACACTGAATATCCAATAATATTGAGTGTATTTATATTTTACACACATAATTATGTCATTTATTTATCCTTTATCTAAGGATACTGTATTTATAAGGGATTTCATCTCAATTTAGATTCCAATGAGACTTCTTTGTTGTTATGCACCAATTCACTTTTATATGGTGTATATACTGTCATTTGACATAGTATATCATGAAATCCTTTATTTTCAAGGTATTAAATTTTTTTATTACCTCAATTATTTATATTCAAGAATCTCTCATTTGGTTAGGAACTCTAACTAAAATATAATTTTAAACGTTTTACAAATTTATTCTTATAAATATTTGTCGTTAATTTCCATGTTTAGAAACAGGTTTAATGATTTATTTCTATGGACATTATTGTTTTAAAATTAAAATTCCTTTTAAATGTTTCGAAGTGTTATGGAAAAAATTAATTCAAAAATCTATTTTTAAATGGCTTCTTGAAAAATTGGGTGACTTTAAGATGATTTCAAGAAAAAGGGGGATATTTCTCTCAAATAGTTTTGATGAATAATTTCATCTATATAAATATCCATTATTATTCTAAGTTTTGGTTCATCTATTACAATAAAATATTCTATATTTTATTGAATAAGTTATGTTTGACTGTGGATGCGCTATTTTTATACCATTCATGGCCTGTGGACAAAGTATTGACATTTTGTTTTCTAGTTTTAATAAGAAAGTTTATGTTAGGTTTCAAACTTTTCATATGAGGAATTCATTGGACTTAGTAAGTGATGGGTGAAGCCAGCTATAGCACCATGATGCATCATTAGGACTCATGAGACAAACTTGTGTCTTGGTATAAGGCCTTGACAAAATATTATTTGTAGTCTTGGAACAAGGCCTTGAATATGTAGTTATGAAAGTCTGACATGCATTCCATCATTATGAAAGTGGCTATTGATATTGCTTGTGAATTTTCGACTAGTAGAGAATACATGTGAATAAGTAAATGGAATTATTTGATTTTATCTTCTCCATATTATGATGAAGTTCAAGTTTAAAAGGCTTTTGTTTTAGTCTTATACATTGCATTAAATGTTTATGCTTATTTATGAAAGTTTGATCTATATTGTTATCCTTACTGGGCATCTGAGCTCACCCGTTTCAATGTTTTATTTTTTCCAGGATGCGAAGAATTATATTATGACTGACCTGTAGAGATTATATATGGGATCTCAGTGTTGTCTATGGAAACAATGTTATTATAGTTTTCCATTTTATGATGTAATGTAACCTTTATGAATGTATCCAGTACATCCAAGGCTACTAAGTTAATTGTTCTTTTGGGACTTCATCATTTGTGATCATTCCAATGATACGTAATAATGCACTGACTCTGGGTATTGGGGTCATGGTGTTACAGTTGGTATAATAGGAATTTTAGTACAATCCTTAGAAACATGATTTAGATAAACTCTGATTAGAGCACATAGCCCTAATATAGACATTGAGGATTAGTATAGAAGAACTTCTTAGAATTTTGGTCTTGTAGAGATTTTGTGGGGTTTCCATGAAATACATCCCTGTTTGGATACAAGAAGGTAGAGGCGGCTCTAGCACAGATGTACCTAGGGGTAAAACCCGAAAACAATGTTTTGATCTTGACTCGAACGGGAACTGGTGCACAACAATAGCCCTTGCTGCACTCTTGGTTACAACACTCCCAGGGGATATGCTTTGGATAAATCACATTTTCTTTACAATTGTTTTTGTAATTTTAATATAAGATGATAATAAATCACCATATTTAATACTAATGTTCTTTAGATTGAAAATAAGTTGTTATGATATTCTTTAAATTATTTTATGACTCACACTATGCTTTCTTGTGTTAGTCAATGGCTGGATTCCAAGTAAGTCATAGTAACGTTGAACATGATGTACATGGTGGTAACGATGGACGAAATGAGCAATGGAATGAAATTTTGATAGGTGTAAAAGATATTGTGTTCATTCTGAATTAGTTTTCCAAAAATATGATCAACAACATATATATTAACCAACTCCCGAACTCAACAAGGAATATAAATATGGTGAATTATAAGATCTCCAGTATTGGAGACCATGGAGAAAATAAAGCTCAATTTCCATCATGCATGAAACGTGGAAGGAGACACGTAGGTAAGTGTCTCAATGGAACAAAGAAATGCTTTATGTGTGGGAAATAAGGACATAGAGTAAATAATTTCTGAGTAAAAATAAAGAGTACTATGGAAGAAAATAAAAATGATCCCAAGAATCAATTTACAATCATTTGCCGTAAATATAGGGGATCTGGGCATTAACCGAGTGAATTTACTATTCTATAGGATAACCCCTTGGTCAAGGAAGAACCGATGTGGAAATAAATAGATGGTGAAATGTTTAAAAGTATTAGTGCTCTTCGTTATTGGGATTACTTTGGAAGACTTTTCTCTTACGTGTAACCCTGCAGTTTATTATGTGAAAACGTTATTTTATTAAGAATTGTGTTCTCTATTGTTGATATAGTTATAAATAACCATTTGGGTTAATATAATCCTTGAATTTTAGGTAATTAAATGTTATTAAATTTTTGGATGAAAATTCAAGGTATGAGATAACATTTGTGGTGAAATTATGTTATAGTAATTTTGAGAAATTCATCTCATTTTGGGAATGTAATAAAATATAGTTTATGAAAAAGGACAACATGCAGACCATGTGACAACCCATCACTTCGGAAAAAGCTACTGGAATCGAACCCACAACTATAGTGCGATTGGAATTTATCACCTACCACTAGACTACATGAAGTCCCTGGTTAGTGTGACTAAATCTTTTTAGTTAAATGATTTAATTGATCAATAATAAGTTCATTTGGGATCTTATGTCTTATCAAATTGATATACTTAGTGTATGAAAATGATTGGGGGATTAAGTGATAAATGTAATTTTAGAAGATGTTCACTTTGTTGGGAATACTATATTCCTAAGGAAATTAGAATACTATGGGATTTCATTTGAGGAGTGTTGGTCGGAGTGGACACTCAAGAGGGGGGTGAATTGAGTTCCAATTAAAAATTTCTGTTGAAAACTTTAAGATTAAATCCCCCAAATTGAAAAACAGCCCAGTCAATTAAGGCAGTAGAGATATAGGTGACTTATTGTTCAACAGGTTTCTCTAAGGTTGATTAATCCTCAGTAAGGTTAGTTTGATGACTAACTTTACCTTTGAAACAAGTTTACTAAACAAATCTCTTATACACACTAACCAAAATTGACTATCAGAGTATATGCAAAAAAAGATTTCTTGTTTAAAAAAAAAGGGAGCACAACGGATAAAAAAAAGGAAAAGTAAAGAAAAGAGTAACAAGCTATTTCAAACAAGAGGTTCAGTCTTAAGCTAAGACTTAGTCCTCTTCCACTTGGTGATCACCTGCCACCAAGTAATTTTATAAAAAGATTGATACACAGCCTGTATCGGGCTTTACAACAGTTTTCACAAACTGTCCAGGTTTGACAACCTCTGCCACAGTTATACGTGGGAAAACAAATGACCAAGCCACACCAGGCTTCTTCCACTGTTATACGTGGGTAAAAAATGTAAAATGGTTTGGGATAGGGATTTTCATTATCCCTCAGTTTAAGCATAGGAGACAGTGTGTGTAATACTAACACACATCTCACAAATGTAAAACACTTAAACACAGTAGAGCAAGAGATAGAAAGAAGAAGGTTTAGAGTGCTCTATAGTGTTGGCAGATCAGTTCTGGACTCGTAGGAATGAGTGACTTGAAGCTTTGGTCCTTTTTCTGTAAGTTGACACTAAAACAGAGTGTCGTGATTTCCAGACTTCCAGATGTTCAAGTGATCAGCTTCTTTGAGTTTGAGTGCTTAACAGCATGGCTTTTAGGAGACGGTTCTTTCAGTCGGTTCACTTGAGACTCTTTTGTTCTTCAGAATGAATGCTCGAGAGTTCTTCTTTTTGTGTGTATGCGTATCTCCTTCTCAGTTGTAGATGTTAGACTCTGTGTGTCCTTCCTCTATTCTTGTTCATGTATGTCACTATTCTTTTCGTTCCATTCATACATTTTCATGAATGCTTCTCTCTTCTTTTTATACTCCTCCATATATGCCCTTTTTGTTCACCCGAGGCCGACAAGATAAATAGTCTTGAGTTACACGTGCGATCTTCCTCGTACATTGTATTATTTCTTGATATGCCTGCAAATATAAATAAATAATGTTAGGTGTATTAATCTATCTAGACATGACCGTTAGATTAGTATTAATCAATTTGGTAAAGAAAAAAGTAGAAATATAATAATAATAGACTGGTCGAGAATGTATGTCACTGTGGACTTCAACTGTGGACTTCCAACTGTGGACTTCCTTCTGACTGCTAACTTCAACAAAAGGCTTGATGTCTGTAGGCTTTCAATGGTAGCTTTTACTCCATGTAACTGTAGCCTCTCTAACTGTAGACTTGTAATATCAAATTTGTAGAACTGTGACCTTTGTCAACTGTAGACCTCGATCATCAGTAGACTTAGTCGACAGAAGCTGTCTAACTGTAACCTTTACTGTAGACTTATGACTGTAGGCTTGTTCGACTGCGAACTTGTTCCAACTGTAGACTTGTTCGACTGTGAACTTGAGCAGAGAAAACTTTGAACAGAAGTCTTGTAACTGTGACCTTCGTCTGTGAGCTTTGACAATAGATAGCGGTAGACTCGTGACTGTAAGCTTGTATTAGTCTTCGACTGTAACCTTGTAACTGTGAACTTATTGCAATAGTAACTTAAGGTGACAGTTAGCTGTAACTGTGACTTTGAAAAGAAAACTCTAACTGTTAGCTAACAATACTAAACTTCTGTAAATACTACTGTAAGCTGTTACAGTAAAGTTATGAGAGTAAGAATATGAACTGTTTAGAATAAAATACGTTTAAGCATAGAATAATAAGATTAATGCAAGGTTTTAATACATCATAATCAATGTTTAAGCATGATTTGGGATTATCAAAACAGGTGATTCCAACAATCTCCCCCTTTTTGATAATCACAAATTATGTCAGTATGGAATGAAATATAGATGTATCAGAGAGAAGTGTGCAAAACACAGTATTAGCAATATGAGCACAAAAATTAGGTATAATCCTCAAGGATTTCTCCCTCTATGTATCGGTTCATTTCTCCCCCGAGTTTTCCCTATTTCTCCCTATTTCTCCCTATTTCTCCCTATTTCTCCCCCTTTGTGATTAACAAAAAGAAAGACAGAGAGAGAGAAAATAAACATTGTATTAATAATGAGTACATTACATGACCCAAAACGTGAATACATGATCCCTATCAAAAAAAACATAAACAGACTCAATCCTCTTCATCTGTAGGTAAGGGATCTTTTCCTTTGGAGGAAGAAGATGGAGCAGTAGGTGAAAGATCAACAGGCTTAGGAATTGTAGCAGGAATGTCTGGAGGGGCAGCAACAGATGCTCATGAAGGCCTGTAGTGAGTAGCTTGCCGAGGTATCAGTGGTCTAAGGCTTCTGAGGGCATCAGCAGGAGACATTACTGAAGAACCACTGGGGTTGGAGACAGGTAGGGTAGGAGGAACTATAACAGGTGTACAGTCCACATGAAGAAAAGGTAGGAGTAGATTCCTGAAATCCATGATGATGTTTCCTCCTCTGTCCATGGCAGATAAGAAGTCATTTTTGTTTTCCAAGAATTTATCCAAAGCCAGGGTCAACTCTCGTAGCATGCTAACTTGTTCTTTGAAAGCTTGAGTTACAGGAGGCAGCTTCATAGTTTCTAGCATGAGCATGAAGTGATGGTTCAACTGATGCTTGGTGAAAATCCGATCAAAGTAATAATCCACTTTACTTTTGATGGCCTCCTGAGAAGCAGTAGCAGCCTGCAGGTGCTCACGAACAAAGCCACTGACTTCTCTTGTAGTAGCAAGGATCTGTAGGTCTGATGTGTCATTTGCACGGGCCTGAGTAAGCTCTTCTCTGAGCAGGCTTCTAAACTGCTCAAGGTCTACAGGAGAGCTAGATGAAGGAAGGGACTTGACTGAGAATGCCACTGTCTCCTTGAAAGACTGAGTCAGATTTCCAATCACTTTCTGAATGAAAATATCCTGATTGCTAAAGTGTTCTTTTACTGATTTCTTGAAAGCCTCAAATACTTCCACAAACTTCTTGACCACTTCTTTGATGTATCGAATCTCACTGGCCACTTGTGTCTGAGAACTGCTCAGGGAAGTTAAAGAAGCAACTGATTGTCTGAGGGCCACTACTGCTCCAGTCCAGCTTTCAATTTGAGTGTGGCACACTTTCATTTCATCCATCACTTCTTTGATTGGACTTCCCACAACACATCCTAGAGATAATTCTAAGGATTGTTCTACATTTGTCATCTCATCAAAAAGACTGGTTTTCAATTCAGCAAAAGGCTGTCTGATGGTCTCCTTCATTTCATTCTTTAAGGATTCAAGGTCTTCCTTGGTGGCCAATCTTTCAGTTTCTAACACTGGAGAGCTGTTAGTTAGGATAACTGGATTTCTTGGTGGTTGGTTTTCCTCATCTGAATCCTCATAATTGAGTCCTAACACCATGTATCCTGGATCTGAGGTCCATCCTTCTATATCATACAGTACAGAGACTGAACCAAAACGCTCCCCCTCACTTGGAGCTCCTTCCTGAACATTTTCTACTATCTGCTCGACTCTGGGTAACTCTAAGTTCTCTTCTGTAGCTCTAGCAGGTTCCATACTTGCTTCCTCTGTAGGTTCAGCAGTGAGGTTAGCCTCCCTCTCTGTTGAGTCATCAACCACTTCCATGACAACAGTAGTAGAGACCACTCCTGCTTCCTGGTCAGACACTGACTTGTCTGTATACCCTATCAGAGGGCTCATACTAAGTTCTTCTGTTTCTTCACCACTGATCTCCTCTTCATCTTCTGCAACAGTTTCTTGATTTTCATTTGAAGATCCAGTCTCTTCTGCTTCGACTGTATCATCCTCGTCAGAGGTGTCCTTGACAAAATATTGAGATTCTTCTTCTTCTTCTTCTGTAGACTCAGTCTCACTGTCTCTTAGAACAGGTTCTCTACTAGGTAGTTCTTTTGGAGGGCTTGCTGCTCCAAACTCCACTGTCCTGACAGGACTGTGAGTAGTCTCAGGATCACTCCCTTCATCAATTGGGGTGTTCTCTCTTGCAGAGTCACCAACTACTGCAGTCTGTTCATCATCTGAGTATACAGGTTCAGGCTCATCAGGCTTTAAGCCTGGATCTCTCCTATCTCTCGGTCTAGAGGGATGAGTAGAAGGGCTAAATTTCTCATAGATTCTCTCCTCATCATTCACCCATGATTTCTTCCAGGGATTCCAACTGATCCTCATGAATTTGCAGATTACTTTCGAGATACATACACTGTTCTTTGCCACTATCAACTCTTCCTGACTTCCAGCTGCACCTTTCACTTTCAACATTACCGAAATGAGTTTAGCATGAAACAAGGCACTTGATTTTGAGCTTGCCTTTATCATGTCCTCCATCTGAGCCATCAGCAACCTACAAAGGTTGACCTTCCTTCCATGTTTTAATAAGTACATCAAGTAAATATCCTGGTGCTTCAGAGTTGCAAAATCTCCTCTTCTAGGACTCAGTACATGCTGAATAAACTTAAACAGAAGCCTGTCCTCTCCACTCATTTCAGCAGCAATAATCTTTCTTACTGTGCCATTGCCTGTCAGTTCTTCCAGAGCCGTCGCATGATCAAAGATTCTACTATTTGGAGGAGCCGCTCCAGAATAGTAGTTGTAAATACCCTCATGAGGAACTCTTAAACATGCAGCCCATTCAACGGATGAAAAACTGACTTCATTGCCGTTTACTCTGGA
Source organism: Viscum album (assembly GCA_963277665.1). Taxonomy (NCBI): domain Eukaryota; kingdom Viridiplantae; phylum Streptophyta; class Magnoliopsida; order Santalales; family Viscaceae; genus Viscum; species Viscum album. The sequence goes on from OY728139.1 coordinate 1,257,330,312, forward strand.
TACCAGTCTATGCAGATCATCCTCTTCCTCGAACTGTAGATATTCATAGAATTCCTTCACCAGCTTCGGGTAGTACGGTCCATTATTTTTTGCGAAGCATTCGGTCCATCCTTGCTCATTAAGCACTGCCAGTACTAATGATCTGCTCGATAAAATCCACTCTTCACTTAGCTCCTTCTTAGCAACTATTTCTCTCTTAGTTAGATGTGGATTAACAGGTCTTATCGAGGCATTCCCGGTGCCACTGGATTCGACTCGAGTCCTCTTCGGCATTGGTTCATCTTCATTGACAGTCGGGGGTCGCTTTGTTCTGGCCATTGGAACTGAATGAGGTTTCGAGGTTCGGTTGAAGGTTTAGGGTTTAGGACTTGAGAGAGCAAGGGTCGAGATGAGTGGATTGAGATATGTTCGATGTTCTAAATTTTATCATTTAGGGATTTAGAAATAAAAGTAAAAAGAAAAGAAACGGTTCGAATTCCCGCAAAAATAAAATAAGGTTAAACAGCGAAACAGCCTACAGAGAGATGTAACAGTGAGATACACCGGTGAGGTCTAACTGTGAGGTTTCAACTGTGAGGTTTCAACTGTGAGGTTTCAACGGTGAGGTTTCAACCGTGAGGTTTCAACCGTGAGGTTTCAACTGTGAGGTTTCAACTGTGAGGTTTCAACCGTGAGGTTTCAACTGTGAGGTTTCAACTCTGAGGTTTCAACTGTGAGGTTTCAACTGTGAGGTTTTAACTGTGAGGTTTCAACTGTGCTATAATTAATCATACCTAACTCATGTTTGATGTAACTTAATCTCTCAGAATTCAAAGGCTTTGTAAAAATATCAGCTAACTGATGTTCAGTGCCAATGAACTCAAGAGTGATATCACCTTTTTGATAATGATCCCTCAGAAAGTGATATCTCACATCAATATGTTTTGTCCTAGCATGAGATACTGGATTTTTAGAAATGTTAATAGCACTTGTATTGTCACACCTTATAGAGACATGTTTGAATTGATATCCATAGTCTAGTAAAGTGTGTTTCATCCACAAGATTTGTGCACAACAGCTACCAGCAGCTATATACTCAGCTTCGGTAGTAGACAATGCAACAGAATTCTGCTTCTTACTACACCAAGATACTAGTGACTTGCCTAAAATGTGACATGTTCCAGAGGTGCTCTTTCTATCTAACTTGCAGCCAGCAAAATCAGCATCAGAATAACTTAATAAATCAAATGATTGTCCTTTTGGATAAAATAATCCCAAATTGGGAGTATGTTTTAGATATTTGAAAATCCTTTTAACAGCAGTCAAATGAGACTCTTTTGGATTGGCTTGAAACCGAGCACACATGCATACACTGAACATGATGTCAGGTCTACTGGCAGTAAGGTACAGTAGACTACCTATCATACCTCTGTAATTGGTTTGATCCACTGGTTCACCAGTTTCATCACTGTCCAACTTGCAAGTGGTGCTCATAGGTGTGTCACTGCCGTTGGTGCCATCCAAAGAAAAACGTTTTAGAAGATCTTTAATATATTTACTTTGGTTCAAAATAATACCATTTTTATTTTGAAAGATCTGAAATCGAAGGAAAAATTTGAGTTCTCCCATTAAACTCATTTCAAACTCATTTTGCATTATTTTTGAAAAATCAACACATAAATAATTTTTAGAAGATCCAAAAATAATATCATCCACATAAATTTTTACTATTAAGACATCTTTAGAAATCCATTTAATAAAAAGGGTAGGATCAGCTATCCCTTTAGTAAATCCTTTCGAAATAAGAAAAGAGCTGAGCCTATCATACCAAGCTCTTGGAGCTTGCTTTAAACCATATAAAGCTTTAGATAGTTTAAAAACATGATTAGAAAAATGGGGATTTGTAAAACCAGGAGGTTGTTCCACAAATACATCCTCAATTATATATCCATTTAGAAAAGCACTTTTAACATCCATTTGAAATAGTTTGAAATTCAGATGAGCAGCATAATCAAGTAATATCCTAATGGCCTCTAGTCTAGCAACGGGTGCAAAGGTTTCCTCATAGTCTATTCCTTCTTCCTGACTATACCCTTGTGCAACTAGCCTTGCTTTGTTTCTGATTATATTACCAAACTCATCAACTTTGTTTCTAAACACCCATTTAGTGCCTATGGTAAGAGTGTCTTTAGGTCTTTCCACTAATTCCCAAACATTGTTTCTTTCAAACTGATTTAGTTCTTCTTGCATAGCCATTACCCAAAATTCATCACTGATAGCATCATTGACATTTTTGGGTTCAAGCTGTGAAAGAAAAGCTTGATGTTCAACCTGATTTCTTAGAGAAGCTCTAGTTTGTGTTCCTCTATCAAGATTACCAACAACAGCATCTAAAGGATGATTCTTTAGAATCCTAGTTGATTTGGTAAAGGTTGAACTAGAGATTTCAGGTTCATTTATAGGTTCGGGTTCCACAGAGGAAGATTCTGGAAAAAGTCCAGAACTGGATGTTTTTATTACAGGTTCTTTAGATTTGTCATTTAGGTCCAGAACAGATAAGTCTTCTTCAACATCTTCAAGAGAAGTTTTAGACTCATGTGGATCAGTCTCATCAAACTTGATGTGAACAGATTCTTCCACACATTTGGTTTTCTTATTGAACACTCTATAGGCTTTACTAGACATAGAGTAACCCAGGAAAATTCCTTCATCACTTTTTGGAGAAAATTTATCAAGATTATCTTTAGTATTCAGAATAAAGACTTTGCAACCAAAAACTCTAAAGTAATTAACCTTAGGCTTCCTATTATTCCACAAATCATAAGGGGTTTTCTTAAGAACCGGTCTAATCAAGACTCTATTAATAACATAGCAGGTTGTATTTACAGCTTCATCCCAAAAGAAAACAGGCAGGTCATATTCATTAAGCATAGTCCTTGCAATTTCTTGCAGGGTTCGGTTTCTTCTTTCCACTACACCATTCTGTTGAGGTGTCCTAGGAGCAGAAAAATTGTGAGCATAGCCATTGTGTGAGAAGTAAGATTCAAATTCTTGATTCTCAAACTCACGGCCATGATCACTCCTCAAGGTATTAATCTTAAGTCCACTAATATTTTCTACAGACTTAGAGTATTTAACAAAGGAAGAGCAGGCTTCACTTTTGTGAGCTAGAAAGTATACCCAAGTATATCTAGAAAAGTCATCTACAAGAACATAAACATAGTGCTTCCCATTTAGACTTGAAATTCTTGATGGTCCAAACAAATCCATGTGAACCAGTTCAAGTGGTTGTGAAGTTGAAACATCTTTCTTTGGTTTAAAAGAAACTTTGTGTTGTTTTCCCTTTTGACAGGGATTACACACTTTGTCATTTGGGAATTCAAGCTTAGGTAGGTCTCTAACTAGGTGTTTCTTAGAGAGTTTTCTAAGTGAGTGAATGTTGTAGTGTCCTAATATCCTATGCCACATCCAAGACTCTTTATGAAAAGCATTTAAGCAAGTAACATTATGTTTAGCTAAAGTGTTTAAGTCAACAGCATAAACATTTTCATTTCTTAAGGCAGAAAATATTAAAGCATTTTTGGAATTATAAACATCACAAGAATTGTTTTCAAACTTGACATTAAAACCATCATCACACAATTGAGAAATTCTAAGTAGGTTGTACTTAAGTCCATCAACAAATAAAACTTTGGAAATTAATACTGAGTCAGTGTTACCAATCTGGCCTAAGCCGATGATTTTTCCTTTTGAGTTATCACCAAAAGTGACATATCCTCCATCAACCTTTATTAAGCTTTTTAAGCACGAATAGTCCCCAGACATGTGTCTTGAACATCCACTGTCTAAGTACCATACCTTCTTGTAATTGCTTTTCAAACAGATTTCCTACAAAACAGATTAGACTGGAAATGACTTTGGTACCCAGATTTTCTTGGGTCCATATATGTTAGCAATCAAGGATTTAGGTACCCAGATTTGTTTTATGGGTCCCATACAATTAATAGATGCAACAGATTTAGAGAGATATACTTTATTTTATCTACAACTATTTAAATAACCAGTTGAGGCATACGAATTTCCAAAACTGGAACTTGCAGGATTTTTTCCAGACATGGGAATAAATCGGGTTTTAGTAAACTGTCTTTGTCCAGGTTGGTATCCCAAGCCAGTAGCATACTTAGGTGCAACTTGCTTTCCTAGCAGTTGGGTTAGAGTATCTTTTCCATTTGTGAATGTTTCTAAGTCCTTTCTAAGTTGTTCATTAGATAGTTTCAGTTCTGTATTCTCCTTTAATAATTGAACATTTTTCTCTTTTTCTACATCAAGTGCAGACTTGACACTTGCAGTAAGAGCATTCTGTTTCTTTAAAGACTTATATTTATCCTTTAGTTCATTACACGTTTCTTCCAGCATATTACAGTATTCAATCAATTCATCTTTAGACATATTTTCAGAATCAGAACCAGATTCTGCTTCACCTTCAGAATAATAAGAGTTTAAAGTGGGAGTGTCTAAGGTTACCTCAGATGTGTTTGTCATGAAACATATATTAGCACGATTTCTTTCAGAATCACTGGATTCTGATTCACTTGTGCTATCTTCTGAAGCACTCCAGGTGGCCTTCATAGCTTTCTTATAATTCTTTTCCTTATACTCATATTTCTTCTTGAATTTTAACTTAGGACAGTCAGCTTTGATGTGTCCTTTCCTTTTACATTCATAGCAAACTATGTCTTCTTCTTTATCATTTTTCTTACAATCTTTCTTCCACTTACCTTGTCTATCATACTTACCCTTGTAGTTTGGTTTTCTAAAGAACTTCTTATTCCTATAGAACTTCTTGAATCTCCTTGCTATTTGTGCCATCTCGGCATCACTGTCAGAATCTAAGTCTTCACTAGATGAGCTTTCAGTTGGTATATGCACTTTCTCCTTGTCTTTGCTCTTTGATGCAGTAGACTTAAAAGCTACAGATTTTCGTTTTGGTTCCTCATCTTCCTCTTTATTTACCTTGAGCTCTTCTTCGTACATCATCATCTTACCAATTAACTCCTTGACAGACAAAGTTCCAATATCACGGGATTCTCTAATTGAAACGGATGTGCCTCTCCATCTGTCAGGCAGACATCTCAATAATCTCATGATTTTCTCCTTTGCTGGAACAATCATTCCGAGTGAGCTCATTGTGTTGAATATCTCATTAAACCTGAGATACATATCAGAAATAGGTTCATCATCTTTCATCTTAAAGTTATCATATTTGATAGTATAAGTATTTAACCGCATTTCCTTGACATTAGTTGTTCCTTCATGAGAAACAGCTAAGGTGTCCCAGATTTCAAAAGCAGTTTTACATGCAGAAATTCTATTGAATTCCTCATCTCCTAGAGCACAGTAGAGAGCATTCACAGCCTTACAATTATTATTGTAAGCTACCTTAGTAGGTTCATCCCAAGTTATTCTTTCAGTTTCTGGAATCTTGTATTGAGACTCTATAGCAGTCCAAATATCAAAACCCATACTTTCCAAATGAATTTTCATTTTGAGCTTCCATTGGGCATAATTCACACCATTAAAGAAGGGTGGCCTGTTAGTAGCAGCACCTTCTAGTCTATTATCCATAAGGAAATTTTAGAAAATGTTTTAAAGAGATAAAATTTATAACTAACAGAAATTTAAGATCTTTTAGATAAAACTACAATCACAGTTTAAAAACAGAGAGTTAAAATAAAACTTTGAGCAAGTATAACAGAGATAAACACATCCTCTGATACCAAATGTTGGTCGGAGTGGACACTCAAGAGGGGGGTGAATTGAGTTCCAATTAAAAATTTCTGTTGAAAACTTTAAGATTAAATCCCCCAAATTGAAAAACAGCCCAGTCAATTAAGGTAGTAGAGATATAGGTGACTTATTGTTCAACAGGTTTCTCTAAGGTTGATTAATCCTCAGTAAGGTTAGTTTGATGACTAACTTTACTTTTGAAACAAGTTTACTAAACAAATCTCTTATACACACTAACCAAAATTGACTATCAGAGTATATGCAAAAACAGATTTCTTGTTTAAAAAAAAGGGAGCACAGCGGATAAAAAAAAAGGCAAGGTAAAGAAAAGAGTAACAAGCTATTTCAAACAAGAGGTTCAGTCTTAAGCTAAGACTTAGTCCTCTTCCACTTGGTGATCACCTGCCACCAAGAAATTTTATAAAAAGATTGATACACAGCCTGTATCGGGCTTTACAGCAGTTTTCACAAACTGTCCAGGTTTGACAACCTCTGCCACAGTTATACGTGGGAAAACAAATGACCAAGCCACACCAGGCTTCTTCCACAGTTATACGTGGGTAACAAATGTAAAAAGGTTTGGGATAGGGATTTTCAGTATCCCTCAGTTTAAGCACAGGAGACAGTGTGTGTAATACTAACACACTACTCACAAATGTAAAACACTTAAACACAGTAGAGCAAGAGATAGAAAGAAGAAGGTTTAGAGTGCTCTATAGTGTTGGCAGATCAGTTCTGGACTCGTAGGAATGAGTGACTTGAAGCTTTGGTCCTTTTTCTGTAAGTTGACACTAAAACAGAGTGTCGTGATTTCCAGACTTCCAGATGTTCAAGTGATCAGCTTCTTTGAGTTTGAGTGCTTCACAGCATGGCTTTTAGGAGACGGTTCTTTCAGTCGGTTCACTTGAGACTCTTTTGTTCTTCAGAATGAATGCTCGGGAGTTCTTCTTTTTGTGTGTATGCGTATCTCCTTCTCAGTTGTAGATGTTACACTCTGTGTGTCCTTCCTCTATTCTTGTTCGTGTATGTCACTATTCTTTTCGTTCCATTCATACATTTTCTTGAATGCTTCTCTCTTCTTTTTATACTCCTCCATATATGCCCTTTTTGTTCACCCGAGGCCAACAAGATAAATAGTCTTGAGTTACACGTGCGATCTTCCTCGTACATTGTATTATTTCTTGATATGTCTGCAAATATAAATAAATAATGTTAGCTGTATTAATTTGTCTAGACATGACCGTTAGATTAGTATTAATCAAATTGGTAAAGAAAAAAGTAGAAATATAATAATAATAGACTGGTCGAGAATGTATGTCACTGTGGACTTCAACTGTGGTCTTCCAACTGTGGACTTCCTTCTGACTGCTCACTTCAACAAAAGGCTTGCTGTCTGTAGGCTTGCAATGGTAGCTTTTACTCCATGTAACTGTAGCCTCTCTAACTGTAGACTTGTAATATCAAATTTGTAGAACTGTAACCTTTGTCAACTGTAGACCTCGATCATCAGTAGACTTAGTCGACAGAAGCTGTCTAACTGTAACCTTGACTGTAGACTTATGACTGTAGGCTTGTTCGACTGCGAACTTGTTCCAACTGTAGACTTGTTCGACTGTGAACTTGAGCAGAGAAAACTTTGAACAGATGTCTTGTAACTGTGACCTTAGTCTGTGAGCTTTGACAATAGATAGCGGTAGGCTCGTGACTGTAAGCTTGTATTAGTCTTCGACTGTAACCTTGTAACTGTGAACTTATTGCAACAGTAACTTAAGGTGACAGTTAGCTGTAACTGTGACTTTGAAAAGAAAACTCTGACTGTTAGCTAACAATACTAAACTTATGTAAATACTACTGTAAGCTGTTACAGTAAAGTTATGAGAGTAAGAATATGAACTGTTTAGAATAAAATACGTTTAAGCATAGAATAATAAGATTAATGCAAGGTTTTAATAAATCATAATCAATGTTTAAGCATGATTTGGGATTATCAAAACAGGTGATTCCAACAAGGAGTAATGGTGGTTTTTTATCTATGTTTTTATTGAGGATTTATAGTGATTTGGGTTATTTATGGAAATGACTTGCCTATCATAGAGAATATGTGATTAGGTTAATTAATTTTAAGTATGTGATTTTAATAGTAGTAGATGTTATTTGGAAATACAATTTAACGTGGAAGACTGCGTAATACAATTATTTTATGTTTTGGGTTTCAATATTAGTTTGGATTATATTGATGGATTTTGAGGACAATTGTTTATTGAATGGAATTTATTGAACTTTGGGTATTATTGGTTTAATTTTAGATATTAAGATAAGTTTTTCTTTCTCTAAAGTATTATCCTTTTTTGGGATCATCTGATCTTGAACTAACCATTTTGTTTTTTGTTAATCTCTGAAGTCAAGGTAAATATATATAGTTTATCCTTTTTGGATTATGTTATTCTCTAGAAGTAGATTCTAGCGCTTCAGGTGTGACCAAGTCATCTTGAATACTCATTATTTAAAAAAAAGATGAGTTAGTGGTAGATATTTATTAAAGGATGAAACTCTACTTAAAAAGTAAGTATATCTCTTTATGTTTTCTTTCAATCTTAGAAAAAAATTCTTCATATTTATAAAATAGAACTTAAAACAAAAAAACATTATCCATTTACATTTTCTACTAGGAAACTAATGAACATTTATCTCATCAGAAGTTTGTGGTTTTCTTGTTGTTAACTTTCTCCTAATCATGTTTTCCATCACTCTCCACTAGAACATGACACTTATTTTACCTTTCATATCCATGTTTTCCTATATGGAATCCATGTGTGGGTTATCTCAGGTGACCTTTTTAGTTCTCTTTCTTTCATTTAAAGAGATAGTTTTATTGAATCTTTTTTGGAAGTGGGACTTTAAAAGAAGTTCTGAAGCCCAATTTTAAAATAGCTAGGATGCAATTTACCAAAGGGGGAAGAATTTAACACCCCAAGATTTCATATTAATCTATTTTCTTTAAAGTAATTCAATAGCCTGCGCTACATGCAACACCGAGTTCGAGCGCAGCACGACTTACCAAACTAGCTGTTCAAAAGCGGTTATGAATGGTATTAACTGAATTTTGAAATTTTATATACTCCATATAATTTTAAAATCCATATTATGTGTTTCTTAGACATAATATTAGAACAAATTCATTTTTTTCAAATAAAAGAAGAATTTTTCAAAAAATGGCAATTTCACCACCTTTAAATGGAATCCCCTTTTTAAAACCAATAAATTTCACTTTAATATATTCAATTTAATGAAATTAAATGAGTCTCTAGAATCTATAAATAAAAATTTATTTTGGATAAATTTTTAGTACTTTTCTAATAACTTTTATATTTTGATGAATATTAAAAAATACTAAATTTTAATTGAAAACAACTTTTTTCATCGAAATAATTTATAGTGTTAAATTATGTATTTGAAAGGTTTGGAAGTATAATTAGATTATATTTTTATCATTTAATATAATTTAGGTGATCATAAGTAATTTCACATTAAAATTTGACATAAACACATGTCAATCGTTTGATAGATTTTACTTCTTAAAACCCCACTTTTTTGTTTTGACAACGAGAATTAATTTAAAATTAATTAATGAAAATTCTATGTTTTTAATTTGGTAAAATAGAATTAATTTTTGAATTATGAATATCAACATTATCTTAAGGTAAATTTTTTCTATTTTTCTAGAAAACATTCAATTTTTGATGAATAGTGAAAAACACTGCATTATAGTGGAAAACTGACATTCTATTTAAATAATTATTTATTTTATTCAAAATTATTTTAAGTCAAAATAGATTTATAATACCTATATAAGTTTAATTTAATTCATTAGTGTCATTTTATAATAAAATTAGATGTATAAAATTTTATTAAACTTTTTACCATCTTTTACCCACCTAATAAGTTCATTTGTAAATTTACATAAAACATAATTTTATAGCTTCTCTGAGTTGAATATCAAAAATTCGAGAGACATAGATGATATCAGTAAGTAAAATGTGGTTCAATAAGATGAATATAATTTTTGGTGAATAGTAACTTTTTTACTTTTAATTACCATGGTTAAAAGTAAATAAGGTAATTAAGGGTAAAAATGATATTATTATTACCCTCATGCATGTCCTAATTCTATTGGATAAGTTTAATTCGACAAAAAACCAAAGAAATAAAATGTGATCCTTTAGGTCCACTTGAATTAGATTATGACATTTATTATTATTTTATTTAAAGAAGAGTTAAAAGAGACAAAATCAAATTTTAATAACTAAATTTTTTTAATATTTGGTTATACATATAATAAATTAGACTATAAATATTCATTAGAAAGATAAAACGATTTCCTACATAATGGTATTTTATTAATATTTTTTATAGATTAAATAATTTAATTTATTTATGACACAATGATGATGTAGTAATTACATAATTAATAATATATTAAAATAATTGATATTATAAGCATCCAAAGAAATTTATTTGTAGAATTTTTATGAATTTCACTAATTATCTAGGTTAATATGACATTTTAGGGTTGGTTATATGAATATTTTTAGAAGTAATAATGCTGTTATGAATTTAGAAAAAACAAAATACCAAATAGTGTCAAAATTGACATAAAAGAGTTTTTAAAACAAATATTATATTATTAATTGATATTCTATTACTAAAAATATATGGTTCAGAATATGGTCTTAAATAATATTATATATTTCATTAATGAACCACTTTAGGTTCACTTGGATGTTTATAGTATGTTTATGTACTATATAATATAAAAATAAAAAGAGACATGATAAAAGTAAAACTTTTTAACTAAGAGTTAAATCTAAAATATAAAGTTAACATAGTAACCCAAACCTATCTAAAACCTATTTACTGAGTGGTTATCTACCCATCCCCACATAATCTTTTAAAAAATTCATTTTGGAGAAATTTGAAACCTAATATTATTTTACTATAAAATAATATTTCTATCTTTTCTTAAGGTTCCCTCACCCCTCTTATAAAAGGGCACTTCCCATTCTCTCTAATTCACACCTTAAAATCCATTTGGCTTGGCCAAAACCTTACCTAATACTCTCTAAACTATCCTAACTTCATCAAAGAGGAATTATATTTGTCATAAAGACAACCTAAGGAGCCCTTTTGATCAAATAAAAAGGAAGAACCCAAAGAAGAGGTAAATATTTCATCACCTCCTTCAAGTTCCTTTCTTCATCCAATTCCTCTTTATTTGTTTTTTCCATTATAAAATAATAAATCCATTATCTTCTATACAATGTAATGTTATTATAAATATGGTACAACCATATTCATTATTCTATCCATCCTTTGAATGACATGTCACCATACGTGCGTACGTACGACTTACCGTCTCCATGTCATGGGGTAATTGTTATTCATTACATTATTATTTGGATAGGTATAATAATGATGTATAATTGATATAAATAATAAATAAAAAATTATAATGATTCTGTAAATATGATATACCATCCAATTATATATTACTTTAATATCAAAATAATGATATTGTCGCTCATGTGTACGTACGGATTACTGTCTCCACGAACGCGATGAGATTCATTCCCCATCATATCCATTCAAGAATAATTTTCATTTTATGATTAAAAATAAATTTTAAAGACTTAATATCATTCTAAATATGAATAAGATACATCCTATCCATAACAAACATTACTTACGTAACAAATCATATAAAGAAAAACAAATCAGTTAACACCTGAAACGAAGGTAATACTAAAATATTATTAAAAAAGCTATATTGAAATATCATATATGATATCATATTAATTTATATGATTATTGTATAATTTAATTACAACTAGTTCACCATTATACAGGAGGTTAACCTACCCTCGACCAAGCAAAAGTACAAGGTAAAGGGTTTCTTATCTCACTTTTAATTCTGCGAGATTTCTATTGTTCGCCACATATTTATTGCATGTGGTGTATTGTGTACTTACATTTGATATATATATATTATCATGGTTCCCTTTATATTAATATTATTTTGTGATTAATTTTTTTGTTATTATATTTTGGTCATAAGACTTGATTTATTACAACGAAGTAAGGGTTTTTCATCCCACTTTTTATTCCTGTGAGATTCATGCTATATTAGCCACTATTTACTTTTGTGTGGCGTATTTATTGTCCATGATTGTATTATTGGTGTAATATAATTTAATTTATGGGTATTTAAATATTCATTGTATGATACTTCTTTTATGGGTTATGTGTTTCATAAGTTACCAGATCAGTAAAGGAATTTCAAATTTCAATTTCCACTCAGTGAGCTTTACCCATACTTCATTGATTATTTTATTCCAAGATTATGTGTGGAATCACTATTTATTATTTATGTAGTAATTTCCACTTACCATTGTGTGTATATATGTTTGATACACATAATAAATCCATTTATAATTTATCAAGTCATTTGTATAAGCTTGATCTTAACTCAATTTTCATTCATTGAGTTAAACATCCTAGTCATTGGTGTTGTTTTTACAAGAATATGTGTGAATTAGCTCTTATTTATTTACACTGAATATCCAATCATAATGAGTGTATTTATATTTGTCACATATAATTATGTCATTGATTTATCCTTTAACTAAGGATACTATCTTTATAAGGTATTTCATCTCAATTTACATTCCTTCGAGACCTCTTTGTTGTTATGTACCAATTCACTTTTATATGGTGTATATACTGTCATTTGACATAATATATATTGAAATCCTTTATTCTCAAGATATTATAAATTTTTTATTACATCCATTATTTTTATTCAAGCGTCTCTCATTTGGTTATGAACTCTATCTAAAATTTCATTTTAAATGTTATTAAAATTTTATTCTTCTAAATCATTCTCATTAATGTCCATATTTTAAAAATGGTTTCAAGGATTTATTTATATGGACATTAATGTTTTAAAATTTAAATTACTTTTAAATGTTTCAAAGTGTTATGGAACACTTTTATACAAAAATCTATTTTTAAACGGATTCTTGAAAAATTGTGTGACTTTTAAATGATTTCATGAAAAGGGGGATATTTCTCTCAAATAGTTTTGATGAATATTTTCATCTATGTCAATATCCTTCATTATTCTAAATTTAGGTTAATATGTAACAATACAATCTTCTATATTGTATTGAATGAGCTATGTTTGACTGTGGATGTGCTATTTTTATACCACTCATGGTTTGCAGATAAAGTGTCGACATTTCGTATGCTAGTTTTAATATGAATGTTTATGTTATGTTTCAAACTTTTCATATAAGTAATGCATTCGACTTATTAAGTGATTAGTGGAGCCTGATATAGCTCCTCATTGCATAGGTTGGTCTCATGAGACAAACTAGTGTCTTGTCATAAGGCCTTGAAAAAATCATATTTGTAGTCTTGGCACAAGGCCTTGACTATGTGGTTATTAAAGTCTGGCATTATGCATTCCATCATTATGAAAGTGGCTATTGATATTGCATGTGATTATTTGAATAGTATAATATCCATGATAAAAGGTAAATGGAATTATTTGATTTTTTGTTTTCTATATTATACTAACTTTTAAGTTTAAAAGGGCTTTGTTTTAGTATTATACATTTCCTTAAATTTTATTCTTATTTATGAAAGTTTTCACAATATTGTTACCCTTACTAAGAATCTGAGCTCATCTCTTTCTACATTTTATTTTTCCAAGGATGTGAAGAAGTATATTATAAATCACATTCCAGGATAATCTATGGGATCCCAATGTTGTCTATGGAAACAATGTTGTTGTAATTTTCCATTTTATGGTGTAATGTAAACATTATGAATGTATCTAGTACTTCTAAGGCTGCTAAAATAATCAGTCTTTTGAGACATGATATTTTGTGATCATTCCAATGATACGTTATAATGCCCTGACTCTGGGCTTCTGCGGTCAGGGCGTTACAAATAAAAAATTAGTATAATTCAATAAAATATTCATTTAAATAACTGTAATATCATATATTATCAAATTATAACATTTATACAACCATTTATCAAAAATTATGTATTGAAATCATCATTTCTAAGTGTCAACTCTTTCATTTTTCATGTAAGTCTCAGTTTAGCTGTTTTGATTCATGCGTAATGATCATGGTACCATATATAAATAATTTAAATTATGATATAAATATCATATATATTAATTATCGAAAAATTCATAAATATCCATAAAAGCTAGAGATAGAAAATTGAATTACACCATTCATGAAGACAGTAGTCCATACGTACACATGAATGGTGTTCTCATTTTCTAATAAATATAAGGAAATGAAGATCAATAATTTTTTTAAATTTAAAAATATTATTTATATAATAAATATTATATATATTTATTAAATTTATCATTATAATCAACCATGTAAGGAGGTGATGTAAAATGAATCATATCTTTTTGGGGAGGTGGTAGTCCACACGTACGTATGAGCGATGCTTTAATTTATCCTTTGATGTAAAAAGTTGATGAATATGGTTATAAAATAAACGTAATAGTATTTTAGTATATAGTAGATACTTATTTATTTATATTGGATTGTTTAAGAAAAAAATAAAAGGAGGTAGAAGAAGAAGTAAAATGAAAATGGTCTATTAAGACGATTACCTTGTCTTCAAAGAACCACCATTGGATCTATATTTAAAGACTCTAGGGATGGTATTTTAAGAATAAAATAACCCATATAATATTTGTAAGTCTTTTAAAAATATTTTTTATGTTTTCTTAGATTAAGTGCCTCAGGAATTGTGAGTAAGATAGGATGGGTGATGTCCTGATATAAGAGAAAAGAGGGGTACCCTTGGAATTACATAAAGTATTAAACTAATATAATTTATTTTTCAAAGTCAAGAGACTCAAAATTTATATATTTAGAATATATGATTAATATAAGTCTAAATACCCTCATCCAATAAAATTTAAACATGATTAGGTGATGTTTTATCTCTTATATTATTGTGTTAACCCCTCATTAACACTTTTGATGATTTCCGTTATATCAAAGTCTTTTTTCTCCTTAGGGGCCAGGAAAGTTACTATAAAAGGTATAATGACCCATCATTAGAAAATAGTTGATATTATAGAAATCATCCCATTAAATTATGAAAATATAAGTTATTTAATATTTCAATATCATTTAATAAATTATTATTTAACATGCGATACCAAAAAAGTCATTTTCAGGACTATTATCATAATTGACTTTTAAGAAAATATCGATACAATAATGTAGTTACAATATATTTGTGTGAAAAATATAAAATAAATTATATTTATAGAAAAAAGAATAATATCACCATAACGCACCCAAAAAAAATTTCTTCCTATGTTTTTAAAATCATTTACTGAATTGTTTTACCTCTTGAACAAGAACTCTATTAGCATTGTGTAAGCATTTAATATAATAATTTAATCTCAAAAAATAAAAAATAAATTAAATTGATAATATATTATTTAATATTTAAAATATCCATTTATAACTAAATATATCCTTATTTTATCCTTTGGATAAAATATCAAAGTCATTAAAATAAAGATAAAATCATTTTGGATTCAATTTTACTTAAAATAATATTAAGGTCATTATTAAAGGAAAATGTCACGAAGTTTCCACATCTTAGAATATTTGATGATTATTTATTAACCTAACTCATAAAATTGGAATAATGTAGGTGTTATATTTATTAAATATTTCTCACATTGTTTTTAACCTTAATTACCCGATTTACCTTTACCAATGTTGAAAATATTTACCATGATTACTATTTATAATGAAAAAATAAAGTTTAAATTTTTACCAAATTTTTAAATTATAAATTAAAATCATGAATCTATTTGATCAAATTAAATCCCTTTAAGTGGCAGAAATCACTTTAAAAATAATCCTGCAAAACATGATGAAAAATATTTTTCTAGAAATATACATTTTTAATTATAAAAATAAATATATACCAAAAGTAATAATAATTTTGATTCTAATGAAATTAATTGAATATTTTTCATAGAAATATAATTTTTAATTTTTAAAATCAATTTAAATAAAATGGGAATTTGGGAATATTTCAATGGAAAAGACTATGTTCAGTAAAATCAGTAGTTTTCACTATTCACTAGAAATTGTTTTTCCGATTATTCAAAAAATTCTACCTTAAGCTAATTTTGATATTTTGATTTAAATTTTTTAATCCTTTTTAAAAAATATAATTTCCAACTGTTTTAGAAATTTATTATTAATTTTCCTCACCAAAAGAAATAAAGACCACCTTTTTGAAGAAAAGGTATTTTTGAAGCATAAAATGAATTCAATGAAAATTTATTACTTATTTCCTAATAATTAATAAAATATATATATTTATAAGAAAAATTATAAATATATTTCATAACTAAGTTACTCATATTCAAATCCACAAATTTAATGTAATGATTATAACTATCACATTTAAATAATACTATTTCTATAGTATATTGTAATTCTCTTAAACCTCAATTTAGTTTGTAAGGAAAGATATCAAGACTTTTATTATTTTAAACTAAATTTTAATGGTTTTGAATTATTTTACCATTAAATAAAATGTTTTGTCACATTATTATCCCAATAATAAAAGTCTAAAATTTTAAAAATACCTTTGTTAAAAACCAACATCATAGAAAGGGATAATAGAACAACCTTTGAAAAGTAGGTGTTTGAAATATAAGGGTTAGCTAAAAAATGCATAATTAGGATCAAATATAAGTATAAAATTGGTGGGAATTTTAAATAATGTCATGGAGGAGAAAGGTAAAATTAAAATAATAATATAGAGTGATATAGAACATGGTCATGAGAATGTTAATGACCAAAAAACATAAATCTATAAGGGGTTAACAGACCATCAATTCATCCAAAATGATGGTAAAATAATAAAATGTTTTAAAGATTCTTTCCCAAATTTTAAGGATTATTTTAATATCAAGATATTGAACAATATATAATATAAATACTTTATTTATTTTCATTTCATAGAAAAGATCAATCCTTTGGTTATGGTCTAATCAATATTAAATTCATATCTTACTCCATGAAATGAATATTAAATATGATTTTTTTTCATGACTGAAGCACTAAGATTATCTTTTAACTGGTAATAAGATCCATAAAATTATAAAAAGTCATTCCACATTTTTCTAGATATTTACCATCCCAAAATTGTTGGCATTGGTTACCCAATATAAATAAAACTTCATATGATGAAAAAATATAATAATCTCTAAAAAATTTATAAATAATCACAACATTAAACTAAAAGCATTCAACAAGTAGTTAACCTAAATACTCCTCCAAAATATGTCTGAAAAAATTCAAAACCAAAAAATTTAGAAATAATTCACTAAATAAAGAAAATGAACGTAAATTTAATCCATGAATTGTATAAAAAGGATCATAATGTCAAACAAAAGACACATAAATACCATGGGTAGATATTCTCTTAAAACATTTTAATCCTTTCCCAAAATGAAATGAATCACCACAAAACCATAATGAAAACATAATTAATTCTAAAAAAACATTATCATTATTATTTAAATATAATAAAGAAAATAAGATATACATTAAAATTCCAAAAAAAATCAATACATGTCATAAAAAATAACATAAAGTACTTTTCATCAAATCACTAATAAATTTTATGATTATTAATACTACCCAATTTACAATATCAATTTCAATAATCTCTTCATCCTAACTAAAAATTAATATCTCAAATTTAGGAATAAATTAATGGTTATGTGTTTCCTAAAAATATCACCTTACCACTAAATCACTTTCAAGGTTATCAACGCCATTTAACATATGTTAGTAAAAAATAAAATAAAAATATTGTAGGAAAGTAATTTGATTAATCAATATTGTTTAACCATAATATACTCTATAAAAAAATTCTAAAATATAAATCAAGAATCCTAATACATTAATACTTCAATCCTTCAACTTCAATGATTGGAATTACATATAAAATTCCTTAGTCTTAGATTTAACCCTCATATTTGATAATTCACTCAAATAATTCCATAGTTCTCCCCAAATGATACATTAAACTATAAATGTTACCTTATAATATACTTTACCTCCCTCAATTGAACTCTTTATACTTCCTTATCCATTTATTGCTTTATATCAATTTTTCCACACATAAAAAGTCTTTGTTATTCCTTTGAGACAATTCTTAGTGTTATTTTCCCAAATTATTTACTTATAAGAATTTTAATATTCTTTCCTCCATGGTCTTCATCAAACTAAAATTTTCATTTTTTTGTTTATTAAAAACCTTGCATGTGTTCAGGTTATTAATCATATAATGAGATATATATTGAAGTATAATGATAAGGTTTTTCATTCTAGCACCTATTTCATTTGGTTCCTCATGAAGAGTATCATTAAATTGTCTATCACATTCAAAATTTACATGATTACTTATGGTTATAGATATTTACTACAAAGAACACATATTTTTCAAAAACTATAATTAGAGAGAGAAACCAAATGGTCATGAAAATAATTTATAGGATGTCTCAATCATGTCACAATATTTTTAATCTATAAAAAATTAGGTTTAACTTTGGTCATCCATGGTCATCATCTATTAAAATAAATCATAATGTTTCATAATGGAAATTTTATTTTACCCAAGAATATTTCCAGGAGTGTCTAACCATGTCTATAGTATTATGCCCACTTATCATGCACCTATGGCAATCGAGTTAATACCAAATTAACCCCATTAAGAGTTATTACCCTAGGTGCATCATTTCCACAACCACTTTCAAGTTTCTATATATTGATATATTTTCTAGGAAAAACACACTTATTTCTTTACCATAAAAAATGATATAATCCTATGATTAGGATTATCCTGAGGTTTCTCAATACGGTTTCCCCATATATGTATCCAAAAATAACCAAACCTTACTCTGATACCAACTGCGGTGAACCAATAATTTCACACATTAATAATACACCAATTTAGATGAATATTCATCACAAATCATTATGATCCATGAAATAACCATATAGTTTTAGTGTCTTTGGAAACTTTCATACATAAATAACTAGTTCATAAACAATTATATATCATATCCTAAATATTTCTTCACATATTGTACCTTTTTTGGCATAACATATATTATTTTTTTCATTTCATGGGGAACTAAAATCATAAAAAAGTGTGAGATCATATTCGTAGTTAGTGTAATCCTTGGAGATATTTTTTATGGTATTTTTTCAGAATAATGACTATATCGGTCATTGTATTCATGAAAATTTAATATTTATAAGCCTAGTTACTGCCTATAAATAGCAATATGCTAAGAAGGGTCAAACCATATGGTAGGATATATTTGTATGTGTGTAACCAAGAATAAGGTAGAACAAAAATAAAAAAATACAATACAAGTAACAGTAGAATATTGTGAGGAAACAGTGATAAGATTGAGGATTTGTGTGAGTGTGAAGGTGAGTGTGAGTGAAGATAAGAAGGAAGTTGAAAGATCAAAAAAGTGAAAATAACCAATTGATGAACAATGTAAATCGAATTTTTGGATTTTATAACTATTTTCTATTATTCATGAATTTGAATTTAAACACTTAGAACAGATTGAATGAGGATAACAAGATTTGTTGTCACGTAAACCTATGAGTAAAGAGCCTCAATAATTTATCAACTACAGAGATCATTCGATCAGTATGTTAGAAAATATAAGTTAACACTGTGTTCAATTTGTTAGATGAACATAGTACGCTACTCTTTCTAAAGTTTCATTTAATATTTGGAATCCTTAGATACAAAGTTTTATTTAAAGGTTGATCAAAAATAGTTATCACTGATACTTGATGTTTTGATAAAAAAAATGATTTTCCAAATAGAGGGATAGAGAGAGAGAAGAAAATAGTATAGAGAATGTATGAACATAATAAAATAGATTAACCAACAAAACCTATTCCCCTAGTACTGCTTTTCTAAAAAGCATAATCCTATTAAACATATTAATGGAATTTGAAATAGAATGAACCATGTAGTAGTAATTAAGGAAAAAAAGAAAATACAAAATATTGTCCTCTCTCCCTACTTGATTTCCAAAATCGCCAAATATTTTATCTCTGTTATCAACACCTTCCTAATAAAAGTGCCGTATTTTTTGTTTCCCATCTCCTAGATGGCGTCTTTGTGTATTTCTCCCCATATAATTCTATATTAATATTATAATTAATAGAATATTTTATGTTTCCCTTCTTATTTTTGTTCTCCATCATGGAAAAAAATTAAAAAACTTATCCCTGACTTGCACACAACACCTCTTGACATAATCATTAACCACTTCCAGTAAAGTCTCATTAAAAATGAAAAACCCGTCATAACTAACCGCACTTACCCTTGAATTTTCTATAGAGTACCCATGATCACCACCTACGATCACCACCCACTGTCTCCCTCTTTTGCAATCTTCATACCTTTTCAACCCAAAAAAAAAGTCAAGCACATTATATATCTAATTTAGGGATAAAAAAAATTATTCCATGGATTATCTTGAAAAAATGATATAGTATTTTCATTACTTGGGCTGGCATCTGAAATCTATTTTTGGGCTCAAAAGTTAGTAATGTCTGAGAATTTTTTAATTAAAAAAGTTTATATTATTTTAGTAATAGTATTTATGTTATATATATATTTATATAATTATGTACTTAATAATATATATATATATATTTAATTATTATTATATATAAATATTATTATTACCATTATATATATTAGGTAATTTAGAAAGAGAAGGGGTGTTTGATCTTCTGGTATGTATCTCCAGTCGGAGATTGGTGTGGTGGAGGCTCATAATGGATGTAAAATCCTTGGAAAAAGAGTTCATACAGTTCTCATCTACAACCACAGTCAGTGATGGGGATCACCCATTTAGTGATATTATCGTAGTCCTCAGTGGTATAGTGTAGCACCAAACTTTGATAGATGAAATTTTATATCATGGAGAATTCTCATGATCTAGATGGGGCACTTCTTGCCTTTTTCATATCTAGGGGGTTGTGTGGCTTTCTTCCTATGCAGTAGGCTCTTCAACAACAGCGTGGCTCAGATTTTTATTTCTGGATAAATCATAGATTTGGTTTTGGTGGTTTAGTTGGGTACTTCCTCATGGAATAGGGGAAGAATGCCCAGGGGACATCCTCATCCCATGGTGGAAAATGGCACGAAGACCATTTTAGTTTTGGTGAATAAGTGCAAGATTTTTTTCGTGGAAAACGAGCCTGAGGTATGACCAAACTCTATTAGGAGTAGATCAGGTTTCCAGTGAAGCTCAGTATCAGTTATAGACTCTTCAACAGTGGCATGAATCATCTAGATCTAGAGATGAATCAGTTTGGGAATGAACATTTCACGACCTCATTTTTAATGGAGCTCGGTAAGCATGGTTACTATGAGAGTCCTCACAGTAAGAATGCTAGGTTGAAAATGGTGGTGTGGTTAGTTGTTCATGGTGTCTGCTGTTACATAGTTCTTTATGGGGTTGAAGTAGATGTTTTATGGTGGCTCACAGTAACAGGAATAACCATGAGATGTGGTAGGCTGATCTCAAGTAACTAACCATGTTCTTCTTATGTGAGGTTGGTTGATTTTCGGTTAGTAGACAGACCACACACATACTTTTCTTATAGAAAAATAAAATAAAATAGTAATTTTTTAAATAAAAAAATAAAAAAATTAATTATTTATGAAATAATAAAAATTCTGAAATGAATAATTGAAAGAGAATAAATTATAAACTAATTTAAGAAAATAATAAAAATGATTACTTAAAAATAAATTAATGAAGTGAATGAGTATGTTTAACCAAAAGAATAAATTTAATGAAATGAAATTTATATTTTGAGAACAATTATATTTAAAATAAATGAATAAATTAATGATATTTAAATTATGAAAATATTATTTTGGAATACACCAAACGTGTAATGTATAAATGTATGAAACTAAATAGAGACATGAAAAATAATTATTTAAACAATTATAAGAGAAAACAACAATAAAACAAATGATTACGAAAATACTTGAAAAATAATTTATTTATCTAAATAGAAATTTTAAAAATAAATAAAATAAATAAATTAATTTATAATTTATTATAAAACAATATTTTTGATAATTAAATAAAATTTTATCAAAATTCATAATTAATTTAATAAAAACACTAATTTGACAATGAAAACACAGTTACACCGTAAAAAAACTCCATGAATTACTCATAATAGATGTGGAAAACTGTGTAAAGATAAGCCACATAAAACTACCCCACAAATTAATAATTTTTTTCCTCAAGAAATTCCACATTTTTTCTCTTTGTTAAATAGTTTACATGAATTTTCATAGTCAGCTCGAAATGAAGCAGGTTTGGACTTATATTTATAAAGGGAAAAAATCTGAGTTGGATCAGGCTTATTAAAGAATGCTCAAAATAGGTCATTCCTAAATTAAAACACACATCGGAAATAAAAGGAATACAGTTTCATTCACTATTTTAAATTTCATGCCTTTTATATAAAGCCACCAATTGTCCCACTTGAATTCCTATTCAAGTTCTAATTATAAGAGTGGTGAAATGTTAAATATGAGAGGAAATAAAATCTTATTAGAAGACCATAAATTTTCACTTTCTCCTAACTTCCAAAAAAATCATTATAAATTTTTTCCACTTGATGGATGTAACTAAAATTATTTTCATATAATTCAAATGTCTCTTTCTTTTCCTAGGGTTGAAATTCCCATCACCTTATTGAACTCATTTTTGAAAATTATCCACTTCTTTGTTTTTGTGTTTTTTTATTTTAAAATTTACCTAGAAGTATATGTAAAGGGAAATGTGAAAAAAGAACTAATTTGATATGCATATAGGGATTACACACACACCCTATTCCTAATGATTCATATATTCACTATAGTATAAAAATTTTCTATTTTACATCAGTTTCAAAGGATTTTAAACATTATCTTTTGATTTGGATCCCTAAGGTGATTAATTTAAATAAGATGAGTCTCCTAGGATTGAGTTCCAGTTTTATGTTTCCTTTTGTTATGATCATATGTCCACAAATATATATCATACCTAACTCCGTTTCTCAATTCCGAAATTGAAAATCTATAAAAACTGTGTCTAAGACCACTCAACATTTATACACATTCAATAATTTTAGAAACAATGAAACCCTCGACAACCATCATGTTATTATCCTATATCATCGAAATAATTAGTTACAAATTGAATCCTAAATACCCAGACTTTGTCAAAGAATTATAGAAATTTGAATATTTTTTGACAAAAAATCAAGGGGGATTTTTTTGTGAACAAAATTTAAAGCACGACTTAGCCAAAAAAGAACCCTATAGCCCCCACATAAAACTCAACAGTGTCTCCATTATTGAATCTCATTGTGTGTGACACAGTAAAACTATTTTGACTAAAAAATATGTAAAAATGAAGTATATAATTTTTTTGGTGTTATGTGTGTGGAATGGAAGTTCAATAACAATTTTCCACACAAAATTAGTAAAAAAAATATATATAATAATGAATCCTACCATATACTACAAGAATATTAAGCACAAAAAATGTTTTTTTGAAAATTTTATGATTTTAAATTTTATAAATTAAAAATAGGTTTCTCAATGTATCTAAAACATTAGCATGATGAACAATGTTGTACAACAGTATTTCAATAATAAAGAATACAATGGGTGCAAGCAGTTTTAATAATGTAGCTTAACCTAATTTATGACTCAGTGGAAGTAAACAATCTAACAACTAGATTATAAATTATGTTCAAAATTTAATTCATATTCTAGGTTATTCCCCAAAATTCTTTCACAATAGTAGGAAGTAAAATATTATCAGAGAATATAAATTGAAAAATAATACAACATATCCTTTAATATAGTAGCATTGACCATTAATGTTTATTGAAAAGTTCCTCCAATGTATCACTAAAGGAAGTGATCTGGTTGGTATTCTAAATTTACTAAAAAGAAAATAAAATATTCATAATATTATATAATTTAAATTTAATTAAATATTTAACCAATGTTTTGGTTTTAATGGTTTTATCCAGATGATGTAGCGTTTTGATCCATTTGGCCATGAAAGACTATTGAAATTCCACACCGTGTAGTACCAAGTAGAACCAACAGAGTAGGATTCCATGTGATCACATACTCAAGAATTAATATCAGGTATTAAATTTATTGGAAAATGAAAATAAAAATAATGTATAATAGAAACCATTGGTTGGTTCTCAAGAAACATTGAGTTTATAGTCCTTAGTTGGACATGAGACTAATTCTTCTTGAAGAATTGAAATGGTAGCCAAGACCTTTAACAACCCTTCAAATAAGTGTTTGATCCTTTAACCAATCACCAATAGTGGTATGTCTTCCTCTCCAACTATCTCCATTGATCTATTAACAAGAACTCTTAAAATTGTGATTGTTCCCGACCACTTGGTTTTCAATTTTTCTGGGAAAAGTTTCAGCTTAAAATTGAATGACATGACTCTATAACCAATATTGAAATCCTTACTATAAATTATTGATTCTTGAAATTTTTTTGACCTCTCATTTTATATAACATAATTTTAAAAATATTCCTTCCTAATATTCTCCAGCTCACTAATATCTAACAACGTTCTCTCACAAAAAAACATGAAATAAAATTTATGGACCTCCACTACCCTGAAATATGTTTTATGTAATTACATGTGTATATTGAATGTATTTAAAAAGAACATCTTGAATGTTGGAATTCCTATCAGAGTCTTATAGTCATTTATATAATCCCATATACCTTCATACAACTTCATAGACAAATCCTTTCTTGATCTAGAAAATTTCATATACAAAATCTATTTGTGCACTCTATTAGACACATCAATTTTCCCACTAGATTGTGGGTGGTAAGTGGTACTAGTTCTTCGAAAACTACCATACATATCCATTTAATTTTTGAACATATAATTTTTTAAATGTGTCCCATTTATGGAAATTAATACTATAATTACTTCAATCCTAGAAAAAATATTTTTATTGATGAATTTCAAGACACTAGAAGCAATAAGTTTTAAAGATCCGCAACCTCAACACATTTGGAAATATATTACATAGTTATTCATTACAATTAGTGGATGGGAAAGGTCCCATGGAATCCAATCTTTAAACATAGAAAAATTTAATCTCCAATATTCCTTTTTGTGGAAACTTTTATCTTCTATTTATATTTCCATGAATTTCGCACTTGTCACAACCAATGAAAAAACTCCTAAGAACATTAAACAATGTTGTCCAGTAGAAACCATCATCTATAAAATTCGTAGAATTCCTTTCCCCTCCATGGTGGCTGCCTTAGGTTTATGAATGGTAGTTCTCAATTATGGGTACCATTTCATTCTCATCCACACACCTCTTCAAAATACCATATGCCCATTATCTAAAAAACCTTGGTCATCCTAGAAGTAATATTTAAACTCATATATAAACATATTTATTTGGGTTTTGTGAAATGTATAATATACAAACACCAATATACAGAAAATTATCATAATATATAATCTAAGAATATTTCTACACCGAGGAAACAATCAAATTTTCATCTAGGAATGAGGTATTTATCTCTCTCAGTTACTCAATTTTGGTGTTGGAAATCCTAGAAAAGTGGTCTCCAACCACATTTTCATTACCTTTTTATACTTGATTACAAGATACAATTATAGTAAATAAATATTCCTCTTTATTATCTTGGGTATTAAGTCCTTATTAGGCCATAGTTTCTTGAGGGATGACTGATCAGTGAAAATGATCACTATAGACACTATTAAGTATTTGTTTTTAAAATTTCAAGGGAAAAATAACAAAAACCAATTCCTTTTCAGTGATAGAATAATTCCTCTGAACATCATCTAGTATCATTATAGTATAATAAAACTCATAAAACATCTTATCCTTATTATGCTCTAATGAAACACCAATATCTGGGTCACTAGAATCAGACATTACATCAAATGAAAATTTTTAATCTGGGGTAGTGATCACTAGTAATGTATTTAGTTTTTATTTAATCAATTTAAAGTTATCCTTGAATTTATCATCAAACACGCATGGTTCTTAATTATAATGTATGATCATAGTGGCCTAGTTATATTAGAAAAATCATTAACAAATCTCTTCTATAACATAGAATTTTCTGAGAAAGTTCTTGTCCCCATGGGATTTTCAGGATGGGAAAGAATTCGGATAAAATCTATCTTGGAATTATCATCCTCCAGTCCCTTCTTGGAAACCTTGTGACTAAATAAAATTCCTCTTTATCCATAAATAAACACATTTAATAATTTAAAATGATATTTTTCTCATTAAATGCATCCAAAACATCTTCTATATTTTTAATATAGTCTTCAAAATTACTTCTCACAACTGAAAAACATCCTAGAAAAATTCTATAATCATTTCAATCATGTCCGAGAAGATCGACACAATTCAAATTTGAGATTTGTTTGGGGTACTACACAATCACAAGGGAATTCTCTGGTAGGAAAATGTTCCAAATGAAAAAGTAAAGGTGGTATTCCTTGATTCATAATATGTAATAAAAATATGGTTGTAGAAACATTATCCATCAATAAAAAATAAATACCAATTTCTGTCTATCATCTCTAGAATTTTTTAAAAAATTGCACAAGTAAATTATCCTTCCTTGTGGTAGATTTGAGTTTTCTATAATCGATACAAACCCTCCATTAATTTATAGCTCATTTTTGAATTTTCTAATTCTTTGTATTTTTTTCCAAAGGTACTCCACTCCTTTTGGAGACTACCTAGACACGACATACCCAAGGATTGTCCGAAATTAGAAATATTATCCCAATATTAGGAAATATAATAACCTCCCTTCTGAGCACTTCCTTAATGTTTGTATAAGTCTTCTATAGGATTCAATTATTGGTTTACAATCAATCTCCATTAAAATTGTATGCACGTAGAATGATTGATTTATAACCTTTATGTCAGTAATTGACCAACCAATAATATAATTGTACTTACTAAAATTACCAAATAGGTTTTCCTCTTGACATTATTCTATATTTGATGAGATAATATACTATGTGGAGCACTCACCTAAAAAATAATATTTCAAATTGGATAAGAGGGTTTTGAGCCTGGTATTTGGTAGTTCGTTCCTTGAGGGAAGAGGATAGGGACTGGGTGAGCCATTTTATTCATGCTACCTCTTACAAGAGTTCAAAATGATATCTTCTTATTTATGACTATTATTTTTAGAAAAATATTCCTCCCATTTAAACACTTATTTTTTGTATATGATGTGTTATAATAAACTATATCTATATGTTCCATGAATTCCCCCTCAAACCCATCTAAAGGATCTATCTCCTTATAACTTTTAACCCCCAAGAGGGTTTAAGCAGGAATCTCATTTGAAATATTAATTTCTTCTTGTATCCTCACAAACTATTCTTCCTCCCCATCAACAAATTCTTTAGCTCCTAAAAGATCATCTCTAGGACAGATTAGTCCATGGGTCAGTTCTTTAATTTTTTTTGAAAACGTTGAATAACTTTTTTTCACAAAGATTCAAAATTTATTTCCCCTATGAGACATCTATGGTTACTCCCATGGGGATTAAAAAGTCCAACCAAGGATTATTTGTGCCACTTGGTCACACTGTCTATCCATTATCATAAAATCAACAAGAAACTAGACCACTCATACTCCCACATGAAATTCATCTACCATATTGACTAGGCGATTGATTGATCGATCATATAGTTTTATGAAAAAAGTGGTGGATTGACGAACTCCTAATAACATGTGGTGAAATAGAAATAGTGGGATCAAATTAATGCTTGATCTAAGATCACATAGATTGTTAAACTATAATCATCTATCCCCATAGGTGATAGGGATAAAAAATATCCTTGGCCCATTATGTTTTGGTGGTATCGTATTTTAAAACACAACACTAAACTCATCTGTAAGACATTTAATGGAAAATTATTAAATGTTATTCCTATTTGATAATATTTATTAAGGCCTTCGTGCCATTGGATGGATGATATAACCATGTTTTTCAATCTAAATTATTTATAGAAAATAATTTGTTGGAGAAAAATTATTGAAAACATTTTTAACCCGTTAAAATTATTCTTCATGCTTTTTATTGTGTTTATTTTTTCACTCAATTCATTTAATTTTAATTTTGATAGTAGGTTTCAGAGTGATTCTAGTACTGCTGTCTAAATTTCAAGAACCAAAATTTTCTGGATTTAAATTTTAAGATTCAACCCATTGTTACTTTTTAGTATTTTGGGATACCTTATTAGAATCTTGGTGGGTTTAGAGAGTAGTTATGGTGGTCACAACCAGTTCATTTTATCTGTGGTTTTCTTTAGTTGTACATGGAATCTTACCCTTGTCTCTATCGCCAACTTCTCTTGACAATTCCCTATTTGAATTTCGTGTTTTTTCATATTTGAATCCATTTGTACGTTTTCAAAGTATTCTTATAATTTTGTTCATCAAACTGAAATATCAAATATTTGAACATACAAATTACTTTATCTTGTTATATGTATGCTTTAGGTTTTTGTTGAGGATGGAACTGTAGCCAAGGTGATTTCAAGAAACATGTGGGAGTATTAGGTGTAAGAACTCCAAACACCCTCCAAGAAATATTCTAGTGGTTCCAATACCCATGATTTAATTTTTTTAAAATGGACCATCATAATACTGCATCCTAGTACCATATATAGAATTAGTATAATTCATTGGATATTGGTACGTCATGTCAAAATTGGGTTAGTAGGAGTGTATGTTCCTGCATAGGCCACAATAGTGGCATTACTCTTGAAGAGTGTTTTTTCTATTATCATTATGAAATATAGCATCTTGGTATTTAACTTTTGGAACATGTTTGGTTTATTTCCTCAAAATGTATATTCCCCTATTGAATTTATGTTTTTTTATTAGTGAAAGAATATTAGAAACTTACTTTAGTATCTTGATAATTCTATCATTAAAATCCCCAAAACCAGACTGGTCAACGAATGTTTGGTGGTAAGGGTTCAGAATTTTGTAAAAATTGTCCTTGACAAATTAGGGAGTAAATTGGTGGTCTTAACACAGTATAATTAATCCCCTAATTCTATCACAAACATCATGTAATAGTTTTCCATCATCTTTTAAGAAACCAGTGTTTTTTTGTCTAATTTTAGAGCTCCTTCACATATGATAAAACATAAAGGTGAAGGAATTTTAAAAATGATACCATGAGAATTTTTCTTCTTCTACTAACTATGGTAACAAAGTACTAGAATATCCAACGAGGTAAAAATAGAACACTCTCTGCTTAATATCTTTCTCACTTAGGTCAATCAATTGTAGCTGTTGAACACTATAGTAGAAGTCCCAGATGATGTCAAGAGAATCTTTCCCAGGTATTTTGTTGAGGGTATGAATTTGGGACAAAATAGATATTTATTTCCTAATTTATATAATAGAGTAAGATTATAATGCATGATTTATTTATAAAGATAGAAGACAATAATAACTCTCTCAAAATATTCCTTTCAATGTTTTCATTTCCAGGTGGGCGCACATTTCTAGTTGGTGGATTGTTACTGTTCTCATATTTCTTATTATCCTCTCTATGGATTTAAATTTTGTTCTTATTTGAATATCTAATGTGTTTCTCAATTTTATGAATTATAGACTCTATAGTATCATTTTTAGAATAACTTTTAATATATTAGTAGCTTTAATATATTTTTTTAGTTTTCTTGTAGAAATTTCTATATAGTTTTATATATCTGATTATTTTATGAATTTATTTTTTTCTATTTTTTAGATATAAATTTAATTTTTCTTTGTTCTTGATTCACGTGACGTCACTCACAATGATGCCAAAATTTGACCACATTGGTTTTTATACACATATGAATTTAATATCTACAAAACTATGTATTGCATATAACTAATTCTATTTTAAGAAGGGTCAAACCACATAGAAGGATTTATTTGTGTGTGAGTGACCAATGAAATGGGAAAAAACCAAAACAAGGAATCATGATGAACCATTGAGGATGGTATTAAATAGTTATTAGAATCATTATTTGTGTTTGTTTTAAATGGACAGTAAGTGTAGGCATGCAGGAAGATAGATGATCAAAAAATGTAGTAAGAAAAACCAATTGATGAATAAAGGAAATCAACTAGATAGTTTTTATAATGATTTGGCATTTTTCATGCATTTTAATTTAAACAATTGTAACTACTTAAAAGTTTTTAGAATGATTTTTTTTAGGTAAGACTATGTCCGAAGAGCCATTACAGTTTATCAGCTATTGAGAGCATTCGATCACCAAGTGAGAAAAAATTAGTTATCACCAAGTTCAATTTGTAAGTATAACTTAATGTGTTAATATCTCTTGAGATTTATTCATTTTTATGTTAAATCCCCCTATTTTCAATTTAGAATTAAATACCAATAAATATATACTTTCACTGGTACTCGATGTTTTTTATAAAAAATCATTGTTCGAAGAGAAAGAGAGAGACAGACAAGTAACCAGTAGAGTTAAATCTTTACCAAAGAAAAACAGATAAACAAATTCAGCCTATTCCCCCTAGTGTTGATTAATAGAAAATAATAATTTCATGAAATATATTAATATAATTTTCAATATAATGATATATATAACATTAATAATGAAATATAAGAAAATATAAAAGTATGTTCTCTATCCCTACTAAATTTCCAAAATCCCACAATGTACAATCATTTTCCTCTACTCCTGCTTGTCGCAAGTGGAGTATGGTGTGTTGTCACAATTTTGGATGTTTTTTTTATGTATATATTCACATCCAATTCGGGATCTAACTTATTTTCAATAGAAAATATAATGATTCCCTTCTGTGTGTTCTCTTGGACACCAATTGAAAAAAATTGTCTCCAACTTCCGTGTGGTGCCTCATGACATGCTCATGAACCACCTCTACTGAAGTCTCATTGAAAATAGAGAAATCCTTACAACAAAACAAATTTCCCCATGAATTTGAAATGGAGTTCCCATGATAAGTTAATTTGATCACCACCCACTATCTCATTCTCTTGTGAGATTCTTACCTATTCCACCTAAAGAAACAGAAAGATTTTAAGTACACTGAGACACCAATTTGGGGAATCAAAACAAATATTTATGTCACAGTAAAACTTTATACAATGAACTATGAATTGCACTACTTGTTTCAACATCCTAAATCTAATTTTTTA
Source organism: Viscum album (assembly GCA_963277665.1). NCBI lineage: Eukaryota > Viridiplantae > Streptophyta > Magnoliopsida > Santalales > Viscaceae > Viscum > Viscum album. The sequence goes on from OY728139.1 coordinate 1,257,361,546, forward strand.
AAGCTTGGATTTCAGTTAAGTCATAGGGTTTTTTAATTACATAATTTTATATTATATTAGTATTATTATTTAAAGATAAATATATATATTTACATAATTATGTACATAATATTATTATATTAATATTTACATTTATTTAAATTTATTATTGTTAATATATATTAATATTAATATTATCATTATATATTTTACATATATATATATATATGAAAATATAGAAAGAGGCGGGGTGGCTATTTGGTTTACTTCTCAAATGGGAGCTCGACGTGGCGGAGAATCATGAGAGATGGGGAATCTTTTATAGATTCATGGATATAGTTTTCATCTTCATTCTCGATTGGGTATGGATGTCATCTATCTTGTGATCTCAGGACGATGCTCAGTGTTGTAGTGCAACATCGAACTCTAATCATTATGGTCTTGTGGGTAGGTGAATTCTCATCATCTGGTGGGGGCTAGGCTCAGCTTTTTTATACCCAGTGGGTTGAGTGGGTTTCTTCCTCTGCAACATGATCTTTATAAATGGCGAGGATCAGATTTTAATATTGGGATAAATAAAACAATTGGGGATTTTTGGTTATTCCTCACGTCACAAGGGAACAGATCAAAAGGCCTGCCTTCATCCTATGGTGGCTGGTTTTACGATGAACAAATAATATTTTGAATACAAGAAAAGAGAAACAAATAAATTCAATAAAAGAAATAAAGACATGTTAAACAATTATTTAAACAATTACAATATAAAATAATAATGAAATAAATGTTTACACAAATACACAATAAATAATTTATTTATTTATCTTAAATTGACAAAATGGCTAAAATAAAAAAATTATTTGATAGTTTAACATAAAAGAAATTTTTTTATAATTATATAACAAATTATCAACAAGTGTATTTATTTAAATAAAAATACTAATTTTACATTGAAAAACACAATTACACCATCAAAATTCCATTAAATACCCAAAATAGATGTCGAAAAGTGTGTAAACAAAGGACACATCACATAACATGAGCATATGGGTAATAGGAAAAGAGCATGAAAGTAGACCATAACACCCAACAATTAATAAATCATAATCATGAGTAATAGAGTACATATTTGAAGTTCATCATCCATGAATCAAAAGAGAATCATATACATTCCCTATAAGAACATTTCATAAGAATTTGGCCATTTAATGAAAGTTTTCCATGAATTGTGGAATAATAACAACCATAGAAATGATATGTCAAGGATAATTTCAAATACCATCATTATTTAGTGGAAATAAACTCATTATTTAAAATCATATAGGGTTAATTTTAATATTCTCTCAGGAGTAAATTCTACCATGTTAACTCCATCATTATTACTCAAAGCATTGAAGGGTTATATATTTATAGGCCCACCCATCACATAATCAGAATCCATCCACATTTATTCCACAAAATCATAAAACATTCATCATATCCTCATGGAATTGCTAGTGGAAATTAAATGGGTTTCATAAATATCTTATCACCATAATCACAAAAGTATTCATAATGGCACAATCAAACCATGGGAAGAAAACTATTTTCATACAAATTTACACATCATCATAAAACATAGAGTGAAATAATATATATGGTATTTTGAGAAAAAATATTTTTTGTAGAATAAAAAATATTTATGAATTTTGACTTAGAAAAATAATTTCGTTATAAAAAATTATATAGCATTCTTCCAAAATCAGGAAATAACTTTTTATTTCACTATTTTTAAAACAAAAAAACTTAGAATATTGAGAAAAAGTTTTTATTTGAAAATAATTATGGAAATGTGTAAAGTAATATTCAAAGTAAATAAAGGTTATGATGGAGGGAATTTCCTCTCAAGTCATGTATGTTAAAAAACATTCTCTTCAGAGTTTGATAAAAATTAAAAAAGTTCATCATTCAGAGAACAACAAGAATATTAGTTTCAATTGTTTTGGTAAAAAATTATATACAGTTAAAATAACATCAAATAATAATTTTATCATATAAAATCACAGTATTTAAAACATTTTAGAGAATATGGACATGGAAGACAAAGATCCCCTACCACAAGGAGAAATATAGTAAAGTTTCCTTAGAAACATTATTTTTGATCCCTTTGGGTACAAAAGAAAGAAATATATTAAGAAAACATGAACATTACTAATTAAACAAAGGAAAATAAAATAGGATTTTATACTAGTGAAATAAAATAAATCTCCAAACTTAAATTTAAATATAAATCATCTGGATTAATAGTGATATCGAATAATTAATCATTAACACTTTATTAACTCCTGAATCATAATCCCCTGAATGAATAAATTTAAATGAAACATTAAATTTTATTTTTTATAAGTATATTAATTCTATAACATTTCAAATGTGTAGTATTTACACCTTATTAAATAAGATATGCGTATAACATCATATATGTCCCAAAGAATATGACTACAGATGATAAATCCTTACCCCTTTGGTAACATTCGAATCAAAACTCCATAGATGACATAATTTGAATAATAACTTTAGTTACCATGAATAAAGAACTATTCATGATATAACAAGTCAATGTGTCTGTATATATACCTAGTAAACAAAAAATAGTGCATAGCATCAAATATATATCAACCAAAAAATATTTAGATAATGAACTCCTACAACATTCATAATCTCTGAATCAAAACCTCATTATTGAAAGAATATTATATGGATTCATAATTCCTAAATATTTTCATTCAGATCATCATAAAATATATTAATGTGTTGTATATAAAACCCACATATTAATATAATGATGTATATGGCATATGACTTATGGAAATTAAAGTGAGTCGATAAGCCTTTACCCCCACTTGCCTTTCTTTGTAAGAATTCTAAAATCATGTATAATAAATTTAATTTTATTATAATTATATTAGATCACCATATAAATTATAATAATATCATATATGTTCCAATTATGATATTTTCAATGCCCATATACCAATATTTCATTAGAAATATCACAATTTCTATGTGTTAACTGCCTGAATTTTCATATAAATCTTAGTTCAGAAACCCACGTTCATGCATCTTGATCAGGGATACATAATCACCATAATGTTAAACACGATATTAATGTCATATATAATCATTATATTCATATTTATAACCATCTATAAAAGTTAGAGATATAAAAATGAATTACACCATTCATGGAGACAATAGTCCTTATATACGAATAAATATTATTTTCGTTTTCATATCAAAAGAAGTGAAAAATGATAAATAATATTTTAACATTAAATAATAATAATTATATAATAGATATAATATATATTTATTATATCAATAATGATAAAAATATATGTTAGGTGGTGGTGGAAAATGATTTGCATCGCTTCATGGAGGTGGTAGTCCACACTTATAAAAAAATGATACATGTTTTTACAATTTGATGGAAAAAGAGTTGAATAAAGTTATTAAATTAACATAATAACATATTAGTATATGGAAGATAAGAATATTATTTTATTTTAATAGAAATGACAATGTTTAAATGGGTAGAAGATGAATTAAAATAAAATTGCTCGACTAGGATGATTATCGCCTCATTAAAGAACCTCATCTAGATATATCCATAAGAAGCATTAGGATGATATTTTAAGAATAAAAACACATCTACAATGTATATAAGTAATATAATAATATTTTTTGGCTATTTTTGGTCAAGATAAGTTGATCAATATGTGTGTGTAAGAGAGAAGAGGGGATTTCATTTTATAAGATAGGAGTGGGGCACCCTTGAAATTAAAAAAGGAATTAAATTAATATAAACTAATTTACACATTCACATTGCTGTAAATTGATATATCTATAATATATAATGCGTATAATTAAACAAAACCTCATATAATAAATGATTTACAATTTTAGTTTATTATTTAATCATTATCTCGTAGTTTTAATCCTTGTGAACACTTTTGATGATTACCTTAATACCAAATATGTGTACTTTTTATGGGTCAAAAATGTTACTATAAAAGGAAAAGTGATGCATAAGTGTATATTGGTCGAAATTATAAACCATATAAATTAAAAAACTTTAAATTTATGTTTTTATAAATTTTAAATCATTTAATAAAAAATTATTTAACATCAAATACCATTTAACTCATTTTTGGGACTACTCTAATAATTGACAGTAAACAAATATAATGATAACAATGTATTTAGAATATAAAATTTAAAAAAATCAATAAAAAATTTTATATATCCAAAATATTAATGGAACAACATAAATCACAAAAAAAGTAATTTATATGTTTTTAAAATCATTAATCTTATTTTTTTATATTACTTAAATATCACTTGGTCAGCGTTTGGAATGTATTTCAGGTAATTTTTTCTTCCCTACAAATTTAATAAAAAACACCATGATAACAAAATTATTTATTATTTAAAATAACCAATTATAAAATAACATAACATCCTTTTATCCACATAAAAAATATTATCGTTTTTATAATAAAGAGAGTGACATTTTTTTATGTGTTCTTTACTTAAAATAATATTAATTTCATTATCAAAAACAAATGGTACCAAATTTACATATATTAAAATATTGGATGATTTTGGATGAAATAAAATTATGCGATATGAATAATTCATTTTTATGTAGTATTTTAAATCCTTAACCCATTAATTTTTACCTTCATTACCAGATTTACTCTTACCAATGTGTCAAATATTTACCATGATTACTATTTATAATTAACAAAAAAATAGTTAAAATATTTCTAAAAATTTTAAATGAGTATTACAAATATGGAATCAATTTAACCAAATTTAAACCATATACATGAAATAAATTAAATTCTAAATAATCACAAAAAAATCGACAAAGAATGGTATCCAAGAAAACATATTTTTTACTATAAAAAAAGTATTCATACAAAAATTAAGAATAATGCCAATTAAATAAAATTTATTGGATTATTTTTAATCCAAATAAAATAACTAAAATTAAAATCAATTCAAAACAAAATGATACATTGTAAATTCATTGATTGAAAAGACAATTTCCTATTAAATTTGTACCTTTTCACTATTCATTGAAAAATTAATCTTTTAAAAAATTTACTAATATTTTTCCTCAAGAAAATTTTTATACGATTATTTGAAATAAGATATTATTTATTTGAAATATAATTTTTTATATTTTTAAAATTTATTATAATATTTTCTTACAAAAATTATTTCAAAATATTTTTCAAGACAAAAATCATTTTAGAATAGTAAAATTACCTCACTAAAAACTGAGTATTTATTCCTTAGAAATTAGACAATACATTTGACTTATGTAGGATAATTATACATCTATTTCATAATATGGTTACTCATATTCATATCCTCTAGTTCAAAAACTAGGTTATAATGGTTATATTTAAATAATAATATTTCTATAGTATACACAATTCACATAAAGTTAGGTGTTTCATTTTAAGAACGATATCAAGATTATTATTATTTAAAAAAAATATTTAGGTTGGTACAGTAGGGGTGAATAATAAAAATATAGTTACTATAGTGGTGTACCTTCATCTCCCAGTTACGGAAGAGAAATTATTTCGTGTCATCAGTGTGGATGCATGGGTTTTATCAAATGAGATTAAACTTTTGAGGTGAATTTATTCCACTCTTATGGACTATATGATAATCTTAAAATATTCAATTTTATATTTAATTTTATAAATATTATTTCTGTGACCTTATCTTATACATGTATCTATGACATGATCAATAGATTAGTCTACATGAGGCAAATGACCATCCTTAGGGACTTGATTTTAGGGGGATGAAATAAAATTTTGAGCCACATAGATACTGTGAAGTTGAATATGTAGGTGGTATCTCCATTAGGATAACATGATGGTTCAAGAAATTTATATAAAATGGATTAATCCACTATTAGTGTTGGGTATGGTCAAACTTATAGTTACTATTTTGATATCAATATCTTGAACATGTGTTTTATGTGATGCATTTTCTTCAGGTTCATTTATTTTTTCTCAGATGAGATTCCCTATTAAACTTAAAAAATAAATCACTACCTTCATATATGAATATTGATTCTCCATTGGAGTGTAGGATTGAGTTGTTCAAAAAAATTTAGTCATGTGATTTCAATATGGATTCTTATTGGAATTTTTGGGACCATATGGTTCTAAATAAGGAAACCTTTGAAAATTTTATAAAGATGGAATTGTTAACAAAACTTTTGGATTATATCAATTATTATAACAAATGGGGATCCTTATTTTCTCATTTGCAGATTTAGTTCATTATACACCAGGATTTGGAGTTTTAGGACATTTTTAAAGGTCCTGATCAGAAGAAAATGGGATTGATCACAATATATAAGGATAATATTTCCCGTGGAGTAGTTATAATTACAGATAGATAGATTTTAACTTCTATGATAGATCCCTATTCAAACGTATTCCATCAAGATTAATCATGGCTAGAACCAAAGTTGTAAATAGAGTTTACCATATATTTGTTCCCTGTAACTAAACAAATATGACAATTCCTCCATATCATATGGATCCAATTGAATTTAGATAAATAAATATTCAGTTAGAGGAGCTCAAGTTAAAGGTAAGTTTTATGATGAGAAATTATCCACTGGGTGATCCATTCCACTTCATAAAAAATATGATGGAATTATGGGTTTATGCATTTAATATCATAAGGTAAATGAAGGGATGTAAAAAATTGATATAATTTTCATGTAAATTATAATATCATTAATCCAAAAAAATTGAAGAGTGGTTTTCCAAGATTGATTTATATTCATTCTATCGTCAAATTAGTGTCAAAAAATATGATATTCCAAATAGTTCTTTTTTAAGATGATATGGAAACATAAAATACATAGTAATGAATTTTGGTTTGACCAATGATAATGTGTTGTCCATTGAATTAGTGAACAAGATATTTTATCCATTTTAGACTCATTTTTTATAGTTTTTTAGATTGTATCCTATTCTATTCCATATACCATGACAATTATGGTTGGAATATCTATTTATTCTTAGAGATATTATGTGAGAATTAGCTGTATAATAATAAATCTAACATTATTTCTATATTTTATAAGTAATGTTACTTATAAAATTTATTTATAAATCCAGAATCTTAGCTGATCTTATTAATGTGGAATCAAATATTTATAAAAAAGTTCCTTCAAATGTGTTTGAAGTTATAAGATTCTTTAAAATTTAGGGATATTAATAAAAATTTATTAAATAATTTCAAATATAGATACTCCTTTGAAAAAATTAACAAAGAATGGGGAAACGTTCATCTGGTCATATCTGTGTAAGAATGCATTTCAAGAGTTTAAGAAGTAGTTAACCACAACTCTAATTCTTATTTCATATAATTCAGGTGAAGGTTTTGAGGGTCATTTTAATGAATTGTCTATTTTTTGTGGTTATATTCTTATATAGTATCATGGGGTAGTGGAATATATTTTAGAAAATCCACATATGCATGAAATGAATTACCCTATATATGATGCATAATTTTTCCCACTTTTTATTTTGTATTGTATTATAGGAACTATCTATATAAATGAAACTTCAAGGGATTCATCTAATAAAAAATTATTAAATAAATTTTTAATAGAAATTATTGTAATAAAAGTTAACAAAATTGGTTTAAATATATAATATTTTTTATTTCAATATTTATTGTGGTCCTAAGAATAGAGATGTCATTTCTAATTCTCTTAATAGGATGATTCACCCAAAAAGGGTGTATTAAGTGAAAGAATAATAGATATTGTTGGCTGAAATACATCAAAACATGGTTGAGGATCATTGTGAGATATATTTACACCATATAAATCTCATACCATCGATTGTGGAACACATAGGGGACTTATAGATATCTAACCAGGATAGTATCATTATTTATCATAAACATAATGGTGGGAAGATCCTTGATGGATGCTTCCAATACTACTATTCATTCTTATATGTCAATGGAAGAATTTTCATCCAAATTGGTGTGAAATAATAAGTAATAAAAGAGTCTTCAACTTCTATATAGGATGTAAATCGAAGGGTTGTTAATATGTATCATGATTTTTGTAACCAGTTCTAATAGGATGGAATGAAAAAAGAAAATTTTAGGATTTATCACTAGATTATTTACTTATTAATAGGTTAAATTAGAGAATCAATGAATAATATGATTTATTCAGCCACTAATACATGTGGGGAATTAATACTAGATAAATATAGTATTTTTGATTGGTTTTCAGTGGTGTTTGAATGGTTCTGATATAATTTGGGTGATCATGGATCATCTGAACAACAGTGATGACATTTTTCAAATAAAATAAGTCTATTATATAGACTAAATTAGGAATATATGTGTTAGATAGATCTATAATATACAAGGTGTATTAACTAATTTCATCTATTATAGGGATCTTATGCTAATATATCAATTTTTAAAGGAATGTAGTAATACTAAGGAACATAACTAAAAATTAGTACATCTTTGTACCCTTAAACCATTGTTTAATTTGAGAAACAAATTTACATTTTTAAATATATTCCATGAGTCCACATTCTTGAAATTAGTGAATCATGGATGAATCAAATGTCCTTATATTTTTGCTCCTATGAAAATATCTATAATTCATTTCAAGTGGAAAAATTAAAAAACCTTTTTAAAATACATATTTTGTCACATATTTTTTGAACCTATATAATAAAATTCACCATAACTGTGGTAAGTAGAGTTTAAGAGACAATAAAATTATAAAATTAATCTTTAGGTTTCTTTTTGTAGGCCAAAGTTGGAGAGAGTCATATTTTTATGGTTGGAGGTGACGCATGTAATTTTTAGTTGGTGATAATGATTTTCATAGTGTTTCACTTAGATTAGGTTACTAAAGAATTGTTATGTAGGGTAAACTGAATATAAGAGTTGTTGAAATATTCCAAATAATATTAATATCTTGGGAAAATACTTATCAGTTAGATATTCCCCAAAAGTTATGCACCACAAAAACCACCTTTCATCTTTCCCAGTTAATGAAATATATACATAAACCTGTACACATGATTTGATATGAAGATATTGACTTAAAAACTAATTAATCAAATAAATATAGTCTTATATTTATTATTAATTGAAGTTATTAAGTGTTATGAGGCTAGATAAAATCTATCATTTGAGTCATATAACAACATGTCAAGATCCATGTTTAGAATTGTGGGCATGATGTTAATATGATAATTTAATGTTTGAGCTTGTTTTCTCATGAATTTTATTAAAGATTCTCAATGATGAGAAACTTGATGGTGGGATGATTATAAAGACCCAAACCTTAGGTATTATTTTTTATGTTTAATATTATTTCATCTAATTTCACTTTATAAATGTTTTTGAGTTCAAGAGTATTGAAATAAATTTGGTGTATAATTAGTTTAAGATGATTGGAAGATATTTTTGGTTCTTAAGTGTTGAAAAAAATGTTTCCCAGTGGGATGTAACCCTTTACATGATGGTACATCAGTAGATCCATGTAAACTATCAATAGTATTTTGTACCTGGTGGACATGAATCTGGTACTTGATGGCATAAATTTTTTTATTTGTAAATTTCATAATTTCATATAAAATTTTCCCCTAAAACTCTTGAAACTCAATATTATTATCCATTATTAGATAATAACACCACTTGAGAGATTCTACTTCATCTCTTTTCTATATCATGTAGGTTCCTCATAAAATAATTATCTGCAAGTCTCTAATTGATCTTGAGATAGCATATTTGTTATTGTCTTGTGATCTTTCTCATATATTTCGTTTTTCTACATTTATTTCCATTATAGGGGTTCCTCAAGGGTGGATTAGAGGTTGGTTGATTGGTTATTTTGTAACATATCCTTATTCCGTATATATAACGAAGATATTTATATATTTTAATAGGTGAACCCATTGATCCTCACATACTATTAAAGGGTTGAACCAAAAATGATGTAGCGCTGAGTGAAAATTAGTTAAAATGAAAATTTACCATTTAATAATGTGTTTTATAAATATATTTATAATGTTTAATGACTATTTGTATTATTTACTATATGTTTATTATAGAAGTATATCATGAATTTTATATGAGTATTTTTGAATTATAGGTTTTTCTATTTAGGATTACCATCTTTTATAAATGACAAATGAATCATTCAAATGATTTTTAGTCATGATTTATTTTTTCCATCCACGTGTGAATTAAAAAAATTAAAAAAAAATTATGTGTTTCAGTATAATACCTATATACTTCTATGATTTTTTAGCTATATGTTAATATTTATTATAGAAATACATGTTACAAATAGGTATTAATTTTTTTATATAGAGGGGATGTTTGGTTATATGTGAATCTTTATTATTGAAATTCATGTTAAAATGAGGTTTAATATTTTTATATGGAGATTGTGTAAGTAACCTCTCTATTTATAAGAATTTAAATGGTTTGGATGGTAAAGTAAAACCTCAAATCTTGTATACCCCTTTCCCTTATTCACTAATATGGGTGGATAGGAAATCCTCACTCTAGTATACTCAAATCCCACTAGATGTATCTGTTTAAACATGACTCTTGTGATGGTAGATGAACCCATAAACTAATATATAAATTCATTTTATATTTTAGGAAAATACCTAAACGGGTATTTCAGGTGTCATTACCTGACATAGGAGCCACTAAACCAGTGCCCCATGCTTGTGCACCACATGAACTCAAGCACACCTCCATGTATGCAAGAGGATGCTGATAAAAGTGAGGGATTAAGGGTATGTGTGGGGAGATTATACCAAATTTATTAGAGTATTCCACCATATATATAAAAATAAATAATAAAAATAGTCTAAACAATAAAAATGCATCACCAATAAATTTCAAAAAACTGAATACATTCAGAAAACTAAAAGTAAATATACCATTTCACGTCATACATTTTCAAGTGTAATGAAAAAAATAGAAATAAACATAGGCTAAAGAATCTGAAAAATGGATCCCAACACCAAGCTTGGTTACATAATCTATGGATATCCATCCTCCCTAAATCAACCATCTAACATAAGGACCATTCCCTTGTCCTGGCCTGGAACCATGAACTATACTGGAGTACCCAATGGTGTCCTAATAAAGGTGTGAGTACAAGTCAATAGGTCACCACAAACGTGGTCTAAAAAATATTTAGTATGAATTTTTTATATAGATGTATGGTAAAAAGACATGCTAATCAAAAAGATAAACAAGGTTATTTAATTTAACAGATTCTACATCATCTAGTTTGAATGTTAGTTCCATGTGTTACCCATATTCATCAACATGATGTACTCAAAATAGGAAAACTAAACATAAAAACAAGGGTATTTAAGTTACCTACATCATAGGGTCATTTATGTCAAAAAAATACATATATCAACATGCACCAGAGCCTCAGTTTAGGCATTCACATCATGTGCATTCCATAGGGGCATAGATCCTCAGTCCAACACCGTAACCCATGAACTACCTTAGTAGGCCCAAGAGAACTAGTCCAGCCAGACCCACATGAGTAGATCCTCGGTCTGGAACCCGAATAAAATCATTTATTCACATAGAAGTTTTCTTTAATCTTTATTCATAGCTTCCAAAAACACGAAATAACTCATTTAACTCATTCACATTGGGCCAAATGTGCCCTTATGAACTTTAACAATATAAACATAGTAATCATTTTTTCTACTTCATAAACCCTTCAATTTAACATTTAAAAACTCAATTCTATGTTCACAGAATAAGAAAACCCCATGGGTTTCCTTGAACTTGGTTTACTCATCCTCAACAGATCTCATGTGGATTATGAGGGGTTAAATTCCACACTTAATTAACCTAGTCTTTATTTCCTACCTTGGAAACCAAATGGACAGTAATAAGGTACCACAACACAACCACATACACATACATCAGGGAATAAATACTATGGGATATAACTTATATACTACCTACGTCATATTCAAAGTTGAAACCTCACTTAGAGTTTTCCTTCGATTCAAATTCAAAAAACCCTCAATTCCCCAAAATAGAATATTCTAAAAAAAATAAGTATTTATGGATTTGTATGGAGAAGAACAACAACACACGGAATTTTCCATATCATAGAGGAAATAGGAGTGTTAAACTCACCCATATCATTGATTCACACCCAACTATGCTCTAAATGACCAAGAATCAAAGGTGAAACATCCCTTGAAATCATTGGAGGTATAATTTCATCACCCATGATTATTGAAGAAGAATGTGGAATAACTTCTAGTGAAAAATATTAAATCCTAATGGGAGTAATGGTAGGTTCCACCTCTTTAAGGAGGCATGTGGTTTGGTTTCATTGTTAGCTAAACCATGCACCAACAATGTTCTACCATCTGTGTAAGAGGGGCATGGGTCACATAGTATCTAGGGAGCTTATATAATTTAAAAAACACTATGATATCCATATAGACTATATTTGTCCAATCCCATATGGTTTTTGACTCCCTCGTTTCTTGGTTTCTCAACCATTCATCTTCCTATCAGTCCTTTAGGGTTATAGTGCACGATTACTAGTAACCACGAATCAATCATGAAATATGCACTCGATAGACCTTGTTTCACAATTTTAATTACCTGAGCCCCTAGGACACCCCTAAGACTCCACATACACCTGGGAACCATTTCATTTACTAGATAAATCATTTTATCAAAACCTAAACAAGAAAGTAAATTAGAATAAGTCTAGGGTCTTACATCCTCCCCACCATATAATTACTCTTCCCCAAGATAGAATCCTGAACACAATTGAGTATTGAAGGTAAACATATTGGTCTAGAATACATATATATCTGATTCCCTCTATGAATTTTCCTCCTGAAGTCTACTATGCTTCCACAAAACATTAACTAATGACACAACCTTACATCATAATACATTTCCCCATTATCCATAATATCAACTAGGTTCTCTTAAAGGGATGCATTATCCTCAATAACAACATTATCTAAAATGATCGCATGAGAAGGGTTGGGGTGATACATTCAATTCCATGACACATGAAAAGAATCAGGAATACCACTATACTGTTGTGTAAGATCTAATCAGTATGAAACTGGTCTAATACTATCCACAATATCAAACGAACCCACATTCCCAAGCACTAACTTGTGATTTTTTTGAATCCATCGGTGACCCATCCATGGGAACACCTGATGTAAAACATGATCATCCCTTATAAACTCAATAGGTTGATGATGAAGATCATCATATGAATTCATCCTACTCTACATTATATTCACAAGTTTATGATTCAACTGTATCTTCTTTGATGTATCCTAAAAGATATTCGACCCTAATAATTATGATTTCCTAGCCTCCATCTAACATAACATAGATCTACATATATTTCCATAAAGTTATTCATAAGGATCAATCTGAGAAGTCACCTGATAACTTTTTTTATAGGAAAAATCAATGATAGCTATGTTTTTCTCCCAATATCCAGTGATGTCTAGGAAAAATTCCATCCACATGTCCTCTAGAACCTGTATAGTACATTCTGACTACCTGTCTATTTTTAGGTAGAAATCCATTCTGAAAAAAATTGGGTTCCCCACACCTTCTACAACCTTTTCCATAGTGCTATGTAAAATGAAGATCATGATCTGAAATGATACATCGATATACCCTATGAAAACGTATAATATCTGGAACATACATGTCACCAAACTAGTCAATGGTAAGAGTCTCTTGAATTGGTAGGAAACGTGATCCTGTGGACAAATGATCCAAAATTAAACAAATCATGCCATTCTTTTCAAACATCCTCCAGAGATCTACCATGAATCCATGGTGACATCATCCTACTTCCATTCCAAAATTGGAAATGGATGTAACAAACCAACAGGTCAATAATGCTCGACTTTCACCTTCTGAAAGGTTTAGAACCATATCATGAAACCTATGAAGTCTTTCTTCATCCCTGGTGACCATTAATCCATTTAAATATCATGATACATTTTCATGAATCATGGGAACACCTCCTACTTCAATGCATGAAAATCATGAATCAACTATTTTCCCATACACATAGGCACAAAAACATGGCCATGAAAATAAACTTTCTATTCATAATCTATAGTCCAATTAGAAGGTGAATCCCCACTTTCAAGGATTTCCATCATGGAAAAACATTCTAGATCCTTATATTGCATATCCATGATATGACTCTGAATCATAAAATAAACTAAAAATATACTAATTTCATTTATCCCTATCCCCCTTAAGCCTCTATATGTATCCTAGAAAATAATCCCATAATCTTACAATTAGTACTAAACTCTTTATATTCATAAGTCTATGCCTTCAAACTCAGTGCATATGCAACACTATTACCTTTTCTGGGTACATAGGCCATATCAAAATCAAAATATTCCATATATTTAACCCATCATCGATTTCAGAGGTTTAAATACTATTTGAAAAATAATTACTTTGGGATTTTATGGTATTTATAAAAAATAAACCTTTCTCCCTATAGGTAATTATGCCAACACTATAAATCATAAACCACAATGGCCAATTCGAGATATTTCATAGGGTATGTTTCCTCATGTGGCCTCAACTATCATGACCCATATGCCATAACTAGATCTCCCTACATCAACATTAACCCAAGTGTAATACCATATGCATCAAAAAAATTGTATTCTTTTTACCTAGCTTAGGTAGAACCAAAATTGGTGTATTAGTCATATTTTTCATTAACTCCTATAAAGAATTATCACATGCTCCAAACCACCAAAACTTGATACCCTTCTTTGTTATGCTTGAAAGTGGTGCATCCAAGAGATAACATTATTTATTGAAAAATTGGTAATATCAAACTAAACCTAGGAATCGTTGTATATAAAACATTATTGGGATTCTCTCAAGATACCACTAATAAGGGTGGAATATTCAGTTCCTAAATAAAAATAATGTTGTGTGATCATTTTTCAACTCAAAGGGTAAAACATTGAACTCATATAATAAATAAATATTCCTGAAATTTTTATATGGTATATCAAAATGTATCAACCACTTCTAATTATAACCTAAAATAAAATCAATTGCGGATAAAACAGATTCACCATTTCATCTGGTCAAAAAAGATCACCAACAAACGAAATAATATATCAGATCCCAACTATCATCCAATTCAACTTTTGGTAATTGAAACACAACCATAATGAACCATCATCCTTCTTAGAAAAATACGGAAGATTCTCAAGGTGACATACTTGGAATAATACATACTTTATTTTTAAATTCCAACAACTGGGTCTTGAGTTCCTTAAGTTCTAATGGTTCTATTCTATAGGGTAAAATAGAAACTGTCTCATCTCCGGGAATCATCTGAACCATGATCTCAATATTTTTCTTAGGTGGAAGCTCTAATAATTCCTCAAGAAATTTATCATGGAACCAATCCACCATAGGAGGTAAAATTCCCTTCTTCACTTCTCCATTTTTAAGAAAAAGACATGAAACATAGGTTGTGAGTTCACTAATTTACTGAAAAATTGGCCCTACATGGTGTTCCCGGATTTCAGATTCCCCATGGAGAATATATTTGTCACCCTCAAGGGATGTAAAAATAACCCTTCTATGTTAACAATCAATATGTGCCTGATATGACACCAACCAATCAATCCCCAATATCAGGTCAAGACTTTACATCTCAAGCATAAACACATACCAAATAAAATGGCACCCACCATCCTCAAAAGAACATTCCTTACATTATCGTATATTTTATGCTCATACTTCTAACGATGTTTCAATTGATATAACCCCCACACACATTACACCAACAGATCCAACCCATTAAAACACCAGGAAAATATAAAATAATTCTAGGCCCATGTATCACATAAATAAATAAAAAAGTGTAGAATATACAAGAATTGTTTCATAAACCATCGATGGTCTACCAACTCCACCACAAGGTGTAGGATGAACTACATGAATATAAAATACACCACTATCCTGGGATTTTGTCTAATGTACTTATGATGAACTACTCAACTAATTAATATATTTTTCCCTAGATTATCAGGCCCACCACCTCGACCAATAAAACTAGATGAACTCCAACTGATTACCATGTATAGAGTAGAAGACCCCCTCCCTACACTCTGCATAGATCTTGACCCCCATCGCTACCCACTTACTAAGGATTCTGGCAGAACCTCTATACAAGTCTCATACATCTGCATGATCATCACTCCACTTGTTTTTGGGGACACTAACCATCCATGTTTCCCGACATGATGTACTAGTAACATAACACTAGATCACCACTCAAAAAATCAAGCCTCAACCCTGGATGCTATGTCTACCACTCCCCAAGAGAAAACCCTTGAAAGGGTGCTTCCAAATATTAGAGGTTATACCAATGGATTATCCAAATAAAACCACATATCCCCAACCAGAAGCCTCCATTATGTTCTCTTATGAAATGAGAGTTTCATCCACCACCATAGAAAACCTCTTTAAATGAAATAAATTTAACAAGGAATTAACCTCATATCTAATTCCTTCTATAAAATTTCTTAAATAAGCTACCTCATCTCATACCAATGATGGAACAAAGAATTGAAAATAAGTTAAGTGGTCAATATAATCCATCACGGACATTGTCCCCAAATTCAACTGAAAAACCTTCACAACATTCTCTTATCTCAAAGTCTCCAGATATAAATGTTTTTCTTATAAATCAATCCACTACATACCATTTTCCTTCTCATTCTAAACTAGGATATTCAACTAGAACTTTTCTAGTCCTCACAATATATAATCCAACAACTTTACGCTCTTATAACGACGAGTCATTATGTGATTGAAAATCTTATGGATATACACCGCCCATAACTTCCTGCCACAGGTCCACCCATTCCACTAAATGTTGGAGGGTACTGTAACTGAAACACTCTAGTATAATCAAATATACGCAGTGTAACACACCCTAGATCTCAAGAAAAAAAATTGAATAAAAAATGAAATCATCTCTTTGAATTACTCAACCGTTTTATTACATAGAAGAAAAAGGTTTTATTTCCCCACTAATAAAGGATCATTCTAAGTGATGTAATCATGTCTCCCAACTAGTATTCATTTTCATGGTGGAATCTTTCAACAATGAAAAATAAAATTTTCAAAAAACATAACATAATTTTTCCCTAGATTACACACAAGTAATCTCGCTAACAGCCATAAACAACCCACTCTGCATACACTATCCAAATAGAAATGATCACATCTATATCACTATCATCAACAATCCCTACAATGGGTCATGGATAACATAGGTAAACCAAACATTCAAATTCAATTCACGTTAAACATAATTCCAATCCATTGGATTTAACCTATAATTTTTTATAAAGTTACAACTTTATCATTAGGAACTATCTATAAATATTCAAAAAGCAATTTTAATTATTTATATATTTACAACATCTATGTTTGGAACTTTCCTTTAAATCACAATAGGAAAATATGAATTTCCAATTCTTATACCCGACCATAACATGTTATCCCATGTGTACCTAACTTGATTCACATAACATATATACATTTTTGATTAAAATGATGCATGTATGAAAATTTAACTCCATTTAGGCACATGGGAAAAATATATAAGGGTAACATCACACATCTTCTATATCACCCATGGTGAAATAACATTTAATTATAACAATGATTATATAGAACAATAATACTACCTATTGTACTTGGTTTTTCCCCCATACATGGGTTAGATACCCCCATTCATGATCTTAATTCCATGCCAAGAAATTTCCTAAACACTTATATACCTTCCTGAAATAAAATTAATTAAGTAATAGAAAAGAACCCCTCTAATACCACTTTGTAATGCCCTGACCTAGGATCCCCTAAAACGATGCACTGTTCTAGTGTGCCACATGACCTCATATGCGCCTCCCCATAAGCCAAGGTCTATCAACTATTATTGAGGGTCTAATGAGAAATGTGGGGATACTATTCCCTATTAATAAAATAAATCCACAATATATATAATAATAACCAATGGATATAGTATAACTCATATACATGCATCACAAATCAATTTTCTAAAGATGGGTACATTCCCATAACTAATAGTAAATATTCCATGTAATGTCATATAGTGCCAAGTGTAAATAATAAACCCAAAATAAAGACAAGATAATGAATATATAATTTTTTTTCCAACACTAAGTCTCTTTCCCTCATCAATTTCCATCCATCATTCCCAAATCAACCAGATCGCATAGGGCCCCCAACCTTATCCTAACTAGCAACAAAATTCCTTGTTTAAGGAAGAGGTTCACCATGTAGATGTTCAATAACCTCATCTATACATCCTCAAAAGATCCCATGGGGATCATGAGGGGTTAAATTCCTCACTAAATTAACCCAATAATCATTTCATAAAAATAAAACCATATGGATAAAAAGAATGTACCACAGAAAAAACCACATACACATACATTAGGGATTTAATACTATGGGATATAGATTGTAGACCACCCACCTCAAGGTTGTCGATGAAAAATCACTTAACCATATACTTTTATTTTAAATCATACAAATTTAAATTCCCAATCTTAGAATATGCTTTAAAAAGGTTTTTAGGGCTTCTGATAGAGAATAATAACCACAAAAGGAATTTTAAAAGAAATACTGGAAAGAGGAGTGTTAGAATCATCTGGATATTTTATTTTCACCCAAAACACTCTAAAATACCATAAATAAAAATTGAAACATTCTATTGAAGCTTCAAAGGGATGTGGTTTTCCCCTATCCTACTGTAAGAATAATGGAGTAGAAATTCGGTTTAGAAACCTTAAATCACATGGGGGAATCAAAAATCCCCCCACTTCAATGACTGTCATTGTTATCCAAACCAAGAACCAACTATACACCACCATTTGTCTAAGAGGATCCTTGTAGTACCCATGGTTTCATATAAGTAAACCGTGAATTATTTATTTTAAGAATGTAATGTGTTTGGGTGAATTTTGGGATGGTTTGGAGGACTTTAGGCATGTTTTTCGGAATTTTATGGAGGTTCACGGTTTGATCTTGTTTTGTGAAAATTGTGAAACTCTTATATAGAACCATGAAAAGTAAGTATTTTTGATCTGGTTAGGTGCACAGTATGGTTCATGTTTTGGAAAAATCATACAAGCACCTATGAGTAACAATGTAATGTGAAACATAGGAAAAAATGGTTGGAGAATGGTTTGTATAACTGTGTGAGAAAAATATGAAAACGGTGTTGGGAGGAATTGTATGACACATGGATAGTGCATAGTTTTCCTTACCATGAATGGATAAAATTTAGATCCTAAAAAAGTGTATCTCGCTTAGTTTTAAATCTAAACCACCCAATTTTCTCTTATTAATTCCTTAACTTAGGGTTTACTCATCCCAAAGCTTGTGGAGAGTTTCCACATCAATCCAGGAGTGATCCATTGGAAAATCATGGGGTTTTGAAGGATTTATATCTTGGTAAGTCTCTGTTCTTTGTGGGTTTTCTTAGGTATTTTTTTATTACCTCTCATGGATTCATAGATCTAGTTTGTTAGGGATAGATCTATGATATTTGATTCTAATAATAATGATATTTGGATATGTTGATGTTATGGAATGACATAAGGGTTTTTTTTGAATACTCAAACTAGTTATGTTGATGTTTTGCTTCTATTCTTCATTTTTTTCCATAGTTTACAAGGTAGGGGGATTCACTCACATATCATATTATTAGAAATTAAAGTTTCAGTTTCAAATTTATTGAATTAAAAGAAATTTAATGTGAATTTGATGTGAAAATCATGGTCAAAACCTTCATTAGTGATGGTTTGTGAAATTGTGGAAATTGGTTATTGTGAAAAGTTATTTTTTTCATTATTTTAAAATGGTTTTTCAAAAAATGGGTCGTTTTTGATTCGTAGAGTTTTTTTGATAACTGTTTCTTCAATAAAATGGATGTTTTAATAAAATATATTTAAATGGTTAGTATGACATGGTTTTTCCATACATGAGTTTGTGAATTCGTATGTTCGACATGAAACAAAATAAGGGGTGTGTACCATTAAAGTACAAGGGACAAGACCCTAGACAAGGGGCATATTCCATTAGGGAACAAGGAGATTGAACACTTAGTGATGACTTTGAGGAGGTAAGATAAACTGCTCATTAGAATAGAACTATCATTGACACATGAGTGTGAGGGTTTGTGTTTGTAAAGGTATGACACAAAGGAATGTGAGATGGTTTAAATATTTTATTGGTTGTTTTCCTCGGGAACTGTCTTCATATGGAAATTATTTAATATTAGGATATATATTATTTCAAATTGTTTTATATAAATTATTTAATGTAAATTTTTTAACATGTTCTATCCAATTGGCATTATTAGGTAATTCTTTTGGTGGGAAACCTTCTAATTTTCATTACTCACCCCCTGCTTGGGAACATTTGTGCATTTGTAGATATTTTTTTTTGAGACATGGGTAAAGTAAAATTATCATAGTTTTTTGGGGTGGTTTTTGATACATGGGAATTAATTATAAAGTTGGATCTTGGAACTTGTTGGGAGTTTTAAAGTTGAATTCCTTTTAGTTTTTCTTTTTATGGGTTTTTTCTTCCTCTTTATACTCTATTATTGGTTTTAGGTTCTTCATTGTACTCTAATATAGTGATTGGTTATTTTTTTTTGTTATTGTTTGTTGTTATTCTTGCGTTGTATACTTTTTTTTCTTATGCATCATATAGTGTTTCTTTTGTAATCGTATATTTGGTTGTGGTTGTTTTTTTAAGGGAAATCACCCCCAACTATATTTAATCCCTTGGAATTTATTTTTAATTGTTGGTATCTTGTGGATGGTGCTTTATTCTAAATTAAATTCAACCTCAACTCAAGACAATTAAGAGGGGTGGGATGTTATAAGTGGTATCAATTATTTCATTCCTCAGTTATCAGTTGTGTCAGTCTTAGAGTTAAAAATCATTCCCATTTAGTCACTATGGTGGGTTGATAGAAAGCACTAGGATTTCTGTAACTTTTAATAAAGATCATAAAGATAAATTTCTAACATATTTATAAAGAACATCATATTAACAGTGATTTTGGCACATAAGTGTTTTGTAGATAGTTATAATAGTTGTAATCTCATTTCCATGTGTTTATCCAATGAGAAGCACCTGACATGAATTTTAGAAATGACTTCCCACTATTGGTGTATATTTAATTTGGATTCATGATTTATCATTTGGAAAAAAAATGTTGATTTATTAAATGTATTGAATTTTTTTTTCATTTGAGATATTATAAAATGGAATGATAGTGTTATTTTGAAAATGGTTTTATTTTAAAAATAATAGTAGACTTTTCAATATGGGTTGAAAATGAAAAGTGTGGAATTTTTGGAATTCCTTTTTGAGATAGTTGTGATATTGTAAATTTGAAATTATTTCGCATTCGGCTGATCGATATTGAGAGTTATGGCATTTGGTATGTTTAGAGAAAATGTAACACATTAGGCATAGAAGAAACAACCCAGAAGAGAATGTTATGATTATGATTATACCTAATCCAAAGATTAACCAATAGATGGTATATATTATATTTGAATACTTGTAGTCTATAGATATAGGTAACCAAAGGGATGGACTAAGATAGGTGGATCATTCGGTTCATTTCTAGAAATAGATTCCACCCATCTTTCTGGGTGATCCAAAACAGGAGAATGAAGAGGTGTGGCTGAATAGGATAAATAAATTTTCCATTTACCTAGGCACACCAGTAGTGTTAAAATTAATATTGGAAACTTATAAGCTAGAGGATATTTCACTCCAATGGTGGTATTTATTACTTCATACTAAATTGGACCAAGGCACATTGCATGGATGGATATTAAAGATTTATTTAATAATTCTATCATCACAAATTTAGGATTGCAAGAATAACATAATTTTTTTGCTTGAAATAATGGAATATATTAATGGAAGAGTATATGGATATATTTAATCAATTATTCTTCTATTAACCTAATTTTTCTACATGTGCATCCTTGAATATACACATTTTCGAATCATGGATGTGGAAAGTGATTCACTCGAAGATTCTTTCATTTTGTATAATGAATTATACATAGATGTTCAATAGAGAGATGGTGGAAGAATGGGACATATCATTATCTACAGGTGGAGGAAGCATGTTGATACCAACATGAAATGGTGGGATCTCTACTGATGGGAAAAATTTAAAGAGGGACACCTATTTCCAATGTAGTTTAATGACTCAAAATTAGATGACTGGATCAATGAATCTTCCTCCAAGACCCATGGGAAAATATGGATGTTTAAAATTTGAATATTTTTATCATATGAACCAATTATGTATGACGCCTCCTATGACAATCCACAATTTCATACATATGGGAAATTTCTAGTGGTATTATCATAGTGCATCGAGGATGGGTGTACGAGACACATATCATGTTCTGCCAAATTCCTATGCATCGACAGGATAAGGGTAGTATAATACCACTATTTAGTAGAACAATGATATTTATGGTGATTATAAGAATACCACAACTCCATAATAAAGGAAATATCAATAGGAAAATAAATAATAATGTGTAATGAGTAAATATTTTTATGGAGCAGATAAAGTAGTTGTTGATGATCAATCTAGAACATCAATTACGAGAGGTAATATTCTATTTAATTATAGCCTAATGCAATATTTTTTTGATACAAGTGAATCCCATTTACTTATTTCTTCTCATGCGATTGATTATCCAGGTTTTCATGTTGAAATGAAGCCTTCTACTTCGAAGCATCATACTCATATTGGTCAAAGATAATGTCGAGCATTTATGTGTAGAGGTTGTTATATAACTATTGATAGATCTGATTTGATATGTAATTTCTATATGTTTGAGATGAATTTCTATGATATAATACTGGGTAAGGATTTTTTGAGAATTTTTAAAGCTCACGTCGACTTTTATACCCGAAGAGTTAGTTTTACTAATGATGATAACATTGAGCATAGATTTAGGTGAGACCGAAAAGAAAATATAGGTACAACATGATTTTTCGCACAAAAAGTTGGGAAAATATCATATCAGTTGTCAGTATTGACCCTGGAATCAATGGATGAGATAAGGGATCTAGGTTTTCCAGTAGTGGTTGATTATTTTCATGATGTTTTTTATATGTAATTTCTTAGGGTTTCTACCCACAAGACAAGTGGAGGCTACAACTAGTCATATTCTAGGGACTTGTCATATTTCTATTTAATATTACTAGATGAAACTAAAATATTTATAGTGATTGAATGTGTAGTTAGAGAAACTAGAAAGTAAATGGTTAATTTGACCTAACACATCCTTATGGGTAGTGCCAGTATTGATTATAACGAATGAGGATAGAACTATTCAGTTGTATGTGGATTATCATATAATTGAAAATGTTATGATAAATAATATGTATCCACTTCCACAGATTTATGATCAAGTTTATCAATTTAGGCGATCCCATTGGTTCTCTAATGTTGACATGTGATTAATATATCCCTAATTGTTGGTTTGGAAAGAGTACATTCCAAAGACAACTTTCAGTAATAGATATGTTCATTATGAGTATGTGGTGATTCCTTTATTCCATATGAATTTTTCATAAGTATTTATTTAATTGATGAATTAGTTATTTCAAATGTATCATGATTCTTTTTTGGTAGTGTTTTTGGATTACATATTGGAGTATTCATGGAAAAGGGTTGAGCACAATCCATACCTGGTGATTGTGTTGGGAATTGTTTGATATCATCATCTATATGAAAAATGATCAAAGTGTTATTTTTGGATAAAATAAGTATGTATCCTTAGCCATGTAATCTATTTAAGAGGTGTTTCTATTGATCTAGAAAAAATAGAGTCTATTATCTATTAGTAACCTCCAAATAATTTCTTTTAGATACACATTTTCCTTGATCTATCTGGTTATTGCCAATGTTTTTTATGATTTCTCACAATTAGATTTACTAAGGACATGTTTGATGAGGGAAAATGTCTCATTCCAATGGATTGAAGAATTTCAGCATACTTTTTTGGAGCATAAGGTTTTACATACATCTGCACTAATGTTGATATTGTCAGAATCTAAAAAAGGGTACATGGTGTATTTTGATTCTTCAGGATCTAGGTTGGGATGTGTTCTCATGCAGGGAAATCATGTTGTTTCTTATGGATCACAAAATTTATAGTTTCCCAGGAAAAATACCTAACACATGATTTGGATTTAACTGTTATAGTCCATGCATTAGAAACTTGGTTTCATTACCTGTTTGGTGAGAAATTTATAGTTTTTATGGATCATAAGTGTTTGAAATATATTTTCTCATAATGAAATTTTAACATGGGATAAATAATATGAATGTTGAATCTCCAAATGTTTGACTATTACTTGATGCATACTACAAGTAATTGTAATTTGGTGGCAGATACATTAACTAAAAAACCACCTGATTAGTTGGACAGTGATTCTTCACTTATGTGTCAGTTTGTGTCAATCATAAATGACTTGAAATTAGATTGTGAAGACTAAGACAATTTTACGGTTTTATTTCTAGTTTATTTTGTTCCTAATTTGGTTAATACAGTTAAATAGGTACAAAGGTTTGGTTGATAATGTGTTGAGATAAGTTCAAAACTCAATGGTGGGTGACCATTGAGGGGTGAAAGATGAATGGGAGATTATTTTTGTGGTTTCGATATCATATTTTCAACTTATGTATTTTTAGGTACAAATCCTTAATGCTTACCACCATTTCAGATTAGTTGTTCATCTTGGAATATAGAACATTTATAAGGCATTAATATTACGGTTTCAGTTTGTTATTATAAAGAGAAATGTAGATGAGTTTTTCTTAATATGATTAACTTGTCAATAGGTTAAAGCAGATCATAAACAACTGGCGGTTATGTCTCAATATTTACCTACACCTATTTGGAAATGGGAGAAGATAACTATGGATTTTGTTATTGGTATCTAAAGGATGGTTTGAAAACTTAAAACCATATGGTTGAGAGTGGATCAACTCACAAAGATGGCTCATTTCAACCCTATGCATGAATATCATACGGTGGAGGACTTGTCTAAAATATATATACAAGAGGTTTTAAAGAGGCATGGTGCACCAATTTTGATGGTATCTGATAGATATATGAGGTTTATGTCTCATTTATTCAAATATTTATAGCAAACCCTTGGGAATCAGTTGAATTTGAGTATGAAGTTTCATATTTAGAAAAATGGGAAATCTAATAGTATTATACAATCATTAGAAGACATTCTTTAGGCCTGTGTTATGGATTTTAGTGGCTCATTGGTGGAGCATGTACCATAATTGGATATTTATTATAACAACAAATATCAACAATTGACACTAATGAATCATTTTTAGGAATTTTATGGGAATCCTTATATTTCTCCACATTTTGGGAGGAAATCAGAGAGGCTTCAACCATTGGTCTGAGTATTTTCTATGAAATAATAGAGAAGTTATAGTTGATCAGGAAAAGGATGGTGATGACTTAGTGGCATCAAATATTGTATGTGGATCATTTTCTATGACTATTTTTGTTCTAGGATAGTGATCACATGTTTATAAATATGTCTCCAAGTCTTTTTTATCAACATTTTGGAAATTAGGGAATGTTATCTCCTCGATTCATATGCCATATTTAGATACATGAATAGGTTGGTGAGGTGGGATATAGACAAAAGTTTTCTCCATAGTTTTGTGCAATGAAAAATGTGTTTCATGTATCTCAATTTGAAATGGTATCATCTTGATCCTAACCATGTGACTCAATGGGGATCATGTTCACCTAGAATCAGACACTTCATTGGTTCATATGTCAGTAAAGATTATGGCTAAGAAAGATAAAGTCTTTGGTGGAAACAACATTAGTCTTGTGTGAGTTTTGTATCAACATGGTCAAATTTCGAGAGAGACATGGGAACATGAGAATTTGATGGTTTATCACTAGCCTAAACTCATTCTAGGAAACAATGGTTTTCTACTTGTTGAGGATAGAATGTCCAATGGTGGGGAGAATATATCACCCCTTGTTTCATGAAAGTGACCCTATAATTATGTGTTTTATGTATGTAATGTTTTTGTTTGACATTTGGTAGGGTTTGGGGTATTTCTTTATGTTTTTGGGTCTATTATGAAGGCACATAGATTAATCGTGGATAGTACAAACCATGAAACTTCTATTGGAATCTATGAAAAGTGAGGTAGTGAGCTCTGGTTAGGTGCTTGACATGGAAAAACTATGTGGATGCCTAAGATTAAACATAAAAATTGTAATATATAGAAAAACATGTTTGGCACATGGTTTTTCTAACTGTGTGATCCAACCTTGTGAAGGGTTTTGGGAGGTAGTCATTGGCACATGGTTAGTGCATGGTTTGAATAATTATGCGACCCAACCAAGAACAGTTAAAAGTTAGATCCTAAAAATTGGTTCTCACGCTCTGCTACCCCTAAACCTATTTTTTTACTTATTTCAACTACATAGATCATTTTTGTATCCCAAAGCCTGTGGAGACTTTCCCATTCAATCCAAGAGTGATCTGTTAGAAAATTTTGGGGCATTGAAGGCCATATTGAATGGAAAGTCTATATTCTTGGTGGTTTTACTTAGATCATTTCTTCTTCACTCTCTTAGACTCATAGATCTAACCCATTTGGTATATATCTATGAAATTATATGCCAATTTTGTTTATATTTGACTGTTTTGATGTCAGGGAATGATATCTAAGAAGGGTTTTGGGAGATTTAACCCAGTTTGTTGAAATTTTCATGTCGTTATTTATTTTTCCATAGTTTCTTGAGGTAGGTGAATTCACTCTCGACTCCTATTATTATAACATGAAGTATTAGATTCAAATTTAGTGAATTTCATATTATTTGTTGAGAATTTAATGTGAAAATAACAGTATGAACCTTATATAGTAATGGTTTTTGATGTTATAATAATTGGTTGTGGTGAAATGTGCTATGTTTCATTATTTTCAAAACGATTATTTGACATATGGCTTAGTTTTGATTCATATAACTGCTTTGATTGAAATATTTTCAATAAAAACTAGGTTTTATAGAAATGGGTTGAAATGGTTAGTCTGACATGGTTTTAGCATACAAGGGTTTGTGCGAGTTCATGTTTTCAATGTGACCACGAATCAGAGGAATGTAACATTAGTGTACAAGGGATTTAACCCTATATAAGGGGATTGTTCCTATAGGGAACAAGGAGATTGGACATATAGTGATGACATGGTGGATGGATGAGAAAACACTCATGAGTATGGAACAATCATTGAATCATAAATGTGTGGGTGTGTGTCTGTCTGAATAATATATTGGGTATTCCCAAAAAGAATGTGAGATGG
Organism: Viscum album; assembly: GCA_963277665.1. Lineage (NCBI taxonomy): Eukaryota > Viridiplantae > Streptophyta > Magnoliopsida > Santalales > Viscaceae > Viscum > Viscum album. The sequence continues at coordinate 1,257,389,162 of OY728139.1, forward strand.
GGTAATGTGTTTACGTGGAAACCATATTGGTATGGAAGTTGTTTTATATTCTGATATAAAATCTTTATATTTGTTGTATATAAATTGATTTATATAAATTTGATAACATGTTATATTCTAGTAGCGTGATTAGGGATTCCATTTGGGGGAAAACCAACCAAGTTTCATTACTCACACCCTTCTTGGGAACTTTGGTGTATTTATAGATATTTTTCATCAAGACGTAGGTAAAGGGAACATATCATAGTTTTTTAGTGGTACTTTATGATACTTGGTAATGGTTTTTGTAGTTGGATGTTGGAGATTATTGGGAATTTGATATTTGGTGTCTTTGGAGTTTTTGAGTTTTCATGGTTTGGTCGTCCACTATATACAGGGGTATTGGTTTTTGTTTTTGCATTGTACTCAAATATAGTGATTGTTTATAGAAATATATTAATTTCAGTTGGTATTATTTAGTTGTATACTTTTCTCTCATGCATCATATAATAGTTGTTTGGTTATTGTATATTTGGTTGTGGTTGTTTTATTTTAAATGGGAAAATCACACCCCAACTATTTTGAATCCCTTGGAATTTATTTCCATCCATCAACATCTCTCTGATGTCATGTAAGGACAAGTAGAAAATTCTCCTAGAATCAAGCCAATAAAGTGGGGAAATATGTTATAGGCATGGGTCACATGGTTTATAGGGAGCCCACACGGTTTGAAAAACTATGTAGTAGCTCGGTTTAATGGCTATATTCCAGTCTGTATAGTTTTCGAAAACCCCCATGCATAGTTTCATAACCATGAATCTAACTCCCGGGATAACACAGTTATTGAACATGGTTACTTCTAACCATGCACCATCTATGAAACATGAATTGGATGACCCATATTTCTCCCTTTTTATTCCTACAACCCCCAATACCCTCATGAACCATTATACACACGAAAATCATTTAATTTACCAAAAAAATATGTTTAATAAATCATAAATAAGAAAGTACCTTAGAAGAAGAACGGGGTCTTATATCATTTATCGATACCCCCAGTATTTGGGGTTATTATTACTAGAAATTTTATTAATATTTTGTAGTTCAGTTAAACCATTTTGTTTGTTATAGTACTTATTCATCTAACATATTATTGTTTCTTCAAGAACATTAGCTTATGGTTGGTGGTTAGGGAGTGGATTGCAGACCATGTATTGTGAATTTTTATACTCACACCATATATGTGTATTTAGAAGACATGTATTAATGATTATTTATGTGTTCAAGGTAAGGGAGAGTCCCCAAAACATAACAGTTAACTGCACATGGAGCATGACATTCATGTGGGATCTTCTTGGGACTTGAGTGTATGATCTCAATTATGATATGATGCTTTCGTCAAATTTATCCCTATGTTTCTCAATCATAAAGTCATTATTTTTTCTCTTTAGGTCTTATTTGAATGAAACACTCAATTTATATATGGTTTTAGTCTACTTTTATATACTTGGTGGTTTTTAGTATTTTTTTACTGATTTGTATAACAATGTATATGCATATTGTTGTTACAACATTATTTTCCAAATATCTTAATGATAAGAAACTCTAATAATGTGTGTTATTTTTTTCATTATATATCATTTTATCATTGGGATCATGCAAATTTTATAGTGACTACTAATTATTTTAATCAATTATCAAGAGGGAAAACCAACTTACACATTTGTATTCATAAACCCTCTATGTTAAACTTATGATTAGTGATCAACAGGTGTGCTTGAGGTGATTTGGAGGCATTCTCAAATGTAACTTAGGTACTCATGTCATGTTAATTACATACTCAATCAGATAAGGGTCCACCCACTATTAAATACATGATCCTAACGAAGGTAACTAGCAATAACGTGGTCATAACTAGTTTAAATCCCATAACTAGAATTCCCACATAGAAACCTAAAGGATCCCACTATTTTATACAATTTTGTGTAAATATAATTGTTTTTATTTATGGGAATATCTTATATGTTTTATTGTGAAATGTTTTTTAACATTGTTTTATATGATATATTAATTTCTAGATCTAATTAATCTATCCAAACATTTATTTTCATGTTTTAAATTTAATTTTTCTATTAATTTTTTTAATATAGAAATAAATTTTTAAATGGATTTAATTATAACATTTAATGGTTTTAATGATTTTGGAGTTAGAAAAATTCGAATCAAGAATTGGAATAATGAGCTGAGTATATTTTTTGAAATTTTCACATCCAATATTTGTTTTATTTTTTATATTTTACCTAATAAATCCTTCAATAGAAATATATATAATTGAGATATATAGGTTGAGACATAAATATGTAAAAGTTTAGAAGTGACTATAAGAAGAGTTATCATGGCCAGTTAACTAACCTAATGATTTATGCCTCACTAACCTACCATGAAGATCCATGATCATTTCATTAATCCCACGAATTTATTGTAGTCAGTCAACCATCCATAATAAGAATACACAGTTTTCTTCACCACAAGAACATAATACATTAAGGCCCCTCACAAGTGGTCATGGAAACCCATCATCACTCGATCAGCTATAAGTGAAGATCCCTAAACTATTATACCTTCTTCCATGATCATGCAACCAACTATGAGGGATATACTATGGTGTGTTGAATTTTATTTCAATCATAAATCCTAATTGAAAATAATATTCTTCCAAACTCATATATGATGGTCGCTAGTGATTAATAATATATATAATGAATCGAGTTTGATTGAATCTGCGATCTAGTTTTCGAACCTAGCATTCCATGTCTTCGTGGAATATGATTAAATTAATAGTGGGGAAAAATATGTTCCGATATAAATCAAGGTTTTCAGATCTTATTAAGAATTATTAGATTGGTTGATAAGTCTTAGTGGAGCTTATATAAGAGTGTAGCTTGAACACTGATTGATGATTGAGGTTAAACCAATTCAACTAAAGATTAATTTTCCATCTACCTATGAGTATCAGTTCAAAAAAATTAAATTTAACTAGTTATACCATGTTTACTGAGTTTGACTAATTGAATATACTAATTCTAACACCCAATGAAAGATACCACTAAGTCTATATAATTTACTAAATATATTTTGGATTTGTAATGAAGATCGAAGGTGATGCAATGTTGATGTACTAATTGAGGCCACAAATGAATGTGATCACCGGTGTTTATGCTTCATTGATGGACAAATTGAATATGATGGGGACCTCACAACTTCCAAGATGACCAACCTAAATGATTAAGAGAATAACATGGTATATATTAATTGAAATTCCCCAATGAGAATATTATATAATATTTATGAGTGAACAGGAAGGCCTATGAAAATACAAACAACAGTAAAGTTGAGTAGAGAATGAGTGATGATTATATTTCACTATATCATGGATATAACGAAGGTTACAATATCTTATATTTGTAATGAACATCTAATCACACGACCCCACTGAAACACCCCAAGTAAATAAAGAATATGACATTTTTTTATTTATCCCTATTTGTGAAAAAAAATATTAATATTACTTTAAAAGGAACGCTATGCTCGATGGAGTACCCAATACGAGACAACGAGTTCCTTTGAAATCTTAGGTTGCACTCTAATACTAAATTAATATTATTTTAAATAGTAGTTAACACCTAGCCGTTGTAATGGAGGGAATGAACAGAACTAACTACAAAATGATTATATATTTTTGTCAATTTTTTTTCTTTTTACAATAAATGTTATAGGATTAAAAATGCGAATGAATCCAATTTTAAGCGTAATCATTCTAATATTCTTTAAAAGGTCGATTAAACGCCTTTTGATGGTGAACCTCTTTTAAATCCAATTTTTGACAATTTTATGTGTTATATTTGACAAAATAAAATTCTTCTTTAGAATCGGGACATCAAAATTTACTTTGTGTAAATTTTTGGTATTTTTCCGAAAAAGTTCAATTTTTAATGAATAGTGAAAAATGTTGTATTTTAATTCAAAACCGCTTTTTAATCAAATTTATTTATATGATTAGAGTATATTTTGAATTGGTTTTAAAGTTAAATTAGAATATATTTTTACCATTGAATCCAATAGTGTTCGTTGGAATTAATTTCACTTTGAAATCGGACTTAAACTAGTGTCAATCTTTTGATACTTTTTCTTTCATAAAAACACGCTATTTGTTTTGACAGCGGGAATTAATTATTAAATTAATTAATGCAACTTATATGTTTTTAATTTTGAAAAATAGACATCATTTTTGAATTCGGAAAATGAAATATAGCTTAGGGTGAATTTTTGGTAAAATCCGGAAAAACTTCAATTTTTGATGAATAGTGAAACCACTAAGTGGTACTTATAAAAACTGATTTTCTGTTTAAATGAAATTTTGCCACCTTTGTGTTTTGAATTTCAAAAATACAATATAAATGGTTGTCATTAAGAATTAAAATGTGGTTCAATGGGATTAGAAATTTTTTTGGGTGAATAGTAACTTATTAAGTTTTTAATCGCAATTAGAGGTAATTAGTGTAGTTTAAGGTAAGAATAATGTTTTAAGAAAATTAAATTACCTAGAAACAAGTCCTACCCTAATTGGATGTGTCATGGCCGACCAATACAATCCAGGGGTCAACTTGTGGACCCCATGGAGCCACTTTTTTTGGCAAATGACATAAATACCTTTTTATTTAATGTTAAAGTAAAAATGACACAAACATGAAATGTTTTAGTAAATAAAATATTAAATGGGGTTATACAAGTTAGAGATTTTACTATAAATATTCATTGAAAATTTAAAAGGATTTCCTACATCATTGTAGTTATTTTAATTTTTATACATTAAATAAATTAAATTATTTATGACATCATGATGATGCAGCAATGACCTCATTATTTAACGATTTAAATAAAATGGAAAGATAATGTAAAATCTAAGCCCAAAACATGTAAAAAACCTATTTGATGGGTTTATTTCTAAACCTTATCACCTTATCCTCGAAACACATCAATGTGGGACCATTAAAATCCGAATCTCAATCTAAAATAAAGTTACATTTCTTTACTTTCCAAGAGTGCCCCTCCTCTCCTCTTATAAAAGGCCCCCACCTCTACCTCCTTACCCACACTTCCAAAGCCTTTGGTTCATCCAAACCCTAACCATTTTGTCTCTCCACATCCCTCCCTAACTCTTAGAAGCCTCAAATTGGGCAGAAGTCTTCCCAAGGAAGCCTTTGAGCTCAAACCAAAGGGAGTTACCCGATTTTAAGGTAATGTCTCCACTTGTGTCCTTTTGTTTTATTTTGCTTCTCGAACCCCCTAAACACTTTTTATTCTTTTATTTTGTAAAACCTCCAGTATATTCAATATACTAGGATGTTTTTATAAGAATAATTAGAGCTACTCTTACACAAACCTACATCTAATGGTTAATGAACATACAGTTTCTGTGGATGGTGAATTTCTGCCTCACGAAATGATGATTGTTCAACACTCATATAACACCTTAAAAGGTGTCCATTAATATGTCACTATATTTATATATGATATATAATATGTTTATGTTTTACTTAAGCTTCTGTATTTTTCATTTATGGAATACCTTTATGGCTTCCATTATGGGTATACACGATATCTTCATTTTAAGAAGTACGGACTACCGCCCCCTCAAAGTGATTTGATTCGTTAATACCATATGTGGTACGTATAAAGCATATATTTAATGATATTATATATGATACCATACTGGAATTAAAATACTATTATGTATCATTATGTTTTAATTCCATTAAATATGAATTAGAAATGGAAGTAGCGTTCGTACGTACGTACGGCTTACCGTCTCCATGAACGGTGCATTTCATTTCTTAACTCTAAATGTTATGTAATATTATAAATTCATGAATATACTGGATATATATGATATATAAGATATCTACATCATGAATAAAATTCGGGATATAATGGATATTTTACCACATGAACTACTTGTAATTATAAAGAGTTTATTTTTGACTCAAGTACGAATGATCGTTAAAATGACCGTTATTAGCTTAAATAATAACATAGTGTTCATGAGATGGTAATAAGTGATATAAAAGAAATAATGACCTTGAAAATGTTTTCTTAAGTAAGTAGAAATTAACTCAAGTTTATTATTAAGGAGATTAAAGAACGATCGAGTCAAGTCGGACCCGAGGTAAGGGATCCTACCCCTCTCTTTCTTTTTAAGTACACTCTTTTATGTCATTCCTTTTAATCTCATATTTCTTATGATTGGGATGTTATTTTATCTTACTACTATTTTAATTTTTATGTTCATATGATGAGAGACCCTATTTTCTCTCATCAACCCATTTTGGATGTTTTGAGTGGCGTCGTTAGGCTACCGAATTTTCGTAAGAGATCTAACCTCTCTCTTTTTTTTAAGTACTCTCCTTTATGTAACTTTTTTTAGCTATTCTTTGTTATGATGGGGGATGTTATTTTATATTCATATTTCTGTAAATTTTATTGTAATATTATTTGAGGCCCCATTTGATCTCATCAACCCATTTTTGGAAGTTTTAAGTTGCGTCGTTAGGCTGCCGAGTTTTCGTAAGGGATTTTTCATCTCACTTTTAGTCCCATGAGATTTATGATACATTTTCCACCATTTCCTTTTATTGGTGTATTTACATCCCATTATTATACTCTTTGTGTAATATAATTTAATTTATGGGTATTTACATATTCATTGTATGATCCTTCTTCAATGGGGTGTACGTTTCGAAAGTTACCCAAGTCGGTAAGGGAACCTTTCACCCTCCTCTTTTAAAAGACTTATTTTGTTATGTATTTTAATTCACATACTATTATGTTTGGATATGTTCTTCTATATCATTATTGATTTAAATTTTATGTCTAAGTGATGAGATAACCTTTTTATCTCTCATCAACTCCTTTTCTGAATTTTTAAGTGACGCCGTTAGGCTGTCGTATTTTTGCAAGGAACTTCTTATCCCAATTTTGATTCTTTGGGATAAACTTGTACCCCTTGAATATTTCGTTCTATGAATATGTGTGAATTTCCTATGATTGTTTTTCACTTAAGAGCCACTTATATTTGGTGTGTTCATTTGTCACAAAAAAATTATGTAATTTATTTATCCTTAATCCGAGGATACCTTCTTTGTATGGGACTTCATCTCAATCTCCTTTCATTGAGGCATATTTTGTTTTATACAAAACCTACCTCTATAAGGTGTATAAACCCCTTTGACTTTTACATTTATTGAAAAGGAATCTTTTTATACGAAGAGTTTTACTAAATGACAAAAGGGAATGTTTTTGTCGTACGTATGCGGCGACAATGACTTCTCCGTCGCCGTAACCATTATTTGAGTTTTGGCTTCCTCTACAAGACATACCTTTTTTAATGAAAAATAAATACCATGTTTTACTTTTATTTTATTTTGGTATGGAAAATGGTTTTCATAATTTTTTATATCAATTTGTTGTATTGATATCTTGTGATTGAAAAGTGGAAATGTTATGTTTCCTTTATTCATGTTTTATGTGATACGATTATGTTATGGGTCTTGGGCATTATTATGAAGACGGGTGGTTCCATGATAAACTAAGGGCAGGTGATCCCGATATAGCTCTCCAATGCATTGCGTAACGCGAAGGAGTGAAACGTTAAGGTTTCTCTGAAGAGATTTAGGGAATATACTATGGTGGGTATTCTGAACGTAACCAATATGGTTACTCCCTACGTAAGAATGTTATGAATGCCTCAAGTTACCTTTTATGTCTTATTATTTCTATGATTTATTCATGATTGATGAGGTATGTTAAAGTGCCTATGTTTTATGGGTAAAGTATGATTTCATTTTTATGTATATATGAACTCATGTTTCCTTTCCATTTTTTTTATAACCCTTACTGAGCTTTTTATGCTCATCCCAAGTTTTTTTAAATGTTTTTCATAGGTCAAGGGAAAGGTACATGATATGATGAGAGTGTGAAGGAAGTGTCAAGAAATAATCCATGTTTTGTTTTAAATATTTTTCCGTTGATGGGAAAAAATTAATACTATCTTTGGGTAACCACTTTGTTTAAATGTGGAATGTAATGCAAGTTTTATGATATAATTCTCAAAAACTATAAACCTGAAAAGATCCTCAATGTGTAATCTTGTAATAACTCAAGATTAAGTAAGGTTTAAGGTTGGGGGATTATAGTTTGTATCAAAGGTCGGTTTAGATAACTTTAGAGGTTAGGGTATTCTTTAAGCATAAGTGGAATTACCATAATGGTTTGGATTTCAGAAAGAGTCATAGTTTTTAGATAAAGTGAATGAGTAAGTATATCTTCCTCATTATTACATGATGGTTTTGTTGATATACTCATACTGAAATTTCTGTTTTTAGTGAATGGATGGATCTAGAAGTCACCAAAGTGACAATAGGTTTGAAGGAAACTGTGGTGGTTCTCTGATTAAGAGACTGGATGAAATGGGGGATTCAATGTGGAAACTCGTGGTTGTTCTAAACCAACTATCAAGGAGTCATGATCATCCACTTGAACCTTGGTATGTTCTGTAATTCATCATGTACGAGATGACCAATCGATGTGGAATTTCAGGTAATAATTATAAACATAACCATTAGGGTTTATATGATCCTTACTTTTGACGTAATTATGGGTTATTATATGATATGATGTAAAATGAATGGAATGAGATAAACATGAGGTTAAAATATATAATGATCATTTTTGAAGATTTTATCTCGTTTTGGGGAATGTTTTAAGAGTTATATAGTTTTGGAAAAAGGACAACATGCAGACCGTGTGACAACCCGTCGCGTCGGACAAAGCTGCAGGAATCGAACCCACAACCAAAGTGTGACTGGTATTTATCTCCTACCACTGGACTACGTGAAGTCCCTGGTTATTTTGACTAATTATTTTTAGTTAGATGATTTTAGGAATAAAGAGTAATTTTATTTTGGGTTATCTATGGAAATGATTAACCTATCATCGAGGATATGTGATTAGGTTAATTACTTTTCAATACGAGACTTTAGGAGCAAATGATGTTGTTTGGAGATAAATGTTACGATTTAACTTGGAAGACTATGTGACTAAATCCTTCAAATATTTGGGTTTCAATCTTAGTTTGGTTTACTTTGAAGAATTTTATGGACAACTATTTATCGAATGGTCTTCGTTGAACTTTGGGTTTCTTTTTGGACAAATTTTGGAGATTAAGAATAGATTTTCTTTTTATAAAGAATTATACTTTTGTGGATTCTATGACCTCATAAAAACATTTTTGGTTTTGGTTAAAGTCTATGGACATGGGAAGTATATAGTTCTCTTTTTTGGATTAGGTGATCCTCTAGAAGATGATTATAGTACTCTTAATGTGAACAAGTCTTCCTAAATACTCGTCTTTTGGGGAATGTATGAGTTTGTGTAAAAAATCTAGTAAAAGTTGAAAGTCAACATGACAAGTAAGTATGTTTCCATAAGATCAAAAATAAATTCCTCAATGAAGAGTAACATAAAACAAAAATGTTGTCTGTTAACTTTTCCTACTGGGGAATTGAATACCGTTTAACCCATCACAAGTTTGTGATTTTCTTATGGTTAACTTTCTTCAAGACATGTTTACTATCAATCTCCATCAGAACATGGCCCTTTGTTTTTTCCTCCACGTCCATATTTTCATACTTGTAATCCTAGTATGGGTTAACTCGGGTGACCTTTGTACTTCTCCTTCTTTATTTTAAAGTTATTGTTTTATTGACTCTTGTTCCGATGTGGGATTTTCAATGGAGTTTCCAAGCCCAATTTTGAAATTGCGAGGACGCAATTCCCAAAAGGGGGGAAGGATGTAACACCCCAAGTAAATAAAGAATATGACATTTTTATATTTATCCCTATTTGTGAAAAAAAATATTAATATTACTTTAAAGGGAACGCTATGCTCGATGTCGTACCCAATACACGACAATGAGTTCCTTTGAAATCTTACGTTGCACTTTAATAATAAAATAATATTATTTTAAATAGTAGTTAACGCCTAGCCGTTGTAATGGCGGGAATGAACAGAACTAACTACATAATTATTATATATGTTTGTCAAGTATTTTTACTTTTTACAATAAATGTTATAGGATTAAAAATGCGAATGAATCCAATTTTAAGCATAAACATTCTAATATTCTTTAAAAGGTCGATTAACCACCTTTTGATGGAGAACCTATTTTAAATCCACTTTTTGACAATTTTATGTGCTATATTTGACAAATTAAATTCTTCTTTAGAATCAGGACATCAAAATTCACTTTGTGTAAATTTTTGGTATTTTTCCAAAAAAGTTCAATTTTTAATGAATACTGACAAATGTTGTATTTTAATTCAAAACCACTTTTTAAGCTAATTTATATATATGATTAGATTATCTTTTTAATTGGTTTTAAATTTAAAATAGAATATATTTTTAACATTTAATCCAATAGTGTTCGTTGGAATTAATTTCACTTTGAAATCAGACTTAAACTAGTGTCAATCTTTTGATACTTTTTGTTTCATAAAAACACGCTATTTGTTTTCACAGCGGGAATTAATTATTAAATTAATTAATGCAACTTATATGTTTTGAATTTTTTAAAATAGACATAATTTTTGAATTCGGAATATCAAATATAGCTTTGGGTGAATATTTGGTAATTTTTTGAAAAACTTCAATTTTTGATGAATAGTGAAACCACTAAGTGGTACTTATAAAAACTGATTTTCCGTTTAAATGAAATTTTTCCACCTTTGTGTTTTGAATTTCAAAAATCCGACATACATGGTTTTCATTAAGAAGTAAAATGTGGTTCAATGGGATTAGAATAATTTTTTGGTGAATTGTAACTTATTAAGTTTTTAATCGCGATTAGAGGTAATTAGTGTAGTTTAAGGTAAGAATAATGTTTTAATAAAATTAAATGACCTCGACACATGTCCTACCCTCATTGGATGTGTCATGGCCGACCAAGACAATCCATGGGTCATCTTGGGGACCCCATGGAGCCACTTTGGTTGGAAAATGACATAAATACCTTTTTATTTAATGTTAAAGTAAAAATGACACAAACATGAGATGTTTTACTAAAACAATTTTTACATGGGGTTATACAAGTCAGATTTTTTACTATAATTGGAAAGCTAAAAATATTTCCTACATCATAGTATTTTTTTATAATTTTTATACATTAAATAAATTAAATTATTTATGACATCATGATAATGCAGCAATGACCTCATTATTTAACGATTTAAATAAAATGGAAAGATAATGTAAAATATAAGACCTACACATGTCCAAAACCTATTGTATGGGTGTATTTAGAACCATTATCACCTTATCTTCGAAAAAAATCAATGTGGGAACATTAAAATTCGACTCTCATTCTAAAATAAAGTTACATTTCTTTACTTTCCAAGAGATCCCTTCCTCTCCTCATATAAAAGGCCCCCACCTCTACCTCCTTACCCACACTTCCAAAGCCTTTGGCTCGGCCAACCTCTGCCCATTTGGTCTCTCCACATCCCTCCCTAACTCTTATAAGGCTCATTTTGGGCATAAGTCTTCCCAAGGAAGCCTTTGAGCTCAAACCAAAGGGAGTTACCAGATTTTATTGTAATGTCTTCACTTGTGTCCTTTTGTTTTATTTTGCTTCTCCAACCCCCTAACCTCTTTTTATTCTTTTATTTTGTAACAACTATAGTATCTTCAATATACTAGGATGTTGTTATAAGAAGTATTCTATCTGCACTTACACACACCTACATCTAATGGTTAAAGAACATACAATTTCTGTGGATGGAGAATTTCTGCCTCACGAAATGATGATTGTTCAACACTCATATAACACCTTCAAAGGTGTCCATTAATATGTCACTATATTTATATATGATATATAATATGGTTATGTTTTCCATAAGCTTCTGTATTTTTCATTTATGGCACACCTTTATGGATTCCATTATGGGTATACACGATATCTTCATTTTAGGAAGTGCGGACTACCGCCCCCTCAAAATGATTTGATTCGTTAATCCCATATATAGTATGTATAATGGATATATTTAATGATATTATATATGATACCATACTGGAATTAAAATACTATTATGTATCATTATGTTTTAATTCCATTAAATATGAAATAGAAATGGATGTAGCGTTCATGCGTACGTACGGCTTACAGTCTCCATGAATGGTGCATTTCATTTCTTAACTCTAAATGTTATGTAATATTATAAATGCATGAATATACTGGATATATATGATATATATGATATCTAAATCATGAATAAAATTCTGGATATAATGGATATTTTACCACATGAACTACTTGTATTTATAAAGAGTTTATTTTTGACTCAAGTGCCAATGATCATTAAAACGACCGTTATTATCTTAAATAATAACATAGTGTTCATGACATGGTAATAAGTGATATAAAAGGAATAATTAACTTGAAAAAGCTTTCTTAAGTAAGTAGAAATTAACTCAAGTTTATTATTCAGGAGATTAAAGAACGATCGAGTCAAGTCAGACCCGAGGTAAGGGATCCTACCCCTCTTTTTCTTTTTAAGTACACTCTTTTATGTCATTCTTTATAATCTCATATTTCTTATGATTGGGATGTTATTTTATATTAATACTATTGTACTTTTTATGTTCATATGATGAGAGACCCTATTTTCTCTCATCAATCCATTTTGAATTTTTTGAGTGGCGTCGTTAGGCTGCCGAATTTTCGTAAGAGATCTAACCTCTATCTTTCTTTTAAAGTACTCTCCTTTATGTAACTTATTTTTATCTCCTCTTTGTTATGATGGGGTATGTTCTTTTATATTCCCCTTTCTGTACCTTTTATTTTAATATGATGAGAGACCCTATTTGATCGCATCAATCCATTTTCGGAAGTTTTATGTGGCGTCGTTAGGCTGCCGAGTTTTCGTAAGGGATTTTTCATCTCACTTTTAGTCCCTTGAGATTTATGCTACATTTTCCACCATTTCCATTGATTGGTGTATTTAAATCCCATTATTATACTCTTTGTGTAATATAATTTCATTTATGGGTATTTACATATTCATTGTATGACCCTTCTTCAATGGGGTGTACGTTTTGAAAGATACCCAAGTCAGTAAGGGAACCTTTCACCCTCCTCTTTTAAAAGACTTCTTTTGTTATGTCTTTTAATTCACATACTATTATGTTGGGATATGTTCTTCTATATAATTATTGATGTAAACTTTATGTCCAAGTGATGAGATACCCTTTTTATCTCTCATCAACTCTTTTTCTGAATTTTTTAGTGACGTCGTTAGGCTGTCGTATTTTTGCAAGGGAACTTCTTACCCAAATTTTGATTCTTTGGGATAAACTTGTACTCCTTGAATATGTCATTCTATGAATATGTGTGGATGTCCTCTGATTGTTTTGCACTTAATAGCCACTTATATTTGGTGTATTCATTTTTCACACAAAATTATGTAATTGATTTATCCTTAATCCAAGGATATCGTCTTTGTATGGGACTTCGTCTCAATCTCCTTTCATTGAGGCATATTTTGTTTTATACACAACCTAATTTTATACGGTGTATACCCTTTGAATTTTATGTTTATCGAAAAGGAATCTTTTTATACGGAGAGTTTTACTAAACGACAAAAGGGAATGTTTTTGTCGTACGTATGCGGCGACAACGACATCTCCACCGTCGTGACCATTATTTGAGTTTCGGCTTCCTCTACAAGACATACCTTTTTTTAATGAAAAATAAATACCATGTTTTACTTTTATTTTATTTTGGTATTGAAAATGGTTTTCATAATTTATTTATATCAATGTTTTGTATTGATATCTTGTGATTGAAAAGTGGAAATGTTATGTTTCCTTTATGCATGTCTTGTGTGATACGATTATGTTATAGTTCTTGGGAATTATTATGATGATGGGTGGTTCCGTGATAAACTAAGGGAGGGTGACCCCGATATAGCTCTCCAATGAATTGGGTAAAGCGAAGGAGTGAAATGTTAAGGTTTCTCTGAAGAGATTTAGGGAATATACGGTGGTGGGTATTCCAAATGTAACCAAGAGGGTTACTCCCTACGTAAGAATGTTATGAATGCCTCAAGTTACCTTTTATGTATTATGATTTATATGATTTATTCATGATTGATGAGGTATATTAAAGTGCCTATGTTTTATGTGTAAATTATGCTTTCATTCTTATGTATATATGAACTCATGTTTCCTTCCCATATTTTTTATAACCCTTACTGAGCTTTTTATGCTCATCCCAAGTTTTTTTGAATGTTTTTCATAGGTCAAGGGAAAGGTAAATGATATGATGATAGTGTCATGGAAGTGTCAAAAAAGAATCCATGTTTTATTTTAAATATGTTTCCGTTGATGGGAAAAAATGAATACTATCTTTATGTAACCACTTTGTTTAAATGTGGAATGTAATGCAAGTTTTATGATCTAATTCTCTAAAACTCTAAACCTGAAAAGATCCTCAATGTGTAATCTTGTAATAACTCAAAATTAAGTAAGGTTTAAGGCAAGGGACTTATACCCACAATCAACTTTAATAGAAAATGGGAAACTATAGATAGTAGAGTGGTCTTATAATAAAATTTATACCTACCATGTGTGATCTAACAACATACCACATGAAGAAGTATTAATAGAGTCAATCGATTGACCACATGTTGAACAGACCTTCCGTATGTGATCAACAAGGTCTACCAATATATGAGCATAAGTAGCCAAATGATATTGATATGCGATATGGAAAAAACATAGTATCAAATATCCATTCATGTGAGGATTTTGAGTGGCATTATCTAAACATGATGTGTTACCATCATGAAAAAAGATTCCATCTCTAAATTTAAACTGAGTTTGATGTGGTTTTTTTAATAATAACAGAGTACTCGATTTGTGTTACTTTCTAGATTTAAGATGAAACTTTGGAAGACATATCAACTTGAAATATGTAGGACTTTTTCTCAAGAGCTTCAACTACCATTGAAGGTGAGTATCTAATTAATTTGGAAGATAAAAAGGAATGATCCCATTCATGAACATGAAAAATACATGATTGAATTCCTCATGAGTTCATATTTCACATCGTACAGAAGATATCCATAAATTCTATATGAAAAATTACATGGGATAATTAGATCCATTAATACGGGGGAATAGGTTCTTACCATGTATACCCCATTAATAGGTCACACGAAAACGTAGACTAATGAAATAAAGACATTGAATTATTTCAAAAAATAATATTCACATAGTGAATACGAAGCCATGCATATGGAATTTTAAAACATGAAAGTACAGGGGGATATTGAAATAAAAATAATTTCCATTATTTAGATTAGGCTTTAGTATTGTTCATTGCATGATCATGTAAATTATAATAAGAATATATCACATGATTTCATTCCGTGATTGAAGGAAATATTAAATCCATGAGTTGTAAGGATTAAAAGATCTCTTAGGATCTTCAGAAAGAAATTATTCGTGATTAACCATACATCATTATCTGAATTGAAATATTTAAGGATATTAATGAATAAACTTTGGTGACTATAAAATTAATAGGATCGATAGCTATAGGAGGGTACCTGGTTGGACGAGGTCGACCTACTAGAATTATAATGCACTTTTATTTTCTATTTTCTTCTCACTATAGCATTATAATGTATTACACTTCTCCATTCATCTATTTTACATTCCAAATGATGGGGTAAA
This sequence comes from Viscum album, assembly GCA_963277665.1. Lineage (NCBI taxonomy): Eukaryota > Viridiplantae > Streptophyta > Magnoliopsida > Santalales > Viscaceae > Viscum > Viscum album. Next base: position 1,257,404,991 of record OY728139.1, read on the forward strand.
GATTATAAGTGTTTTGAGGAAGGGAATTTATAACTTTTTAAATTATTGACTGTTACTATTTTAATGAATATAATTCACTTTTCTTATTTATTGATTTAAATATCTACTAGAATATATTAATTTCAAATGTGTTTGTGTTTGATTTAAACATGCATATTTTTAATTTCATAGTATAAGGATCCATCATCTCCCTCCAATTTGTTTTATACTATATACTATGGAATGGTTTGGGTATAGTGGATAAGTATTAAGTTATTGTTATAAAATTTGGAAGGTTCCATATCTAATAAGATATTTTATGGGTATAACAGACCCATCGGGTTGTTATCTAAGTGAACTATGGGCGATTTAGTATTAAAAATTCACATATCATATAGTGGGTATAATGAAACAATGATTTTTATTAGGATAATATAACTATTATTATTCAGTTAGTTTTTAAAGGAGAAGAAATTTTAGAACATGTTATGTATTTGTTAATTAAAAGAACATCTCACCAATTAGGAATAAAGAAAATCATTACAATTGAAAATGAAACCCTAACTTGATCACTTTTCTCATTATCTAATTTAAAATATATTTTTAATATTTTGTTATTTTTAAAACCAAAATAGTCTTTTTGTTAACCAACAAGTGATAAATGTATTTTTTTATCCTCTTTAGATACAACATTGGGTTACCACTACTGTTACATTTAACTAGGTAATAATTTTATTTCTCACCCATTGAAAAGTTGTGTATAAAACATGGCACCATTGCCGAGAAGTACTGCCAAATATAACCATTAGAATTAAATGATTAGGACTTATAATAAAATATTATACTTTTAGATACATATATACATATAAACCTACTATCCAGATATGAGAACATTAAATTTGGCATAAATTTTGAAGAAATAACTCTTCAAAATTCACGTGAAACATTAAGTGTTCACCATGAGCCATTAATAATCTAAATAAACCCTAAATAAGCCTCAATAGACTTGTGCACATAATATTTGGCTAACAAAAAAATTACAATTCCCTAATAAAAAATTGAATTCAAATTAGAAACTCGATTAATAAAAATATTTCCCATGTTTTATGGTCTTGAAGGTGATGAACCCATCAAACACATATAAGAATTTAAACATGTTTTCCAAATATTAAATCCTCACATAGTGTGTGAAGCACAAACAAGCGGTTGGTATTTACCTTTTCACGAAAAGTAACTTCCAAATAGTTTTTTATCACATAAAACCCTAACAAATCTATGACTAGGAAGATTTAGAAATATTTTTGATGAAGTTATTTCTTATAAATACTAGAAGTATAATAACATGGAAGGTGATATACACCATAATAAAGTCATATAGAGAGAATCATTATGAGTACTCAGATTTATTTTTGAAGTCATGTACCATCTTCCAACACCCTGTTGTCGAAGATAGACACTTCCGTATGATATTTTATCAATGAATGCTAAAAATGATAGAAATATTTTGGATTTATCATATGGAGGTATTTCATTGATAATTAATTAATATAATTTAAAGGAATAATTGTGAATATTAAATTAAACTCCCAACACTTTGATTAAATAGATATGGGTATATGAAGTATTCATTTAGTAAGAACTTATATGTCACCACCTTTAATAGAATTTAAACATGAAGATCAAAATAGTTTGGTAAAATAGATAGATTTGAAAAAAAAAGTAGTGAAAAAAAAGTAGTGATAAAAAATCACCAACTAAGGTATGTGGTTTATGATTTTCACCTAATAATTTCACTAACAAATGTAATAAAATAAAATCCATTTTCAGTTGAGAAGAAGATTTCTAATAAGGAGATTATCACATAATCAATAATGTAATGGCAAAACACCAACCCAAACTGGGATTGGAATTCAGCTGAATCGGGATAGACACTCATACTCATACTAATACCCACTTCAATTCCCGTTTGAGCAACAAAAATACCAAAACCCACTATTTAAAATATCTTATAAGCCATCTTATAACCAAATTTATTACAAAAAACAACCATATTTCCAAAAACATGAATCCCTATGAGAAACCTTCAACCAATGAACCCTCACCCACATTGAAAAAATACAAGGATAGTGAGCTCTAAAATAAAGTAGATAAGTAAAAAACCAACCCATCAGTCTTATGGAACTTCTACTAAAAATATACATATATTACCAACTCAAATAGCCCAAAATAAAAAGGGAAATATTTCTAAGATTATAAGTATAAGTGGAAAATAGATTTAAACATCTAAACCAAAGAAATATCATCCTAAACCTGAAGATATAAAACAACATCTAGATAGAGTTTTAAAAACGAACCCAATAGAGAAGGAGTAAGAGAAGAAAAAAAGATTTAAGATTGAAAGACATTAAGTTATTTAAAATTAACGAATATAGAAACCATGAAATGGAAATAAAGGGAATATAATTACCATTTATTTTCATCCACATTCAAGATGATTCAGTCAAAGAATACTAAATAAGAAGAACCTAAATTGGGAATTATTGAAACATCAAATAAAGTAGAAATAAATATACCCTTTATAGAAGCCAAAAAAGTCCAAAATATGATAAATTACTAAAATTAAATTATATTAAAATAATAATGATTTATGGAAATTAAAAGATTGCATAATAACACACCAAATATCATGATATTAGGATATTCTATATTCACCACATCATTATATATTTAACTTTTTTTATTATTTATGTGGTTTAGGTCCTTCAATATATGTTATCTCTTACTATGTATCTATATATTTACATATAAGAGACCTGGATCTCAAAAGAGAAGTTGTATTAATTGAAATAGGTTTATTGTTTTTCATGAAATATTTCTAGAACATGTGTTAGTTGGAGTTCGAGGATAGATATTCACAGTTGACTTATACATGCTTACAATTGATGAATATTGAGAACCAATCCAGTCACCCTTCATTATGGGAATACCATTATTGATGAAATCCAAGACAATAATTAATGCACCTGAAATATCCTTTACAATGGAGTTTGGAGGCATCACAATGCACTTTAATATATTCAAATCTATGTGGAATCCTTTAGATGATCATTTAATATTTACACTCTACCATGTTGAAGATAATAAATATTTGGAATAACTAGGTTTAATTCATTAATTTTTAGCCTTGAAGAAGTTGTTATATAATGAAAATACATTATAATATGAGGTTTTATAGAATTTTGAGAATAATAGAATTTTTTTATCAAATTGGTAGAATATGTAACCTTTATGTTTTATATTTAATTTTATGATTTTTTAATGAATATTATGTACATATATTTCATTTATTTTCGAAAATTTATGCCTTAGGAGAAAAGAACCTCAATTTAATTTCACCTCATTATGAACCCCTAAATTTAGAATTAAAACCACTTCCACTAATTCAAAAATTGTATATCTCATATAGGGAAAAAATTACAAATAATAACTTCTTATAACCTACTCTCTTGTACATAAAATAAATTTATTAAAATTTTAAAATAAAATGAATTATCAAAATGTTATAGTTTTGGTCATATTTCTATAACCCCCACCCCAAATATTATCATATATAATTCTTCTTGAGGGAGATATTAGACCATTTAGTTTACAATGAAGATTGATAAATGCCACCATAATAACTATAGTAAACATAAAACTGAAAATTTTCAATAAATATACATAATGTACTACATTTATAACTCACAATGGGTGATCCCAATCAATATAGTTCTGAATAAAATTTTCTTAACCATTGTGAGGAATGAGAAAAATGAATTAATCCCATTGAGAATTAAAAAATATAATGGGGTGTGTTTTTATGATAGAAATATGAATCAAGTCACCAAAAACTATCACTTTCCCATTAATTTTATTTACCAAATACAAAAAAGGTTGAATAGAGAACACATTAGTTTTTTATTGATGATTTTCATGATATTTTCTAGTACCCATTAATCCAGAATACCATGCGAATAAATCCTTCACATGTACTTTTGGAAAAATTGACTATAAGATGTGGGACACCCCAATATTCCATGATACATTTCCCTTTGAATAATTCTTTATCTTCCATTGTACGCAACTTCGAGATTTTAACACAACATGACCAATCAAACAAGCCGTTATGGATAGTATTACCAAATTTTTGAAATTTTATAAATATAATTTTTCAAAATGCACTTAATTTTTGAATTTATAATATTTAAATTATCTTAGGGTGATGTTTTGGTACTTTTATGAAAACATTCAATTTTTTATGAATAGTGAAAAATGATATATTTAAATTAAAAACAACTTTTTATAATCGAAACAATTTATAGTGTTAAATTATACATTTTTGTATTTTTTTTAAAGAATAATTAGATTATATTTTCACCATTTAATATAATTTAGGTCATCTTATTTAATTTCACATCTAAACTATACATAAAAAGTGTCAATCTTTTGATAGTTATTATTTATTAAAAACACACTTTTTGTTTTAACAACACGAATTAATTTTAAATTAATTTCTGCCACTTATGTGTTTTGAATTTTTTGAAAAATGGATTCCACATTTTGGATAATGAGGTCCAAATTCTTCAAATTGGTATCTTTTATTTTTAGACATTATGAATAATTACTTCGGTAAATATTTTATTTACCATGGTTAAAGGGTAAATCTGGTAAATATGGGTAAAAAATAATTTATAATAATATTAAATTACCCTAAAATGTGTGATATTCCTATTTTTTAATACATTTTCGACCATGGGAATCCTTGGGTCGATTTTGGGACCCCATGGAGCCACTTGAGTGTGATAATGACACTTAATATTAATTAATTTAAAGTAAAGACAAAAATGACATAAACATATATCTTTTAGTAAAACAATTTTTACATGGGGTTATATAAGTTATCATTTCGACTATAAAAACTAATTATAAAGATAAAAAATATTTTCTACATAATATTATTTTATTTATAATTTGTAGACATTAAATAATTAATTTTTTTATGACACAATGATGATGAATTAATTACCTTATTAATGAAAGAATCAAATAAATGGTATTATAAATATTAAAATAACAAAACATTAAAAGTACCTATGACATCCACGAATTTTCCAGGTTAATATGACATGTTAGGGTTTATTAAATTAATTTGGTTCTACATAATCAAGTTGATATGACTTTCACAAAAACCAAATACTAAATAGTGTCAAAATTGACATAAATTTGTTTTTAAAACAAATATTATATAATTAAATTACATAATAGTCTTAATAATTTATGTTTCTGTAAAAGAACTTATATAATGATCGTTTTATCATTAATTAACCACTTTATGCTCTCTTGTCATTTTTTATAAGTTTATTAACCAATTATTATAATAATACATGAATACATGGTAAAAGTTAAACTATTTAACTACGAGTTAAGTCTAAAAGATAAGTTTAATATGGTTACCCAAACCTGTTTAAAACCTATTGGTTGAGATGTTTTTGACCCACCCCCACCTTATCCTAGAAATAAATCATATTGTAGCCATTATGAACCGAAAATTATTTTATTATTAAATAATATATCAATCTTTTCCTAAGGTTCCCCTCACCTCTCTTATTAATGGGAACCTCCCCTTATCTCAAAATAACACATCCAAATCCATTTGGAATGGCCAAACCCTACCTAAATATCCTCCAAATTTTACTCAATTTAACTTAGAGGACATAGTTTTTTCCAAAAGCCAACCTACAAGTCTCTTTTGATCAAATCAAAAGGAATAACCTAAAGAGGAGGTAAATATTTCATCACCTCTTTCATGTTCTTTTTCCTCTTCCACTTACTCTTTATTTGTTGTTTCAATAATACAGTAACAAAATAAGTATCATTTATATAATTTAATTTTATTATATATATTATACAACCATATTCAATATTCTATCCATCATGTGAATGAAAAAGTCACCATACGTGCGTATGTACAGGTTCTCATCTCCCCATTATGGTGTAATTTTATTCAATACATTATTTTTTTGGACGGGTATAATAATGATGTATAATTGATTTAAATAATAAATATAACATGTTAATTATTCTGTATATATGATATACCATCTATTTACATATGATTTTAATATCAAAATAATGATATTGTCACTCGTGCGTACATACAGATTACCGTCTCCACGAACGCGATGAGATTCATTTCCCCATCATAACCATTCAAGAATAATTTTTATTTTATGATTAAAAAAAATGTTTAAGAACTTAATTTCATTCCATATATGAATCAAATACATCTTATCCATTACAAACATAGCTTATGTAACAAAACATATAAAGGAAAATGAATAAGTTAACAGCCGAAACAACAATAATACTAAAATATTTTTATCATAACAATATTAGAAAATCATATATGATATCATATTTATGTATATGGTTCTTTTATAGTTGAATAAAAATTATTTAACTATTATATAGGAGTTTAACATACCCTTAACCAAGGAAAAGTACAAGGTAGGGGTAAATTTCACAATCTCTTTATTATCCGAGACTGTTTTTACATAAGTATCTACTGGGACCTATTTATCATCCACATACGTGATTTCTCAAAAATGTATTTCAAACAAAATTAAATATTTACTAGACTATGGGTTAAATTCATTTATAACCTTATTTGACATTATATAGATTGGAAGGAATCTTTTGGTTGTTTTCCAAACAGGGTACTTTAATACCTTTTCGGCAAAATTAAGGTAAGAATGGCTTTTTTAACTTATAAGGTCTGTGTATCTATTTCCCTCTATTATAACATCATCGAATCCTTCCTTAAAAGCTTATAATAATATTTTAAAAATAAATGTTTTCTTTTATAATTATATGACTCTTAAATTATTTCTAAATAACAAGAGATATTTCTTAAAAAAGATTTTATTTAATATATGTCAACATCCTTTGATAAAATTTACCCTTGTTTGAAGTTGATTTGTTATGATACAAATATTTCATATTGTATTTAAGGTTTTGTGATATGTTCAACTATGGATGTGTTATTTTTATACCATTCATGGTTTATGGTTAATGTATTCATATTTCATATGCTAGTTTTAATACGGATGTTTATGTTATGTTTCATCCTTTTCAAATGAGGAATTTATTGGACTTAGTATGTGATGGGTGGAGCCCGCTATAGCTCCTCGGTGGATTGGTAGGTCTCATGAGAAAATTAGACATGGAATTGGCCGATGCCTTTCCCAATTTGATATATGGTTTTGGGAGAGGTCTAAATAATTTTTAGACGTCTTGGGTGAGGCCTTGACAAGATGTTTCAGAATGCCCATCATTATAAATTCCTTCATTATGAAAATAATAATGATGGTTCATGTGGTTATTCTACTAGAAGAATACCCATGACTATATTTTATTATGGAATTATTTACTCAGGTCATATTCCTTCCAAAAAGTGTTCATGTTTATTATTTTTAAAGGCATGTGTTTTCAATTATTCAACATGTCTAATGTTCATGTTTTCTAATGCTGTACTTATTACTCATACTGAGTGTTTGAGATCACCCCTTTCTTAGGCTTCATTTTCCCAGGATATGAAGAAGTTAGTTATGAGTGACTTTCAGGCATAATCTAGGAGTTTTGGATGTTTCTAATGGAAGAAATTATTGTTGTATTCCTTCTCAAGTTGTAATGTTAAACTTAGGTATGTATATTGTTTCCAATAATACAAATTGTTCAGTCTTTCGGGGCATAATTCCTTGTATCATTCCAATGATACATAATGAAGCACTAACTTTGGGTAACTGGGGTTGGGGCATTACAGTTGGTATCAGAGGATGTTTAGTACCATCCTGGGAAACTAGATTTAGGAAAACACTCATTAGAGAACATTACTCTAAGATAGACTTTTAGGATTAGTATAGAAGAACTTTCTATAATTTTGGTAATGTAGAGATATTTATATTTTCCAAGAAATACATCCCTTTCTAGATATGATCAGGTAGAGGCTGCTCTGGCACAGATATACCTAGGAGTGAAAACTCTAATAAGGAATTTCGAGCTTAACCCGGGTTATCCTGGTCCATGATAATGGGCCTTGATACACTCTTGTTTACGACACTAATGGGGGATACGGTTAGGATAATTCACATTTTATTTACAAACCATTATGAAATATTTATGAGTATATTCTCCTCATGGAAAAAATTTTCAAATGATTATGGATTATATCCATAAATTGTTCAATTTATGTTAAGTGTTTTCCATGTTTAGAAATTTGTATTGTGATTCCTTAACTAATCTAGTGTATGCCATTATTTAGAAATGGAACCATGTAGAATGAATGGAAACCATATCAACTAACGTAATCCATGTAGGGATTTTTATCCAACTCAAGATAATTATAGTTGATCTGGTTATGCACCTAGTGCGGATCAGCTTTTCACCATACCTTGACAGCTCACTCAGGTTGTGAATAATAAACGTACCTGTATGGAGTACCATGATCCACAAAGAGGAGGGTCAACGTTATATTGCTTCATGAGGAAACAACCACCAACATTAAATGGGAGTAAAAATCTGTTAGTATCTGAGAAATTGATATGTTCCATAGAGAAAATATATCATGATTTAGAGAGTAGTGAAATGGAAAAAGTTTTCATGGCGGTTAATCGCCTTAGAGGACATGAAGATCAACAGTGTTCATTAATTAAAAAAAATGAGGATGAAGAAGTATCATGTGTGGAATGGAGGGAGTTTGAAGAACTTTTCTTAGAAAAATACTTTCTTATGACCATCGAGCGGATATGGAAAGGTAATTTTGGAGTCTGAGATAAAAGGAAGATAGTAATGTTTCAAAGTATGAAGATAACTTTACAAGGTTAGCGAGGAGTAATGCAAATTATATACATAACCCATGAAGTAAGATTGATCATTTTTTGATGGCCTGAAACCATTTCTCCATCAAGAATTAGTCTTGCAATCCTTCTCATCGTATGAAGATATTGCCTCATGTGCTATAATGACAAAAATTGAATTCTCTAAGTCTTATGACTTTAAAGTAGTGAAAGAGAAGAAGAGATCTGCTGAAAACTCTGGGAAAGGAAAATAGGAAACATGGAAGGAGGGAAGAGTTGAATTTCCACCCGGGGATAATTGTTGAAGGAAAACCCATGTGCCAGTCTAAAAGAAAAATGATTATTCTAAAAATATAGACAGAAAGGCTATCTTTTTTGTGATTTTAAGGGGAATAAATAAGATGATAATTTTAACTACTACAATTGTAGGGAGATGGGGTATTATGAAAATGAATGTCCTAAGCATCTGAGAAACATAACTCAAAAAAGGCCAAGGGATCAAGGCCAAGATTATTCGATCACTACTACCGAGGTTGATGCTCTGAAAGACATTATGGCAGGTAATTTAATGGTTTCCTCAAGTTTGGAAAATTATTTATTTGATTTTGGATCATCACATTGTTTCATATATTCCATTTTTTCTAAGAAAATTATATATTTACAATTTGATTTCACAAGGGATTTGTCAGTAAAAACTCCTAGAGGAATTAAAATTGCAAAACAAATTTGTGAATCAGTCCCCATTAAGTCATATAAATGATATTTATCTTCCAATATAATAATCATACCCATGATTTAATTTTATATAATCCTCGGTATGGATTGGTTTTCAGACCATGATGAAAAAATTATTGTAATAAGAAGGAGGTTACAATTCTTGATGATGATAAGTAGTACCTTATCTTTAGAGAATAAACGTCACCATCTGATTCTAATCTAAATCTACCCCCATTAGATCTAATAAATTCAATTATTGGTGAATCAAAGAAAGAAATAACTGTGGGCGAGGAATGGAATGTTCAAATAGAGGATATACCTTTAGTGTAAGAATATGTTTATGTGTTTCCAGAGGATTTACCTAGATATCCTCCAGAATGAGAAATTGAGTTTTCCATTGATTTAATTCATTGTTCAAATCCCATATTGAAGAATCATTATAGAATGGCCACTCTAGAATTAGTGGAACTAAATAAACAACTAGAGGAATAGAGTAATAAGGGATTTATTCACCCCAGTGTTCTCCATGGGGAGCCCCTGTCCTTTTTGTTAAGAAGAAAGATAGATCTATGAAGTTGTGAATTGAATAAAAGGAGATCAATGCTATAACAATAAAGAACAATTATCCCTTACCTTGTATTGATTATTTATTTGACCAACTTTATGGAGCTCAATATTTTTCAAAGATTGAATTTTAATTGTATATCATCAGTTGTGTGTGAAGAAGGAAGACATTCCAAAAATAGAATTTTGATATTGGTACGGTCATTATTAGTTTACAGTAATGCATTTTGGATTGACTAATTCACCCTCTGTCTTCATGGTATTATTGAATATAGTTTTCAAGTAATATCATGATGACTTTGTAGTGGTATTTATTGATTATATCTATGTATAATCAAAAATCTACAAATATCATGAAAATCACTTGTTAACTATTCTGAAAACCCTCAGAAGAAATTAATTTTATGGGATTTTAGAAAGCGTGGATTCTGGATTCAAGAGATTTATTTTCTTGGCTATATTGTCTCTAAAGATAAAATCTCTATTGATCCTTCAAATACCAAGGCAATCAAAGAATGGCCAGAACCAATGAGTGTAACTGAGGTACACGGTTTTATTGGTTTAGCAGGTTATTATCAATGTTTCATCTAGAATTTTTCTTGGTTGGCTAACCCATTAACCAAGATCACATGTAAAGGGGATAAATTTGTTTGGAAAAAAGAGTGTGAATAATTTTTTGAAGAACTGAAGAGAATATTAGGCAACACTCCTATCTAGACTCTACCATCAGGGAACGACGAGTTTGTTGTTTATAGTGATGCTTCAAAGGAAGGACATGGTTGGGTCTTTTGTAGAATGATATAATTATTTACAATGGATGAAAAAAACTAAATATTAATTAGAAAAACAATCCCACACATGATCTTGAGTTAGAAGCTATAATCATTACTCTGAAGATATGGAGACACTATCTGTATGAAGAAAATGTGAGATTTTTACTGATCACAAGAGTTTGATGTATATTTTTTCACAAAATGAACTCAACATGAGGCAAAGGATATAGATTGAACTACTCTTGTATTATTATTTAACTATACACTACCACCTAGGGAAGGAAATTAAGGTGGCATATTCTTTGATTAGAAAAGATCATGTAGTTCTGAACAAGATGAGAGTTGAAACGGATCAAATTTTCATGGATCTAGTAATGATGGATATGGGAATAACCATAAAAGGTGAAACAACAACACTTTTTCAAAAGGATTCCAATCTATATTTCTTAAAAAGGATAAATAGTTCTTAGACTAATGATGAGTAGTTTCAAATGAACATTAATGTTATAAATGATAGGAGATTGAGCGACTTCATATATGAAGATGGAATTTTGAAATTTGGGTTGAGAATTTGTTTTCCTAATATACCTGATCTAAAAAAGGAATTATTAAATGATTCTCATAGCTCCAATTTCTCTATACTCCTAGGGATATCCAAGATGTATAGAGATTTGAAGGAACATTTTTAGTGGGACAACATGAAGAGTGAGATTGCTTATTTTGTGTCAAGATGTATGGTTTTTCAACAAGTGAAAGCTGGAAGGCAACAGCCTGGAGGAGTTATGCAACCTCTTCCCATACCTGAGTGTAAATGAGATAATATTATGATGGACTTTATCATGGGGCTCCCAAAGTCTCTAAGAATGATTGATTCAATATGGTTCATTGTTGATCATCTTACCAAGTCAGCACATTTTATTTCTATAAGAGAATATTTACCACTTGAATATCTAGAAATACTATATATTAATGAAGTTGTAAGACTTTATGTACTGCCCCTGTCAGTTTTTTTTATTGTGATCCTCATTTTACACCAAGATTCGGGAAGATTCTTCAGAAAGAATTGGATACTGAACTTCATTTGAGCACTGCCTACCACCGTCAATCTGATGGAAAATTAGAATAAACTATTCAAATCTTAGAAGACATGTTTATATCATGCTCACTTTACTTTCAAGGTATGTGGGTTCAGTATTTACCACTTGTCTAATTTTCCTATAACAATTGTTTCCATTTAAGTATTTAGATGGAACCATTTGAAGCACTATATGTAACGAGATGTCACACACTAACTTGTTGGGATGATGTTGGTGAAATAAAACCCGTTTGATGAGAAATTTTTGAGGAAACAATAGAAAAGATGAAGTTAATCCAAACCCACATCACATCAGCTCAAAGTAGGTAGAAGAGCTATGTCGATAACTGAAGGACAGATTTGGAATTTCAGGTAGGATATCATGTTTACTTGAAGGTATCTCCAGGGAAGGGATTATACAATTTGGTAAGAAGGGTAAATTAATATCCAGGTACATTAGAATATTTTAAATTCTAGAACGATTTCGGTATGTATCTTACCATTTGGAAAATCCTCCAAGTCTCTCAAATTTCAGGATGTCTTCCACGTATCATTGTTGAGAAAATACATGTCTGGCACAACACATGTACTCACCTATGAGGAAATTGAACTAGAACCTGATCTATCTTATTGTAAAGTGTCCTTCTAGATTCTTGATACCATATAACAATTTTAATGAAACCGTATGACTCGTCTGGTAAAAGTTCTATGGAGAAACCATAAGATGAAAAAGGAAACGTGGGAACCTGAGGAACTTATGATGAAGAACCACCCGAATATTTTTTTGCGGTAGTATTATAGAAATTTTGAAGATGAAAGTATTGTAAGGAGGGAAGAATGTAACACCCCAAGATTTCAAGGTACGTTTCCCTTTGAATAATGTAATAGTTTTCATTATACATAACTTCGAGATTCTAACACACCGCGACCAATCAAACTTGCCATTATGAATAGTAATACACACTTTTTGAAATTTTATAAATTATATTTTTCAAAATGGATATCATTTTTGAATTCTAAATCTCAAAATTAACTTAGGGTGAATTTTGGTACTTTCTTGAAAACATTCATTTTTTGATGAATAGTGAAAATAATGAATTTTAATTAAAAACAACTTTTATTAATCAAAGTAATTTATAGTGTTAAATTATAAATTTGAGTGTTTTTAAAGTATAATTAGATTATATTTTTATCATTTAATAAAATTTAGGTCATTGTATGTAATTTCACATTTAAACTGGACATAAACAAGTGGCAATCTTTTGATAGTTATTATTTCTTAAAAACACCTTTTTTGTTTTCATAATAGAAATTAATTTTAAATTTATTAGTACCACTTATGTATTTTGAATTTGGAAAAATGGATTCCATATTAATAATCAGGAGGTCCCAATTGTTTAAATAGGAAACTTTTATTTTCAGACATTATGAATAATTACGTTGGTAAATATTTTACTTACCATGGTTAAAGGGTAAATCCAGTAAATAAGGGTAAAAAATAATATTATAATAATATTAAATTACCCGAACATGTGTCCTATTCCTATTGGTTGATACATTTTAGACCATGGGAATCCTTGGGTCAATTATTGGACCCCATGGATCCACTTGTGAGTGATAATGACACTTTATATTAATTAATTTAATGTAAAGACAAAAAAAGAGATAAACATATATCTTTTAGTAAACAATTTTTACATAGGGTTATATAAGTTATATATTAGAATATAAATAAGAAATATAAATCTAAAATGATTTAATATATAATGTTATTTTATTTATTATTTTTAGACATTAAATAATTACATTTTTTCTGACATAATGATGATGAAGTGATTACTTCATTAATGAAAAAATCACATAAATGGTATTATAAATATTAAAAAATTTATAATTTCAAAGTTTTTATGACATAAATGAATTTATAGGTGACTATGACATGTTATAATTGATTAAATATGTTGTTTTCTAAGTAATAAAGTTGTGATGACTCTCAAAAAAAATAAATACTAAATAGTATCAAAATTGACATTAATGAGTTTTTAAAATAATTATTATATTATTAAATTATATAATAGTACTAAAAATATAATTTTCTACCAAAGAACTTATATAATGATATTTATATCATTAATTAACTCCTTTAGGTTCTCTTGGAATATTATATTATGTTTATTAACCCATTTTTATAATAATACCAGAATACATGGTAAAAGTTAAACTATTTAACTAAGAGTTAAATCGAAAAGATAATGTTAATATGGTGACCCAAACCTATCTAAAACCTATTGGTTGATATGTGTTCAAACCATAATCACCTTATCCTATCAATAAAACATTTTGGATCCATTATAACCCTAAAATTATTTTATTATAAAATAATATTTCAATCTTTTCCTAAGGTGCCCCTCACCTCTCTTATAAAAGGGAACTTCCCCTTATCTCAAAATCACTCCTCCAATGTGATTTGGAACAGCCAAAACCTACCCAAATATCCTTTAAATTTTTCTAAATTAAACCTAGAGGCATTATTTGGATCAGAAAGCCAACCTAAGGAACTCTTTTGATCAAATCAAAAGGATGAACCTGAAGAAGAGGTAAATATTTCATCACCACTCTCAAGTTATTTTTCTTCTTCCATATCCTCTTCATTTGTTGTTTCCATTCTAAAATAATAACCCCAGTATATTATATATAATGTGATGTTATTATAAAAATGTTACAACCATATCCATTATTTTATCCATCATATTAATGAAAATGACCATACGTGCATACGTACGGCTTACCGTCTCCACGACGTGATTTAGTTGTTATTCAATACATTATTTTTTTGGATGGGTATTATAATGATGTATAATTGATGTAAATAATAAATATAACATGTTAATGATTATTTATATATTATATTACCATATATTTATATACTATTTTAATATAAAATGAATGATATTGTCGCCCGTGCGTACACACGGATTACTGTCTCCATGAATGCGATGAGATTCATTTTCCCATCATTACCATTCAAGAATAATTTTTTTTTGATAATTTATATAAATTTTTCAGAACTTAATATAATTCTGGATATGAATAAAATACATCCTATCCATAACAAACATGGATTATGTAACAAAAAAGATAAAGGGAAATGAATCAGTTAACACCCAAAGTGACGATAATACTAGAATATTATTAACAAAAAATATTAGAAAATCACATATGATATCATATGTCTGTATATGATTCATTTATAATTTAACTAAAATTATTTAACTATTATTCCTAAGTTTAGAATACCCTCGACTAATGAAAATTACAAGGTAAGGGTTAATTTCATAATCTCTTAATTATCTGAGGTTAGATTTACGTAATTATCTACTAGGACATCTTTATCATCCACATCTGTGATTTCTTAAAAATGTATTTCAAACCATTTTTTACTATTTACTAGATTATGGGTTAAATTATTTTATACCCTTATTTGACCTTATATGTATTGAAAGGAATCTCTCCTTTCTTTTCCAAACAAAGAACTTTATGACCTTTTCAACAAAATTAAGGTAAGGATGTTTTTTAACTTATACGATGGGTGCTGCTATTTTCTGCCTTTATAACATCGTTAAAGATTCCCATACAAGCTTATAAGAATATTTCCAAAATAAATATTTTCTTTTATTATTATTTGATTCTTAAATTATTTCAAAATAGAAATATATATTTCTTTCAAAATGTTTTGATTTCATCTATGTCAACATCCTTTGATAAAATTTACACTTGTTTGAAGTTTATTTATTATGATACAAATATTCCATATTGTATTTAAGATTTTGTGATATGTTGGATTGTGGATGAGTTATTTTTATACCATTAATGGTTTATAGTTAAAGTATTTAGATTTCGTATGATAGTTTTAATACAAATGTTTATGTTATGTTTCAACCTTTTTATATGAGGAATTTATTGGACTTAGTATGTGATAGGTAGAGCCTGTTATAGCTCTTTAGTGCATCGGTAGGTCTCATGAGACAATTATATATGGAATTTATAGAGGCCTTTCTCAATTTGATATATGGTTTTGGCCGACACCAAAAACATTTTTAGACGTCTTGGTCAATACCTTGACAAGATGTTTCTGAATTTTAGGCATTCTACATTCCCTCATTATGAAAATAATAATGGTGGTTCATGTAGTTATTAAACTAGTAGAATACCCATGACTATGTTTTATTATGGAATTATTTACTCATTTCATATTCCATCCATAAAGTGTTCATGTTTATTAATTCAAAAGGCATGTGTATTCAATTATTCAACATGCCTAATGTTAATGTTATCTTATGTTCTACTTTTTACTCTAACTGAGAGTTTGAGCTCACCCATTTCTTATGTTTCATTTTCTCAAGATATGAAGAAGTTAGTTATAAGTAACTATCAGGCATAACCTAGGAGGCATGGATTTTTCTAATGGAATAAATTAGTGTTGTATTTCTTCTAAAGTTTTAATATTAATCTTATGTATGTATATTGTTTCAAATAATACTAAACTGTTTGGTTTTTTAGAACATGATACCTTGTATCATGCCAATCCTATGTAATAAAGTACCGACTCTAGGTCACTTGAGTCGGGGCATTACATGATGATTCCCTTATATCTATGTAAATTTCCAAATGAGCACAGTATGTATATTTATAAATCACATTAAAGATGAATTGGAGGTATTCATTGAGGGATTAAATGTATTTTTGAGATCCTTTTGATCATTTTTTAGGAAATCATAAAAAATATTGAAAAAATATATTGAGGAAACTCTTATTTTGAATTTTGAAAAGTACTATTTCATGAATGGAAGAGGAATTTATTGGGTGATATTTTTTAATAAAAATGTATTGAGGTCGATAAATCTAAAAGTGAAGTAATTTAATCCTTTCCCTATACATAGTGTGCTAAAAATGTCAAATCATTTTTTGTCCACACATATATTTATGTAAGATTCATAAATGATTTTAGTATCTTTTTTCTATATGTATATCGAATAATTTCAAAAAATGATCATTTTGATTTAAATGATTAATGTAAATAAGAATTGGATTATATTAATAGGATATTAATCACCCCAATAGTAATGCAACAATGTTATTGTGAATATCCATTCGAAATAATATGTAATCCTTTAAACCAAGATATAGGAGAATTTCTTACCCAAATAAATAAATACAGAAAACATGTTATTAGTTATATCTTAATAACATTAGATGATAAAAAACACAACTATAACACAACTGGAAATGATTTCTATGTTGTTTTATTTTATTTATATAAGTTCACAAACAATTTTGTTGGAACTGAATCCAATATATTTTCTGAACATAAATCCCATAAATACTTAATAAAAAATTCTAATTCAAAATCAAGGAAAATAATATTGATATTAATTTTTTAATAATTCATCTTAGATATTAAACATTAAAATGGAGCTGAAAATTAAGTAATCGATCTCCTACCAGACATCCTTACACTACTAATGATGAAATCTGAAACCAAAACCCATTTAATGACCACATTCATTGAGAAAAACTCTACATGGATTAATGGAAAGATCCATTGTATACATACATAGTGAATTAGTTTCTAACTTATTAGGACCTATCTCATCTTAACTCTCATAAAAAACATAAATTTTGATATTTATTTTGTATTTGGGAAAATTTATTGCTTTAGATAATTTTCAACTACCATGTAATAAGAATATGATTTTATAAAAATTACATTAAATAATTTTTTGAATTTTTTCATACACTAGATTTTGGAGACAACTTTTGACAATAAATAATTGAAATAAATTTTTTTGAATTTTATATTTATTGGCCAAATATTTTCAATGAAACCAATGAATACTATAAGAAGTGAGAAAATTTTCAATTTTCTGGAAATATTTCCAAACGATATTAGATTCCTAAAAAATATATATTTTATGAAATTTTTGAATTATTGGGAATATATTTTAAGTGAAATTTTATGATCTAATTGGGAAATTATTATATTCCTCTTATAGTAGATTATGTTTCAAAATTATTGTAAGCCAAAGCCACCAAACTGATGATTCTAATGTTTTTTTTGATTTTTTCAGGACTAATATATTCTGTTGTTTTGTAATATCAGGATCCATCATCCAATACAAAGGTACTTAATTTCGAAATAAAATAATGGGGTCACTATTGAGAAAATATGGAGTATATAATAAGACATATATACCATACCATCCTCAGAAAAATGGTCAATAAGAAGATTAAAATAAAGAAATAGAACATATTATAGAAAAGATAGCAAAACCTAATAACTAAGGATAGATCTAAAATGTTTTAGGTCACCATATTGGATTATATAAAATCTTACTATAAACCAATTGAATGATACCTTACTGATTACTCAATAGAAAGAGTTTCCACTTACCTATAGAGTTGGAGTACACAGTATACTAGGCTATCAATGAAATGAATTTTTATATAGAAGGTGTTTTGAAGGATTGAAAATTGAAACTATTTGAAATGGAAAAAATTAAAATAAAATATTCTGAAAATTATAGAATATAGAATTAAAGAAATTGAGTGGATCCGGTAATGAATAAATGACCCAAAATATTCGATTCTGGAGACCAAGTGTTTCTTTTAAAATCTAGAGTCGAGCTCATGATCAATAATATTTATTAAAGTGGGTGGTTCAATTTATTATCAATTATGTATACCCTTTTAGTGTTGTCCTAATTATGATTTAAGGATAAGAAAAAACACTCATTAGTTATGGGTAGTAATTAAATACATAACTTGGGAATATGACCCATAACCCATTGAAGTTATCACAATCCTCCAGTCTCTCTATCAATAACAACCCACAATGTTGTACCTCTACTTAAAACATAATTTCATTCATTTTCCCTACAAAATGTTCTTATAAGATTAATTTAATTTAATTTATTGAGTACACTGCATCATTTGTATGTGGGGAAAATCTTTTAGTTTAAGCCCTTTATTTTAAGACTTATGTTTTCTTTTCCAAAATTTGGGTTATTTTTTAATGTTTTATGTTTATTTATTTTCATTTTTAGTCAATTTTTGATAACCATGAGATTAATATGAATACCAATAAATAATTTAAATCCATTCTAATGATAAAAAAATTATTTGACCCATTTACTCAACTTATATGAATGATGATGTTATATTTTCATCCCAACTATAAATAATACAAATTCATACGAAACACCATGATTTTTCAATATCGTTCCATGAAATTTTGTCTTCCATATTTTTTACATTATAGTGGGGCTTATAAGACACTTTTGATATCTTATTTATAATTCAATTTTTCTTGATTGAACCAAGGAATATATGATTATCCATAACCTAATGAGTAATATATTAAAAATCATGTACCATTTGAGTATTCATTTCTATACATAATTTAGGAATTGTTTTTTATTTTAAAATCACTTTCGAAAAATAAAATATATTTTCAATACTACCTTTAAATTTTATCCATATATCAATCAGTATCCCAAAATGAATTCGTATGGTATTCATTCCACCATACATAAATCCTTATCTACCTTTATTTTTAATCCCTTGAATTATATAGGTTTAATTCAAGTATGATGGAGGGAGGATGCTATCATGGGAAATTGTTTTACATAATCTATATGTAAATAAAGAATGAATTGATAAATATTTTATTCTAAAACTTTTAGAGAAATATAATGATGGAAATAATGGAAAATATTTATTTATATCAACCAAGGATGACTATGATCATTCCCCACAATTTTGATAAAAAGTACATCTCAATCCCTCATAAAAATAAATCTAAAGAGAAATCTATATTTTAAGATATAATCAAAAGATTTTAAATAGGGGGAATTTTTGAAGGAAATGTACTCATTGATGCTAACATTACAAGGGGATAACTTAAAAATTAATCAATAGTATAATTCGAGCGGCCACTGGAATTATAATCCGCTTGAATGTGTTTTTGGGTGATATGATGGGGAAAGTAATGATTTGATAATCCATACTGGAAAGAAAATAAAAATCGTGCATTGATATTCATATTAGAGACAGGTCTACTTATTCAAACTCAATAGTTTTTCATGCATATCCTATTAACCTTTAGACCCCATAGAAATATGAATCTGATACTGAATATGTTATGATATGAACATATTAATGACTCATTCAGTGGAGATGATGAAATTTATCATTTATAAGGTAACACTTGTTCGAAAATGAAATGATAAAAACATTTTTTAAAATCATAATGAGTGATTAGTAGTAAATTTATGGGAAGGCCGGTATACATGGTCATGATGGGATGAATGAATTAGGGTTAAATTGAATAAATTTTTAAGTAAAATGGTACTGATATCCTTTAGTCATAAAAGCCATAAGTAACATGTTGTTTAAATGGTAAATTTACATTTCCAACTATTTGAATATTGTTTTGGTAACCATTTAAAAACAATTTTTTTAAGTCAAAGGTTTAAATGTGATGTAATTGACAACCCAATATTTTAATCTATTTTTCATTGTGTTGAAATTATTTTATTCACATTCATTTATGTAATACAATATAGATACCATATGTTTTGGTTTTTTAATAATTTATATTTTTTATTGTGAAATAATTTTATATTTTGGTTTCTAATGATTTATTATTTTTTAGATTTAATTAATCATGAAATAGTGAAAATTTTAATTTTTAAAATTAATTATCCAATTCAATTTTTATTTTAATATGGAAGTAAATTATTAAATATATTTAATTATAAATTTCATTTGTTTTAATTATTTTGAATTATAATAAGTACAAACCATAATTGGATTGATGACCTGAGTATGTTATAGGATAATTTTTATATATTTTAATTGTTTTTATTTTTTAAATTAATCTAATAATTCTGACATTGAAAATATATATCATTGTTATTTATAGGTTTAGAATGAAATAAAAAAATTATGAGTAACTGTATAAAGAGTTTTTGTGATCAGTCAACTGACCACATAATGTGTGATGCAATAGCCTACCATATAGATCCATGATCATTACCCTGATTAACCATAAGGGAAGATACATAACCTATTATACCTTCTTCTGTGGTCAATCGTCTAATCATGAAAGATTTAATGTGGTGTGATGCTAATTCATTCTTCACTGAAGAAGCTTCGTTGAAAACATATTCTTCTTAGATCTCCTGGGGTGGTCACTAGAGATCACACATATTTAAGAAGAATCAACTATTATTTATGTTGGGATTGGGGTTTCAAACGTATCATTCCATGTCTATAGAGAATATGAATTAAGTTAGAGTGAGGCTAATCTTCTATGACCTAAATCAAGAAAACACTACTAATGATATGGATTTTAAAAGAACTGTAAATATCTTTTATCAGTGCTAAATAAGATCTGACAATCGAAGATCTACTAAAATGGGTTCCCTTTTATCAGTGCTAAAAAAATGATGATAAATGACTCTTTTATCATCGTAAAAAATGCACTGCTAAAGGCCCACTTTTTCAGTGCTAAAAAATGTGTTGATAAAGGCCCCTTTTATTAGTGCTTTTTTAGCACTGATAAAAGTCCCCTTTTATAAGGACAAAGAAAGTACATATAAAAGTTAGAAAATTAAAATTTTAAAAAGATTTGTTTTCTAAAAATTCGTAGTGTGGACCAACTACCTTTTATCAGCACCCGACCCCCACCATTAACAGCACTTGGCTATCCTCCCACCACCACCCTTTAACAGTTCTACCACACCCTAACTATTTGCTTGAGCCACCACCCTTTAACAGTGTTATGCCCTCTGTCACCCATGTGTGCGAACCTTCCTCTCCTGTGTTTTAGACCTACGACCTCCCCCTCATACTCCCACTCGTTTTCCACATACTTGAATTTTTTGTTCTGTATTTTATCATATTTTTATATATTTATATATTTATATTTCATTACATTTTTTTAGATATATATATATATACATATATAAAACATGTTTTATGTGTGTTTGTGTATGTGTGTGTCTATAAATATATATATACATACATACATATATATTTATATATAAATGTGAATCAATAAATATAATTATGCATTTTTATATTTATCTACATATATTAAATATTAATATTTATATACTTATATAATAATATATCTAAATATATATATGTTTGTCAATACTCATACAAAAATATATATATATGTGTAAACATTATATATAAATATATAATAATTTTATAGGTATATATATTCTTAAATTTGTATATTTAAATAAAATGGATATTAGTTTTTATTTAGATAGGGTTTACATAATGAGAAATATATTTTATATGAAAATATTTTTAATTATTTATTTATAAAATTAAATTTTTGTTTGTGAATATATATAAAAATATGTATATATTGTTATATATTTTATTATAAAAAACATTACATTATGACAAATAATAATATTTCAAATCCATAATAACAATATTAATGTAATGTCTAGGAATAAATTCATTCTTCACTGAAAAATGGAAAAAATACCCCCTTAAAAGAGGCTGAAAATCCATATAATGCTAACAAATTTGGGTACCCCGAATAAAAATAATAATTTTAGAGACATTATGAGCCTTTTGGAATTTAATAATGTGAGAAAGGGTTTACCCTAATCCATCGTGGCTTATAGGTCATAGCATGCTTCGATTTGATATGTGGTAGAGCCTAAATGGAAACCTAGATCAAAAGTTATGGCTATTTAAAGTTCGAGTTGCATTTCCAACTTATTTTAGATCTTTTATTATTTTATTATTTATTTTTTTATACCAATTGTTTTTTAATTATTATTACTTGATATAAATTACAAAATTATTAATTAAAAATATTTTTTAAATTATTTCATAATCTATTTTTACAAAATTTCTTATATATTAAGTTTAAATTTCTATCTATCCTTATATAAAACATAATTTAAAAATATATATTATATTTATAACAATATAAATATAATTATATATTATTTTTAATGATTTATTTTAAATATACTATTTATCAGTGCTAGTAAAAAACACTTAAAAATGGGGGGGGGGCTTAATCATTGCTAAAAAAATTTATAGAGGGGGTACCTTTATTAGTTCTAAAAAATAACTATTAAAGGACCTTTTATGAGTGCTAAAAAAGTACAATTAAAAGTACCTTTTATCAGTGATTTTTTTTTTGCACAAATAAAGGTACCACATTTATCAGTGCTTTTTTAGTAGCTACAATAAAGAGTAGAAATGTCTAAAAAAGTTTCAATGGTATTGAATGTATAGCTTTTAAAAAATTATATGTTTGGTCAGTAATAATGAGATGATCTTACATAAAAATAGATATCAAACATTGATTAATGGTCGAGGATAAAAAACATCAAATATAAATGATGTATATTGATTTGTTTGAGTATGAGTTCATTCAACATGTTCATTAACTCATTACTCCATATTAATTGAGTCTAAACCAAATTAAGACACTAAATCTAATTCCATATGAATGATGAAAATAATGTTTAGAATATTCAAAAAAGATGATTTGAAGAATAACTAATTATCGAAGAGAATGAACAATGACCTGCTGATTATGTCAATAAAAAAATATCATCACTATATTTTTATCTATATTGTACATCTAATTGAATATGATTGGGACATGACATGTTTGTAATCCACCATCTACAAGGATGAATATTAGTTCACATCACATGTTCAACGAAATTCCCCAATAAGCATGTACCTTTATAATCATTGATGATAGTGTGGGTTGTGTACCTACCGATGTTAATCAAGACAAGAAGTAAAATCGAAAATAGTATAGTTTGACATTTATTACACAATACTAAATCAATTATATCTTATATTTTTAGTGATCAACTGACTTTATAACCCCACCATCAAATACAAGAAAAAATGTGATCCTACGGTCTGTAGAGAAACCACATGATGAAATTTCAACATACCATGCATGAACCATCAACCTATCACATGAAGAAGTTTGATTCTCATTAAGTGGGGTGGCTTCATTATGATCAGACATATAATAACTGATCATAATGGCTGACTAAATAGTAAGATTATTCAATCATTTGAAATTAGTATGCAAGGTGAGCAAAGTGTTCCAATATGCCTACATTCATTGTTTTAGATCCATATCCAATGAACATGATGAGGTTAATTTTTTATTAATGTTTGGATCTATATGATATCAAACTGATATCATAGTTTTTTATTATTGAAAAATTTAGAACCATATTTTTGCAGCTTCATGAATTTAAGGTGAAAATACTGGTGAAATATCACTTTGATATAAACAATACTATTTTTGAAAAGGTTCAACTAATATGGATGTTGAGTATCGAGTTCATCACAAATAGAATGTAGAATGATATCATATATGAACATGACAAGTTCCTCCCATGAGTTTCATGTGAATGTATAGTTACCATAACACTAAAGATATTCATTAATTCGACATGAACAATTACATGGAATAATTATCACCATTCATACTAAGGAGGAGGTTCTACTTGAGATTATTCAAACATAAGGGGTGTTATTTGCATATGTGATTAGTGGTATAGATGTGTGTAATGTGCTGAGATCATATGAAAACATGGAACCATGAAATAAGAATAACCATTTATTTTGTAAAATTCATCTGTGCACATGAATCATATGAATCCATTCATATTGAAGTTTACAAGATGGAAGTACTAGTGGATCATTCAACAAAAATAATTTCCATGATTTTGATCAATCATCATTCACATGGAATACAAGAACATGAATGTTAAAAGAAAAAAGATATGATAGGATTTCATGGCGCAATGGATGGAACATTTAAGGTTTTGGATCATAAGGTTTAAAATATCACTTAATGTTATTTCCATGAAATTGACCCTGATTTACCATGAAGCAGGATCTGAATTGAAATATTTAATTGAAATTAATGTGGGACCTTTTATTCCTATAAATTTAAGGGGAATAGTATGTATAAGAGATAACTTGTCTAGATATGGGTGATCTTCTATATTTTAATATACTTTTAATTTCTATTTCCATTTTACTTTATAACTATAATGTCTTTTACTTCTCCCTATTCAGATGTTGTATATAAGGTATGTAGACTACTCATCTTCTACATTGTATGAAAAAATTATTAACAACCTTAATGATTATAATATCAATTATAATAATATATAATAATTTCATAACATTAAATAATAATAACAATAATAAGATGATAATCATAATATTGTTATTAAGTAATATAAGAATTATTTAAATTTCAATTTTAATGAAAATTTCATATGTGTTTTAAAATCATTTTAAATAGTTATACAAGTACCATAAAAATTATAATGCATATATCAATAAGTTAGATATTGAAAATAAAAACTCGATATGTTTTCTAAAGAATAAATGGTTTGGGAGGCGATACACTAGACCATGTATTAACCACCATAATAAAATACATATTTATTTTTTATTTAATGATATATATATATATATTTATAAGATTACTATAAAACCTTGAAAATTTTAAATTTATTACCAATTTTAATCCAAATAATAAAATAAATAATTTATTTTTGAAAATTTATATAAAGTGGGTGTTACATTGCACAATTTAGTTGAAGAACATGAGGATTAATTCAATTTTTTTCTAATAAATTTTATGGCTAGTCATGTTCCCATCTATTTTTTATTTTAAAAATAATAATAATATTTTAAAAAAACATGGTATAAAATATTTATAAAATAATAATATTAAAACCAAACCTAAAATGATATTACATGTCTTACAAACCAAATATATATATTCATTAATTAAATTCTTAATTGGTTAATAAACTATCATTTTACCATATAGACATTAAAAATAATATAATTAATAAAAAATCCAAAACTAAGGATGATAATTGATCCGCTACTAAGAAAATTTATGGTTCACGAATCATATCCCTTTTTAAAATTTGAACCCAGTTATTATTTAACTCACGACCAGAATAGTGCAGACCATAGAGAAAACTATCTAGCACCAAAAAAATTTTATAAAAAATAGTAAAGTAGTTAAACATAGAGAGTGTGGTTTATAAGTGGGAAAATACACTTCCAAAACAAGATGAAGATAAACATCCTTCATCCAGTATTTCTAATACCCATTCTACAATATCCACCATGACATCTTGGGTGTATTACCATCCTACACTGTTTTGGGGTCTACCATACACCACCCTGATCATTAGAGTCCCAAGGTTCATCAACCTCATCATTAATTTGGCCTATATTTTGATCATCTTCATGAATATCATAATTAGTTGCAACCTCTTTATCACACTTAGTAGTGTGCAAGATATTCAATATATCCTCCTTTGCGGACTACAATATCTAAAAATCCATAATGGTATCCTTCTTGGTCATCAAGGGAGAGTAAATAACATTAGTAGAAGAAGTTGGATTTTTTTACATTTTCTCTCTCAGATTTTCTATATAAAGTTCATCAAACTATAAAGAATTAATAAAATCTAGTATTGAAAATAATCTATGCTTCACAACAACATTTTTAACCTCAACAACTTGCACATAATCATTAATCGACGTCTCCAAGACTACTAGGGGTTAATAAACAGGGGTAGGTACAAATTCCAACACATACTCTTGAGAAATCTCAACCTGTATAGAATTTCCAGTGATAGTCTTCACTACCTCCATATCCTGAAATGTAACAGCATCTACCGATGCGGCCAGCACACACTTCTAAGGCTCCAAAGGCTCATTCAAAGTTAAACCTGAGTCCAAGTTCATAGTAAAATGCTGACTCTTCTCAATAATTTTAGGAAAATCTACATTAAATTAGAGTGAACCTATAGTGAGTTTCCCACTATATAGAAATTGATCCTCCAATGGGATCATGTGATCCAATTCAACATCACTATCATGAATGTTAGTTCAAGAATCACCCCATCTAGAAATAAAAGCATTCCCTTGAAAAATGGGATCTATAACAGACATATTATGATTGAAGTGTAATAATTATATAGGAAAGACATTTCGCACACCCCCACTGCTATCACCTTCGAATTGACTGTTAGAATGATTTTTCCCAGCCACAAAATCAGAAAACGAGGCTACTTCCCTAATCATTGGCCTATAAATAATGATTACGATAGGTTTATCCTTAATGGCTGAAAGTGAATCATTAACCTTCACACCATCAGGGGAACCCTTTTACCCCAATATGAGTATTGATGATAGAGAATCACTATCATATGGAAATTTGAACAAGGTGACGATGACTTTTGCAAATAGAAAAACTCCGTCAACAGTGAAAATTATACTTAACATGCCCAATAATTGAGAAATTAAGGTAGAAATCAAGTAATTCTAAAATTAAATATCATTTTCAAACTTAAAATCACCAATAATCAAGTAAAAAATCTCAAAAAAATTCAAAGACTAGTAAAACTCAACCAAATTGCCAGAAAAGTGACAATACCTGACCATTCCATCCAATTTTTGGAGTTTAATTGTCATGACGCCAAATAATAAAACATCATAATGAATTAATGGGTTACCTAATACAAATTTCAACACTTTTACATTGATCCAAGAATGTGTAACAATATTCTTATCTGGAAAAGGATCAAACCAGGAATCCTGGTTTTGATTCCTTATACACCCTATCTTGATATGAAAGAATCCACACCTCCAGACTTTCAATATCAATTTATTTGAAAGAAAATTTATATTATATAAAATCATACCAACTGAAATGATATGTTGTTCACTAACACCCCAAATCCACAGAAGGTGTTTCATAAGATCGACAAGATTCCAAGATTTGGTAATCTGCAAACTGAGCCGAGCGATAATTAAATTCTTGCAAGATTTAATTCATTCTCCAAATACTTGAGGATTTAGTTCAACAATTTTAAGTTCACAATTCATAAAATATGGTTGTGATCAGTGGGTTGACCATATAGATATTTAGGGAAAAATCTTTTAGCACCCCATACATGCAATACATTTTCTCTCCTAGTAGATCCTCCCAATTTCGATCACTTCAAGGTGATCAGATTCCAGTTTGTTGGTTCTACAACTAATTATTCATTATGAATCGAACCAGATCCACCATCGACATTGTTCAAGGGGCCAAGAAAACTTCTATAGGATTGAAGTAATAAACGGAGGCTGGATCCATTGCAAATATTAGATGTTGAAGCGATTTTCATAGAGAGAGAGTCTCTCAACCCATGTTATCTCCTTTTAAACTCATTACTCTAACACTAAAATTATATTTTGTAATACCCACTTAACTATTATAACTCATATAAAAACTCTTTATAGGGTAAAAAGGTAAAAATTATTTTTTAAAAATAGAGTGAAGGTATTTCATAATAAATAATTAAATATTATAATTTAAGTCATATAAAATAAATTTATAAATAATTTATTTCAATTAATTAAAGTTAATTTATATTTAAAATTATTTCATAATTATATTAAAAAATTTACTCTAAATAAATTAAAAAAATATTATTATTTTAATATTATATAATAATAAAATTAAAAAAAATTAAAAATATTTAATTTTATCAGGTTTGGATTTAGGATTTCCTTATATTTATACACTTAACCTACTTTAATATTAATCCGGTTTTTAATTCACTACACTAGCACTATAAAAATTCATTTAACCACTAAAGTAACCATAAATAATTGAATTAGGCTGTGTCAAGTACCTAGAAAATTGTTACTTGTTTTCATCCATTATCAAAACTCACTTATATATATTATTTAATTTCAAAATAAATATTATTAATTTATGTTCTGTTTATTTTTATATATTTTAGTGATTATTGTAAGGATAAAAATGGAATGTATTATAGGAAATGTTTCTAAAATATTATTATTATATTTTAAATTAAATTTTTGTGTATTTCCTTAATGTTTTTTTGAAAGATATTTTCTTGTTTGTATTTTTGTATTAGTTACATTGTTTTATATTTTTCATATTTTTAAATATATTATTGTTTTAGTATTATACAATATAAATATTGAGTATTTCATAAAATATCTACTACCTCAACTAGAGTACCTGAGTCAAAGAACTACATTTCCTATAGTGTGGTCTATTAATTTTTCTGGTTATTTACTAGTGGGTATGAAAAGACATAAAAAACGGGGTATCAATTTTTTACATAAAAATACAGTATGATTTTTGTTGATTTTTTTTTGTTCTAAATTAAATTTATATTCTAAATTAGATCACAAAAGAATGAAATTGTTTGAAACATTAAGTCCAATCTAAAAGCTTGTAATCATTACATGCTTTTTATATAATATTACAATGAATTAAGTGAAATGATTTCATAATTTTCAAGTTTATTTTTTAGTTAATCTTAAAAATAATAGAAAATAAAATATATTATATTATGGACTATTATAAATGTGAAATATAATATATAAATATATTTTTAATATTAACAATGAAAAATAAGAGTGGTAAATAGTTCAAAATTTTTGAATGAAGTATATATATAAATTTATATACATTTGTAATTTAACATCCAAATCACTAATATGTAATCATATATTATAATATTATAATATTTTAGATAAAATATAATTTTTTTAATTTATTTGTGAAAATTATATCATAAATAAGTGAATAAATTAATATTAAGAAATTTACAATAATATAGTAATAGGAGAAAATTTATTTAAATTTTTTTGATAGCTAAATAACATAGAATATAATTAAACTATGAATATATTATATCCATATTATATTTAAATGTGTTTTTTTGTAATAAAGAACATCATCAGTACATCAAATTATCATGTTCACCTTCCTGTACCATATAAAGTTTTATGAATGAAACACCTATAACTATGTTTTTTGTTTCGATTGAACTACTGTCATATTTATATAAGATAGTCCCTCTTCGATCTTTCTCCTTTATGGCTGACACATCTCACTATTCTACTACGTGATCCTCATAGTAATACATAAATAACTCCCCATCGTAATATGTACACTAATATGTTTATAGAAATGGTTTCAAGGTATGATCCCACAAGGATATTGGTTAAAGGGTTTAGAGAAACCAAGAAAGATATATATTAAATGCTTCTCCAAGTAATATTAAAACCATGATATAATAAATGAATCCCACTCTTACTGATCCCTAGATCATTTTACAAAATATAATTCATGTATAATTTCCATATTGAGAAATTCTACTATTCTAAATATACTACATGTAAACCCTAAATGTATCTATATAAGATATTAATTCCCTAAATATTATATCCATAAATATATTTCGATGATCAACTCAATTGTTTTGTCTAATAAATTCAATAATCTGGAATAAATAAAAGGCATGATTATCAGGACAAAAAAACTCCATAATTCATAGTAAAAGTCATCTTGATTCATACCAATCTCTATATAGAATCATAAATTCCTATTTATCATACCGACCATGTCTTCATTTAAGAGATCATATATTTTAAATTTGGTTGTATTATCTCCTTCTCAAGAGCCATAAAAATATCCTGACATGATCTTATCATTTATAAAATAACTATTGAAATTAATTCACTATTTATATTTTTGTTACCCAATGATTGGATTAGATTCAAGCCTGTAAGATTAGTAAATTCTAATATCCTCCAAAAGTTAAATATTTAATTTCATATAGGTCACAACCACATTTAATAATCTTCTTCATACTTGTCAAATCGAATGTTGTAGAGATATCACTTTAATTATTTCACCACATTACTATAATGCCACTCAATGTGATGTTATTTTATCATTGTTAACATTTCCTCTATTAATTTGAGTCTATCCTTTCAGAAAATGTTAAAATATTAGATCATTGAAATTATTTTATATTAAATCTCAAAATTGATCTCGCAATCCCTAGAATCGATGGTTTTGTGACTTTGAGGATATGTGATATAAACATCTTAATATACATTACTATAATTCCCCTCAATGTGATGTTATTTTATCTTTGTTAACATTTCCTCTATTATTTTGAGGCAATCCTTTCAAAACATGTTAATATATTATGTCATTTAAATTATTTTA
Source organism: Viscum album (assembly GCA_963277665.1). Lineage (NCBI taxonomy): Eukaryota > Viridiplantae > Streptophyta > Magnoliopsida > Santalales > Viscaceae > Viscum > Viscum album. The sequence continues at coordinate 1,257,436,158 of OY728139.1, forward strand.
TATTACTTCTCAAAATTGTTCTCATAATCATATACTTGAGGGTTTTGTGCCATTGGGGGTATGTTAGATAAACATCTTAAGATATATTTATTTTATTCAAATATTAACTTTAAATTTTTACATAATGAAATTTTATTAATGTTTTATCTTTTATGAATTTTCCTTGGTAAATAGGAAACATATGAAAGGGGATATCTCAAATGATTTTAAGGGAAAACTTCTCAATGAGTAAAAATAGTTAGATCATAAACATGTGAGAAAAAAGTAATAGATAATAAATATATAATTAAGAATTTTATGGTATCATTATTTAATCATAATACTTGATTGAGATGTATTTTTTTTAATGTAGGAACATATGCCAAAAAATCATCTAGGAAGAGTAAATTTTATAACATGTCTTAGAAGCATATATCAATAATTTAGAATCCTGGGAGAATAACTAAAGAATTCATAATATCATAAAAATTTGGAATATTATGGAGTTGATTCCCAAATTTATATATATTACACTAATGTAATAATATGGATACATTTTGATCAAACACAATCATTTCGTTGCTTTGTGAAAACCCCAATCATGTCCATGCCTAAAACATGCGAGAAAACACAATAATACCCATGTATTTCTTTTTCCCATGAGATATACAACCCTAAAAAATTAATTATAAGGATATAAAGGTCCCCACATATCATCATCAATAGGCAAGTGTTCCACATGATAACATTCATTCATTATACAATAAATAAAAAATTTAAAAAAATGGGTTTTATAATAATTCCAACTATTATCACTAAAAATGGTATAAATATTTTGATCAGATTACAAAAAAATAAATTTACATTGAAAGTGTACTACATAAGATAGTTATTAGGGTTATTAAGAATATTTATTAATAGTATATAAATCATTAAAAGTAAAATATAATCAAAATATTAATATTTTCTCAAAAACAAAATTAGCGTTTTTATAGTAGAAGATATTACAGAAAAAAATTAAAAATATTTTTTTAAGGAAAATAGACTAAGTTAAAAAAATGTTATACTATATAGGTTATTAATCAATGAAATTTTGAAAATTAATAATTACTGTTATAATAAATATGTAGTGAAAGCTAAAAAATCATGATATAAAATAAAGTGTCTTTTCATATTTTTAGATAACTTGAAAGAAAACCCATATCAAAGAGTGAGATAAAAATTATTTTATGAAAATAGATAAAGGTAAAAAAGTTTAATATATTAGTTGATATATATTCAGATTTCATATAAGTAAAATAAAAAAAATTGATAAAAATTAAGTTATAAAAGAGAAATTGATATTAAAATAGGGTTGAATTATTTTTATCAATTTCATATTTTAAAGAAAATGAAATCCACCAATTAAAAAGTTTACTAATGTAATGAAGTATTTGTTATAGAGAAAAAAGGTATTAATATATAATAGAGAAAATTTTAAACAAAAGTAACTTATATTTTTAGGTTCAAGGAAGGTAGTTTAATACTAAATGAAAGAAATTGTGTAGGTGAAAACCCTTATGGATATCATAATTTTGAATTAAGAATTTTTTGAAAAGGCTTTTATGAGAAAAATGTAAATTACCAAAAATAGAAAAGTAAATAAAATATATTTAAATTTTAGAGTCGGGAAAAAATTATAATAATGGGGTCCTAGTATAAATAGTTTTTACCCAATAATAGTAAATTGAGTTAATAACAACCCATACAATATAGATAATGAATTAATCAAATTCCAATATAAAGGATAGACTTAATGAAAGTGAAGTTTATGGAAATAAGAAATGATTTAATATATGAGATTTAATTAATGGAAGTATGTTCACAATATATATTGAAAATTTTATATATTATAAGACATTTCTCAAATAGTATAAATTAAGACAAATAACCCTTACCATGGTTTCCTACTTACTCAGATATGCTCTAACTTATTACATAATAATCATATACTAATTAATCACCTATTTCAAAATGTTGTGCATATTTATTATCTTTTTTAATAATCTTTTATATTCATTATTTTCATAATTAATAGTTATTTTTATTGAATATTAATTATTAATAGTTAAGGGTTTTAATGGCTCAATGAGTATTTTTGTAAATTATTTCTTGTTATAACTATGTGTTTAAGAGATCATCTTTTCCATAACAACTATATAACTATAAATAAACATTCTATAATTATTTTTGTTTCTCTATGTTCATTATATGTACCTTTTTGGTATTATTTTTAAATACGAAATCTAAAACAAGTTACTTTCAAAAACTTTTATCATATGAAAGACTGCTTATTAATATTGAGTTAAAACTTAATATCACCATGAAATAAAATAAAAATACATTATTCACATATTAGTGAAATATCTTATAATTAATTTTTTTTTTATAACCATCTATGATTAAAATTTATTTTATCTTCCATATAGGTGGCTAAACTAATCCAATCAAGAATAAACTAGAATTAATTGGATATGTATGATTATAGAATGATTTAATTATATTATAATCACAATAAAAATTAAGATAAATTATTAATTATACCAATATTATGAAATATTACTTGTATTTAAGAGTTCTTAATCAATCATGTTATAATCATTATCACACCATTCGTGATTTTGGTAAAACTACCCAAACAAGAGTGTGTTATAATGACATAATGCCTAAGAATATACAATTAATTAAAGATAATATTACCATAATTATATAATAATTATTTAAAAAATGGTAATATAGTGATTAAAAAATATTTAATGAGAGGTAGAAGAAAAATATATAGATAACTTATTTTTTGGAATAAAATAATTTTATAGATGAATTTAATATCCTCTTGGAAACCACCTTGATTATGAAATTATTTTGAAAAATTAATATATAATAGAAGATAAAGAATGAATATGTTTTTTATTTGGTGATTAAATGAGGTATATTAACTGGAAATATTTTAATTTTTTTGAGTTTATTTTATGTAGTGGAATAAGGATCCTTCTATATGTAAATGGAATTATAGTTTTTTTTGTAAATAAAAAGTACTTAATATAAAAAAATTAATTTTTTGAGGAATGTGGGTTCCAATTTTAATAATAGTGAACAAGAGGTTAGAATAGGTCGATAAATTTTTAATGCACTCATATTAAGATATGTTGTGAAGATATTTTTTGTTTTACCATTGTTTTAAAAAATTTACCATTTTTAGCCTTTACCATGGTGACTAATTTTTACATAAGTAATTTATTTCTAATTATTAAAAAAAATATCAACATTATCACCTAATTTTTCCATTATGGTTCCAAAAATTAAATCTCCTTTGTTGAATTTAATTTTTTTAAATGTAATAAAAATTAGTACGAAAAAAATAAATGCATAACTCATTGAAAATAGTTTTTAGAAAATAAATTCTTTTAAGATAAAAAACTATTTATTATAAAATTATGAAAATTATTGATTTATGTGACATTAATTTGATTATTACTGATAAAAGAATACATATTTTTCTTTATAAGGAAGCAGAAACTAAATTATCCCTTTTTAATAAATAATTAAAATACAATGGAAAAAAATATTGTTTTATTTGGATTCAAAATTTATTTAGGTTAAAAATGTATAATATTGGATTATAATTTCAAAATAATATTTTTAAATTCATTATATTACTTCATAAATACATATTTGGTCAAAAAAATTATAAATCTTTTATTATTCTCATGCTGAGGTCGGAGACTTTGGGTTCATCCAAAGTGATATGATTTACGGAAAATTATATTTTTATTAAATGAAGCATAAAAGTGTCGAGATAATAGTTCAAGGGGGGATAAAATGGAGAAGGCTAATAACATCATCAAATAAACTATTATTACATTCCATGGGGATTGATGCAATATAGTAAAATAAAATGAGAGGGGATAAGTCATTACCTTTAACAACATAACAACCCACCACCATATTCCCCTACCACAAAGTACCAAGGATCATAGTATAATGGTTGATCATCCTTTTACATTCATATAAATGTTATATGATATTAATAAAATAATTAAAGAAATTATTTTTTCCCTTCTTAGTTAATGGATGATGACTTCTCTTTCCATTTTATGATATTAGAACTATCTGATTAAATACATATTCATAATAGTTCCGCAACACGTTCATTTCATGTAGTCAAAGAAAGATATATCAAATATATTAGTTTATGACACAAGTATGAAAACATAGTGATGATTCAAAAATATGAAGGTATTTTTTCACACAATAAGTATTCATATGAGGTTGTTTTTGTTGCAAAATTAAATTCATTCTTTATGGGTAATTTGATGTGTTTCTAGACAACAGTCTTGGAAATTAGTTATGATTTCATAATGACTATAAGAAAAAGTCATGGAGGGTCACATACTAAGTGTATCTAAAATATTAGTTATCTAATATTTTAATTTTATGTTTAGAAGAAATATTATTTTTATCTTTTTGAATAATAATAATAATAATTCAGGTTAAGTTGATTACACAAATTCTATCACAAGTTATTTTAGTTTGGAATATATCTGAGTTGAATATTAAATAAATATTATTAGTGATCAAGAAAATAGGTAACATTTATATATCTTTTGTCTATTATTCTATTGTTAATATATAATTATTTATTTGTTAAATAAATATTTATTTAGTTATGGAAATATTAAATTAAATATTTATTCACATGCTTAGTGAAGATAACACTTCTTTATTCATTGAAGGAATAATATAAAGATATTTATTTATTGAAATATATATTTATTACTCAAGGTTATATAAGCATTTGGGAGAATTTATAGGCCAAGTTAAGGGATATATGGAAATGATATATTTCATGTAATATCTTTTAAATAAATAAATATTTATTTATTTTAAAAAATTATATTTAAATATTCACAAGTCTGTGTATGTCAGGGAATATATTTTTATTTTTGATAATATTATTATTTTATATAGGGAATATATTGGAAAAAATATTTAATAAATTGGATGAGTGAAATTATCAAAACTTTAATACTAACTATGTATTCCATTTTATATTATTTTTCTAGGGTTATAAGAATTATTTTAAAAAACACATTATTATCTCATGACCAAGAGAACCTCAGATGAATTCTCTAAAAAATGAGAGATAATCCTCCACCTCACTCTCAAGACCAAGAGAATAAGAGAAATAATTATTTCAATTGTGAGATAATTCTTATTATAATCAATGATTAATGTTGCAGGATGCATAGTTCCTGTATGATTGAACCCATAATACCAATGAATATGTTATGAAATTAATTAAGCATGTGTGGATAACACTAGATAAATTCATATTTGAATTTATTTTCTTAACAATGTGATGATAAGAGCAGAAACTAAACAAATCAATAATATGAAAAGAATTATCAAGATGAGGTGATTCCTGTTTTCATATAATTTAAAATCATATGGGATATATTATATCTATAAAGAATATGGGTTTCTTCATCAAGTCTAATATATTTTATCCCTTGAACCCAATGCAAACATTTATTAGGAACAAACTCAACCTATTCTCTTATACATCATAATATTATAGTAGTATCATAGTGGTAACATGATAATTTATAATTGTTTATTATTGGAGTTTTTGATTTTTGTTTTTCTTAGAAATAATTAATTTCTAGTTTTTCATTATCTAATACAAAAGTGAATATATGGATTTTTAAGTTCGTATTTAAATAAATATCCCAAGAATAGATGAAGAATACAAAAATAGTGCACTCTAAATTATTCCTAAAGTTATCAAAATTAAATGGAATCTTAGTGTATAATAGAAAACTACAAAATGTGTATCCTTGTTCATTCACCAAATAATGTGTCATTCCAATCACTATACATCATGTCATTGTTAGTAAATAGTGTGTAATTAAACATCATGTTTTAACCACCAATTAGAACTCAGTTAGGTGAGAAATACATTATGTGTCACTTGTTTACAAACTTTATAACCCCATATATTATTTACTATATAAAAATATTGGAAGACCCATGTTCAAAGAATGATGTATGTAATTATTACACAATTCATTTATTAACCTAAAACTAAGAAAAAAAATCACATTAAGTACATAGTATATAGTTGGATGTACACACCTTGTAACATGTTATAGTCCATGCAAGATATATGTCAAGTCGTAGAAGTTTGTTGTAGATATATAGTAATGGATTGCATGATGTGTACCTTATTGTACATGACATGTAATTTGGATCAAATCATTTAAGGTTAATAATATGGCATGAATGTCATGTGAGATAAGAAAATATTTTATTCAATGAAAGGTATAGTTACACAGTGTGTACTTTGCAGTATACACTATGTAAGTGGTAATTTTGAATCAAAGTACACTCATAGTGATTTTTGAGTGTCTCATATGAAAATAAATTCATTTAATTTATATCCATTTTTTACCAAAAAAATTGTGAGATTAATCATTATAGATATTATTTACTTTTTGTGAATCAACAACAATACACACCACATATATTAAAGGAAATCCATATGGACATACATGTTTTACAAACTACATGTCCTTATTCATAGTACATCATGTGGTCTAATATCATAACATAATATGTTGGTATAAATTCTAGGTAAGTAAAATGATCCTTACATGGACAATAAAAAATATTAGTCGTATGATTTGTTGTGTAATGGTACATGCTACATAAATTTAAACAACCAAAGATGGGTGTAATCATTATCAAAAGGATACATATCAGGTCACCTCTAGTATATGTCATGTATTTAATTAAGATAAAATTAATATTAATTAACATAAATTATTAAAAATTATAGATCATGGGAATCCCTAGAACTATTTGGAAGGATAATTAAAATAAGTAAGTAATTGATTAATAAATTACTTCATGAAATTTATCTTAAAAACTAACAATTCAAATGAATGTTATCAAATATAATTCATAGTAATTTCATGAACTGAATGTCCGTGATACTGATTGACGTATGGTTTTATTAGGATTCAATTTTATTTTATTGTTTATTACATGTGGTTTTGTGATAATTTTTTATTAAATTAAATATAAAAATATTTCAACCATACCTTCCATATTTATTATGCAAGGGCCTTAATTTGAGAAATTTATCTTAAAAATATATGAAGTGAAATGAATTATATCATTTCTAATACATAGTCATTACATGTTGTTAATGATAATGATCATGACTGAACTGTATATTTATTATATTTATAATTATTTTAATTAATTATTATTTGAGTTTGTGTGATAAATTTATTGTTAATTTAAATATTATGATATACATATCACACCTTCCACATTTATTATATATGGGTCTATGTTTCCAAGGATTATTTTATGAACCCATTTTATGATGTTGCTAATCACGTAAAAGTGAGTAAGAAATTTTAATAGAAAGAGATTCCATATGGAAGAGACTATTTAGAACATGTTCCAAGGTGAAATTTTCTAAGGAGACACATAGGTTAATTGAGGGATTTTGTAACTTAGGCCATTTATGGACTAAATGAAATATTGTATAAGGTTAAAGAGATACTTTATCTTCAGAAAGATAATCCAACTATTAGTTAAAAGATCATGATCTTATAAATGGGTTATTTTATTTTACATGTTCATTGTATATTATGTCTTGGATACATGTTTGTTTGATGATTAAATAAAATTTTATAAAGTAAATAAATAAAAATCTATATACATAAAATAAAATAATGTTATTATTTGAAAATTAGTTTATCAAAGATGATTAATTAATTATATAAATTCTCTATTTATTAAAAATCATGTAATGGGATAAAATAAAGAATATTTACACATAATATAAATATACCTCAAAGAAAAATATCAATTCATTTATCAAATTACATCACTTGAGTTAAAATATAACTAGATTTTGAAGTACTTGTCTATACTAAGTCAATGTTCTTTCTATTATTGGGGAGTTATAAAAAATATTTTAGTTTACTTAAACAAGTTATAATATAGGGTTTATTGCATATGAAAAAAAGTAAAACATGGTGGAAATTTTTGAAGAGAACAAAGTATAATATTTCAGGAATGGTGAATCCACTCAAATGGTCAACAAACTACAAATTAATCTTGTTTGGAAGGCCACTGATAGAAATACATTTGAATAATTTTCCAATACCAAGTTTATATTATTTGAAGTAGATATGGATCCTTAACACTAGTTTACCCACATGATTTGATATTTTAAATTAAATGGTGAGGGCTATTGAGATATAATAAAATAGAGAGACACTATAAAATAAATTTATTATGATGCGCTAGGTAATCAATATAAACATCTACAATATACTTTAATTTATGGTTGAAAATGGAAACTAAACACAAATGAACACTGTGAGAAATCGAAAACAAAGAACCAGTCGCTACTTGTTATTTTTTTAGAGTTATGTAGTCATTTATACTCTACAAAACTATAGTAAAGTTTATACAATGTGTTGGTACCCCCTATTCCTGATCATCCATCTCAATAAGTTAATAAGGGTGAAAAATATTCCTAAAGGAGATACCTAGAGGATTACTCAAATGTTTGTTGCATCATGTTATCATTTATATTTGTATAGATGAAGATAAAACATGAATAAAGGAATGCATACTCCATGATATCTAACCTCTTATATCATGAAAATAAAAAATAGGTTCTAATGTTAAATGTGAACGTCACTACATTGTACAAGTTTAAACTAGAAGATGGGTACCTCTATGGGGATATTTTATTAAATACATTGATGTATATTTATCAGTTGGTGAATTTTGGCTTCTAAATGGATATGAAATTATCCATTAATATATTATTTTCATCCTTACCACTATGATTGTCCATATTTATTAAGTATTATAGGATGATGAATATGGATATGCTTCCTAAGAAACTTTTTCATATGGTTCACCATAGAAAACAAGGATTAGTGGTAATATGTTTTCTCACCCCTTATAGTAACTGTGGAGAATGTCTAGTTTGAAAATTCCATAAATTGTTATGGATTATTAGATCCTTTACTAAATCCTTCAAAAAGGCAAAATATTAAATAATTTTATGAATAAGATGTTATTTTATTCACCTATTGTAAGAAAGATCACTATAATAGGAACTACAATAGATTTAAGATGAATCAAGCATAATATTTTACTTCATCCATGTTAATAATTTATTGAAAATTTTCTATTTTAATTATTGGGTATTAGATGCAATATGTGTATCCAAAATTTTTATTCAAATATAGAAACCAATGACGTTATTAAATATTACAAGTTGTATGGAAAATTATCTATGTAACTGAAGGATGATGGTCCCTTTTTTAGTAAAGATAAGTATGAAACATTTGATTTATAAGTTTATTGATTCCTCAAAAACTACATTTTGTTTTGAGGGTTACCAAAATATTTTTCATAGTGTTTAGTTTTATATATACATGACATGACATTACTTAATATTTGAACTGAATGTTGTTGTAGTACATCAAAAATAATATTTTATTATTTATAGAATCATTAATACCTGATATCGATGAATAATTATGGATATAAAATATAATAATCATAAATTGTTCAACCAAGGAAATTCATTGTCATTGAAGACAAAAATTAATTAAAAAGTAAATAACCTGAATAGTGATTAAACATTTGAAAGTGATTACTCTAAGGTATTTAACAGATTTACATATTTTGTATTATAAAAATAAACCGCTAGAGATAAAGTTATAACCAAAAATATTCAAGAATTAGTTCAAAAAGATAGATATGAACTATTTTTAAAAGTAAATTGAAGTGAAAATTCATATACTCTATGATATTCCTTTAGGACATTTTATTAATGTAAAGATGAACTTATTAAAGGCCTAGGAAATATATATAAGATCTTTTGGTGGTATTTTTTTATGAATTTCATTACAGAGGATACATCGATCATATGAATATAGAGTGGAGTTATTATTCGACTCATATTCCTTTATACCCATCAAATATGTTATTATAGTACAATGAGGATTGATGAAGGGTTTAACATGTTTTACAAGACAATATCATTCTGACCAATTTTTTTTAATATCAGTGTAATGACAACCCATATTCCCAAAATATTGACTAGTGTATACCATATAACTTTTGATATTATGGGAATACATTATCTCACAACATCAAATGATTAATGAGAACCATTTATTAAGGATAATCTTAGTAAAAAAATTATTTCAAGGAAAACAATAAACACATTTCAATTAATTATCCTATAGATACTCATGATATTAATATCCCAAAGATATAAGGGTATTACTCAATACTGAATATATTCTTATAAGAGGGAATAAAATGTCCTTTTATATAGTGGAAGTAGGATATACTTTAATTTTGTCAAAGATATTGATGAACATGAGTTGGAATAAGAACACTAAACTCCATATGTTTTAGTAGGTATAGTTTTTCAAGATACATATAATATGTAGGAAAGTTAAAACCAAAGTGGTTGTTTTATATTCACCAAGATAGGTGATATATTATTCAATAAAAGAATTAAACCCATGAAGAAGTAAGAAAAAAAATCTTCTAAGACTGGTTTGCATATGAATTTAATGATGAATTATAGTTACGAAAATATATATCCATATTTTTTTTGTTTTTATAGTTTATTTAATTGCAATAGTGGTTATTCAAAATAGAACTATATGTGTATGATAAATATCATTACAAATGTGGTCTAATTGGTTTTGGATGGTTTCAGGTGACATCTAGACCTGGTCTATGTTTAAACATTTTTCACCAGTCATCATGTTAATGTAAATTAAAATTATAATTTTCATAGAAAATTTCCATGGTAATTATATTAGAAAAATGTATGTCTAGACCACTATAATTTAAGGAAACCCTTTGGAAGATGTCTATATGATTCAACTAGAAGGTTTGGTTACATTAATTTAATCCAATATTGTATGAAATTTTGAGCAATTCATTTATATATAGATACTAAAATCATGATCATATAGTATTCATTTAGATAAATCTGTTAGTTTATTTGGTTCTATTAAGAATGAAATTATTCCATGTCTTTGCAAGAGGTTGGTGGGAGTATTATTGTTTCCCAACACAAATATATTGATAACTTATTGAAAATATATGTCTAGTCTTACAGTGAACATAGACTAAATAATATTTCATTAAGAATTACTTAAATTATTAACGCAATTTCTTGGGAATCTAAGTTGATGATTGAATTTATTCATACAATATATAAGGACATGGAATTTAAAAAATAAATTTTATTAAAATTAAAGACTGAATTATTACCGATGTAAGATGGATTGAAATCTCTCCATATAGATATTTGAAAGAACTGGTATAGATTATTATGATAAATAAAACTCAATTTACTTAAATGATTAAAATTTATCATATATAACAGGATATGTAGTAAGGTTTTATGATTAGTTTTCATTAATCATAGTTGAAAAATATTAAAAAGAAGTATATTATATGTATAGGGTTACATCCAAAACTTTTCAAAAGTAGATGATAAAGTAAAAACTGATGAGTCCCTTGTAATTAGAGAAATGTAAATTATAGTTATTAATTTAATAAAAACTACTCTTAATTCAAATATATTTGATCTAGTATCATAATAAGACTATGTTAACAAGCATGAGAAGTATTTTTAATATAGTGGTGTATATATCTATAAATAATGAGTATATTTTAGCTTAGGTTATAACTTAATTAGTGGTTTAGTAATGATTTTTCTATATTATGGAATGATAAAATAAATGAAAATTATTTGCATAATTATGCACTTACAACTATGATATTATCCAAGATGTTAATTTTATGAAATAGAAAGAAATGACAACACTCCGTGATATAACTTCCAAATGAAGTTTCTCATGGGAGTGAAATTAAAATATGTAGATTACCTATAAATGATGATAGAAGACCTACACAATATAAACCTGCCATTTTAAATTTTTAATTATTGTTTAAAAACCAAAAATATTGTTACTAGTTGTCTCAACTGAAATTGGGAATTTGTTTGGAGTTGGTTATCAGGAAAAAATGACAATGTAATTTTGATTACTAGAATATTCGAGGAAATCAGAAGTAATAAATGTCTTATCACATAATTATTCTTCTAATATGTCACATTATTGTGATAATTTTATTAGATTATCTATCAAATTTAATGTTTATAAAAATTTCATTCTGTAATGGGAATAATTAAATGAAATGGAAATATTCTTAAACATAGGTATTTTAGTTTGGATGAGATCTATATGATGGGAAAAATGATTTTTAATTATCAGATTTTGAGGGATCATAATACACTAATACTTATTCATATGATTTTCACACTTGGTAATATCTAACATATTATTTTATGAGGCATACTCACTTATAGGAATTACATATGCGTGTCATTAATTTTATATTCCTATCTATAGATGTGTGTATTAGTCTCTAGGTATACAATTATTATAAATTGATAAAATGATTAGAATAATAACATTTATTGATAAACCATGAATACAAAAGCTCATGGTGGGGTGGGATACAATGGGTACATCATATGGGATTGGCATTAATTGAATAATTCACAAAATTATTTTTCCTTATCTTGTTGATTGAAGATGATATCACTAGCTAGTTGATAAAATAAAAACTGTCAGATATAACCCATGGCCATGGCAGTTCCTAAATGAGTTAATTTTAGTTATTCTATGAATGATAAATTAAGCTTATATGTTGATTATTGAAATATTCACCCAACTTGATGAGTTATCAAGAGGAATAGATTATATTAGACAATAAGTGTTAATATGAGGTAGTTTTTATGACATTAACTTATTTTACTAGGGGATTTTTGAAGTGTTTCTATATTTTAAGAATGTATTTTAAGCAATATCATATAATATCACCCAAAATATAGCCTATATTTTCCAACTCTAAAAGAATATATAATCGTAGTTAAATTCTATTGGACTTTAATATTAAAAATAAATATTATTATTGGATTGTGGAATGATAACTAATCATGTTAAGTTTACTAAATAAATTGAGTCAAAAGTTAATCATATTTAGAATATAATTGAGTTGGATATGAAATAAATATTATTTTTGTGCTACAGAATATATAATATTTATTTATCTATAATTTATTATTCAAAAGGTAATAATTATTTTATTTATTAAATAAATATTTATTTAGTTAGATGAATATTAATGTAAATATATATTATAATTATTGGTAAACTATATATATATTTATATTGATTAATATTTTGATATTTTCCTATTTAAATTAATATTTTTCATTCAATATTTAATAAATATAGAGGAGGATTGACCGGTCGAGTTTGGAGCCTGATGAAAACAAAATATTTTATTTAATGTCATTTAAATAAATATCAATTTATTTATTTGAGAAATTATATTTATATATTTATTATTTCTCACATGTCATGTAATATATTGTTATTATTATTATTATTATTTTACATGGGGGTATATTAAAGACAATATCTGATGAAGGGAATCCATGGAATTATCATATATTTTTTCATAAATATATATTTCATATTATATAATTTTACAGGGTTATAGAAAAGTTGTAACAAAAATATTACTCTCAATAGAATTATATCTAGATTATGAATATCTACCACAAATTATCTAAATAATGAAATACAATCCTCTTTATCCATCTCAAGGCTGAGAGAAAAAGAGAAATAATTCACTCAAGACTAAGATAATTCTTATTATGATCAATATTAAACAAAGAAAGGAACTTGGTTCCTATATGATTCCAACTATAATACCAATGGAAAAATTATAAGAGTCGGAGTATGAAAATATACCACTGTTGGAATTCTACTTTGGATTATTCACCCAATGAAGAGATAAAATGAGTTGAAAATGAATTTGTCAAAAATAATAAAAAAATTATTCAGATGAGGAAATTGTTATTTTAAAATTATCAAATTTTTTTTGAAATGATCGTATCTATGATGGATATAGGGATCCTTAATCAATTTTAATATATTTTTCATAAAGAAAAATATTTGAAAAACAATATTGGGCATGGTATCAACAACTTTTGTTGCATACTTAAACATGTAGTGAAGTAGAGATGATGCATGTTGAGGATGGGAGAGTCCCTAATGGTGGACTCTTTGTAATAGAGTGATATTAATAGAGGGAGGATATTTACCTAGTTGATGTAGGTTATTATGGGGAGAATACCTTTGGGTGGACACCCATAAAACCAGTTAGAGTCTTTACAGGTTGATGACTACCTAACCAATGAATGTGGATATATTAGGGATTTTTGTTTGGATGGATAAATATTTGGTTGGTGGAGAGGTTTTAGAGAGTTCTCAATAGTAATATAACTACTTGGTGATAGAGATATGATAGTAAGATCCCCATAGAAGGAAAACTACTTTGTAGTTGTTATATTCTAATGAGATCATATGGGTGGACCGCTGCTCAGTTCTTATATGTTGATGGGTGTTTGTAATTACTTTAATATTTATAATGTGATTATTTTTATAGGGAAATTGGTTTTTTATAATAATGAATAGGAATAATAGAATTATATAGTGAGTTTCTTATGGGTGTACTACATTGAGAGGTTTTATAATGAGTTATGTATTGGTGGAAAACTATGTAGTTTATTAGAATTGGTTTGATAATTGTGGTTTTACTTATTCTAAAGTCATGAGATGATTAGCATGTTGAGGGCTATGTGAAATATATAGTGTATAAATAATATGGTTGGTTTATTGGCTAATGGGAGATTATTATTAATTAATTAATTAATTTTATTTAGTCTATACCTGGATAGAATATTATGATTCATTCACATAGGGAAATTTGAGTAATGGGAGTAATATAAATAGTATATATATATATATTCTCACCCTTACATTATATATTCTATTTTTATGATTAGATTAATAGGGATGGTAGTGGTATCAGGTGACCTTATCTATAAAAATAATATACCACCTTGTTGTGATAGAATTTATTATACCTTTATTGAGGTGTATGGGAGATGATAGGCTAGTTATTTTTCCATTAGTGTCCTAGAGTGTAATATGTGAAGTTAATTGATATATATTATTCATTTATGGTGGTTGTTAATGAAATATATTAATCAAGGTCGGGTGAATTTTTTGTTTATAATGTGTATTCCCTTCTATAAAGTTTTGATGACATACCCTTAGTGCTAGTATCCAACATGTGGTCTATTGAAAGTCGACTTCAGAGTTATATTCAATATCATTAAAAGATAATGTGAAGCCCCCATGAGGGAGATTCGTGATAGAATGTTATGATACTGAGTGTTTTTAGGATAAACTTTTGAGGAGGGGTGTCAATGATTTCATGGGATATATGGATGTAATATTACATAAACATCATATAAGAAATATATCAATGTAAGTATCTTATAAATGAATGGGACACTATGATATATAAAAGGAACTTATAACCTATGGATCAATACACCGTGAATAATATATTAGCTACATGATATCTTAAATAGTGCATATTTATTTGTTATGTAGTTTTAGATCTTGGTGAATTAATATGTGATTATATTGAGATATTATCATTGTGTGTGTGGTAGGGGGAGGTGGTGAATTATGTTCTTTTGTGGATAGATTTTCCGTAAGTATATATCCTTAGGTTAATATTGGTTATTATAGTTTGATGGGTCTATCACTAGTGTTAGAGATGTGTGTTTATTAATGGATGTTGAGATAACTTTAAGCTAATACCAAATGGATATGACCACAATAATCATTTATAAGTTTTATTTGTAATGTTTGGAATGTAAGTGGTGGATATTGTGAATATGAAGTTATGATTACCATATGATCAAATATAATTATTTACAATAGTTTTTCAAGAAAAATTCTTATAGAAAAATCTTATTATTGAAAGGAATTATGATCCATTGTTGATACAGTAGGAAGGTTCTTCTATTATTATGTTTGATGTGCAATTTATGGATATGATTATATATTATTTTTATTTTATTTTTTATTATTAGTTTATAGCTCATCATGTTTTTAGTTATTTAAGGCCTAATATCTAAAGGCAATTGATATTTCCATTTTTAATTTTCTTTACGTAAATATATTTAAATAATTTGATGGTATATAAGTTACAGATAATGACTATATATTTCTAAGGGAGAACTCAATTAGGAATTTCTTAGAGTGAGTTTATAGGTAAAATTACGTTATTTGTCAATCGTTCATGGTTTAAACAAGTAAATTTGAGTTGATTACTCAAGAAAGTGGTTGGAGTATGAGGGAAATGATGTGTAGTTTTATATTATTTTTGGGTTTAGATTTATTTTCTTTGATTCTATTTTTGTGATTTATATAACTATATAATTTTATCATTGAGATGAATTTTTCATACTCTCTATAAATATATGTTGATTTTTATAGATGGAGGTTTTCTTTATCTGTCTTTGGATTTGATTGTATAAAGTTTATTTGGGAAAAATCATTTTCTATTATGGTCAGATATGGATTAATCCACAACATAATATATCTCTATTTTGAAATTTTACACTTTGTGCATTGGATATAATGATTTAGAAGTTTTCTTCAGTTTTGGGGGATTATATAGATGTGTCTCTAGAAAGGGTTATGATTTTTCATTTTAGAAGAGAAATTGAGTCTAAAATAGAGCTATATCTAGGTTTTTTCTTATTTTTAAGGAATATAATCATTAGTCACAAGTGTAATGACTTGTATTAAGGATTAAAATTGACATGTTACTTCATTGGGATTTATTTATAATAGTTTTTCAACACAGGCTATTCCAGAATTTTTGTGGTGAATATAGATGAGAGTATGAGATAATGTGTCTGTTACTAGTTGTCAAATCAAGTGTTGGTAAATTATCAATATAATCTTCCTAATATAGATGATTTCTTTTATTTTGTAGGGTCACATTAATTTTTAATGATAATTTACAATATACAAATCCTAAAATAGGTTTTTAATATGAATATACCCTTATGATAGAAATTTCTTGTTGGTATGGGAATTTTTAATTTTTGTTGATTTCATTTGGAATAAAAAATTCACCAACTATGTTTATAGAGATTATGGATTGGGTATTTAAATCATATATTGAAAATTTTATTGTTATATTTATAAATAATATTTTAATTTATTCAAATATAGATGGGGATTATGAAAACTATATTAGACTGGTGTTTAAGTAACCTATGAAGAATCATTTTTAAAAGGAATTATATATGTTTAGATTCTAGTTTATTTTATTTAAAAGTTTATTGTTGTAGAGTACCTAGTAAAGATTAAGAAATATTTTAGTGGTTAGCACATTTATTTAAGAGTATTAAGTTAATGATTCTTGATCAAAGAGTGGAAAATGAAAATTTATTGATTTGATGGAATTTATTTGGCATATATAAGATGATGGATATGATGGAATAGACAAATCATATTTCAATGTAATCTTCCAGGATGTGGAAAGTAGAGAAATTTTAGTGAGTAAATTTTGAGGCAAAAGTGTGAAGAGATAAAAAAATTTAATAGTGATGTTGTAGCATGTTAGTTTGAGGATGAGGAACATCAATTATTTTTTAATGGAAAGATTTTTATTCCATATAGTTCAAAATAAATAGTTTAATCTGAATTCCGTAGATCATATTTGGTAGTGAAAATGAGAATTTTTAGGCAATATCGTGTTTTTTAAAGGAATTCTTGGCATCCTAGAATAAATAAGTTTCTACTCAAGTTTGTCTCTCAATGTATTGTCTACCTACAGGTGAAAAAAACATCAATTTATTTTTAGGTTTTGGAATAATTTTAATATTTCCCAAATTATTTGAGAGTATATTTTTATTTATTTCATTATGAGATTTCCTTATACGTCGAATGTGTTTGATTCTATTTAGGATATTATGGATCAATGGATGTTTTTTTCTCATTTCCTTCTGATTAATGAATCAACCATGGTAGGTAGTTTAATAAATCCTTATGAGTTGGTGGTAGTGAAGATTTATTGAGTCCCATAAATGATAGTTTGTGATAATGATGCTCGTTTTTCTTCCAGGGTGTGAAAATGATTATAGTATGACATTGGTTCTATGTTGTTCCATAACACAACATTTTACTTACAAATTGATGGTCAAATAGAGTGGAGGATTCTATCATTATCATTTTTGATATAATCATTAATCATATATTTTATAAGATAATGGGAATATTATTGTCTTGGGATGTTAATCCAGATTCAATTGACCAAAATTATGTTTACAAAATACATGATGGCTGAATGTTAGATCAATGGGAAATGGGATCATCGACGATAGTCAGATAACAACAACGATCCCTATATCAGATGAATAGTGATGAAGGGACCGTCTAATGGAATTTATAATAGAGAGTGGTCGATATAAAATTAATATAATTTATATACAATGTTTTTCTCATAATTTTCATTGGGGGAAAGTTATCATATTTCATTGGGATACGGGAGATCCACAGTCACCATTCTAAATAGAGGGATCTCAATAAATATAAGAGGTTTCTTCAAAATGGATGACTAGATAGAAAATTCTATAAAAGTATGTGGGGGCCTAAATTCCTAGTAATCATACTGGCCAATGATTTATTAAATCAGAATCATTGTATTCAATATTTACTATTTTTTAAAATTAATGTATACATTTTATAATGTCCAATTATAATAGAATTTATAAGAGATTTTCTCCCATGGATATGTGACACATTGTTCAAAACTAGTATTTTCTTTTTTCATTTACATAACAAATTTATTTTAGAATTTATAAATGGTGTGAGTTGGATTGAAATGATTTTGAGATTCTATTTTTTTGGCTGAGATGTGTGTGTTGCTTCCTATATTTTGGTACACTCGGTTTGGGGGATCCATGACTTGAAGAAAAAATTGTTTCATATGAGTCATCCTATACTCAAAAATCAAGGAATTCAATTCTTGTGTATTATTTTCATGACTAAGTGGAATCACCTGTTATTGTTTGGTTCTATATAAAAAATCACACTCAAAGAATCTCAGGTTTCACCCACTATTTACTTCGAGATTATTTCATTTTTAGAGAGTGTTTACACCCAATTGAAGGTATGTTGTCAGATAAAATAAATTTATGGGTCAATAATTTTAATATAATCTATTTTGGTTTCTATATAATATGGAAGGAGAGTCATATTATTCAAAATTCCATGGATTTTACATTGATTAGATTTCATCCTAGGAATAAAGAAATGGAATATTATTAGTGGTTGGATAGTATGACACTCTAGTTTGTAAAAATATCACTAAAATGGAATGTTTCCTTTGCAATTAATGAATTTAAGACCATGGTAAGTCTTATTAATTCCTTAGAGGATATTTGAAAGAAACCCAAGAAACATAAAAAAAAAAAATTGATGAATTTTTTATTCAATATACCGTTATTAGAAGAATGATAGTTGAATATCAAAATAATGATTTCAGTATGATTTGAGGGTAGGTTGAATCAGTGAAAGTGAAATTCATGGATGATGTATGGGAACTTATAAAATTTCCATCAATGATAAATTAATGTGATATGATTCTAGCTGTAGTGAGAAATGAATATAGGAAAATTGATTTGATATTATAGTGTGTTCGAAATATGATCCTCAATAAAGAAATATGGGTAATTAAAGTTCATTTACAATTTTATTTTTTTCTAAATATTAGAGGATGAGGAAAATCACCCATAAGAGAAATCAGAAGAACTAACTAAATGAATTTTATTGAGAGAGAATATGAGGAAAATTAGAAGGGTTTTTTTTATGTATTGGAATTTCAAGGTGAAAGTATACATAAAGATGAATTTTTGGAATCATAGAGAAAAATATTAAAGTGAAAAAAAATTATAAGTCCAAATTTCATAATTATAATTTAGGGGAATAAAACTGTTTTTTTAGTGTTAATATTTCTATGGATTCATTGGTGATTGACTAAGGAGAATTATTCAATTCTATGATAGAGATTCGATTTATGGTAAATAATTTGATTGGATGTTTTAAAAATATGTATTTGGTGGAATAAAAAATTTTATGTCATAATGAAAATCTATATTAATATATTGATGAATAACTAGAGAACCTTGAATCCAATGGATGTTAGAAATATATTGGAGCTATAAATGAACTTAATTTCTATAAGACACCATGATGAGGTTGGATATGGGACTAGTATTTCCAATGGTTCTTGGAATTATACCCAATATTACATATTGGATGAATCTACAGTAATGTATAGAACAATATATACTGCTGTAAGTTCATGTGGAGTGATACATACCAAAAAAAACTTCCTATAGATGAGAGTTATGGTTCTAACAACTCGAGTACCTAAATGATAATAATATGATGGGTCTTACCTATAAAGGAATAAAAATCATCATCATACTTAAGTCAGATGGTGTAACTGTTATGTTAGGGGTAAATTGAGGTTGGGGTACTTAAACATGAATGAGTGTAAGACTATAGCTCAGAAGCTCGATCTAGTTCACTCAGATACTTGAGGACTTTCCCTTGTACGGTCTAATATAAAGTCACTTTATATTAAGATATTTATTGATGATTCCATGAGAAAATAATGGGTTTAATTACTAAAGATAATGTTTAATATTTTCATCATTTTTTAATTAGAAGTTATGTTGGATATGTAATTTTTTTCATAAGATCAAATCCTCAAGGTCGAGAAATGGTGGTCAATACAAATAACAAGAGTATGGTATCAATAGTTGGGTAAGACATTTTAGTGGTGATAATGTCTGGTAAATGTCTATAAATAAAAAATCTAAAAAATTTAATTCTATTTTATATTCTAATTAAGATTATAGGGATTGATACAATATTGATATAAAATAAAAGTCACAATTCATGTTTGGATTTGGAGATGAAAATTTTGGATTTCAACAGTTGGATGATGATAATGGGAAATTCTTCACAATTAGATATGTTATATTCAATGAGAAGGTTGTTCAGTAGGATTAAAAAATTGTGAGGAAAGAATTTGAGGAAATGTAATCAGATATCAATGTCAAAATTATTCAAAGTAAGAACACTAGAATAACACTTGTTTTAGAGAACTCATATAGAAGTATTAGAAGTCGAGAGGTGAGATTATAGAAAAATATTTTGGAAAGCCTAAGGGATACTGAAGATCATGTGATAGAACTGGAATATATGGTTATAAAAGTTAGAGTACTTGACAATGATGAGTTTTATGGAGTATAAAATTATTTTATGTTGATGAGATCAACATGGGATAGAAATTCATTTCAATGTTTTGGATATGAAATGAATTTTATAATGCTAAAGAACAATGGAGAACCAGAGGGACCATATGAGATAACCACACATAGTGAATCTGATGAGTGGAAGTCAGTGAATGATAAATTAATTTAATTATTTAAGTTTAATAGAACTTGGGATGTGATTTAGTTACCATGGGGGGGAGTTACATGAAAATAATTGGGTTTCTTGATTAAATGAAGTGGATGATGGAAACAAATAAGTTCAAGTCATTGATGGTGGGGATGAAATTTAATAAAACGATATTATTTTATTTTAGGATGATATTTTCATCAATAATTAAGAAATTAATTATCTAGATAGTACTCAACATGGTAGAAACTGGCAGTTTGTACTTAGAATAGATGGATGTCATGATTATATTATTTTATAGCCATTATGAGGAACATATTTACATGGATTGGTCTATGGGTTTCACATACTATAAGAACATGAAAATATTTTGTAAGTAGAAGAAAATTATTTATGGAAGGAAGTAATATACAAGTAATTGGAATCAATAATTTTGATTCATTTATACTTGTAAAAGGATTCAATCGATGAAGAAAACACCATTGTTTCTATTAGAGGGTGTCGGATAATGGGAAATTAAACATAATTGTACTATATGTAGAGAATATGTTTCTTTATAGATCATAAAATAAAATGATCATAAATATAAAGTATAAATTGTTTGGTAAGTATGGGATAAAGGATATTAGATATGCTGATATGACATTGGGAATGAAAATTTACAGAGATAAGAAATCTCAGATATTAGTTATATCTCAGAATGATTTTCCAAATTTTTATTGAAGTTTTGGAATAGATGGATGAAAAACAATCTCACCTCTTTTTGTTAAACCGCTAAAATCAGCCATGGAGAATAATACTATGACTAATGATGAAGTCAGATACTTAGAAAAAGTGTTATATTAATCCATTATTAGAAGTTTTTTATATTTGATGATGTGTACAAGATCAAACATTAAAATTGTAGATGGATTTAATATACAATTAATGTTGTGGTAAAGAAAGAAATTATAAGACGATATAAAGTTAATCATCTTATATATTATAGAATGAAAATATATAAACATGAGTTTTGAAATGGATTTCCAATCAGACAAGCCTATTTATGAAAACATCATTGATGATTACGACACCATTAAGGGTGAAACAAGATTTTTTTTAACCAATAGTGGGATGCAGATCCGTTGGATGTCACAACAATAATAAATTTTTACTCAGAGTATACCATAACTAGAGTATTGTATTGTAATGGAAGTACAAAATAATATATTTTTGTTTATGTTGTTATTGAAAGAGTTTAGATGAAGTTGGGATATTGTATTTTTATTATTTGATAGTAAAAATAGAATTCACATGGCTCAAAATATAGTGTTCCACACATAGGATAAGCATATTGACTTAAATTACAACTCTATATGAAATTTTTTAATGTATAAGGAACTATAAAATTGAATGATAGATGATAATAATAAATAAAGTGTGCATGGTCACCAAGAATGTATTCCATGAAATATTGAGACATTATTGTAACTCATTATGGCTCGGGTGAACTGATAGGTGATTGGAAAGAAATTGTGTTGTAGATAGAGTAAATAGTTTATCTTCTTAAAATGGCTTAGATAGTTTCTAGGGATTCCACGATAATTTATTCTAGTTGTATGTTATTGGGATGCGAAGCCTAATTCAGTTTATTGGATAGGTTTACTAAATATATGTTGGCTAAATGTTAGATTGTTGAATAATGGGATCATCCTGGAGACTCATGTAGTAGAAATTAGATATCGAATGCATGATCACATGATTAGAAGACATAACTATTTGATGTATACATATCGGATTACAAAAAAGGAATAGATGTTATAGGCAATTTGTAACTTGGACTCTTCTCCAGAACAAGGGGTCTAGTTTCAAAAGGCTAGTAGAGATTAGTAGTCACCATTTTATATATATGGTCCTATAGAAATATAGGTGGTCAGTGAATCAAGGATGACCAGCACAAAAATATATAAATGGAAACTTATAACTACATTCATAGTAGTTCTAGATATCAATGAATTACTAGAGTACAATATTTTTTATTTAATTCTTATGACAGTATTTTTTAGTTTACCTATAAATTTTTCAACGATGGATTATAATGGAAACACTAGAAATGTTTCTCCTATGGATATAGGAATCACTTATCAAACAATCTAATTTCTATTTTCATTTACTATATTATTTTTTAAATTATATTTTTGGTTTGACTTTGCATGAAGTTCATGAGAGGTTTAATTTTGTTCCATGATATAGGTACACTATTTCCTATATTTTGATACACTGTTTCAAGGGGATACTTGATCAAATAATTGGATTCAATTATATGTATTAATCAGTGTTCCAACATCCATGAATACTAATTTTTTGGTGATTTCCCAACACAATTATCATAAATGGACTTTTATTATAATAAATTTATTAATTCCTATATTAGTATGAAAGTGTTTTTGTTTTTTATAGGATTCCAAGTTTTTCATCTCTACATTGGGTTATGGTTTGTAATATTAAAGTGGTTTCACTAGATTCGATGTAGGATACGATAGAACATTTAAAATCGGTTCAAGATAACATGATGAATTCTCATGTTTGATAGATATCATATGCATGTCAATTAAGAAAAGTTTTGGAATTTGTGTTTAGGATCATGTGTTTTTATGACTTTATCCTTGGCATGATTAGTGAATTTTTTAAAGGGAAATGTTTTTCCTGAGATTCCATAATTATTTTATGGTATTGGAGAAATTTGGAGAGGTATCTTTTTAGCTAGAATATCCTTCACTATTGGAAAATTGTGCATGGTGTGTTTTATACTTCTCACATGTAAAATTATTATCATGGTCCTCCACATGTGACGAATTTGATATATGTAGACATCAAAGGGGATATAAACTTTTTATATACCTAATATAAATTAATGATCATATATAAAATGTTCTAATTGTTCTAGTTATTATATATGTTTGATTACTTAGTAAACATGATGATATATCTGAAAATTTCATTACTTTTTATATGTGTTTCAATGATTAAAATCCAACCATTTTTCTTTTATAATTAAATCCCATCGTTTATATGGATGTTTGGGGAATTATTGAGAAAATGGTTCAATTAAATTTTTACAAGTGTTTAAACCATTTCTTGAATAATTGAACAACCCATATTTGTGTTTTTATTTTTGGAAAAATTATCATTTTGTATGTCTCTATAATAATTTTGGCTAAGTCTTGACCATTTTTTATGACTTTTATTGAGTTTCATGTGTATTCTAAGAATTTCATAATAATTTTTGTGATATTGTTTAACTTTTTACCATTTTATAGTATTATTTTTAATAATTTTATTCATTATAAATTTGTTAAATTTTATAACACATGACTGTATTATAAGACTTTAGAGCCTATAAATCATTGTTATCGTAAGACATTACTTTTAGTTTTTACAACTTATGGTCATTCTATAAAAATCATTTTTGGAATTTCATATGAATTAAAATAATTTAATACATTAAACTATTCAATATGACTTTAAATCTCATGAATGTATGACTTTTTTCATTTTATATTAAATAAAAAGTATTATGAAATAGAATTAACGAAAAATTCTTCATGCCTTATAATTTTGAATACTTTTTGATATTTTTATGAACTAAGAATTTATATGATTCTTATTTTAAGCCAATAAAAATGTAACTATTTCAATAAGTAAATGAATAGTAAAATGTTGTGAGATGGTTAAATGGAGAATTTAAATATTCATGTGAATGAAAATTAACTACAACCAATATGTACAATTGAATAATAAAATTTTCCCTTCGACCACTTGTAGTACGATTTTAAAATTTGTTTCATGCGCATGCTGGTTCCTATGGTTAAAAGTAATGACATAAAAAACATTAAAATTTCTCCCATTATAGAAGTATAACGAGGCCAAAAACAAACTTAATTTGGGGCTAGAGGGTTGAGACTATATAAGAGTGCATGGTACAATTCCCTATTGGTTTTCATTTTCTATACTACTATACTCTGTGGGAATTCATAAAAATAAGGATAGGAATATGTATTGTGATATGATTTACCCATTATTGGATAAAATTCCTAAGTAGTTATGGTATTGTATACATTATAAAAATTATTTCCTAATCCTTTCATATTTCATTTTATCAATTTTAATTTTCTCTAAAACAATCGTTTTGAATGAATAAGGTCATATTTTGGTGAATTAATTTTATTCTAAAATATTATAATTTCTTGTTAAATTTATGATTGTAAATTGGGTTTTTTCATTATTTAGTATTTATAGGAAAGTTCTATAATTTGATTATAATTATTTTATCTAGGTTTATTTTCTTAAAAGTTGTTTAGATATGGAATCACTCCCACAAAAGGATATTAATCCATACGATGGTCTTGGTATGGTATTTATGTTGAATTATGTGATTAATTATAGTTATTATGTTTAGTATTGTGAAATCAATTTGGTAATATTTTTAGAAAAATAATAAGTGTGTGTTTGAAAGTGAAAACTTGTATGTGATGCTGATTTCAATATGATTTTCAAACTTCTTTTCAATCAAAATATTATTTTACTTATAACTTATATTTATATCCATATAATTTAATTTATTATATTAGTATTGTTTATATTTTCATTATAGGTTTTAAATCCTTAATTTTTTATCATCCCCATAAAAATAAAAAAAATAAAAACAGAAGTGAATTTTTTTCTAACTAAGCCTACTACGTCTTTGAGAGACAACCCTGGGTATATCGTAATACATTTCATAGGTGATAATTTTAATGAAAAGGGATCCATGATAAGTACCTCTATTTTAATTAGTTCTATTTATTAAGATGATTTCTATGTTATGTTAATTAATTTATATAGTTGTATGGGTTCTGACTCTGATTTGTTCCCATTAAACCCTGAAAATAATAGGGATTATCCTTCTAGTGGTATAATTATTAGAATTTATTTTTCCTATAGTTGGAATCCAACACTAAAAATAAAATACAAAATTGTTTTGAACCTTATATCATAGTGGTTAATAATATTACTTTGAATAAATTATCATCATGTTATAAATTAAATAAACAAAATCATATAGAATACCCTGGTATACATATTTTTCTAAAATTAAATTTGTTTTCATTAACAAAATTCCAAAATTAAATTGACTTCTAGGAGAGGATACACACATGAACCATCAATATTTTAGTTACCATTTAGATAACATGAAACCATAAGGAGTGAAAAAGATCAAATGAAACATTTGAATTATAAATTTTATTTAAAATGTTTCTCCAAATAAGTTTTTTCCCTATCACATTCAAATTTGATTACATATTAGAATGAATTAAAAAATAATTTACTTGAATTTTTCTCTAAATCTAAAAATAATAAATATGAACAAAAATATGTTGTATTTGGAAACTTTTAAGGGAATATTTGCATGAATATTATGAAAGGTTCATGAGAATTTATATTTTCTTCACATATCACAAAATATATTACCAATTTTTGATTCGATAATTTTATAAGGGAATAGTAATTACTAAAATGATCATGATATGTTTTGTTTTATAAGGAAATTTAGTTACCTTTTAGTGAACATGAAACTATAAGGTGTCAATAAAGATCAAATGAAACAAATGAGATTTAGTTTTTTCTTTAAAAAGAGTTTCTAAAGAAATGTTTTTATACTCACATTCAAATTTTATTATAGATTACAATTAATTTAATGATATTTTTCATGAATTTTTTTCATACTAATAGAACTGATACAATCAGAAAAGTAATATGTTAGATTTGTAAAATTTGTGGGAAAATTGTTCATGGATATTAGGAATGTTTCAAGAGACGTTATTTTATTTTCTCACATCACAAAATCTATGAAAACTTTTTAATTCAATTTTTTTATGAGGGAATATAACATAACAACCAGATCATGATAGAATCTATTGTAAGAAGTTTTTTAGTAGATAAAACCCTAGATGTTACTATTGATTTAATTTCAAACATGGTAAAAAATTCTCAAAAATATGGAAGAAGTGGCCTTCATCGTGTTAAAAATCCTTAAGAATTTCTCACTTCAACATCTATAAATAATGTGATTTTATGTCAATATAGTGATCTTACAACTATGGTTATATAAATGGTGTTTTCCAATACTCCAAAAACTCATCCTGAACCTGAAACAGGTTTTCAATTTAATTTGTATTAATGAATTTATACTTCTATGGAAA
Source organism: Viscum album (assembly GCA_963277665.1). Classification (NCBI taxonomy): domain Eukaryota; kingdom Viridiplantae; phylum Streptophyta; class Magnoliopsida; order Santalales; family Viscaceae; genus Viscum; species Viscum album. Next base: position 1,257,463,897 of record OY728139.1, read on the forward strand.
ATTTCAATGACCAGTTTTGAAAAATGAAAGAAATTTCTAAAAATTGAAATTCTATTTTTCTTGGAAAACCATTTCAAACAAATCAACAAAGATATTTTAACCCCACCAAAATTTCAACTAAGGAAAAAATAATCAGTCTCATGAAATAATTATACAACCTGAACAACCCAAATTATTTTTACAAGGTTAATCGAGAAACCGAAAACCAAGATACTTAAATGAGTCAGATAATTCTAATTCAGGATGAAATTTTAAACCTACTTAAACTATTCAAAAATTTGAAAACTACCTTGATGAAAATTTTAGATAATGTAAAATATTGATAAATACTCTGATGAAAAAAATTAGATAACTATCCATTAATATTGGTGAAGAGTAAATCCAATATGTGGACATTTACCTTTACAACCTCTTGTGAATACCAAATACAAAGAAAAAAAATGTATACCGAATGGAACTTTGGATTGGAGCAATGATGCATAATCCCCAAAGTTATTATACTATATTTTATTTTAGACCCAAATACTTTTATGAAAATTTAAAAACTTTTTTATAGATTTAACAACCTATTGTAGAAGATCAAAATTATATTGAACATATTGAAAATTTAGAATCATTTTTAAAATAAAAATCAGTGTCACAAGAATAATTAATTCTAGAGAAAAATAATAAATAATATGAAAATGATTATAAGACATTATGTATCTCAAAAAAGTGAATACAATGATCAAGAGATATCCAAAACACAACCATAATACCTTAGAGCTTACAGATCAGTGAAGAAGAATACCAAGAGTGATCTAGATAAATATATTTTAGAAGCTTTTAAAAAAATTCAATTCAATATTCCATTGATTTAAGATATCAAACAAATTCTATGATATGAAAAAAATTAAATAAAGGTGTTCTATAAAGTGAAAATTTATAGGATAAAATTTTAATTTTTGGAGGAATGTTTTCTCTTTGAATAAATATAACCTTCCTTTCAATTTTAAGAACCCTAAGTGTTTTAAAATTTCATGTACCATAGGGGAGTATAAATTCATGGACATTATATAAAATTTTAGAGATTTTATAAATGTATTTCCATAATATTTTTATCATCTTTATAGGTTGGATGGCTTAAACATGCTATAATTTTCATCCAACTTTCCAGCCAGTGTACCACTGAACCTTATTGAGTTATAAATAATGATATTATTTATATAAAATAAATTAATTTCCCTTAAAAATTATATGTTTTTTATTTAGAAGATGATAGTATAAGTACAAATGCACCCTTATTCTTGTGATACATTATTTGAAAACTTCTAAATCAAACCTAAATTATAAAAAAAGAACATTTTCACTTGAATTCATAATGGAGATAGTTTTATATAATATTTTTTCAACCATGAAACAACCAAAAAATCATTAATACTCTCGAATAAATATGATTGATTAGTTTTATAATAATTTTTTTTATGATTTTCTCAGTAATTAACCACTATTTGTTGTTTCTAAAAGTCAAACATTGGTTACCACTGAAAAGGATATTCATAAGTGTAAAATTGATGATTGTGAATAGAGTTTGTTTGTTGAATATGATATTTTCAAGTCATTTGATTTTTAAAACATTAAATCTAACTCTGGTAAAATTTTTGAAAATATAGAAAATGAAGAATTTGTTTGTTTTTTAGATTAATCTAAAAATGTTGAATGTTCTATCCATTTCAGGTATATTGAAAGTGTGACAAATGCTGCATTTGTAGTTATTTCAAATTTTTAATTTTCTCCCTTTTTAATAAAACGGATGAAAATTTTGAACATTTTGTACGTTTTTTTTGTTTTTATTAATGAAATGATGATTTAGTATGTTAAAACAATATTAAGTACTTGAAAATTGGTAAAATTGATACTAAATATTTGGAATTTGAATGTTCCTTAAAATATATAATTTTTTCAAGGAAATTAAACTTATAAATTAACTTCTAGATAATATATTTTATTTGAATTTAATATAAAATATTCAAATTCTGGTAATTAATTATGAGATGGAATTGATGTTTTTAAGTCATATAAATCATATTTAAGCAATATAAACATCCCCTTTGAGTTAGAACTGATCCACTTCCTGAAAATATTAAATATTTATAATTATTTGAGAATGAGAAATTTATTATCAATGTCGCAAAAAAGATATTAAAATAATAAGTTAATCAACTATTAGGAGACCTGATAACACATAATAAAACCTTAAAATGGTATTAATATTCCTTAAATGTTATAATTTGTTTTCCTATATAGATTTTTTTAGAGAGGAAAATCGTACCATTGAATAAATTTTAAAAGTAATTTAAACTAACACTATTAGAAGTCGTTAAAAATGTATTGGATGTCTCATTTGTTGTGGGAATCCTTTTCTCTATCTCCGATATCCAATTGGTGATTTTTATCAACATTGATACTAAAAAAGTTCTTCCAGAATTTCGAAAAAAAATTTGAAAAGATTTATCCTATTAGGATTAAAAATAAATGTATGATTTTCATTAATTATTGGAAACTCAATTCATTACCTTGTGAGGACATTTATCCACTTCTAAGTCTGAAATAAGTTCTTGAAATATTAGCTAGATGGACCAACTTTATATTTCATTATGGATTTTATTATGATTTTTGAATTCAGATTGCACATATTTATCAATATAAAACCACTTCCATAGTTTATTTTCTTATTTTTTCTGGTGAACAAATTCCCATTTGTGTAATTTCATTAGAATATTTCAAAGTTGTATTATGATAATTTTTTTATAAATCATTAGAATGCTTCATTATTTTTTTATGAATTATTTTACTATCTATGCATCACATTTCAAAAGATATTTGAAAAATATTTCTTTTGTTTTTAAAACATTAATTTATAAGATCTATGCTCCTAATTATGAAAAATTTTATTATAAATAAGATAAGGGATTTTTTCCATGTTATGTATCATGATAAAATTAAATTTGAACAATACATGGTTTATTAATTATTTACCCTTCCCAAAAATAGTGAGATATTTGGGATCATTCCTTGAACATGATATTTTTAATAGGAGATTCATTAAATACTTTATATAAATAACTTAACCATTATCAAGGCTACTTAAAACAATGAAAATTTACTTTTAATTAAAGTTTCTAACATGAATATATAGCGATGAAACAAAATATAATAACCCTACCCATTATTCTTGTAAAGACCCGTAAAATTCAAGGGAAATTTTTTCTTAATTTTCTTTAGAATTTTACAAGAGCGCAGTTTCAGACGGCACCTGATTCCGAGGCCCGGAGTGCCCGGAATTAATTTCCGAAGTTTGGCTCGGGTACGTTCAGTGAACGAACGAGCGGGAATTCCTAACTTTTGATCCGGTGCTCGGAATTGAAATCCGAGGGCACCGATGAACTCGCAGTGCCGATTTTCGCTTAAAGAGACCCTTTCGGGAGTTGCGTATGTTGCGGGTTGAAAGTTAGTTTTGGGGATTAAAAGATAAGTAAAATAAAATTGTGTGTGAATTTTATTTTATTCTAGGTGGTTAGACTCTCTCATGGGAAGTTGTTGGTGGGGCCCGCAACCACCCAACTTCCCATGTGTGGTTATGAGGGAGGTGGGGCCCACACGAACCCCCCACCTTTTCAAATTCCCTAACCCCTCTAAACCCCCTCTTTAATTTGTGACTCTCCCCTACATTAAAACTTGCCAACTTATCTTTCCATTTAATTTCTTGACAACTCAAGATTTTAATTAATGTAATAAATTCAACTTTTGAATTTTTGAAAGGTGGGCAAAGTGAAAATAAAATAAGGGTAGCTTATTTTATTTTGGGGGTTGCTGTGTTGTGTGGGATTTGAGAGAGGAAGAGTTCTACACTTTGAAGAACTTCTTTTTCCTCCTTGAAGAACGCGAAGAACCTTCGAACATCGACGAAGAACGCCACGTACTCGGGAATCGTCTTTCGCGACGCCATACCCGCGACACCGACGACGTCTTCTTCCGCGACATCTTTTCCCGCGACGAAATCGTCGTCAAAGAACTTCGAATCCTCGCTTCACGACATCGACGTCCTTCTTCCGTGACGCCGACCACCGCGACGCGTCTTCCGCGGGTCGTTGACGATCTTCGTTCTTGAAACCAGAGGTAGGGGATGATCTTTTTTGATTATTTTTATTCCTTTCTTGAATCGTGGATTTTAGCATGACTTAACGTGTGACTTATTTTATTTAAGTTCCGTTTTTATTTCTTTAACGTGAGGGGGACCGGACCGCACGAACACGGCCGAATCCCCCTCCATCGTTCATGTTGTTCATGCTGGAGGAAACAAGTAACGTGGTGCCGTCGCACCACGCGGATGAACGTTCCGATATTTTCCGCAACGCCGTCGCGCTTCGTCGAGGAGAGATTTCAAGAACGCGACGCCGTCGCGCCGCGTTGGGAGGATTCTTGGCACGGAGAAAGGGGCGCGGTGCCGTCGCACCGCGCCGGACGACGAACACCGCGGCCGGTTCCGGGCCGCGGTGAGACGAGGAGACCGCGGCCGGTTCCGGGCCGCGGCGGAAGGAAAGACCGGCGGCCGTGCCGCCGGCGTCGGAAATCAAGGGCGGGACCGGAATTTCCCGGTCCCGTTAGTAAAAACCGGCCGGCCAGCGGGCCGGCCGGATATCATAAAAACCGGGGGTTTAAACCCCCGGCCGGCTCTTCAAACCCCCCTCTTAAAGAGGGGGGCGGTTCTTTTAAGGAGGGGGGGGCAAAGCCCCCCGGTTTTATTCAACCGGCCCCCATTTGCGGGGGCCGTTTCTTGGCAAGGCACGGCTTAAAGCCGTGCCGTTTGTGAAACGCGGGGCTTAGCCCCGCGTGCCTCCAGCCGCCGCCGCCACGCGGTCCGCCAGCCGCCGCCGCCGCCACGCGGTCCGCCAGCCGCCGCCGCCACGCGGTCCGCCAGCCGCCGCCGCCGCCACGCGGTCCGCCAGCCGCCGCCGCCCCGCGGTCCGCCAGCCGCCGCCGCCACGCGGCCCGCCGCCGCCGCCACGCGGCCCGCCGCCGCCACGTGGCCCGCCGCCACCGCGCCACGCGGCCGCCGCCGCCACGCGGCCCGCCGCCGCCACGTGGCCCGCCGCCGCCGTCCGCCGCCGCCGGCCGCCGCCGCCGGCCGCCGCGCCGTCCAGAGGGGGGGGGTCGGGCCGGGTCGGCCCGGACCCGGACCCCCCGTTTCGGACCAGATTCGGTTTTTGGCTCATAACTTGAGCCTCGGACCTCCGAATGACGAACCGTCTGCGGCAACGCGATCCTTGGATCGAGACGGTCGTTTCGGTATATCGCACTCAAGGTTTCGGTTTACTTTGAGTTCGGCCGGGTTGGTTCGTTCACGAAACCAACCGGGCCTTCGGAGCGGAAACGCTCTTATCTTGAGCTACGGACGTCCGATTGACGTGCCGTCAGTCGCGTAGTGTTCCTCTTAGTGAGACGGATCTTTTGGCATACTCCGCCCGAGGTTTGGACGCAGGTGGAGTACGGTCGGGTTGGTTTTGCCTTAAAAACCAACCGGGCCCCGGAGACAAAAATGCCAATAACTCTCAGACCGGGCGTCCGATCGACGCGCCGTCTGTTGCGTTGAGTTCCTGTTGACGATACGGAACTTTTGGATACATCAACTTCGGTCTTCGTGACAGTTGATGTATCAGCCTCTCGGCTCGTGGAGCGGATCCTCCGTACGAGCTTGCTGTGTGCGGGAACCCTAGTGCTGGCTGCGACTGTTCTACTGCTACGACTGCTACTGTGACTGCGACGACGACAGTACAGAGATCCTGTGTGGATTCGACGACGACAGTACAGAGATCCTGTGTGGATTCGACGACGACGACTACAGCACTCAGCGATCCTACGTGGATCAGTGCTACAGGTTCTGTGTGAGCCCGATCCTGTGTGGGTCCTTGCGCTCAGCGGTTCTGTGTGAGCCAGCGCCTACAGGTTCTGTGTGAGCCCGATCCTGTGTGGGTCTTGCGGGGGTTAGTTACCTATCGACCCTTCGTGGGTCCGACGACTTAGGTGGATCAGTGATCATCTTTATCGTCCTTGAAGAAGTGTACCTGTGTGAGCTGAATCCTGTTACTTTCCTTTGTGGAATACGTATACTTTCCTGCGTGGACTGAGTTATACTTGGGCTCGGAGGTTGGAGCGTATTTGAATTGATGACTTAGGTATATGTATGGGCATATACCTAAGCAGTGTTGGTTGTTACTTCGTGATTGTACTTTGCTTCGTGGTTTATCCTTTGTGGATTTTGAGAGACCTTCAGGGGTCTCGGGGACCCTACTGAGTAGCTTATACTCACCCCTGCACGGGCTTCGCCCGCACTACGTTGTGTTGGTTGCAGACGACGGACAGCGTTGACCTTAGCTGAGGTTTGCGGAGCGGGACGGTACCCGGAGGTGGACCACTGGGCGGGACGAGCACGGAGCGGACGGTGGGACCCGTGGAGCAGAGGAGCTATCTGTACCCACCCTTCAGGTGGGATTTTCCAGTGGACAGCACGGAGTAGCGGCCTTTACTTTTCAGTTGCTGTTTTTCCCTTTTCGAGTTGTACTTTACTTTCAGTTTGGGTTTGTATTCTGGCCCATTTACTTTTCCGCACTTCAGTTGTACTCTGTTTGCTTAGTGTTTACTTTCCGCTTGTTTACTCTGTGGTGTGTGTTTACTTTTCAAAGGCAATGCCTTCCCAATTTGCTGGGATTTACGCCTTGGTGCTAGTCGCCAGCCCCTGGCCTATGGAAGGCGGGCTTGGGGTAGTCACGGCACGGACCCCGAGGGCGGGTCGTGACAAATTGGTATCAGAGGAGTTCGGTTCTACCGCGAACTCTGATCTTTTCTATGTGAAGCAATAATGTTTAGCGTATTGAGTGTGGTTATCAGTCCAGGGAGTCCAGTGTTGGTGCGGCGGCCGACGTATCCATACACCAGGACCCTGACTTCTGATTTCCGACTTAATGCACGGAAACATTGATTGCGTGTGTGTTTCAAAGTTTTCTTTGTGATTACTTGTGTCAGCTCACCGGGTATACTGATCTGCTTAATGAAAGTCTCAAGTTTTCTTTGTGATTACTTAATTCAGCTCACCAGGTATACTGTTCTGACTATGGCACTCTTGATCTCCTTTTCAGGATGGCCCCACGACGACAGCCAGCTAGGGTTCCGATGGTCGAGCGAGACGACAGCCCACCGAGCGACGAGGCTTCGGTGCAGGGCCCTTTTCCAGTAGTGGCACCGGCGGTAGCTTTACCCGCCGAGCCCCCGATGCTTCCAGCAGCAGCCGCTGACGATGCACGTCGCCTCAGCGCACTGCATGAGTTTCAGCGACAGCGACCGCCCAGGTTTCGCGGGGAGACGGATCCCCAGGCAGCAGAGGACTGGCTGGAGGCAGTTGTTCGAGTGTTTAGGCTAGTGAGGACACCAGCAGACCTCATGGTGATCCTCGCTGCGAGCCTACTACACGCAGCAGCAGGACGATGGTGGAGCCTGATGCTCCAGGTGCACGATGAGGAATCTCTTCTCTGGACGGACTTCGAGAGCCTCTTCCGCTCTGAGTTCGTCCCGGCCACCCTCCGAGCGGTGCGCATCCAGGAGCTTCTACAGCTGCGGCAGGGCAGCATGACGGTCGCTCAGTACTCGGCGAGATTTACCGATCTCTCGCGCTACTCGACCGACATGGTACGGGACCCATTCTTCCGGGCCCGGACCTTCGAGCAGGGTTTGAGACACGAGATCAGGGCATCGCTGATCTCCCTCAGCATACCGACTCAGACAGGAGTACTGGAGCGGGCCCTTCTGATTGAGAGCTTCCTTGCTGAGTCTACACCAGCACAGCGACCCACCGCAGGGCGGCACGTGGCAGAGTCATCTGCAGCAGGCAGTCGACGGATGACTCAGGGGTCCAGACAGACCAGACCTTCAGGCCGACGACCTCAGGGCACTGGCTCAGCAGTGCGGGGCACACAGCACGGAGCCAGTCTTCCGAGAGGCAGACAGTGCTACTCGTGCGGCGGGCAGGGCCACATGGCTCGCGACTGCCCGACCCGCCGTGCCGAGGAGCAGCAGTCAGTTGATGGACCACCGAGGCAGAGGCAGAGGGTCGACCGTGGCGGTCCGCAGGGAGGAGGCGGACGAGGCAGAGGAGCTGGACGAGCAGCTGGTGGTGGCCGACGCTTTGAGGCTCTACCACCACCACCACCAGGAGGTCCACCCCGACCACAGGGAGCTGGCGGGCAGCGACAGGCACAGCTCCAGGCAGCAGAGGCCTACGACCACGGCGCACCTGAGATGATTCGAGGTACTATCTGTGTCTATTCCACCCTTGCTGCAGTTCTTATAGACACAGGAGCGAGTCATTCTTTCATAGCCGCTGCCCTTGTTCGGAGCTCGGAGATTCCGACAGAGCCGTTGGCTCGATCCTTACGGCTAGAGACTCCTACGGGAGCAGACTCGACGATCACGCACTGGTGCCGGCAGTGTGAGCTTACTCTGGGAGGCGAGAGCTTCGGCTGGGATCTTCTTGTAGCAGCGTCGAGGCCTTACGACGTCATCTTGGGCATGGATTGGCTGTCCACGGTCCATGCACAGATTGACTGTTTTAGGCGCAAGGTGCGATGTGTACGCACCGACGGGAGCAGGTTCACCTTCACCGGCGAGAAGGGAGCCTTAGCAGCACAGGATGGACTTCCGCGGAGGAGAGGACAGCCCATCACTCATCAGTTGGCTAGCCTTATCCTTGGAGCAGTTGACGTGCGGAGTCCTGGTTTTCCTGCAGTGGTGGATCAGTATGCGGACGTTTTTCCCGACGATGTTCCAGGGCTACCTCCTCGCAGAGAGGTAGACTTTTATATTGACTTGTACCCCGGGACAGCCCCGATATCCACCCCAGCATATCGGATGGCCCCCGCCGAGCTTCGAGAGCTACGGGTACAGTTGGAGGACTTGCAGGGCAAGGGATTCATCCGACCCAGTGTTTCACCCTGGGCTTCCCCGATATTGTTCGCCAAGAAGGCGGACGGAAGCTTGCGACTTTGTGTTGACTATCGTCGCCTGAACCAGGTGACAGTGAGGAACAAGTATCCGCTACCGAGGATTGATGACCTCTTTGATCAGCTCAAGGGAGCACGGTGGTTCTCGAAGATAGACCTCAGGTCAGGCTATCATCAGCTCAGAGTCAGAGACGAGGATGTGCAGAAAACGGCCTTCAGATGTCGGTATGGCCACTATGAGTTCTTGGTTATGCCTTTCGGTGTAACCAATGCTCCAGCAGTGTTCATGGCTCTCATGAACAGGATCTTTCAGCCATACCTCGATCGGTTTGTCGTGGTCTTCATCGACGACATTCTGATTTACTCTACGACAGAGGAGGAGCACGCCTATCACTTGCGAGTTGTTCTTGACACACTCCGAGAGCACCAGCTTTATGGTAAGCTCTCGAAGTGCCAGTTCTGGATACGTGAGGTCCACTTTTTGGGACACGTTATCTCTGAGGCGGGAGTTGTAGTGGATCCCGCGAAGATTGAGGCTGTGTTAGCATGGGAGCCACCCAGGAGCGTGACTGAGGTTCGGAGTTTCTTGGGACTAGCTGGATACTATCGGAGATTTGTGCCGAACTTCTCCAGAGTTGCGGCATCACTCACAGCGTTGACGAAGAAGGGGAAACCCTTCGTGTGGTCAGACAGTTGTCAGCAGAGCTTCGAGGAGCTGAGGCAGAGATTGACTAGCGCACCTATCTTGAGGTTGCCTGAGGAGGGAGTAGGGTACGTAGTCTACTGCGATGCATCAGGGACCGGACTCGGATGTGTTCTGATGCAGGAGCGGGCCGTGATCGCCTATGGATCACGTCAGTTGAGGCCGCATGAGCAGAACTACGCTACCCATGACCTAGAGTTAGCAGCAGTGGTCTTCGCTCTGAAGACATGGCGACACTATCTGTTGGGCGAGCGCTTTACGGTCTTTTCCGATCATCAGAGTCTCAGGTATATCTTCTCGCAGAAGGACCTGAACCTGAGACAGCGACGATGGCTCGAGTTCCTCCAGGACTATGACTTTGAGATAGTCTATACTCCTGGGAAGGGGAACGTAGTAGCTGATGCTCTCAGCAGGAGGACGGGCATTCAACTACTTGAGGAGGCGACGGAGCAGCTAGCCTCTTTGCAGATATCCTTCGTGGATAGAGATGGAGCAGCCTTTCTACAGTCTCTCACAGTCACTCCTCCACTACTGCAGCGAGTCAGGGAGGCACAGCATGGGGACGCTGACTGTGAGACACGGCGTGCACAGATATCCTCGGGACAGACACCTGATGGTTTCTCCCTTGGAGCAGAGCACGACATCCTTTTCAGAGGACGTACCATGGTACCAGTCGCTTTGCGAGAGGAAGTGTTGAGGGAGTTTCACACTTCACCTTTAGCGGTACATCCTGGAGTGGCGAAGATGTACCAGGACCTCAGACGACAGCATTGGTGGCCGGGCATGAAGAAGGCTGTAGCAGAGTTCGTTTCTCGATGCCTTACCTGTCAGCAGGTGAAGGCAGAGCACCAGGTACCAGCAGGCTTGGTACAGCCCTTGGAGGTTCCGGAGTGGAAGTGGGACAGCATATCTATGGACTTCGTGACTGGACTTCCACGTACTTCCAGAGGTCACGACTCCATCTGGGTGATTGTTGACCGACTCACAAAGTCGGCACACTTCTTACCCATCAGAGAGCAGGGCTCGGTGGAGAGCTTGGGACGTCTCTACGTTCAGGAGATTGTGCGGCTCCACGGCGTGCCATCATCTATCGTTTCCGATCGAGATGCCCGCTTTACTTCCCGGCTTTGGAAGGGGTTACAGGAGGCGTTCGGGACACAGCTACGTCTGAGCACAGCCTTTCACCCTCAGACAGATGGTCAGACGGAGAGGACCATTCAGACACTCGAGGACATGCTCCGCGCATGTGTCCTCGACTTTGGTCGTAGCTGGGAGGACCACCTACCCTTGGTAGAGTTTGCATACAACAACAGCTACCACTCCACTATCGGGATGGCACCGTACGAGGCATTGTACGGCCGACCTTGTAGATCTCCTTTGTGCTGGACAGACCCCGGGGAGTCAGCACTGGTGGGACCAGAGATGGTCCAGGCCACGACAGAGAAGGTCCAGGTCATCCAGGAGCGGATGAGGACAGCTCAGAGCCGGCAGAAGTCATACGCTGACAGGAGGCGGAGGCCACTGGAGTTCGAGGATGGCGACCACGTCTTCTTGCGGGTCTCACCTCGACGTGGTATTCGGAGATTTGGCCGAGGCGGCAAGTTATCTCCGCGCTTCATCAGACCTTTCCAGATTCTCAGCAGGATTGGCGAGGTGGCTTATCGCCTGGCTCTACCACCTCAGTTGCACCGGGTGCACGACGTCTTTCACGTATCCCAGCTGAGGAGATACGTGCACGACCCGACGCACATCATTGACCATGGGGAGCTTGACGTTGACGATGGGGCGACTTTTACGGAGGTCCCGGTGGAGATAGAGGATCGACAGGAGCGGGTCCTACGTGGGCGATCGATTCCTCTTGTGCGCATCAGATGGCAGCACGGGAATCTCCAGGAGAGCACATGGGAGCGGGAGGCTCAGATGCGTGCTCAGTACCCTCATTTGTTTCCCTAGTTTTGTTGTATCTTTACGGGGACGTAAAGCCCTGAGGTGGGAGTAATGTAAAGACCCGTAAAATTCAAGGGAAATTTTTTCTTAATTTTCTTTAGAATTTTACAAGAGCGCAGTTTCAGACGGCACCTGATTCCGAGGCCCGGAGTGCCCGGAATTAATTTCCGAAGTTTGGCTCGGGTACGTTCAGTGAACGAACGAGCGGGAATTCCTAACTTTTGATCCGGTGCTCGGAATTGAAATCCGAGGGCACCGATGAACTCGCAGTGCCGATTTTCGCTTAAAGAGACCCTTTCGGGAGTTGCGTATGTTGCGGGTTGAAAGTTAGTTTTGGGGATTAAAAGATAAGTAAAATAAAATTGTGTGTGAATTTTATTTTATTCTAGGTGGTTAGACTCTCTCATGGGAAGTTGTTGGTGGGGCCCGCAACCACCCAACTTCCCATGTGTGGTTATGAGGGAGGTGGGGCCCACACGAACCCCCCACCTTTTCAAATTCCCTAACCCCTCTAAACCCCCTCTTTAATTTGTGACTCTCCCCTACATTAAAACTTGCCAACTTATCTTTCCATTTAATTTCTTGACAACTCAAGATTTTAATTAATGTAATAAATTCAACTTTTGAATTTTTGAAAGGTGGGCAAAGTGAAAATAAAATAAGGGTAGCTTATTTTATTTTGGGGGTTGCTGTGTTGTGTGGGATTTGAGAGAGGAAGAGTTCTACACTTTGAAGAACTTCTTTTTCCTCCTTGAAGAACGCGAAGAACCTTCGAACATCGACGAAGAACGCCACGTACTCGGGAATCGTCTTTCGCGACGCCATACCCGCGACACCGACGACGTCTTCTTCCGCGACATCTTTTCCCGCGACGAAATCGTCGTCAAAGAACTTCGAATCCTCGCTTCACGACATCGACGTCCTTCTTCCGTGACGCCGACCACCGCGACGCGTCTTCCGCGGGTCGTTGACGATCTTCGTTCTTGAAACCAGAGGTAGGGGATGATCTTTTTTGATTATTTTTATTCCTTTCTTGAATCGTGGATTTTAGCATGACTTAACGTGTGACTTATTTTATTTAAGTTCCGTTTTTATTTCTTTAACGTGAGGGGGACCGGACCGCACGAACACGGCCGAATCCCCCTCCATCGTTCATGTTGTTCATGCTGGAGGAAACAAGTAACGTGGTGCCGTCGCACCACGCGGATGAACGTTCCGATATTTTCCGCAACGCCGTCGCGCTTCGTCGAGGAGAGATTTCAAGAACGCGACGCCGTCGCGCCGCGTTGGGAGGATTCTTGGCACGGAGAAAGGGGCGCGGTGCCGTCGCACCGCGCCGGACGACGAACACCGCGGCCGGTTCCGGGCCGCGGTGAGACGAGGAGACCGCGGCCGGTTCCGGGCCGCGGCGGAAGGAAAGACCGGCGGCCGTGCCGCCGGCGTCGGAAATCAAGGGCGGGACCGGAATTTCCCGGTCCCGTTAGTAAAAACCGGCCGGCCAGCGGGCCGGCCGGATATCATAAAAACCGGGGGTTTAAACCCCCGGCCGGCTCTTCAAACCCCCCTCTTAAAGAGGGGGGCGGTTCTTTTAAGGAGGGGGGGGCAAAGCCCCCCGGTTTTATTCAACCGGCCCCCATTTGCGGGGGCCGTTTCTTGGCAAGGCACGGCTTAAAGCCGTGCCGTTTGTGAAACGCGGGGCTTAGCCCCGCGTGCCTCCAGCCGCCGCCGCCACGCGGTCCGCCAGCCGCCGCCGCCGCCACGCGGTCCGCCAGCCGCCGCCGCCACGCGGTCCGCCAGCCGCCGCCGCCGCCACGCGGTCCGCCAGCCGCCGCCGCCCCGCGGTCCGCCAGCCGCCGCCGCCACGCGGCCCGCCGCCGCCGCCACGCGGCCCGCCGCCGCCACGTGGCCCGCCGCCACCGCGCCACGCGGCCGCCGCCGCCACGCGGCCCGCCGCCGCCACGTGGCCCGCCGCCGCCGTCCGCCGCCGCCGGCCGCCGCCGCCGGCCGCCGCGCCGTCCAGAGGGGGGGGGTCGGGCCGGGTCGGCCCGGACCCGGACCCCCCGTTTCGGACCAGATTCGGTTTTTGGCTCATAACTTGAGCCTCGGACCTCCGAATGACGAACCGTCTGCGGCAACGCGATCCTTGGATCGAGACGGTCGTTTCGGTATATCGCACTCAAGGTTTCGGTTTACTTTGAGTTCGGCCGGGTTGGTTCGTTCACGAAACCAACCGGGCCTTCGGAGCGGAAACGCTCTTATCTTGAGCTACGGACGTCCGATTGACGTGCCGTCAGTCGCGTAGTGTTCCTCTTAGTGAGACGGATCTTTTGGCATACTCCGCCCGAGGTTTGGACGCAGGTGGAGTACGGTCGGGTTGGTTTTGCCTTAAAAACCAACCGGGCCCCGGAGACAAAAATGCCAATAACTCTCAGACCGGGCGTCCGATCGACGCGCCGTCTGTTGCGTTGAGTTCCTGTTGACGATACGGAACTTTTGGATACATCAACTTCGGTCTTCGTGACAGTTGATGTATCAGCCTCTCGGCTCGTGGAGCGGATCCTCCGTACGAGCTTGCTGTGTGCGGGAACCCTAGTGCTGGCTGCGACTGTTCTACTGCTACGACTGCTACTGTGACTGCGACGACGACAGTACAGAGATCCTGTGTGGATTCGACGACGACAGTACAGAGATCCTGTGTGGATTCGACGACGACGACTACAGCACTCAGCGATCCTACGTGGATCAGTGCTACAGGTTCTGTGTGAGCCCGATCCTGTGTGGGTCCTTGCGCTCAGCGGTTCTGTGTGAGCCAGCGCCTACAGGTTCTGTGTGAGCCCGATCCTGTGTGGGTCTTGCGGGGGTTAGTTACCTATCGACCCTTCGTGGGTCCGACGACTTAGGTGGATCAGTGATCATCTTTATCGTCCTTGAAGAAGTGTACCTGTGTGAGCTGAATCCTGTTACTTTCCTTTGTGGAATACGTATACTTTCCTGCGTGGACTGAGTTATACTTGGGCTCGGAGGTTGGAGCGTATTTGAATTGATGACTTAGGTATATGTATGGGCATATACCTAAGCAGTGTTGGTTGTTACTTCGTGATTGTACTTTGCTTCGTGGTTTATCCTTTGTGGATTTTGAGAGACCTTCAGGGGTCTCGGGGACCCTACTGAGTAGCTTATACTCACCCCTGCACGGGCTTCGCCCGCACTACGTTGTGTTGGTTGCAGACGACGGACAGCGTTGACCTTAGCTGAGGTTTGCGGAGCGGGACGGTACCCGGAGGTGGACCACTGGGCGGGACGAGCACGGAGCGGACGGTGGGACCCGTGGAGCAGAGGAGCTATCTGTACCCACCCTTCAGGTGGGATTTTCCAGTGGACAGCACGGAGTAGCGGCCTTTACTTTTCAGTTGCTGTTTTTCCCTTTTCGAGTTGTACTTTACTTTCAGTTTGGGTTTGTATTCTGGCCCATTTACTTTTCCGCACTTCAGTTGTACTCTGTTTGCTTAGTGTTTACTTTCCGCTTGTTTACTCTGTGGTGTGTGTTTACTTTTCAAAGGCAATGCCTTCCCAATTTGCTGGGATTTACGCCTTGGTGCTAGTCGCCAGCCCCTGGCCTATGGAAGGCGGGCTTGGGGTAGTCACGGCACGGACCCCGAGGGCGGGTCGTGACAATTCTATCATAAAAATGCGGATGACCTTTTGAATCATTGATTTATCACTTTGATTTTTATCTTGGGGTAGTTTTTATTCAAAAGATGGAAAATAAATATAATATAATTTATTATGCATAACGAACCTTTGATTAGGCTCAATAAAACTTCATAACAATTAAATAGGAGTTCTATTGATTGACCATTCTTCAATAATTTTTTTAAAGTTAACATGATGCAATTGAAATGATTTTTAGAAAGATTTTACTATTAATATATTTTTGTAAGAAAATGAAGGATAAGAAAGGATGTAAAAATCTTATGGATATAAAATAAATTTGAATACCCACTATTTTAAATCAAAAAATTTAGATCTATACACCCATAAAAGATACCTTTCTTAATATATAATTTTATGCTCTCAATATTTAAATAAATTTTTTCATAGACCTTGTGTATTATTTTGGTAAAAATGAAATACGAAACCAGCTTTGTAAGAAACAAGTTCTTTTACTGTTGAGTGATTCACATAATTACTTTTTGGAAGACACTGACTTCTAACATATTATTGGTTTATAAATAATTATAAGATGAATTAAAATTTATAAATTTCTATCTATGCTAAATTTTTATCATAATTTAGGTTGTGGAGGTCACTTTGGATCTCAAATAAATACCACGAAAGTGATTGATTTTGATTTATTTTACTACATCATTTTTAGTGATGATTTTGAATACAATAAAACCTATAAAAGTTTCCAATTTTAAGGAAATATTTCCATGAGAAATTAAATACTTTGAAAAATATTTCTTGTAATTTATTTTATGTTTGGGGTATTAATTTAATGGGGCAATTTACCAATTATTTAACATTTCATAACATATTACATTTTATTTACTATTTTTCTATGTGGGTAGAGAAAACTCCAACCAAACTTATGAGATGAAATGTATTTTCGATATTTTTAATTTTGTTTTTAATCATTGATCAAGGTACCCAGATCAGTAATAGAAATATCCATGAATTGAAAAAACTGAAATGGATAAATTTTCAAATAGATAAATAAGACATGTTTCCTATTTTTTTCTTATAAACATATTATATTATAGTTTTAGATAGAATGATTCATTTTATAATTTTAATAAAAAATTTAAAACTCTAGTTGTAATTTCACATTTTAGATTTATGTATAGAAAAGCTTATCATATGCCTATTGAATATGAACAGAAATGTTTTTGGATAATAATACATGTATTATGAATTTATTTTCTATTGTAAAATAAAGAGAAATATATTTGTAAAAGTTGGAAGAAATTAAAAACAATGTGTATAATGGATTAGGGATGTAAAGGGATGAAAAAAGATATTTTCATAATGGAGTGATCCATAATTGACATTTTGAAGATTGAGAAAAATTATTATTTTTTGAATCCAAAATTAAGTTGTTTATACTGAAATTTATTTTCAAATGGACTAAATTTTAATTATTAATAATTTTTTTCCATTTTTTGTTATCCAGATCAAAGAACTAGATAGGAAAACGCCATTTATAGTTAATTGGAATAGATTGAATCTTTTTAGAATGATTTTTTAACATCCACTGGAAAATAATGGTCACCTTCTAGAAATAGAGTACAAATAAACACCATGTTATTTCATTCCTTATAATTGGTATTTTAATATACATGACATTATGATTTTTATTTATACTATAAATTATTTTAAAATGAGTGTATTTTGAACAATAAGTTGGGGTTCTAATGTTAGAATTGTTTTTTTATTATATTTTTAAAAAATTTCATAATATTATATTTTTCATTTTTTGTGTTTATTTATCATTTTTTTGTTTTTAAAAACATAGAAGATAAATATCTATACATTGGTTACTTGTGAACCCATTTTAATGAGTTAAATTATTAAAACCCTAGAATTAAACTTAAATGAATTATAAAATAGTTCTTTTAGAATATAATGTTTTTGATAATTCAAGAAAAAACCAATGAAATTTTGAATACCATTCCATGAAGCACAATACAAAATTTCAAAATAACATGACAATAAATATTTTGATCCCTATTTGATATATTCTTCATATTAAACTCATTTCATGATATAACTATACAAGAACTATATTGTTTTTCTATCAAAACATGAGTTATTGAGACACTTGTATTGATAATGATTAAAGAAATTATTTATTTTTAATATTTTCCATTAAAAAAGAACCACTTTCTCTTGAACTAACTTTTCAGTATTATCTTTATGATACCTTATAAATATATGATAAAATTGTTGGGTAACCACACTACAATCCAATAATACCTACAGAAACATGATCTATAAGTAAAACATAATAATGTAGTTGAACTCAAGTGTGTGTGTCTGTAGAGGGGGGATTTTTATTTTTATATTCTATATAATTTTAAGATACTATGGTAATAAAATAAAAGTATATTAATATGCATAAAATCTATTTGAGTTAGTTTTTTTGAAACATTTTCGACCAGATTTGTAAATTTTTGATAAGTATTGGAGGATGTTTTCTAAAGTTATTGTGAAAAATTTAAATATAGTGTTAAAAATATAAAAAATAAGTACTTTCATTTATGAGTGTATTATAAGTCACAATACATTTTTGGAAATAAATAAAATCTTCAATTTCATAAAAAAACAATTCTTGTCATACTTGAAATATCAATTATAAATTGAAATATGTGAAGACAATTGACTTGAATATTTATTTCTTTTAAGGTGAAGAAGGTATGGTCTTTTTTTAAATATTTTACATATTTTTATAGATGATTAATTTCCAAGAGGAGTAATGAGGACTCCATTCTTGAGTGTAAATGGAATCACCTAATTTTTCTTAAAAAGGATTCAAACCTTCCTATCTTGCCTCATATATTTTTAACATTAACAACATACCAACCATAATCATCTGAAAATTACATAATCTCCTCATGAAAATAAATTTCATTGATTTATTTGGGTGGTTATTTAGGAACTTATAAATCCTATGGTTCCCCTTTGATAATTTTTTATGAGAAAATATTTTTTCGAAAATTTATACTTTTTTGGTGATAGAAAATTTAAATGAGGAACAATTTTATTTTTCATGGGAGGACGAATGAATTGGAAGTTGAATAATTCTCCAAAAAGATAATTTGAAATGTCTTTGGTTAAGGAATCATGATATGTATAGTTCCCATGTTGTTTAATATAGTGATTATCTATGGAATGTGGTTTGAATTTTAATTTTTTTACTTTTGATGTTTACTTTTCTAGTAGTCAAAGTGTTATATGAGGTGGAATTATTATATTTTATCATTTCATTAATTGATTTATGTATTTTAGGGAATAATACCCCAATACTTGGTTTTTTGAATGAAATTTCATTTTTTTGGTTTTTATATATTTTTTGTGTTATATATAAAATAGATAAATGTAATGTATTAATTGTTTTTAATCATTTATTGAATTAATTTGATAATCCACGATTCTTATATATACGGAAAAACATTCATTTTGAATTTTTTTAGGAAACTTTTGGATATGTCTTGACCATTTTGTATGACTTTATTAATTTCTTTATGTATTATATGAATTTTATTAAGGATTTTAGATATTTAATATTACTTATATACGTTTTTTATGACATTTAATTGTGGATTAAATTTTTTATGACATTGGAATATCGTATTACTTCTAATAAGATCTTATGAATTAGAAGTTTATATATTTTTTGGTTCATAAGACTTTACATTTTCTCTGTATGATCTGTGATGATTTCTTATTACATAGTTTTGGAATCTAATATATACTGGAATTTAAAGAGAATATATGCTATTACATATGACTTGAAAACCAAAAAATCTATAAAGTTTCCATTCTAAATGGATTTAATATTCTCATAAAATAGAAGTTGGAAAAAATTTAATAATGCCTTTGCATTTTGAATAATTTTGAAAAATTTTAGGAAATATGTTTTTTTGTACTTCTACACTTCCCATGATCCAAAAAAAATTTCTCCAAGAATTATATGATGAGTCAAATGTTATGGTATTATTTGAAGGATAATTAAAATCTTGTTGTCCGTGGATATTTAAAAAACAACACATAAATGGGAAAAATAAATTTTTATAATATTTACACATAGAGTTAAAGCATACGATCTATTGAATTTGCATGAGGGTTACCCATGAGTTAATTATTGTATTTGATCACTTTAAAATATCCCCCCATCATGGAAATATACGAGGGAAAAAATAAAAATAAATGGAGGTTAGAGAGTTGGAAATATACATGATTGTGGAGTGTTGGGTTATATATCTTGGATTCACATGGATTATTGTATGTTCTTGGTAGTCAAAAAAATATGTATAGGAAGGAGTAATGAGAATTTTAACACATCAGGCTTCCACGGTACGCTTCTCTTTGAATAATACAGTAGCGTTTGTTGTACAGAACTTCGAGTTCTAACAGACCACAACCAATCAAACTAGTCGTTATGAATAGTAAAACCCACTTTTTGAAATTTTATACATTTTATATTTCAAAATGCCCATAATTATTGGATTCGGAATATCGAAATTATCTTAGGGTGAATTTTTGGTACTTTTCTGATAACTTTTATATTTTGATGAATAGTGAAAATTAATAAATTTATATTAAAATCAACTTTTTTAATCGAAATAATTAATAGTGATAAATTATGCATTATAGTGGTTTTAAATTATAATTAGATTATATTTTTACCTTTTAATCCAATTTTTGTCATTGGAAATAAATTCACATTTAAACTGGACATAAGCAAGGGTCAATCTTTTGATAGTTATTATTTCATAAAAAGACGCTTTATGTTTTGAGAATGGGAATTAATTTTAAATTAATTTCTTCCTCTTATGTGTTTTGAATTTAGAAAAAAATGATTCCATATTTATAATTAGGAGGTCCAAATTGTGTAAATAGGTAAATTTTATTAGACATTTTGAATAATTACTTTGGTAAAAATTTTATTTACCATGGTTAAAGGGTAAATCTGGTAAAGAAGGGTAACAAATAATGTTATAATAATATTAAATTACCCTAACACATGTCCTTACCCTATTGGATGATACATGTCCGACCATGTCCATCTTTGCGTCGATTTTGGGACACCATGGAGCCACTTGTAAGTGATAATGATAGTTTATATTAATTAAGTTAAAGTAAATACAAAAATGACAAAAGCATATATCTTTTAAAAAAACAAATTTTACAAAGGGTTATATATGTTATATTTTAGATTATAAACATTCATTATAAATATAAAACTATTTCCTAAATAATCATATTTTATTTATAATTTTTATACATTAAATAATTTAATTTATTTATGACACAATGGTGATGCAGTAATTACATAATTAATAAAATATTAAAATAATTGATATTATAAATATCCAAATAAATGTAATTTGAGACTTTTTATTAATTCCAATAACTTTATATGTTACTATGGATTCTTATTATTGATTAAATAAATTTATTTTTAATTATAAAGTTGTTATGACTTTAATAAAAATCAATTATTAAATAGTGTTAAATTGACAGTAAAGAGTTTTTAAAACAAATATTATATTATTAATTGATATAATATTCCTAAAAATATAAGGTTCAGCCAAAGAACTTATATGAGGATATTTAGGTCATTAATGAACAACTTGGGGTTCGATTGAAGTTTATAGTAAGTTTATTAACCATATAATATAAAAATACAAAGAGACATGGTATATGTCAATCTATTTAACTAAGAGTCAAATCTAAACGATAGGGGTAAATAGTGACCCAAACATGTCTAAAACCTATTGGTTGAGTGGTGTTTTACCCATCCACACCTTAGACTTTAAATACTTCAGTTTGGAGCCATTAGAAACCGAATATTAATTTATTATAAAATAATACTTTATGTTTTTTCTAAAGAGCCCCTCCTCCCCCTTATAAAAGGACACCACTTCTAACCAATTCTTCAGACCTTAAAAGCCTTTTTGTTCAGATAACCCATACCCAAATGTCCCCTCAACTTCCCTAACTTCATACTAAAGGCCTTAATTTAGTCATAAATCCAACATAAGGAGCCCTTTTGATCAAATCAAAAAGGAGAACCTGAAGAAGAGGTAATAATTTCACCACCCTCATTCAAGTTCCTTTCTTCTTACACTTATTATTTATTTTTTATTACCATTATAAAATAATAACTCCAGTATATTCTATATACTGTAATGTTATTATGATTATGGTATAACAATATTAATTACTCTATCCATCCTATGAATGACATGTCACCATATGTGCGTACGTACGGTTTACTGTCTCCGCATCGTGGTGTAATTGTTATTCAATACATTATTATTTAGAAGGGTATAACAATGATGTGTAATCGATGTAAATAAAGATTATAGCATTATAATGATTCTGAATATATTATATAATATACTATTATATACTATTTTAATATCAAATGAATTATATTATTGTTCGTGAGTACGTATGGATTACCGTCTCCACGAACACGATGAGATGTATTTCCCATTGTATCCATTCAAGACTAATTTTCATTTTATGATTAAAAATAATTTTTAAAGACTTGATATCATTTTGGATAGTAATAATATACATCCCATACATAACAAATATGACTCACATAACAAATAATATAAAGGAAAACGAATCCGTTAACACCCAAAACAACGATAATACTAAGATATTATTAACAAAACGATGTTAAAAGATCATATATGATATCATATTAATGTATATGATTCTTTTATAATTTTATAAAACTTATTTCACCATTATACAGCATGTTAACCTACCCTCAACCAAGGAAAATTGCAAGGTAAGGGTTAATTTCACAATTTCTTTATTATCAGAGGTTGTTTTTATGTAAGTATCTACTAGGACCTCTTTATCATCCACATACATGTTTCTTAAAAATGTATTTCAAAACATTCTTTCTATTTTATAGACTATAGGTTAATGTCATTTAAACCCTTGTTTGACTTTTTATAAGATTTTTATAAATTAATCATTCCGTCGTTTTCCAAACAAGGTCCTTTTTATCCTTTTCGACAGAATTATGGAAAGAAGGACTTTTTTAACTTATAAGACAGGTGCATCTATTTTCTGCCATTATAAAATCATCTAAGCTTCCCTTACAAGCTTATAAGAATATTTTCAAAGTAAAATTTTCTTTTATATTTATGTGACTTTTAGATGATTAAAAAAAGAGATATTTCTCTCAAATAGTTTTGATTTCATCTATATCAACATCCTTTGATGGATTTTAAGCTTATTTGAAGTTGATTTATTATGATACAAAACTTACATATTTTATTTAAGGTTTTTTGATATTTTTGACCGTGGATATGTTATTTTTATACCATTCATGGTTTATGGAGAAATTATTGACATTTCATATGCTAGTTTTAATGTGAATGTTTATGTCAGGTTTAAACCTGTTCAAATGAGGAATGCATTGGACTTAGTAAGTGATGGGTGGAGCCCGTTATAGCTCCTAGATGCATCAGTAGGTCTCATGAGAAAAACTAGTGTGTTGGACCAAGGCCTTGACAATGTGGTTATGATAGTATTACATTATGCATTCCATCATTATGAAAGTGGTTATTGATATTGCATGTGATTATTCGACTAGTAGAATATCCATGTGAATAAGTAAATGGCATTACTTCATTTTATTTTTTTGATATTATTCTAATGTTCAAGTTTAAAAGTCTTTTGTTTTAGTTAAACATTCCCTTAAATGTTTATGCTTATTTATGAATGCTTCCTCTATATTGTTATCCTTATTGAGAATCTGAGCTCATCCCTTTCTATGTTTTATGTTTACCATGATGTGAAGAAATATTTTATGATTGTCTTTTAGGGATAGTCAGATGGGTTATGAGTGTGGACTTTGGACCAAATATTGTTTTGTTTTATCAATTTATGATGTAATGTAATATTTATAAATGTATCTAGTGTTTCCAAGGATACTAAAGTAATCAGTCTTTCGAGACTTGATCTTTTGTGATCGTGCCAATGTTATGCAATAATGAACCAACTCAAGGTAACTGGGGTTGGGGCGTTACAGTTGGTATCAGAGGATGTTTAGTACAGTCCATGGAAGCTAGATTTAGATAAACTCTGATTAGATCACATAGACCTAAGATGGAATATGAGGATTACTATAGAAGAACTTCCTAGAATTTTGGTATTGTGGAGATTTTTTGAGTTTTCTGAGAAATACATCCCTGTCTAGATATGATCAGGTAGAGGCAGCTCTAGCATATATATACCTAGGGGTAAAACCAAAAAACACCGCTTTGAGCTAGACTCGAACGGGAACTGGTGCACGACAACGGGCCTTGCTGCACTCTTGGTTACGACACTCCTGGGGGACATGCTTAGGATAATTCTCATTTTATTTACAAACCATTATGAATGTTTTATGACTATATACTTCCTCAAAGAAAACATTTTTATGATTATGGATTAAATCCATAAACTGTTGAATTTATGTTAAGTGTTTTACATGTTTGGATTTATGTATTGTGATTCATATACTAATCTAGTGTATGCCATTGTTTAGAAATTCCACATATTGGAAGGAATGGAAACCATAACAATGCACGCACACCATATAGGTATTTACCTCCTGCTCAAGATAATTATAGTGGAGCTGGTGATGCAACTGGTGCTGATTAGTTAATCACCATACTGGGACAACTCACTCCAGTTATGAATAATAACCTTACCCGTATGGAGCACCCTGACCCACAAAGTGGAGGATCAATGTAAGATCTCTTCATAAGTCAACAACTGCCAACATTAAATGGGATTAGAAATCTACTAGTAGCTAAGAAATGGATAAGTTCTTTAGAGAAAATATTCCACGCCTTGGGGTGTAGCGAATGGGAAAAAGTTTTCATGGCTGTTTACCACCTCACTGGGTATGCTAATCAATGGTGGAAATTGATTCAAAACACAAAGGAAGATGACAAATTATCAAATATGTAATGGAGAGAGGTTAAAGAGTTTTTCAAAGAAAAATACTTTCCTCGTGACCATTGAGCAGATATGGAAAGGAAATTTTTGAGTCTGAGGAAAAAAGAGGATGAGAATGTTTCAAAGTATGAGTCTAACATTACAATGTTAGCAAGGAATGATATAGATTATATACGTAACCCAAGAAGTATGATTTATCATTTCTTTGATGGTTTGAAACCATTTCTCCAATGAGAATTAGTTTCCAAATCCTTCTCATCGTACGAAGATATTGTCTCATGTACTATCAAGACTAAAAAATAATTCTCAAAGTTCTATGAATTTATAGAAAAGCAATAGAAGAAGATATCTATTAATCACTCTAGAAATAGAAATAAGGAGAATAAGGGAAAAGTAGAATATTCATCCTGTAGTAAATGTGGGAAGAAACACCCTGGTACTTGCTTGAAGGGAATGAGAGTCTGTTACAAATGTGGTGAAAAAGGCTACCAAGCTCGTGATTCCAAGGGGAAGAAAGAAGCTACCGATGTTCAATGCTACAATTATAGGGAAATGGGACATTATACAAATGAATGTATTAAGCGTTAGGGGAAATTACCTTAGAAATGGCCAAGGGATCAAGGCCAAGCTTTTGATATCACCACTGCTGAGGTAGAAGCTCTGAAAGACATGGTGGCAGGTAATTTAATGGTTTCCTCAAGTTTAGAAAATTATTTATTTGATTTTGGATCATAGCATTGTTTCATATCTTCCCTGTTTTCTATGAAAATTCGATATTTCCACATTTATTTAACAAGGGAGATTTTAGTTAAAACTCTTAAGGCAATTATCATCCCAACCAAGTTTGGTGAATTAGTCCCCATTAGAGTATATAAATGTTCTTTATCTACTTATCTCATCATCATACCCATGATTGAGTTTGATATAATCCTCGATATGGATTGGATTTCGGACCATGATGTGAATATTTATTTCAAGAAGAAGGGGGTTGAGATTTTTGATGATGATGATAAAGAACACCTTATCTTTAGAGCAGAATCATCATCACCTAATTATTATCTAGATCCACCCCTAGTAGCTCAAATAAATTCAATTATTGGGGAGGAAGAGAATGAAATGACTATGGGTGAGGAAAGGAACTTTCAAATAGAGGATGCACCTATTGTGAGAGATTATGTTGATGTGTTTCTGGAATATTTCCCTGGAAATCCTCCAGAACGAGAAATTGTGTTTTCCATTGATTTAATTCCTGGATGAAGGCCCATATTGAAGACACCTTATAGCATGGAAACTGTGGAATTAGTGGAACTAAAGAAACAACTAGAGGAATTGAGTAATAAAGGATTCATTTTCCCTAGTTTTACTCCATGGGGAGCCCATTTCATTTTTGTTAAGACGAAAGATGGATCTATGAGGTTATGTATCGACTACAGGGAGATCAATGATATAACAATACAGAACATGTATACCCTACCTCGCATTGAGGATTTATTTGACCAACTGCATGGAGCTCAATTCTTTTCAAAGATTGAACATCGATCTGAATACCCTCAGTTGTGTGTGAAGAAGGAAGACATTTGAAAGACAGTATTTCTAACCAGGTACTGGCATTACGAGTTTACAATAATGCCTTTCGGATTGACTAATGCACCCTCGATCGCCATGGATCTAATGAACAAAGTTTTCAAATAACACCTTGATGATTTTATAGTAGTATTTATTGATGATATCTTGTTATAATAAAAAATCTATGAAGATCATGATAATCACTTTCACATTATCCTGAAGACTCTTAGAAGACACGAATTATACGAAAAGTTTAGCAAGTGTGAATTCTTGCTTCAGGGTATTTCTTTTCTTGGACATATTGACTCTAAGGATGGAATCTACATTGATCCTTCTAAGACAAGAGCAATCAAAGAATGGACAGCACTGATGAGTATAACTGAGGTACACAGTTTTATTGGTTTAGCATGTTATTATCGACATTTCGTCCAGAATATTTCTTGGTTGGCTAACCCATTAACAATGTTCACACATAAAGGGGTTAAATTTGTTTGGACAAAAGAGTGTGAATAATATTTTGAAGAACTGAAGAGAAGATTAGTCAATTCTCTTATATTGACTCTACCATCGGAGAATGATGGGGTATTTATTTATAGTGATTCTTCAAATAACGGACATGGTTGTGTCCTTATGCAGAATGATAGGGTTATTGCCTATGAATCACGACATCTAAAAATTCCTGACTGAAACTGTCCTACACATGATCTTGAGTTAGCAGCTGTAATATTTTATTTGAAGATACAGAGACACTATCTATATGGTGAAAAATTTGAGATTAATACTGATCACAAGTGTTTGATGTATATTTTCTCATAGAAAGAACTCAACATGAGGCAAAGTAGATGGCTCAAACAACTCAAGGATTATGATTACATGATACACTACTACAAGGGGAGGGAAAATAAGGTGGATGATGCCTTGATTAGAAAGGATCATGGAGTTTTGAACAAGATGAGAGTTGAAAGGGATCCTATTTTCATGGATCTAGTAAATATGGATATGAGAATTACCTTGGAAGGTGAAACATCGATAGTTTTTCAAATGGTTTCAAAACCATCTTTAATAAAAAGGATAAAGAGTTCTTATACCAATGATGAAGAGTTTCAAAAAAATATTAAATCTGTGAACGATGAGATATTGAGTGACTTTGTGTATGAAGATGGAATTCTGAAATTTGGGATGATACATTGTGTTCCCGATATACCTGATCTAAAAAGTGAATTGTTGGATGTGATCCCTATTCAGATCTTTATATACACCATGGTAGCACCAAAATGTATAGATATTTGAAGGAACATTTTCGGTGGGACATCATGAAGAGGGTGACTATTTCTTTTGTGTCAAGATGTATGGTTTTTCAACAAGTGAAAGCTGGAAGGCAACATCCTGTAAAAGTTATGCAACCTCTTCCCATACCTGAGTGGAAATGGGATAATATCATGATGGACATTGTCATGGGACTACCAAAGACTCCTAGAAGTAATGATTCAATATGGTTCATTGTTGATCATCTTACCATGTCAGCACATTTTCTTGCGATAAGGGATGATTTACCACTTGACCGTTTAGCAAGACTATATATTAATGATATTTTGAGACTTCATGTAGTACCCTTATCGATTGTTTCTAATCATGATCCTCATTTTACTTCAAGATTCTAGAAAAGATTTCAGAAAGCCCTGGATACTGAACTTCATTTGAGCACTACCTACCACCCCGAAACTGATGGACAATCATAACAGACTATTCAAACATTAGAAGACATGTTTAGATCTTGATCACTTGACTTTCAAGGTATATAGGATATATATTTACCTCTAGTAGAATTTTCCTATAATAATAGATTCCATTAAAGTATTCAGATGGATCCATATAAAGCATTATATGGAAAGAGATGTTGCACACCAACCTGTTGGGATGATGTTGGTGGAAGAAGACTCGTAGGCCCAGAACTGGTGGAGGAAATGATGGAAAAGGTGAAGGTAATCCAAAACCACATCAAAGCAGCTCAAAGTAGGCAGAAGATCTATGCCTATAACTGAAGGAAGGATTTGGAATTTCAGGTAGGAGATCATGTTTTCTTGAAAGTATCTCCAATGAAGGGAGTTATACTTTTCGGTAAGAAAGGTAAATTGAGTCCCAGTTACATAGGACCATTTGAAATTGTAGAATGAATTGGGGTTGTAGCTTATCGTTTGGCAATGCCGCCATATCTCTCCCAAGTTCACGATGTGTTCCACGTATCACTATTGAGAAAATACATGTGTGACCCAACACATGTACTCACCTATGAGGGATTAGAACTGGAAACTGATCTATCTTATTGTGAGGAGACGATCATGATTCTGGATATGAGGGAACAATTTCTAAGAAAGCGTATGGATTTCCTGGTAAAAGTTCTATGGAAAAACCATAAGATGTAAGTGGCAACATGGAAACCCGAGGAACTTATAATGAAGATCCACGTGAGTCTTTTCATGCGGTAGTATTCTGGAAATTTTGAGGACAAAATTATTTGAAGTATGTTATAATGTAACACCCCAAGCCTCAACGGTATGCTTCTCTTTGAATAATATAGTAGCGTTTGTTGTACGCAACTTCGAGTTCTAACACACCACAACCAATCAAACTAGCCGTTATGAATAGTAACAACCACTTTTTGAAATTTTATATATTTTATCTTTAAAAATGCACTTCATTTTTGGATTCTTAATATCTATATTATCTTAGGGTGAATTTTGGGTTCATTTCTGATAACTTTAATATTTTGATGAACAGTGAAAATTAGTAAATTTTAATTAAAAACAACTTTTTTAATCGAAATAATTAATAGTGATAAATTATGCATTTCAGTGGTTTTAAAGTATAATTAGATTATATTTTTACCATTTAATACAATATTGGTCATTGGACATAAATTCACATTTAAACTGGACATAAACAAGTGTCAATCTTTTGATAGTTATTATTTCATAAAAACACGCTTTTGGTTTTCACAACGGGAATTAATTTTAAATTAATTAATTCCACTTCTGTGTTTTGAATTTAGAAAAATGGATTCCATATTTATAATCATGAGGTCCAAATTTTTTAAATAGCTAACTTTTATTTTTAGACATTTTGAATAATTACTTCGGTAAATATTTTATTTACCATGGGTAAAGGGTAAATCCGATAAATAAGGGTAAAAAATAATATTATAATAATATTAAATTATTTTAACACGTGTACTAACCCTATTGGACGATACATGTCCGACCATGTGCATCTTTGGGTCGATTTGGGGACCCCATGGAGCCACTTGTATGTGATAATGACCCTTTATATTAATTAAATTAAAGTAAATACAAAAATGACATAAGAATATATATTTTAGTAAAAAAAATTACATAGGGTTATATATGTTATATTTTAGATTATAAACATTAATTATAAAGATAAGACTATTTCCTACATAATGGTATTTTATTTATAATTTTTATACCTTAAATAATATAATTTATTTATGACATAATGGTGATACAATAATTACCTAATTTGTAAAATATTAAAATAATTGATATTATAGATATCCAAATAAATGTAATTTAGACTTTTTATAAATTACTCTAATTTTATAGGTTACTGTGGGATTTAATTATTGATTAAATAAATTTATTTTGAATTAATAAAGTGGTTATGACTTTAACATAAATCAATTATTAAATAGTGTCAAAATTGATATAAAAGAGTTTTTAAAACAAATAATATATTATTAATTGATATCATATTCCTAAAAATATACGGTTCGGCCAAAGGACTTATATGAGGATATTTATGTCATTAATAAACCACTTGGGGTTCCCTTGGTAGTTTATAGTATGTTTATTAACCATATAATATAAAAATACAATGAGACATGGTAAATGTCAAACAATTTAACTAAGAGTTAAATAAAAAATATAGGGGTGAAATTGTTACCCAAAACTATCTAAAACCTATTTTTTTAGTGTTTTTAGACCCATACCCAACTTAAAATTTAGATAATTCTATTTGGATCCATTAGAAACCGAATATGAATTTATTATAGAATAATACTTTAATTTTTTCCTAAAGATCCCCTCCTCCCCCTTATAAAAGGACACCATTTCTACCCAATTCTTCATACCTTCAAAGCCTTTTGGTTCAGCCAAAACTGACCTTAATATCCTCTAAAAATCCCTCAATTCATCTTAAAGGCATTAATTTAGTCATAAATCCAACTGAAGGAGCCATTTTGATCAAATCAAAAGGAAGAACCCGAAGAAGAGGTAATAATTTCACAACACTCTTTCAAGTTCCTTTCATCTTCCACTTCTTCTTTATTTGTTATTACCATTCTAAAATAATAACTCCAGTATGTTATATATACTATGATGTTATTATGAATGTGGTATAACCATATTAATTATTCTATCCATCCTGTTAATGACATGTCACTATACGTGCGTACGTACGGCTTACCGTCCCCGGGTCGTAGTGTAATTGTTATTCAATACATTATTATTTGGATGGGTGTAATAATGATGTGTAATTGATGTAAATAATGAGTATAACATGATTATTATTCTGAATATATTTTATAATGTCCAATTATATATTATTTTAATATCAAAATAATGATATTATCCTTCGTGCGTAGTACGGATTACCGTCTCCAAGAACGCGATGAGATCCATTCCCCATCCTATCAATTCAAGACTAATTTTCATTTGATTTTCAAAAATAATATGTAAATACTTGATATAATTCTGTATATGAATAATATACATCCCATACATAACAAATATGACTCACATAATAAATAATAGAAAGTAAAACGAATCCGTTAACACCCGAAACGACGATAATACTACGATATTATTAACAAAACAATGTTAAAAGATCATATATGATATCATATTAATGTATATGATTCGTGTATAATTTAATAACAATTATTTAACCATTATACAGGAGTTTAAACAACCCTTAACCAAGGAAAAGTACAAGGTAAGGGTTAATTTCACAATCTCTTTATTATCTGAGGTTGTTTTTACGTAAGTATCTACTAGGACCTCTTTATCATCCACATCCATGTTTCATTAAAATGTATTTCAAAACATTCTTACTATTGTATGGACTATGGTTTAAAGTCATTTATACCCTTATTTTACTTTTTATAGGATGTTTATAAAGGAATATTTCCTTCATTTTCCAAACAATTTCATTTTTAACCTTTTCGACAGAATTAAGGTAAGAATATCTTTTTTAACTTATACAGTAGGTGCTGCTATTTTCCGCCGTTATAAAATCATCTAATCTTCCCTTACAAGCTTATAAGAATATTTCCAATGTAAATGTTTTATTTTATAGTTATGTGACTTTTAGATGATTTAAAAAAAGATATATTTCTCTCAAATAGTTTTGATTTCATCCATGTCAACATCCTTTGATGGTTTTTAAGTTTATTTGAAGTTGATTTATTATGATACACAACATCCATATTGTATTGATGGTTTTTGTGATATTTTTGAACATGGATATGTTATTTTTATACCATTCATGGTTCATGGAGAAATTATTGACATTTCATATGCTATTTTTAATAAGAATGTTTTTGTTATGTCTAAACCTATTCATATGAGGAATGCATTGGACTTAGTAAGTGACGGGTGGAGCCCGTTATAGCTCCTCGATGCATCGGTAGGTCTCATGAGACAAACTAGTGTCTTGGCACAAGGCATTGACTATGTGGTTATGATTGTTTGGCATTATTCATTCCTTCATTATGAAACTGGTTCTTGGTATTGCATGTGATTATTTGACTAGTATAATTCCAGGTGAATATGTAAATGGAATTATTTCATTTTTTCCATATTATGATTAATTTAAATTTTTAAAGGCTTTTGTTTTAGTTATACAATGCCATAAATATTTATTATTATTTATGAGAGTTTCTGCTATATTGTTATCCTTACTGAGCATCTGATCTAACCCCTTTCTATGTTTTATATTTCCCATGATGTGAAGAAATATTTTATGATTGACCTGCAGGGATAGTTTGAGGGGATATGAGTGTGGACTATGGATACTATGTTGTTGTGGTTTTTCACTTTATGGTGTAATGTAAGATTTATTAATGTATCAAGTGTTTCCAAGGCTACCAAACTAATCGGTCTTTTGAGAAATGATATTTTGTGATCATGCCAATGTTATGTAATAATTAACCGAATTTGGGTAAATGGGGTTGGGGAATTACAGTTGGTATCATATTAAGTTTAGTACAAACCTTGGAAGCTAGATTTAGAAAAACTCATATTAGAGCAGATAGACCAATGATGGAATTTTAGGATTAGTATAGAAGAACTTCCAAGAATTTTGGTATGGTAGATATTTTTGAGTTTTCTAAGAAATACATCCCTGACTAGATATGAGTAGGTAGAGGCGGCTTGGGCATAGATATACCTATGGGTAAAACCTAAAGACACCGCTTTGAGCTAGACTCAAATGGGAACTGGTGTATGACAATGGGCCTTGCTGCACTCTTGGTTACGATACTCCCGGAGGATATGCTTAGGATAATTATCATTTTATTTACAAACCATTATGAAGTGATTATGAGTATATACTTCCTCGAAGAAAACATTTTTATGATTATCTATTATATCCATAAAATGTTCAATTTTTGTTAAGTGTTTTACAAGTTTGGATTTATGTATTTTGATTCATATACTAATCTAGTGTATGACATTGTATAGAAATAGAGCCTAGTGGAAGGAATTGAAATTGTATCTATGCATTCACTCCATGTAGGGATTTCCCTCCTGCTCAAGATAATTATAGTGGAGCTGGTGATGCAACTGGTGATGATCAGCTAATCACCATACTGGGAAAACTCACTCATGTTATGAATAATAACCATACCCATATAGAGTACCGTGATCCACAATGTAGAGGATCAATGTTAGATTTCTTCATGAGGCACCAACATTCCATGGGAGTACAAATCCACTAGTAGCTAAGAAATGGATAAGTTCTTTAGAGAAAATATTCTACATCTTGGGGAGTGGCGAAAGGGAAAAAGTTGTCATGGATGTTTACCACCTTACTGGGGATGCTGATCAATGGTGGCCATTGATTCAAAACACAAATAAAGATGATGAAGTATCAAATATGGAATGGAGGGAGTTTAAAGAGCTTTTCTTAGAAAAATAATTTCCTCATGACCATCAAGCAGATATGGAAAGGAGATTTCTTAGTCTGAGGCAAAAGGAGGATGATAATGTTGCAAAGTATGAGTCTAACTTTACAATGTTATCAAGGCATGTTGTAGATTATATACGTAACCCAATAAGTAATATTGATCGTGTCTTTGATGGGTTAAAACCATTTATATGTCAAGAATTAGCCTCATAATCCTTCTCTTCGTATGATGATATTGTCTCATGTGCTATTAAGATAGAAAATGAATTCTCTAAGTCATACGACTTTATAGAAAATCAAGAGAAGAATAGATCTGCTGATAACTTTCAAAATGGAAATAAGTGGAAGAAGGGAAAAGTTGAATATCCATCATGCAGTAAATGTGGAAAGAAACACCCTGGTACTTGCTTGAAGGGAATGGGATTCTGTTAAAAATGTGGTGAAAATGTCCACCAAGCTCATGATTGCAAGGGGAAGAAATAAGCTACTGATGTTCAATGCTACAATTACAGGGAAATGGGACATTATGAAAATGAATTTCTTAAGAGTCAGGGGAAATTACCTCAGAAAAGGCAAAGGGATCAAGTTCAAGCTTATGATATCACTACTGCTGAAGTAGAATATCCTAAAGACGTGGTGGCAGGTAATTTAATGGTCTCCTCAAGTTTCGAACATGCTTTATTGGATTCTAGATCGTCGCATTGTTTCATATCTTCCTAGTTTTTTAAGAAAATTAGATATTTCCAAATTGATTTAAAAAGGGAGTTTTCAGTTAAAACTCCTAAGGGAAGTATCATCGCAAAAAAGTTTTGTGGATCAGTCCCCATTAGAGCATATAAATGTTCTTTATCTTTTGATATCATTGTCATGCCCATGATTTATTTTGATATAATCCTCAGTATGGATTGGATTTCGGACCATGATGCAAAGATTTATTTTAAGAAGGGGGAGGTTATGATTTTTCATGATGATCATAAATAACACCTTATCTTTTGAGCAGAATCGTCACCGCCTAATTATTATCTAGATCCACCCCTAGTAGCTCAAATAAATTCAATTATTGGGGAGGAAGAGAATGAAATAACTGTGGGTGAGGAAAGTAATGTTCAAATAGAGGATGTACCTATTATGAGAGAATATGTTGATTTGTTTCTAGAAGATTTACTGGGACATCCTCCAAAACGAGAAATTGAGTTTTCCATTGATTTAATTCCTGGATCAAGGCCCATATCAAAGACCCCTTATAGAATGGAAACTATAAAATTAGTGGAACTAAAGAAAAAACTTTAGGAATTGAGTAATAAGGGATTTATTCGCCGTAGTGTTTCTCCATGGGGAGCCCCTATCCTTTTTGTTAATAAGAATGATGGATCTATGAGGTTATGTATCGACTACCGGGAGATCAATACTATAACAATAAAGAAAAAGTATAACCTCCCTATCATTGATGATTTATTTGACCAACTACATGGAGCTCAATACTTTTCAAAGATTGAACTTCCATCTGGATACCATCAGTTGTGTGTAAAGAAGGAAGACATTCTGAAGACAGAATTTCGAACCAGGTACTAGCATTATGAGTTTACAGTAATTCCTTTTGGATTGACTAATGCACCCTCTATCTTCATGAATCTAATGAACATAGTTTTCAAGGAATATCTCCATGATTTTGTAGTACTATTTATTTATGATAACTTGGTATAATCTAAAAGCTACGAAGATCATGAAAATCACTTACGCATTATCCTGAAGACTCTTAGAAGACATGAATTATATGGGTAGTTTATCATGTATGAATTCTGGCATCATGAGATTTATTTTCTTGGATATATTCTATCTAATGATGGAATCTCCATTTATCATTCTAAGACAATAGAAATCCAATAATGGTCATCACCGACGAGTATAATTGAGGTACGCAGTTTTATTGGTTTAGAAGGTTATTATCGACGTTTACTCCAGAATTTTTCCCGGTTGGCTAACCCATTAACAAAGCTCACACGTAAAGGGGTTAAATTTGTTTGGAAAAAATAGTGTGAAGAATGTTTTGAAGAACTAAATATAATATTAGTCAATGTTCATATATTGACTCTAATATCGGGTAATGATGTGATTGTTATTTATAGTGATTCTTCAATGAAAGGACATGGATGTGTCTTTATGTAGAATGATAGGGTTATTGCCTATTCATCACGATAGCTAAAAATTCCTAATCAAAACTATCCTACTCATGATCTTGAGTAAGAATCTGTAATCATTGCTTTGAAGATATGGAGACACTATCTATATGGTGAAAAATGTGAGATTTATACTAATCACAAGAGTTTAAAGTATATTTTCTCACAGAAAGAACTCAACATGAGGTAAAGGAGATTGCTTGAACTATTCAAGGATTATGATTTCATGATGTACTACCACCCAAGGAAGGAAAATAAGGTGGCAGATGCTTTGAGTAGAAAGGATCATGGAGTTTTAAACAAGATGTAATTTGAAAGGGATCCAATTTTCATGGATCTAGTGTAGATGGATATGGGAATTACCATGGAAGGTGAAACATCGATACTTTTTCAAATGGTTTCCAAACCATCTATACTAGAAAGGATAAATACTTCTCAGACCGATGATGAATAGTTTCAAAAGAAGATTAAAGTTGTGAGAGATGGGTGATTGAGTGACTTTGTGTATGAAGATGGAATTTTTAAATTTGGGAAGATACTTTGTGTTCCTGATATACCTGATTTACAAAGAGAATTGTTGGATGATGCTCATAGTTCCAATTTCTCTATACACCATGGTAGCACCAAAATGAATAGAGATTTGAAGGAAATTTTTTTTGGGAAAACATGAAGAGGGAGATTGCTGATTTTGTGTCAAGATGTATGGTTTGTGAACAAGTGAAAGATGGAAGGCAACATCCTGGAGGAGTTATGCAACCTCTTCCCATACCTGAGTGGAAATGGGATAATATCACGATGGACTTTGTCATGGGACTACCAAAGACTCCTTGAAGTAATGATTCAATATGGGTCATTGTAGATCATCTTTACATGTTAGCACATTTTCTAGCTATAAGGGAAGATTTACCACTTGATCATTTAGCAAGACTATATATTAATTAGTTGTGAGACTTCATGTAGTACCCCTATCGATTGTTTCTGATTGTGATACTCTTTTTACTTCGAGATTCTGGAAATGTATCCAGAAATCTCTGGATACTGAACTTTGTTAGAGCACCGCCTACCACACCCAAACTGATGGACAATCAGAACAGACTATTCAAACCATAAAAGACATGTTGAGATCTTGGTCACTTGACATTCAGGGTGTGTCGGATCAATATTTACCTCTGGTAGAATTTTTCTATAACAATAGCATCCATTCAAGTATTCAGATGGAACCATATGAAGCATTATACGGAAAGAGATTCCACATACCAACCTATTGGGATGATGTTGGTGAAATAAAACTCGTATGCCTAGAACTGGTGGAGGAAACTATGGAAAAGGTGAAGGTAATCCAGAACCACATCAAAGCAGCTCAAAGTACTCAGAAAAGCTATGCCGATAACTGAAGGAAGGATTTAGAATTTCAGGTAGGAGATAATGTTTTCTTGATGGTATCTCTATGGAAGGGAGTTATACGTTTCGGTAAGAATTGTAAATTGAGTCCCTGGTACAAAGGATCTTTCGAAATTCTAGAATGAATTGGGGTTGTAGCTTATCGTTTGGCAATGTCGCTGAATCTCTCCCACGTTCAAGACGTGTTCCACGTATCACTATTGATAAAATGCATCTCTAACTTAACACATGTACTTTCCTATAAGGAATTAGAAATTGAACCCGATCTCTCTTATTGAAAAGATCCCCTCGGGATTCTTGATACGATAGAACAAGTGCTGAGAAATCGTACGACTCGTTTGGTAAAAGTTCTATGGAAAGACCAGAAGATGGAAGAGGCAACATGGGAACCTGAGGAACTTATGATGAAGAACCACCTGAGTCTTTTCATGCGGTAGTATTCTAAAAATATTTATGATGAAATTATTTGAAGGAGGGGAGAATCCAACACCCCAAGCTTCCACGGTACGCTTCTCTTTGAATAATATAGTAGCGTGTGTTGTACGTAACTTTGAGTTCTAACACACAACAAACAATCAAACTAGACATTATGATTTGTAATACCCACTTTTTGAAATTTTATAGATTTTATCTTTCAAAATGGACTTCATTTTTGGATTCAGAATATCGAAATTAGCTTAGGGAGAATTTTTTGTACTTTTCTGATAACTCTCATATTTTGATGAATAGTGAAAATTACTAAATTTTAACTAAAAACATTTTTTTAATTGAAATAATTAATAGTGATAAATTATTAATTTGAGTTGTTTTGAAGTATAATTATATTATATTTTTACCATTTAATCCAATTTTGGTAACTGGACATAAATTCACATTTAAACTGGACATAAGAAAGTGTCAGTCTTTTGATAGTTATTATTTCTTAAAAACATGCTTTTTGTTTTCAAAAAGGGAATTAATTTTAAATTAATTTCTGCTACTTATATGTTTTGAATTTAAAAAAATGGATTCCGTATTTAGAATTAGGAGGTACAAATTTTTTAAATATATAACTTTTATTTTTAGACATTTTGAACAATTACTTCTGTAAATATTTTATTTACCGTGGTTAAAAGGTATATCCGGTAAATAAGGGAAAAATAATATTATAATGATATTAAATTATCCTAACACATGTCCTAACCCTATTGGATGATATATTTCCCACCATGGGCATCTTTGGGTTGCTTTTGGGACCCCATGTAGCCACTTGTAAGTGATAATGACACTTTATATTAATTAAGTTAAAGTAAATACAAAAATGACATAAGCATATTGATTTTAGTAAAAAAACATTACATAGAGTTGTATATATAATATATTCGATAATAAATATTCCATATAAATCTAAAAAGATTTCATACATAATGGTATTTTATTTAAACATTTTTGACATTAAATAATTTAATTTATTTATGACACATTGTTGATACAATAATTACCTAATTAATGAAATATTAAAATAATTGATATTATAAATATCCAAATAAATGTAATTTGGGACTTTTTATGAATTACACTAATTTTCTAGGATACTATGGCATGTTAGGATTAATTAAATAAATTCATTTTGAATTAATAAATTTGTTATGACTTTAAAAATCAACTATTAAATAGTGTCAAAATTGACATAAAAGAGTTTTTAAAACAAATATTATATTATTAATTGATATAATATTCCTTAAAATCTATGGTTTGGCAAAAATACTTATATTAGGATAGGTATGTCATTAATTAACCAATTGGGATTCTCCTGGCAGTTTATAGTTAGTTTATTAACCATATAATATAAAAATACAAAGGCACATGGTAAATGTCAAACTATTATCTAAGGGTTAAATCTAAAATATAGGGGTAAAATAGTGACCCCAAACTACCTAAAACCTATTGGTTGAGTGGTTTTCGACCCCTCCAAACCTTAGAGTTTAAATAATCCTAGTTGGAGCCGTTATAAATTGAATATAAATTTATTATAAAATATTACTTTAAGTTTTTCCTAAAAATCCCCTCCTCCCCCTTATAAAAGGACACCACTTCTAAAAAATTCATCATACCTTCAAAGCCTTTTGGTTCTGGAAAAACCTACTAAAATATCCTCTAAAAACCATAAATAAATTCTAAAGGCCTTACTTTAGTCATAAATCCAACTAAAGGAGCCCTTTTGATCAAATCAAAAGGAAGAACCTGAAGAAAAGGTAATAATTTCACCACCCTCTTTCAAGTTCCTTTCTTCTTAAACTTCTTATTTCTTTGTCATTGCCATTTTAAAATAATAACTCCCGTTTCTTATATATACTATGACGTTATTATGAATATGGTACAACCATATTCATTATTCTATCCATCTTTTGAATGACATGTCACCATACGTGCGTACGTATGAATTACTGTTGGAACCATGGGCTTCTATGAATGATTTGGAGTATGGTTTGTGTTTGTTGTCAATCAGTAGTGGAATTTCAGAATGTGTACCCGCAAAGAGATCATACAGTTCAAGCAGACAACAACATTGAAGGTGGCGTCGTTTCCCAGTGTTTGCCAAATTTTTGGTCCTGAAAATCGACAAATAGAGAAAAGTGTTTTTGGAAAAGAGACTTGTGCTCCGTGTATTGGATGAAGAGGAAACTTGTGCACCATATGTTTTTCAAGATCAGAACATGGGAAAATGGAAAAGGGATAAGGGTCGCGCATGTTTTGGGCTGGTCGCACAAGTGACCTGCGCGCCGTGAAGAGACTCGGGCATCGATGCCTAGGAGGACTGGAAACATGAGAGCCTAATGTTTTTCAATATCATAACATCAAAATATGGTAAAGGAAAGAAGGTCGCACAAGTATTTGTGTAGGTCGTGCAAGTGAGTAGCGCAACAAAGGCTAGGGAGGATGAGCTACGCGCCGGAACCTGCGCGCCGAGGGAAAACTTGTGCGCAACCACGCAGGGGGTCCAGTTTTCCTATAAATTGAGGACCCCCCTCCTCATTTGTAATGAATTTCAAGACTTAGAGATTTTTTGAGATCTCGTCGCAGAAGTGGTTGAGTCGCACAAGTGGTTGTTCGGTCGCACAAGTAGAGGCTGCGCGCCGATTGTTGGATGTGCTACCAAGGCAGTTGGGGAGTTAAAGGCACAACGTCGCGCAAGTTTGGTGTTGAAGGTGGCAGTGTCACGCAAGTTGTTTTGGTGTCACCTGCGCGCTGAATTTGTATAGTGCAAGTGACTTGTGTGCCAGGATTGAAACTTGCGTGCCGGGCTTGGATAAGCGCGCTAGGGTTCTTAGAGTTCATCTGTCCTTCTGAAGTTGCACAAAAGCTGGAAGATCGCCCGGTACCCTCAACGAAAAGTGAGATTAGTCTTCTGGTAAGAGTTGTACTTCAACAGAGCATCTACATATGAAAGAGGATGCATTCTTAGGAAATTATGAAGAGACCTTCATGTCTATAAACTGAGTGGGACTTCACCTAAGAGAAGTGAGCCAGGGGGAGTCAATGGGAGTGACCCGGGGGAAGCAGTGAGCTATCCCTGAACCATTGTAAAGGCAGTGAGCCTGGGATAGAGTGACTATGCTCAAATATTTGTAATCCACATCTAGTAAATATTATTGGAATTAGGTATAACCGACAACTTGTCAGCGTATGCTCCTTAGACGTAGCCCTTAGTGGTGAACCAATTAAAAAGTGTTGTGTCTTCTCTTTGCATGTGAATGTTTTATTTCTGATCATATTCATCTTACAGGTTGAACAATTTCCTACCAACATGGGAACAAGATCAATCACATTAAAAGAAAAATTTGTCACCCTGATTCACCCCTGCCCTCTCAGGGTGTCCTGGGGTCCTTCAAGTGGTATCAAAGGGAGGTTGCTGGTGTTGAATCTGTCCTTTATCATCATGGAGAATGCAGTCAATGTTAGGGGAGTCCCTCACTTCAATTGAAGTAATTTATAGATCTGGAAGAATAGAATGAGATCTCATCTAAGATCTCTTAGAATGGAAGTTCTCTTTTCTACTGTGCAAGGAATACAAGTCACTGACCTAAAAGGCCTGGCTATGACTGAAAGAGACAAAAAAATTCTTAAGGCAGATGCTAAAGCACAAAATTCACTTACTGCAACCCTTTATGATCAGATCTACCTAATGGTGATTAATTGCACGTCAGAAAAATCCATGTGGGATAAACTCGAGAATATTTTTGAAGGAGATAGAAAAGTGAAGGAGGCGAAACTACAAGTGTTGCACAATCATTTCGATGATCTGAAGATGCATCCAGATGAGAATGCAGACTCTTTCTTCAATCGAATTACTGAAGTGGTTGGAGAAATTCAGGGTCTAGGTGAAGAAATCAAAGACATTGATATTGTCAAGAAAATAATAAGAATACTTCCACCTCTATACAATGCAAAGGTGTCAGCCCTTGAGGAAGGAGATCTTTCAAAACATTCTCTTAATGATCTACTTAGCAGTTTGGTAGCATATGAAGTGAGAGTCAAACCAGAAGATGGTATGACTCGTGTGAGCAAGGAAATGGAATTCAAGGCCATCGATAAACTGAAAATATCAAAATATAGTAGTGGTGAAGATGAAGAAGAAAAAGAAATTCTTTCTCACAGTGCAAAGAAGTTCCAGAAGGGGAAAGAGAAATTCAAAGGGAAGTTACCTGTCACATGTTTTCATTGTGGAAAAGTTGGGCGCATTACCTCTCAGTTCTTAAGAAATATCAATGATGAAGATAGTTAAGATGAAAGCTTAGAGAAGCCTCGGAGAAGGTTCTTAAAAAAGGGAGACTTCAAATCTAGAATGAAAATGAAAAGGAAGAGTTTTGTCTGTGAAAAGTAAGATGATGATAATGAATTCTGTGATGAAGAAGAACCAGAATTCAAAACTGGGAACCAGGCTTCCATGATGGACAGTGTTGAAAAGTTAGAAGATACTGGTGGAGAAGAACAACTAAGAACATCTGTAGATCCCATGATGCAACTTAAGGATGCCATTAGTAAGCTTATGATTAAATGTAAGAGTTGAAATAGGTGGAAATAAATTGTAGAAGAATCAACTGAATACGTTGATCAACTTGAAGCTTAAGTTGAATGACTAGAAGAATTTGTGAAGGTACAGTCTAAAATAATTGAAATCAATGATGATATAGTGGATCTGAAGCTGAGAATTGAAGAGCAGGAAAAGGTCATCAATGACCTCACCTCCAGACTTGATGAAAAATCCAAGACTGATGATGGTCTTGAAGAGGAACTTGTTACTCTAAGGAGTAAACTTGAGACTGAACAAATTCCAAAAGAATCGAGGAAGAAAATACAGTTTGAAAGATTCTTAGATGTCGAATTACTAGAAAGGGCCAAGTGTAGTTCAGATGGGGTTGGAAAAATCTTGAGTGATCAAAGACCCGCTTGCATAGGAAAGAGTGGAATTGGCTGTGAGGCTGAGACATCAACTTCTAGAATTGAAAAGATCCAAAAGAAAGATAAGATGAATGTTTAACATGTTGAAACATTACCAAAAGTGCCGAAAAAGGAACCCTCAATCCAATCTAAAAGGAGAACTGAAAATTATCCTCAAACATTCAGAAATGATAGACAGTCTAACTTTTCTCCCAAGGAAGAAGGTATGAGGAGAAATTCAAGTGAGAAGACATTTCCTCTCATGAAGTGTTAGTTATGTGGCTATCTAGGCCATACCATGTCTTATTACGAAGAGGCAAGAAGATATTTTAATGGATAAGATATAGAAGTTCAACAAAGGAGAACAAATTCATATCCTAATTCTTATAGAAGAAACAATTTCTGTGGATATTGTTATCGTTATTCTAACTTTGGTCATAAGACTGCTAATTTCATGCAGAGAAGGGACATGGACACCTCATACCAAAGTTCAAGACAAGTCAAGTATCGTCAGCAAGACAGTGTTGCTCTTTCAAATTGGTTTTATCCTCTCAAAGAAGATTTTGACTATAAAGAACCTGGGTATGCAGAAGAGATAATTGAAAGGCTATCAGTACTATATACTCAATCCAATGTCTCGTGGAAGGAAAGGAAGAAGATTGAGAAATCCAACCTTGCAGAGGTGGCCCTCAATGCTACAAATAAAAACAGTACCTAGATTCTGGAGAGCATTTGTTCATCTCATATGATAGGTAATGCGGGCTTTCAAACGGATATCAAAAGGATGGTTGATGGTACTGTACGATTTGGTAATGATGGGTCTCTGAAAATCAAATGGAGTGGAAGTACCGAATTAGCTAATGGAGAACTAAATAAGACTAAAGTCCTTTACGTAGATGGCCTACGTCATAATCTCCTCAGCGTGAGTCAACTCTATGACTCAGGACTTATAGTTACTTTTAATCAGAAAGGCTGCACTATCAAGGGAAGGACATGCAATTCACTTATGAAGGGATGCAGAACAGAAGGCAACTTGCATCAGGTTGATAGTGAAGAAAATGTATGTTACATGACTATTGAAGAAGAAAACAATTGATGGCATCAGAGACTGGGACACATCAATCAACAAGACATGGAGAAAATATCAAATTTGAGAATTTTCATGGACATTCCCAACCTGAAGCATGAGCGGGAAAAATCTTGTGATGCATGCATTTGTGGGAAGCTAGTCTGCAGTTCATATCGGCCAATGAAGAAAAGGGCATCTCACCTTCTTGATCTGATTCATACAGATGTATGTGGGCCGATAAATGTTGCTAAAACTCATGGAGAAAAGTAATTTGTCCTTTTCATAGATGATTTTAGTAGAATAGAATGTGTGATGGTCATTCATAGGAAACGACAAGTCCTTTACTGCATGAAAACATATCGGCGAATCACCGAGAATGATACTGGATGAACAATCAAAGTGTTGTGATCAGAAAATTGAGGAGAATACACGTCCATTGAATTTGAAAATTATCTAGAGAAGCATGGGATACAGCATGAGGTAGCTGCTGTGAGAACTCCACAATAAAATGGAGTTGTTGAACGTAGGAATCGACAGGTGGACAACATGGCACGAACTATGCTGATTGAGATTCATATTCCACGACATTACTGGAAAGAGGTTGTTCAGGCTGCAGTTTACATTCAGAATCAAATAGGACTTTATATGGGTGAGACGAAGACACCATATAAATTGTGTCATGGACGGAAGCCTTATTTAAAATATTTTCATGTCTTTGGAAGTAAATGCTTCATTGGGAACAAAGAAGGAAATCAAGGGAAATATGGCGACAATGCAGATAAATGAGTTTTCCTCGATTACTCAATGAAAAGAAAAGCCTACAATTGTTTCAACAAGAATTTAGGAAGGATTTTGGAAAGCATTGATGTCAAGATAATTGAAGAGAAAAGAACAAATTCCTCAAGGACGCCATATGCTGATGTGATAGAAAGTCAGGAAGAAAGTGAACGTGAAGAAAATACAAATGCAGAAATAGAGGAAGTTGTTCAAAACACTCAGTAGTCACGTCATGATGTTGACTCAGAAGAAGAATCTGAAGAAGAAACTGTAGCTGAAGAGAATGCTACTGAACCTCACAGGAGAAATCGAATAGCTGAGATTGATCCATCCAACATAATTGGGGACAAGAGTACACCCAATAAAACAAGAAGGACGAGGAATAACATGCAATCTGCATTTCTATCAGTTGTAGCGCCATCCTCATTCGAAGAAGCTTTAAATGATGAATCTT
Organism: Viscum album; assembly: GCA_963277665.1. Classification (NCBI taxonomy): domain Eukaryota; kingdom Viridiplantae; phylum Streptophyta; class Magnoliopsida; order Santalales; family Viscaceae; genus Viscum; species Viscum album. The sequence goes on from OY728139.1 coordinate 1,257,508,346, forward strand.
GGGTGAAATCCATAAATGATGAATTAGATCAGATTGACAAGAATCAGACATGAGATCTTTTCCAGAGACCCGAAGTTCAAAATGTGATTGGTGCCAAATAGATCTTCAAAAATGAGTTTGATGGGCATGGAAGTGTCATCAGAAATAAGGCACGACTAGTATGTAAAGATACTCCCAGATTGAAGGCATTGATGCTGAATAGACCTTTGCCCTCGTGGCTAGCCTAGAGTCAATCAGGATTTTCCTTTTCGTGGCACTCCGAAGTGTATATAAAGTATATCAAATGGATGTCAAGACAGCATTCTTGAATGGTGTACTTGAAGAAGAAGTCTACATTGAACAACCAGTGGGCTTTGTTTTGGGTACTGATGAAACAAAGGTCTGCAAACTGAAGAATGCTCTATATGGTTTGAAGCAGGCACCACGGGGGTGGTACTCACAGCTGGATTCATATATCAAGAAGCTGGAATTCAAAAGAGGAGGAGTTGATCACAATCTCTATGTGAAGAATTCTCCAAAAGATCAATTCATGGTTCTAGTCTACGTTGATGATATCATATTTGGTGGAAGTATGCAGAAATCAGTGGATGAATTTTTCAACCACATGAAATAAGAATTTGAAATGTCTATGATTGGGGAGCTCACATATTTCTTGGTGTTGCAGGTTATTCAAAACAATGAATACACATTTATTTCTTAGTAAAAATATGCAAGGGAGCTACTGAAGAAGTTTAATATGAAATATTCCAGAACAATGTCAACTCCGATTGCAGTTTGAATTAAACATGGAAAGCATGAGGATGGGGACTCTATTCATCCCACCATGTACAGGAGGATCATTGGGAGCCTATTGTACCTGACAGCGACATGGACAGATATTGACTTTGCCACATGATTTGCGGCCCGCTTTCATAGTAATCCAAAGGAGGAACATAAGGTGGTAGTAAAAAGAATCATAAGGTACATTCAAGGTACACATAACTTTGGGTTATTTTTTGCTGCAGGTAGGGACAATAAATTATCAGCGTTTCTTGAGGCAGACTGGGCTGGTGATGTAGTAGAAAAAAATTCCACTAGTTGTGGAGCTTTCTATATTGGGTACAAATGTGTTGGCTGGTTGAGCAAGAAACAAGAAAGTACTTCTCTTAGTACTGCTGGAGATGGGTATATCTCTTCCACAAAGGCATTCACTCAACTTCTATGGATGAAGCAACAATTAACAGAAATTGGTGATGAGGTAAAGTAACCAATTTTGATTTACTGTGATAACAAGAGCGCAATTGATCTTACAAAGAATCATGTTCAGCATTCCCGTATGAAATATATTGATATCAGGTATCACTTTATCAATGAAAAAGTTGAACACTGTGTTATTAGAATGGATCATGTGGGAACTGATGATCAAGTTGCTGATATCCTGACCAAGCCACTGTCCGCGGCTGTGTTTGAGAAGCATTGGTTGAACCTCAGTGTTCAGCCACCTCCTAGTGCATTAGGAGGTTACGCAATACCCCTCTCCCCATTTGTGATAACTGTTTTTATCATTTTATGGCTATGATGCAGGTTTATGGGGGAGATACTATCCAGGGGGAGTATAGTTTGAGCTGAACGTTGAACAAATTACTGGTCTTTGGATTTATTGTCAATGGGGGAGAAAGGAATAAATTCAGGCAAATAATTCTTTTTTAATGAGAAGAATGAGAAGGAAAATATTGAAAGTAATGCTTCTGTGATGAGAAGAATGAGAAGGAAAACACTGGAACCCAATTCAAGCTTCCTCTCTTGTTTTCTACACCAATAAATGCTCACGTAGACTTAGAGTGTTGGCTGAGTTGATTCTTGCGTTTTTAGTTTTCACATGGATGGATATTTGTTGAATTTATTTTCTGATTGCCAACAAACCCAAAGGGGGAGATTGTATGAGCCATGGTCTTCTATGCATGATTTGGAGTATGTTTTGTGTTTGTTTTCAATCATCAGTGGAAGTTCAGAATGTGTACCCGCAATGAGATCATACAGTTCAAGTAGACAACAGTATTGAAGGTGGAACTTGTGCGCCATGTATTGGATGAAGAGGAAACTTGTGCGCCATATGTTTTTCAAGATCAGAACATGGGAAAATTGCAATGGGATAAGGGTCGCGCAGGTTTTGGGCTTGTCGTGCAAGTGACCTGCGCGCCGTGAAGCGACTTGGGTGTCAATGCCTAGGAGGACTACAAACATGAGAGCCTATTGTTTTTCTATATCATAACTTCAAAATATTGAAAAGGAAATAAGGTCTTGCAAGTATTTTTGTAGTTCGCGCAAGTGAGTAGCACGACAGAGGCTAGGGAGGATGAGCTGCGCGCCAGAACCTGCACGCCGACGGAAGATTTGTGCACCACCACGCAGGGGGTCCAGTTTGCCTATAAATAGAGGACCCCCCCTCATCATTTTTAAGGAAGTTCAACACTTATAGATTTTTCGAGATCTCGTCGCGCAAGTGGTTGAGTCGCGCAAGTGGTTGTTGGGTCGCGCAAGTAGAGGTTGCGCGCCGATTGTTGGCTACTCGACCAAGGAAGTTGCGGAGTTAAAGCCGCAACATCGCACAAGTTTGGTGTTGAAGGAGGTAGTGTCGCGCAAGTTTTGTTGGTGTCACCTGCGCGCCAAATTTTTACCGCACAACTGACTTGTGCGCTAGGATTGAAACTTGTGCGCCAAGGTTGGATAAGCGCGCCAGGGTTGTTTAAGTTCATCTGTCCTTCTGAAGTTGCACGAAAGCTGGAAGATTGCCCAGTAACCTCAGCACAAAGTGAGATTAGTCTTTTGGTAAGATTTTGACTTCAACAGAGCATCTACATACGACAGAGGATGCATTATTATGCAATGATGAAGAGACCTTCACGTCTATAAACTGAGTGGGACTTCACCTAAGAGCAGTGAGCCAGGGGGAGTCAATGGGAGTGACCCAAGGGAAGTAGTGAGATATCCCTAAACATTTGTAAAGGCAGTGAGCCTGGGACAGAGTTACTATGCCCCAATCTCTGTAATCCACAGCTAGTAAATATTAGTGGAATTAGGTACGACCGAAAACTTGTCGGCGTATGCTCCTTGGACGTAGCCCTTAGTGGTGAACCAAGTAAAATGTGTCGTGTCTTCTCTTTGCATGTGAATGTTTTCTTTCTAATCATATTCATCTTACAGTTTCAACAAGTTCCTACCAACGTGGGAACAAGATCCATCACATTAAAAGAAAATGTTTTCAACCTGATTCAGCCCTCCCATCTCAGGGTGTCTCGGGGTCCTTCACTTACCGTCTCTGTGTCATGGTGTAATTGTTAGTCAATACATTATTATTTGGATGGGTATAATAATGATGTATAATTGATTTAAATAATCAGTATAACATTATAATGATTTTTTATATATGATATAATATCCAATTATATATTATTTTAATATCAAAAGAATGATATTATCGTTTGTGCGTACGTATGGATTACAGTCTCCACAAACATGATGAGATTCATTTCCCATCATATCCATTCTAGAATAATTTTCATTTGATGATTAAAAATAATGTGTAAATACTTGATATAATTATGGATATGAATAATATACATCCCATACATAACAAATATGACTCACATAACAAGTAATATAAAGTAAAACGAATCTGTTAACACCCGTAACGATGATAATACTAAGATATTATTAACAAAACAATGTTAAAAGATCATATAATATATCATATTAATGTATATGATTCTTTTATAATTAAATAAAAATTATTTCACCATTATAAAGGAGTTTATCCTACCCTCAACCAAGGAAAAGTACAAGGTAAGGGTTAATTTCATAATCTCTTTATTATCCGATGTTGTTTTTACGTAAGTATCTACTAGGACCTCTTTATCATCCACATACATGTTTCTTAAAAATGTATATCAAAAAATTCTTAATATTTTATAGACTATGGTTTAAAGTAATTTATACCCTTGTTTGAATTTTTATAAGATGATTATAAATGAATCTTTCTGTCGTTCTCCAAACAAGGTCCTTTTTAACCTTTTCGACAGAATTAAGGTAAGAATGTATTTTTTTAACTTATACGGCTGGTGCGGCGATTTTCCTCCGATATAAAATAATCTAATCTTCCCTTAAAATCTTATAATAATATTTTAAATGTAAATTTTTTCTTTTTTAATTATGTGACTTTAAAATTATTTAAAAAAAAGAAATATTTCTCACAAATAGTTTTGATTTCATCTATGTCAACATCCTTTGAAGGATTTTAATATTATTTGAAGTTGATTTATTATGATACAAAGCTTCCATATTGTATTAAAGGTTTTGTGATATGTTTGACTATGGATATGTTATTTTTGTACCATTCATGGTTTATGGAGAAATTATTGACATTTCGTATGCTAGTTTTAATACGAATGTTTATGTTATGTTTAAACCTGTTCATATGAGGAATGCATTGGACTTAGTAAGTGATGGGTGGAGCCTGTTATTTCTCCTCGATGAATCCATAGGTATAATGAGACAAACTGGTGTCTTGTCACAATTCCTTGACAAAATCATATTTGTAGTCTTGGCCCGAGGCCATGACTATGTGGTTATGATAGTCTGGCATTATGCATTCCATCATTATGAAAGTGGTTATTGATATTGCATGTGATTATTTGACTAGTAGAACATCCATGTGAAAAAGTAAAAAGAATTATTCCATTGTATTTTTTCCCATATTATGCTAAAGTTAAAGTTTAAAAGGATTTTTTTAGTTATACATTGCCTTAAATATTTATGCTTATTTATGAAAGTTTCTGCTATATTGTTATCCTTACTAAGTATCTGAGCTCACCCCTTTCTATGTTTTATTTTTCCCAGGATGTGAAGAAATATTTTATGACTGACCTGCAGGGATAGTCTAAGGGGATATTAGTGTAGAATATAGAGACTATTTTGTTTTTTTTTTCACTTTATGATGTAATGTAAGATTTATGAAGGTATCTAGTGTTTCCAAGGCTACTAAACTAATCAGTCTTTTGAGACTTGATCTTTTGTGATCATGACAATGTTATGTAACAATGCACTGACTCTGGGTAACTGGGGTCAGGGCATTACAAGAATTTATTTTTTAGTGCATGGATAAACTCCCTAGATAGTTGTGGTAGTGAAGACCTGATAAACTTATTTTCTATGTTTTTCACATTTCATTGTATCTTTTTTAATTTAATATAGAATCATTTTTTAAGAAGATTATTTTTGAATTTCATTAATTCCATTTCTTATATGGTATTTTATTTTATAGTTAAATTTATTAATTTAATATTGGTTTTTTCACTAAAAAAGCTTCTTAGGAGAGATCTTACATTTGAGTATAGTGACTTTAACCATGTTCAATTACTTGTAGGCCCTTGAGATTTTGAATCACTCAAATAAGTGGATTAAAAATAATTATTAAGTATTTTTATAGTATTTATGTTGGTTTAGTATTTCAACTAGAGTACATTAATTGATCATTCAGAAATCCATAAAGGTAATATTTTGATAAAATGAATAAGTAAGTGTCTGAAGGTAAACAATATTTCCCTATCAGTGTTTAAAAAACTCATTTTCACAATCCTTTTTTATGAAAATATTATTTTTCTTCCAAAATTATTTTATTTAAATTTATGTTAACTTAATTTGTTTAGATATTTTAAAATATGTTCAAAATTTTGAATCCAAATATTTCTTTATTAAAAAAAATTATAATAGCATAATAACATTTTTTGTTAATATAACCTATAATTTCCTCAATTTACTAGATTTCTTATAGAATAAAACTCATTACTAATGGATCCATAAAAATACCATATCTTTCACTATATGGTGTAAAATAAATATCTTTTGAGTTGGCATTATAGATGCCTGTAAACTATCCTGAAATAATTTGAATTTTGCTTCATTGTTTTTTGAAGAGTAATTTTGGTGAGTTGATGAATGTTTCATGAAGTTATTTTTGTGTGTATTTATCATATTTATGTTTATGGTTGAATATTATCAATGATAAATATTAATAAATATGTTTTTCATTTTGTGACAAAGAGTTTTAATTTTTAGTGTTGTGGAATTTTATAGATTTTAATTTGATAATAGTAAAATATTAATTTTTTTTAGTTCCATTAATGAAATATTAACCATGTTGTGGGATTTAGAATGTGATATTTTCTTCTAGATAATAATTTATTAAATTTATTATAAGGATGTTTTTTTAGAAATTAATAGCATATAATTAAACTTAATAATTATTTATCTGTTTTAGTTGTTCATATTTCATGGATAATTTTTATGACATAAATATTAGGGCATATGAAAAATTTTATATGGTTTAAATGACATAAAAAATTTATTTTAAGTGGGTTCAGATACATTATATGAAATACATGAACTTTCATGGAAATTAGGTAGTGGAAATATTAAATATAAAAGTCTATAGAAGCATAAATTAATAGTTATACATAGATTAATGGGGGGTTTTAGTGTAAATAAAACCATGGAATTCATTTATCACTGTTAAATAAGATTTAATATCTATTAACTTATTTCAATAATTTCTTATGATGTGTTATGGAAATTTACAAAGAGTGAGTAAATGGTAATGCGATAATGATAAATGATTAGTTGTGATCATTATAGGATTGGAAAATTGAATTTAATAGGGAATCTGGGTAGGTGAATCTAATTTAAACTCTTTATTTAACCTTTTGAATCTATGATGATGTTACAAATCATGATTAGTTTTTAATTAACTATAGTATGAATAATTAAATAGTGTTAAATATGAAATATGATGAGGTATATAATTAATTCCAATTAATATGAGTACTTGACATAATTATTGTTAAAATAAATATTTTGAAAAAAAAATTCGTGTTGGCCATGTAGAAAATTATGAGTTATGAGTTGGTGGATTGTTATTTAAAAATGAAAATAATGGGAATCAATAATGGAATTTTATGGGAAATATAATCATTTGGTAAAAAAAAATTAAGTATGGAATTAGATTAATGGTGTAGAATGATGAGGAATTGGAATGCATAATAAATTGATTGAATAAATTATTATTACATATGTGCAGGGAGGGGGATAAAGAAGGAAAATTTACACTAACAGTGCTTGGGGAGTCTCAATACCAAGACCTCTAAAATACCACCATTGAGACGTAAACACTAGGTTGTGCCCCATGATTCCGTGGAATAAATTTTTTTTGATTAATAATTAAATAGGGAGGAAGCAGGGAATGATAGATTATCGATGGGAATTATTAAATGGTGGAATTTAAATATTGATATGTTATATAGGATATAATTTCATGATAATATATAATGAAATATAATTAACTACATTTAATTAATGATGAATTATATAATGATAAATATTTTAGAAAATATTTTTGGAAGTGGAATTATTTTGAATCATGAAATTTATGATTTAATGTTAAATATTATTCACGAGAATTTTTGTAATATTTAGTTAGTCTCCATATTGAATTTTGATATCGAGATAATGGAAAATTTAGAAAACTTTTAAATATGCAAGTTGAGTAAATATAAAATATTTTGAATGGGTTGTACCAATTTATCACAGGGATATGGAAGTCATTTAGAAGTGTGTTGAAGTAATGGTAAGAGATGATGGAGAATTATAAGTGAGTTCATAGGTCCCTGAAAAATAGTTAAGGGTAGACTCCATATTCTTAAGTTAGATGAATTTTATAATTGAGTTACATGGGTTGGTGGGTAATCTACACTAGGAATCCGACCATTGTGTAGGCCCATACAAAATATTGTGGCATTGTAATGTCTTTTTCTTATATAAAAAGTTGATTATATAATGTATTTATTTTTTTGAGGGACCCCAAATCTTGTAAAAACCCTAAATAACATCTTTAATATTGATATATGGGCTTTGAATTTGAATTGATATGGTAGATTATGTGGTTCGATTTATATAGTTCATTGATAAATTTTCACCATGTGATGATGTAGTGGAAGTTGTGTATACCTATTATATGAACAATTCTAGAGATAAATTTCTCCCTATGATTTGATATATGATAGACCTAGTTGGGAGAATCGTAAACTATTATGTTTCAATTATATTCCCTAAAAAATTTGATTGTGTGATGTCCAATGTGGGAGAATAAATAGATGGTGGGTGTCTAAATCCGTCTTAAATAGATGATAGAAGTGTGTAAGTAAAAAACTTGTTTTGTGATAAATGTATTTGATTGTTTCCCTCAAATGATGAAAGATATATGGTATCCCTATAGTCTTGGAGAAAAGTTACTTGATGCCTATAATGATTTAGTTTTTCTTCAATTACATGATTTCCCATCATCTTTACTATATTTTCTACCTTTTTAAGGATTTATTGTGGGTGGTTCAAGTATAGTTTCACAATCATTCACATTGTATTTTTCTTTTTTCATATTTCATAGTAACTTCCAATGGTTCCCACACCATAACTAGGTATAGACCTTCTTTCTAACAATAGGTGGTCAATTGGGGTTTCAAACCCAATAATTATTTGGAACTCACATTGGTCAAGATGACAAGAGGTTCAACATATTACTCTTTTTTGGGAGGAATTAGGGCATTATTCAGGAATATCTTATAGAACTAAGATGTGTTCATGAATCTATTCCAAATACTGATATGAGACCAGTTACCCAAAAATGATCAATTTTTTAATACTTACATATGTATAGGGGTTCCTATTAATGATATTGTCTATAAATTTCTATTTCCCATTATTTATTTGAAATGGGTAGATTCTTATGTTTTGATACCATATAACCAGGAACTATAAAGTTTATTACCATCCATGGAGGTGATTTATATTTTAAGGATTATATTGACCCTTCATGAGCCTTCCTACATATCATGTTTATAATAGTAATCAAAAACCATATATTTCATCAATCTGTTTAGTTTATCATCATGTAAAAGATATATATTATTTCACTTAGGCAATGGGTTTAGATCTCAAGACTTAAGAAGTAATCCTATGTATTCTAATTATAAACAGAATAGGATTCATTATGGTTTTATCCTTGCTAAACCTATTTATGGGTGTTGATAGGTAATTAAGGCCCATGAGGATCATTTCACCAGGGTTTAAAAATATGGTAATGCATTTAGGTCTTACGTCGAGGTGGATTCCATTATATGGTGAGGATCCTAACATGTCACTGAACAAGTATTACGCACTATAGTTTTCCAAACTGGAGTAAATTTATTTTGTGAGTGATATGACCATTGAAAATACCTAAGGTCACTCTATTCATACTTAGTGTGAGAAATAAAGGATATCAAGTAATCAGACTCATCACATATGACATGCCTTATGTGTCTACCCGATATGTCCTGACTGTCTATGTCACATGTCTAGAGTGTCTCTCTAATAAGGCTATCATGTCCTAGGGTGATTCATATGATCAATTCAAACACATCTAAGGGTGTCTCTTGATCATCACTTGCATTTTAGAAGGATATCATATGAAATGGATGGTTATTCAAGTGGACTTCACATGACTTAGTGACATGTCCAACGGTCATTGGGTGATCAAAGTACACACATCCAAGTGTGTCTCATGATCAAGGAAAAAAAGTTTCAAATTTATAATATGATCTATCTAGAGAGTCTATAGAAATTCACATGACTTGAATGATACATCTACAGGACATCATGTGACTTAGATCATATTTCTAGAGTACTTCTCAATAATTCGGAGACATATTTGAAGGAATTATCAATACATGTCTAACATCTTCAGAGGACATTTCAACACTTTACAGAAATATCTGAAGGACTTGACAAGACTTGGCTAACATGTTCAGGCATTGTCACATGATATGGATTGGTCATACAAAGTGCATGATATCTTTTCATGAAAATTAGCATAACTATATTTTTGTAACAATTTCTTCTTTTTCATCCATTATAGAATATATCCCTCAATGTTGGAGAAGCATTATCTTATTGTGGCTTTTCATTAACATGTAAACAAAAAAATCACCTTCTCATAAACTGTATTGTGCGTTAAAAGTCCCTCACATGATCAATAGGTTTTCATGAAAATTGCATATTCATGTCATGTAATCCCTTAAGTCATTCACTACGTTTTACCTATTGTAAGACCTTTATGATTGCAAGGATTTCTTCTATGACAAGTCTTCTCTCACTTTTCTTTTTCCATTTGTGTACCTTGAATATCATGTGTGTAGTAATTAATTTATATGTCAAGGGGGAGGAATTTATAGGCCTCACTACCCATGATCAACATTGCTTTCCTGACTCATATATCATAAAAATGGACTTTAGATAGTGGAGGTAGTATCACGTCATGTGCTTCGTATGATTATATCATGGGACATCCAAGGAATTGGATGATAAATAGTGACCATGAGAACACTCTATCATCCCTATATTTATTGGACCCATCAGCTTATCATAGGGATTTTTCATGTTAATGTAGATATCTAAAAGAGCGTTAATGAGATCAAGTTGACATGTCTCAGAGCCTTCTCGAGATCAGGATGCCAACTGAGGAGGATTTCATAAAATAGAGAGGTAATTATATAAGGGCCCTTACAAGATAATGTTTTCTTGATGGAGATCCTTCATTAGTCCGATATGGCTTGTAAAAGGCCATTCATCAGATCAGTGATTTCATCACAAACGAAACATAACACCTTCACATGAAAAAACACATAAGTTCAATTGCATGAGGCTTCTTGCTTTTCTAGACGTATTTCTTTATTTATCAATACTTTCAGCCTTTTTCTATTTTTTTCATTAGTGATTCACATGATAAATAAAGGATATAATGATTTAATGTGTGAATTTTCATGGATATACTCTCTTCTTGTCCATGGTGTGTTACATGATCAAATCAATATATAAAAGGGCCTCTACAAGATTGGGAAGACATATACGGTATTTTTTAGGACTAAGAAACCTACCAAAGAGTATTTCTTGTGATCATGGAGATGTATCTGGGGCCCTTCGTGAGATTATTTTGACTTTTTAGAGTGACTTCATGAGATCAATATGGCTTGTTAAAGGCTATTATCAGGAACAATGATGATCAAATGATGCACATAACCCATTTACCTAAAAAACATCATATATTTAATCATATTAATCCTATACATTTTTCATATTTATTTCATTATTTTCTGATGGCATTTAAGTTATTATCATTATTATATCACTTGATATCTCAAAAAATCAGAGGATATCATTTAGAAGCCTCTAAATAAGCATCAACTCCTGTCTGGACACCATCCCAACAATAGGAGGGATTTGCAAAAGGGATTTGTATGATCAAAAAGACTCATCAATGTGGATACGTGTGATTATAAACAATTATATTTATGTCTTCACAAGAACATGAGGTATTTTATAAGCAGATTGGTATGATTTGAAGGAATTTTCAATGTGGATTCATTTGATCATCATCCCTTATATGGACACGTTCAAAATAATTGGAGTGATTTCTTGATGGCATTAGTATGATCAAAATGAATTGCCAAAGGGGATTAACATGATCACCATCCCTTCTTTTGATTCCATCTTAATAATTGGGAGCCTTTCATGAGGGGGTTAGTATAATTATAAGGACTCATCAAAGTGGATTCATATGATCATTATCAGATCACATAAAGCCTATTATTTGACTTTTTGATATTCATTTGTTAATGTGATCATGTGTCTTCCTGGGGGTTATGCGAGCTGCATGATTCAACAACTTGGTCTCCATGTTGCATTAATACTCCTTACTATGTCTTTTGGAGAAAATAATACACATTATTTGGGAATTTATTTAATCCTAAATTTGATAATTCTCATTTGGCTGGAAACAACAAATCCCCCCCCCCCACGAGTGAGGTCTGTAAGGACAAAGACTCATATTTGAGGAGAGTAAATTCCCAAATGAGTCCTTGAGGATTGTAATGATCAGTGTATCAAGTGTCAGTTAGTCTTATAGGTCACCATTGGTATCCTACCAAGAAATCTATAAATAATGGCACTAGGGATCCCTTCAATCTATCGGAGACTGAGTGTACTTTCTTCATAAGGACACATCGTAGGAACCACTTCACAAAAACCACTTTGCAAAATATAATTCGTGATATTTGATTGTGTGATCTCAACATGTGATCTCACCAAATGAATTATTAATCTAATAAATTTCATAATTTATTAATGGTAATTAACTAAGGATATACGAAATTTCTTGACATGTAGGTTCATCTCGCATGCTTTTCATGGTTCCATGTTATTTTTTCCCCTATTCTCTTAATAATTTTTCAACTCTCATGACCTCTAATTAGTCATGATATCAAGAGGAATAAAAAAAATTTATAGTATCATGCTATTTCCACTAGGTCATATGCTTTGATGGATATTTTATGGGTCATGCGATCAAAAACCATTACACTGTCCATGAGATTCATGTGACCTTTCACACTATACATGAAACATTTAACTATTTCTCTTTTTATGATTACACAACTTCCCATTTATACATAATTCTCCTATAATGTTTTATTCTATCTCTCATAAATTTTTTAGTATAAAGAGTCAGTGAGATATGATTTTTGGGAATCATAATACTGACCCTCAGTACCAAGTGTTCTCTGAAAACTAGGCTTTGAATGGGATTGTTCTGTCCAAACGTCATAACTATACACTGTCGCACCAAATTCATTTGTACAGATGTAGAATTTTGGATGATACCCCCATTTAAGCACCCTATTATAGTCTTATCTAAATGTCTATCATCTTCAATTGTATTAATTAAAATGGAAGTCTCTCGTGAAAATCAATTGGTTGTTGCACCACTCCAGGGGCTATCTCATTTACTGGATAACCCCCCTCAGGGTCTAGATGGTTACAATCTCTCCCATCAGTCTCTAATGAACGGTATTGACCATAATGTTTCAGGAAAATATGGTAATAATTGTCCAACTAGTTACATGTTATTCACCTTTATGAGGTGGAATGGAATTCTTAGTTTGTCATGTACCATAAGTTGGAACTCCTCCGAGATCTGATTATCAATTAGAGTCCCAACACTAATTCCTTTAATCAATCTCATGGATAATTAGGAGTCAACCTTGGTATATTTACCATAGGGTAGGGAAACCTATGGTTGGGGATATATATGACAAATTTCTTCTTGTTGTGGATGTTTGGGACTATCCCACACATACTCTAAACATAGAAAGGGACATGGTCCCCCTTTTTAAGTAGATGTTAAGAAGTAGTTAAACCTGTTATCACTAAATCCTTTTAAGGATTGAATCAACATCATCCTCAACCATAGTAGGCCTAATCGAACAATTTTATGTAATCATCTGTGACCTACTCTAATTTTTCAAAACATCTCATAATCTTATTGGTCCATTATTGAAAATGTGGAGCATGCCTTATGGGGATATAGAGTGAGACAAGGGGTATCACCAATCATTTTTTTAGAGGTGGATTTAACCATTTTTAATGGATGGATTTTCATGGATATGGATGAATGCTTAGGAATTTGAGTAGGAACATTGGTGATGGTAGTGTAAATTATATAATAGGTTCCATATTAATCTATCTATTCTAACCATTACTAACCTTTATTAACTACATAGTCATATAAAATAAGGAAACATACCTTATCTGATTTATGGACCCTTCTTGTTCTTATTTGGCGAGATATGAGAGAATTTTCGATGTTACAAATATCATCACACAACTCGAATTCCTGAAGCATTGTTCTATCCTAGGCTGTGGAATGTATTTGGGGTTGAGATTATGCCACTAGATCCCAATGAAGTTATTGACATGATTATATGGAATGATCATTTCAAATTAATGGAATGTCATTAAATCATCTAGATAATTGATGATAACAGTAGTGGCTCTCTTGATGAGAGGTTATAAAAAATATAATTACTAAATAGAGTTCTTTCAACTCACCAAGAAGAGCTCATCAACAGTGATCCATATATTCCATATCGGTTTTCATTACAGTTTAAATGTATGAAAATTATTTATCCCCTCCCTTTAGTTGGTGTGTGGGGTGAGCTATATTCTGGACATATCCACCAATTTTGTATTATGTTGGAATGTGAAGACACAAATAATGATATTATTCTTCCACCTATTGATTCTTTTATCTTCCAAAAATATGCATATTCCTAGGCTTGGGTGGAAGCTTAACCTAGAATTGTATTTAATCAACCAATCTGTTAATTGGAAAATCCATATTCACCATTGAACCCATTATATATGGTATCAATATAGTAAATTTAGGACTTGGGGGAGCCTCCATGGAAGCTCTCTAATCATAGTGATGAAAATCCCATTAGTTGGATGGATTTTGTTGAGGTAGATGGTGCTTCAATATAAATGCTATATGATGCACTAATTGATAGGAGAGAACATGAATCATATTCTATTACTTCTTAGTTGGCTCAACCTATCATTCTGTAAATAGATTCTTTTTCTAGCTACCCTTGATAGTTTATTACTAATTATGACATACCTACTAAAACATTTATAGAAAACCAAGTACAATTAATCATATTCTAGTATAAAATCTATACCCTGATAACAGAGACCTCATTGGAGGAGTTTCATGTCCAAAAATAACACTTTCTCTGTCTCTTTCTTGATTTTTGGGCATGTGGATTTGATTTTCATCTGTTATATGACATAATATTATAGATTATCTAGGTCCAAAAATAGCTATACAATAATAAGAAGGACTAATGTATCATTGATTAAAAAATTTCTTTGGCCTAGTCAATATGGGTAGATTCAGTGATACTTGAGAAGAGACATCCCAAATTCTCTCAACTAAGCCCTCGGATGGATGTCTTGACCACAAAAATAGAAGAATATGAAGTGCAATTAAAAAGAGAAAGATACCATTTTAATGCATCATCATATTTTTTAGTAATAAATCATAAAGTATATTAATAGCTATCCTTTTTAATTTTGACACTTCTTAATTTGGGATAGTAATAAGAAATGTATTGGGTGACACTTCAGTTCTCAATTGATACTTTTCACCAAACAACGGTTGATTTAAAAACTATAGAAAAATATATTTTTTTATAACCTGACTATGGGTGTATATTTTTTTTATCTTCTGTATTTTATTTTAAATTTTAGGACAGAATTTGGAATATGTGGAATCCTCATTTTTCAATTTATTAATGATTAAATCTATTGAACTTTACATATTGTAGTACAACATTCTTTAATTTGTTATGTTCATGATATTTCCTTGACTAGATATTGTATAGATCCTCAGAGATACCCAGTTTTCTGTAATACCAAGAAAACCAAAATTCTAGAATTTTAATTCTTAAATATAAATATAGTTATCGTGATAATTTATCAGAATTTCCTATTGACCTGAGATTTCTATTGATGTATCATCTTCTATTGTCCTAGGGTCACCCAATTTAAAAGAATAATTTGGGTGAAATACATGTCACAGAGGGTGGACACTCTAATTTAATTCTATGTTAGTAGACATAGATATCACAACTTGATTTTTTCTTGGAGAATATAATGATTCCTACATGATTTGTATCTTTTTTTATATTTCCATAAAATTTTACCAATCTTAATATAGTGTAAATATTATCAGGTTTTGGACTTTGATTTTTCATTGAGAAACCTTTTATGAGTTTTCTACATCAAAAATTTATACCTTTTATACATTTTAAATTTTATTAGTGTTCAATATTTCAGGGATCACTTAGTGTGGATGTTCAGTGAGTAGAGGCCCGATTGTTTTCAAGTGTTCCCATGTCTACTTTTCAACATGAAGAGAATTTTGTCTCTTTTAATTATTTTTTAAAGTAATTAAAACTAGAATGTTGTTTTGATATAATTTAGGATATTCCAGCTTATACCCTCTAATATTATAGTTTATCTTATTATTTCTCATACCACATTATCAAGCATATGGATTCATCTATGAAGTAATTCTCTCTATGGATTTTAACATCATCTGGTAAGGATTTTTTAATGTAGTTAGTTGTCATGCAGTAATAAAATATCTCTTAAATTTTAACATTATATTATAAAGACATCATCCATGCAGTATAATATCATTTGGTAAGGATGAATAATTTTATGTTCTTTAATGTATTTCTTCTAGTACTATAGACATTTTGTAGTTTAGAGTCTTTATTCCAGGACATGAGATGAACTAAAATTTTGATTCATTCTTCTAAAACTTGGGATTCTGTGTCATTTAGAGTATTTCTTATAGGACTTGAGATATCATGTAGTTTTATTCTTTCTTCCCTGGACATGATAACAATAAAAGAATGGTGTAAACATTCTAGGTATGACACAAAACACCTTTAGGTGTTGAGTTCTACAACAATTTTTTTCTTGGGAAAACTAGAGGAATGGGGTATACATACTGGGGATGATTGAAAAACCCTACGGTGATGAGTTCCATGATAGTGTTTTTAGGTCTAATGAGTATTAGATTTACTTTCCTACAAGAAGGAGATTCAACAAATTTTTATGTCATTAGACCTTATGCATGGTCCCATAGGGATTACACGAATGATCATGTAAAGGGGATCCCCACCATTTAAAAATGGTCGTGGTTGATTTTGTGAAGATATTTTTAGTGGATGGTATAATATTTGGTATGTTGAGTCCACTTATATAGTTTCAATATTCATGGTCAAAACATAAATGATTTTTATTGTGGAATATGGAATGGGTTGGACATGCCAAGGATGGCCCAAAACACAATATGGTGATGAGTTCTACGTGGTGTTGTTAAAGCACCTAAGGATTAGTGTTCCTTTCCTACAAAGAGAATATACATCTATTTGGTAAGAAAAGGACCTTATGTATGGGACTATATGGCTTGCATTCATGTTCAAGTAAAGTTGTCCCCACTCTTTTCCAAGGATGAGATATTCTTGAAGAGTCAAACATCTATATTTTGAAGTTGGATGTGAATAAATTGATATCCAAGGAGGGTTATGAAACCCAAGGGAATCTAATATTTTATTTGGATGGCTCTATCCCTAAGCTATGTTGTTTTGAGTGATGTGGTGTGGTCCATAAAATGGTTTGAGAATGGAATATCACATTCTAGCTTTGAGAAATGGTACAATTTAGGGTGATGTAATGTTAAGGATGTTGATTATACTTGAATAGTCTAGTTATGAGTATTTTAAATCAATTTAGAGAAATATATATGTTAAAAAAAATTTGGAAAATGGTGGGTATAGGTCAACCATTGGTAATGTTAGAGGCCCATATCCCATGCATTTAGGATAATAAATCATCGCTTTTTGGTTCGGGGGGGGGGGGGGGGGGGGTTCTTGGACCAAACTTCCTTGAGGAATATGCTCTTATTGAATTTGAAATTCCACAATGAATCAAAATGGGGTCCATCAAGATTAGCCAGTCCCTATTACTTGTTTTATATGGGGAAGAACGAGATGATAAGAATCTAGAGGACTATGGATTTTAAGAGAAGGATATCAACATGAAGAACTAGATTTATCAACATAGACTTAAAATACACGAAGTTGGTTTATGTAAAATTTAATATTAAATAAGGGTTTGATCACCCTAAAAGTTTTTTCTCTACCTTGTGAACTCATTATCATGATCAGAATATGTGAAAAATCATTTCTCTAACATTTTTTTGAAATAGGGGGTCCAGTAAACATTGATCATATTTTACAAGGCACATAAAGAGTTCCTTATGAGCTTTAAGCCATATTTATTTATACTCTAACATTTTAATTATCTCTAGAGATGAAAAGTTTAGTAAGTGGAGATCTCGACTTTTCTCATGCACCCATGGTTTTCTGTATGAATGTTTTTATGTATCTTTTACTAGATGATTAGGGTATTTATATTTGGATCATCCGAGGATAGAGGTTTCGAAAATACACATTTGAATAAAGTGAATGCGGATAATTGTAAATATGTACATGGACCTGGTATGAGGGTGTTGTTACACAATAAGCTATTTAGGATTCCTTGGGTCAAGAGTACTCCAACATCCTTTTAATTGGGAGATTAAAATGTCATTAATCCTAGATTAAAGTTCTCAAGTCACTAGTAATGGTATTAAACAATCCTGTTGAGGATTACCCAATACACCCTATGGTGTTAAGTTCTACTATGATGACATCAGGGCTCACAAAGATGAGAAACCCCTTCCTACAATGCAATATTTCCTCTAGTTGGTGAGCCAAACCACTTATGAAAATCACCTCTAACATGGTCAGATAGATAGATATACTCTTCTTTATAGTGGTCGTGAATGGATTATGGAAACCTGAAGGGCTCAATTCATTAAATGTGACTTATGGGTCTAGAAGCTAAAAAGATGATGGACGCACCTCATACTCAAGTTGTATAGGGTAGAGATCCTATGATCATTTGATAAGTAATGAATATGGATGCTTATTTTCATCACTTTATTATCATGTAGTGGGGATATATCTATCATTAAATTTAACAAAATGTAATAAGTACATTTTCCTTGTGGTTTAACATTATATGGTAATGATGAAGGAACAAATGTGAAATTGTGGAAGATAACTTTTGGAAAATATTTCCCTTGTTTGAGTAATTTAGATGTGATAAACACCTTTTATTAATGCGTAATATTATTGATGAGTAACCATATGTCAAAAGCCTTCTAGAAGAAATTTATCTCACATACTGGCATGTTGTATATAGATTAGAATCCAACATGGGAACATATTGTCTATATGACATGAACCACTTTAAATATAGGTATATTAAATTATTATGGTTGGGCATCCCGAGGTTTCCATATGAATAATGTATGGGTATGAATCATTCCATAGACATCTCCTTTAAAGAAATCCATTTGTTTAGATTTGAATCATATGAAGGGGATATGATGGGGATTACTGGAAAATCATGGTTAGGCCTGAATTAGAGGATCCATGGGACACTAAGTATCTTGTAATGACAGGAATCAAGCCACACATTTTTTTTGTATGAATTCTACCATCTAAAGTCTAACCCATGCATTGGGAGGGGGACATTTATGTAAGAACCCAGATCTACTTTTCAAGTATGTTTTCCCTTTTCTGGTGTTTTTGAGAAAAAGATGAGTTTCAGAAATTTTTTGAAGTACACGCCATGTACATTATGAGTACATGCTATATACTTTGTCATCGCGGGTAGTCGGGTGCTATCCGTGTAGCAGCCATGCACATGGCCGTGTGCGGTGACCTCGAAACTTCTTAATGTTGGGGATGGTTAATGCAAGTACATGTCATGTACTTATAAATTACACGTCGTGTACTTTTTTTCATTAAACGTTCTGGGGTTGCATCTTATCGACATAAACACCTTCTTCTTCGCCTTCTTTGACCAAGAGCACCCGTATGACCGCGTTTCTTCCTCAAACTCCCGATCGAGCGTCTGTACTCAGAATTCACCATCATTGATCGCGTTGGGATCACCTCGGTAAGCTCTTCCTTCTACTATAGCTTTGTTTCCGGATTCCTACTCTTTCCCAATCGATTTTCAGTTGAAAATTTTTAATGTTTTTGTTCAGCTACGGTGTTCTTGAGCGATTCAAGGCTAGAGGTTCACTTATATCGATCATACAACACCGAGGTCGGTTGTTTGTCCCTTTCTGTTGAATGTATTTCAGTTATATGTGCAAAAGTGCTCAATACCCTTGAATGTGGTATTATGTGTTTACTGTTTTAGCCCAGATAATTTCCTTCCATGATAGTATGCTTGAATAGAGGTAAAATTTAATGAGAATAGGGTTAATTTCTATGCTTCGGAGGTGTTTCCCATTCATTATTTCCTGTTTTGACTGTTTGGTCTTGTTTTTCATGTTAGGGTGTATACTTAACATGCCTAGTATTGTATGAATGAGTGGTTTTGTTTATTTGAAATGTTGTTATGTTGTAGATTGTTATCCAAGTTGTTCTTTAGGTTTAGTTTGGCCGATACGCTTCACTGTACTAGTTTGACTTACACAGAGCTGTGAAAACATGGTGTATAGACCATAGAGAGAATGGACGTAAGGGCTTCCTTAGAGTGTCTATTCTACTTACGATGTGATACCAGATGGGGAATTGACCTAAGTGCTTCCTCAGAGTGTCTATAGTTCCTCAACATGGGCCACAAGGGGAATGTGATGTATGTGCTTCCCCAGAGTTCCTTTAGCTACCGATGCGAGACTGTTGGAGGAATTTATGGCGTGTGCTTCTTTAGAGAT
The DNA here is from genome assembly GCA_963277665.1 of Viscum album. Lineage (NCBI taxonomy): Eukaryota > Viridiplantae > Streptophyta > Magnoliopsida > Santalales > Viscaceae > Viscum > Viscum album. The sequence goes on from OY728139.1 coordinate 1,257,528,657, forward strand.
TCTATACTTAAGCTGAACCATAGGGGTTCGACTGAGCATACTTCCTAGAGGGTTTCTTGTCTTTCTATGTAGGACCCGCGTGGGATAGGTTGTGATTACATCCCATTGGGTTACATGTTGTGTTATCTGCCTACTTGTGTTGTTTTGGTTGAACTTATGGGGTTAGGCTGAGAGTACTTCCCAGAGTGTTACCTGCTTTGTTTATATGTTTTCTTGATATGTGGTGTTTGAATGATTTGAAACAATAGGAATGTGTACTGTCGATTACTTCCTCATTTACTGCTACTTTTCATTATCACCTGCCATATATATTCACGGACAATTAGGCACAAATCTCGTGGTTGTTGCCTACTGGGATTTCGTCTCACACCCTGTTTGGGTCTTTCTTTTGGGCCCGAATATACTATATTGTGGTAGGTATAGATAAGGGAAAGAGCCCATCTATGTCTATTACTTGACTGCTTTGGAGAAAGGGAGCATGAGACCAAGCTAAGGCTTGCGATGATGAGGAGTTTTTTTTCTTTTTTTCTTTTGTACTTTGGTTTAGTACTGTATTCTAGCATTTTGACGTGTTTGGATGATTTCCTATACATATTTTTCATGCATCATTTATATATGTGTGCTCCAATTTTTTCTTCATTAGTCTTACACTGTTTACCGATGTATGATATTATACATCTTCCGCTATTGATATCTATTTCACTTCCATTGTGTTACTCTGCCAATGGGGGAATAGTTTCCCCACTATCACACCCAAATCCCTCGCTGCTAGTTTGCAGCCTCTGGCATTAGGGGGAATTTTTTTGAGGCCATGTGACCAACCAGGTACGGGGCATATTGAGGTGGATTTTAGAACCAAGACGTTACAAAGTGGTATATGGGGATTCTTTTCATCTAAACTTATAGTTTGGAGTCTATAGACAGAGATAGGAAGGAATAGGTACTTTGTAATAAGCTGTGTCTGGGAGTTGCTAACCTGTGTATAGGAAAAGGCCAATCTACCTTGTTTATTGCAATTTTTATAGTTTTACAATATTTCAGTTGAATTGATTTCACCATGAGCGATTCACGTGTTTTGTGATATTATTGTTGATATTATTGAAGTTCTGTTTCTATTTCAACCTAATGAGATGAGGGTATTCCATATCATGCATCATATTGTCCCTTCCTATAAATCACATGTTAGGCATTATGGTCAAGCCATTTAGGTTGAATTAGAAATTACATGTTGTGGTGATAGATTGTGTTCTAGATATGCATGATGTTGTGGTATATGCCTTAATAAAAATATCTATTGTTTAATAGGGTATTTTTTGTGTAAGGTTTTTTTTTTGAATTAACACCAAACATAGGTTCTTGAGGTGTTATCGGCTCCCATGGACCGGAATTTGGTGGATCATTGATATGTTATCATTGTTTATAACATTTATATGATGTCAAGCTTTGATTCGTGGGGAGTATGGGCCCTCAAGGATAATAATTTTTCACTTAAGGGACTATTTTAGTGTTTTTTTAGGATTCAGAGTAGTTTCAGAGGTTTACTATCTAGAAAAAACCTTGAATACACGCCGTGTAGTTTCGACTACACGCCGTTCATTATTCCTTTTGGGAAGAAACTGTTTTTCTTAAGTACATCCTGTGTACCGTATGTACATGCTGTTTAGTCTCTAACTGTTTCATAGGCTGTGTGGGTAGAGACATGGGATAGGTAAATTCTTATGGGAACACGTCGTGTACCGGTTGTAAACTCCATGTTGAATTGACCATGTGTCTATCTTGTGACTAACAACACATACGAATAAATCTTAGGTTATACTTGTCGTGTCAGGTCTGAACACGCATTGTAGTGTAATCCTGAAATCCGGCCACGTAACTAAAAACATGGTTCAAGGAAATCCTTTCTAGTACATGTCGTGTCCACATAAAAAATTCCATGTAGAGTTAGTCGTGTAACCATCTATGTATCTAACAACACAGGTCAGTGAAGCTCGTCTAGTAAATGTCGTGTCTTGCAAAAACACGTTGTATAGTCTCATTCAAAGGAGAACCATGTGGCTTAGCCATGTAAGGGGACTCTAACATGGGGACATAATTAAAGTACATTCCATGTGTTAGGAAAACATGTCATGTGTTTGGGGTGTTACACAACTAGTTTTGGCAGAAGTACATGCCCATGTTAAAGGCTTAAGGGAACACGTTGTGTATTAATTATACATGTTGTGTAGTCTTGTTTTGAAAAACATGAATGATTTTTTTATCTTGTTTCCTCATTACTATTCTTTTTTCATTCCTTTATAATCATGATGTAAGGTGTGGGTTGGACCTTGAAAAGTCATGCCACTGAGACGTCATCTGGTTGTATGCCAGTTATAGGGAAACGATAAGACAATAGACATGACTGATTAAGGACTACCAAAATATCTTCCAGTTGTGCTATTCTTGGCACCAGCTGTCATTCAAAACACAGATGTTGATGCATAGTTTTGTGAGGGCTTCCTGAAGTTCATGCAGACCTTCCGAGGAGTACCGAATTTTTCCCAATCTATAGTAGAGCTGACATGGGTTTTTCAGAAGTAGCATTCTCCCACTTTCACCAGGGAATGAGGAACTCAAGCTATGGAGTCAGAGTCAGATGTCGTTCTTTCTATTTCTGAGCATCTGGAGACCCCTCCAGATAGGAGGGTCAAGCTCTCTACGTACATGCTTTGGGATTCTACCAAGAGATGGTGGGATGTGATCTCACCGGTGGGATGCCATCAGGTTATGGCCTGGGACGATTTTTAGCATGCCTTCTATGATTTCTCATATCCATAGATTTTGAGGGCCAATAGAGACGGAGATTTTATGATTCTGGAGCGGGGTACTCTTTATGTTATGCTGTTTTCTAGTCTATTAACTGAGTAGCAGCACATCACACCAATTCCAGGAGGTGATGAGTTATTCCTGGAAAGGTAGTCTGAGGATGGTCTGAGGCACGACATCTGATCTACGGTGAAAATTTTCCAGTTGACATCCATCAATTCTATCATCAACCCAGAGATGGTCACATAGCACAATCTGAGGTATTACAGAGTTGTGAGCCAGGGTGGTTAGACATCTGGAATCAGTATTCCTCCTACTGACAGTAGTAATCACCGTAGCGGGTCTTCGCTTGGTGATCCAAGGAGGAAAGACACTCCTTCTGGTAGCCTGGTATGGTTCTACCAGTGTGGAAAGAGCAAGAATTCTAGGCTACATTTCCTGAGAGACCCAGTTGAGTGCCTATGTTGTGGAAATATTGGGAATCTTAAACGTTTCTGTCAGATGTTCTTACTAGCAGCTGGTGATAGTGGTTCTTCTGGGACTCCACGTTCGAGAGAAGTGCCACCAGTGTTTCATTAGTCTGGGAACTGGAGTTCTTCCAGATGTCGAGACTAAGGAGAAGGTCGCGGTCGTGGTAGTATGTTTCCAGGAATTCAGTGACATCAGGGTAGATGAGCTCAGAGTGGTCAGGCATGGTCACAGGACCGTAGAGCAGGTCAGACTTTTGCGGTGGAGCAAACCCATCAGAATCATGATCCTGGACCCTCTACAGTTTGAGGTACGATCTTAGTTGCCTTAGTTTTATCTTTTTCTCTTTTCAATATAGGTTATTCCCTTTGATTTATATTTTTTCTACTGTGCATAGCCTTGGTATCTATATCTTTTCTTCTTCTGATGTCTTGACGTTGGACATAAAGTTGGGGACTAAGAACAGAAAGTTTATATAAGTGCAAGGAGTGCCCTCTTGAGGTTGGTGGGTGTTACTTCTTATCTGACCTTTATATATTTGAGATGAATGGCTATAATGTCATTCTCAGAATGGACTGGATAGTTCCCTTCCAGTTAGTTGTCGATTTCTATCACCGTAGGGTGAGTTTCCCATAACTAGAGAGAGAATCTTTTTTTCTGAAGGGATAATGGGATGCCTAGGAGTTCAGAGCAGGACCCGAGCATCATGGGTTGAGAGTAGTTACAACCCATATTGCGAGTCATTATCTGTATGACCAAGGGACATCTCTTATAGTCTTTCCTCTAGTGGTGGATCGTTATAGGGATGTCTTTCCAAAATACTTTTCAGGTCTTCCTACGGATCGAGAGGTAAAATTTTCTATTGAGATCATTCCAGAAGTGGAACCGGTGTCCATTCCTCCTTATAGGATGGCTAAAACAGAGTTACATGAGCTCAAGAAGCTGTTGGAGGAGTTGTAGGCAAAGGGTTTTATCTGACCTGCTACTTCTCCTTGGAGTTCACTTGTCCTGTTTGTGAAGAAGGTGGATGGTACCCTTAGACATTAGGTGGATTATCGAAAGTTGAACCAGTTGACGGTCAAGAACCGATAACCCATGCCAAGGATTGATGATCTATTTGATCAACTTCAAGGAGACGGGGGGTTCTCAAAGATTGACATGAGGTCTGGTTATCATCAGTTGCATGTTAGACAATCTCATATAACTCTTACAACCTTTCATAGTAGGTATATTCTATATGATTATGTGTTTATTCCGTTTAGTCTCAAAAATTCACCTTCAGTTTTCACGGTACTGGTGAACCGAATGTTCCATCCCTACATGAATTCTTTCGTGGTGTTTTTTGTCGATGATATCTTGGTGTACTTCACATTCAACACGACCATTCTACCCATGTTGACATCATTCAGATTACATTAGGAGATCATCATTTATATGCTAAGATCTCAAAATGACACTTTTAGCTGGTAAAATTCACTTCTTGGGTCATGTTAACTCAAATATAAGAGTATCAGTGGACCTAGAGAAAGTGAGAGAAGTAGTTTCCTAGAAGGAGACAAACAACATATTTGAGGTGAAAAGTTTTCTAGGGTGGGCTGGATAATCCAAACATTTCATATAGTACTTTTCATGCTTATCATTACCACTGAGGTCCTGACTAAGAAGGGTGAAAAGTTCTTGTGGTGAGATTCTTGTGAGTCAGCCTTTTAGGATCTGAAATGGAGGTTGACATCAGCACCGATACTATTATTTCCAGAGGTGGGAAAGAGCTACAATGTGTATTTTTATGCATCAGGTATTGGTATGTGAGTTATGCTTATGCAGGAAGAAAAATTAATTGTGTACAGGACTTCGCAGTTGAGGCTACAGGAGAAGAATTACCCAACACATGATCTTGATTTGGCTGTAGTTGTTCATGCCTTATGATTTTGGAGAAAATATCTGTTGGGAGATCATTTTGTGGGTTTTAATAACCACAAATGTCTCAATTATATATTCACTTAGCGTGACTTGAATTTGAGACAGTGAAGGTGGGTTGAGTACCTCATTCTTTTGACTTTGAGCTTGCCTATACGCTGAGGAAAGAAAATGCAGTGGCTGATGTGCTGAGCAGGTGGAATCAGATATAGGCAGTTCAAGTGGCCAGTAGTGAGTGGCAGCTTATGGCTCTGTTATCTGAGATGCATTTGTAAGTGCATGACAAGTATGGGAAAACGTTTATTTCCTATGTAATTGTTACCTCCAATCTTCTTGATCAATTGCGAATGAGGAAGCTATCAGATTCTAAAGGCATAGTAATACAAGAACGTGTGTTATGAGAGGACCCTATTCCTGGATGGACCTTAGGCAAGGATGAGATCTTGTGTTTCCATGGGCACATATGTGTTTCAGCTAACATATGTGAGGAGCTGATGTGGGACTTTAACTACTCAGTTTGCATAGTTCATCCTGGCTTCACTAAGATGTATTTTGATCCACACAATCAGTTTTGGTGGCCAGGTATGAAGAGAGATGTCTTTGGTTTCGTGATGAGGTGTTCCACCTGTCAGTAGGTGAAGGTGGAGCAATAGGGACCAGCATGGCTTTTGCAATAGTTACCCATTCCCAAGTGGAAATAAAATAATATCGTGATAGACTTTGTGACAGGTTTTCTGAGGTTTCCTCGAGGGAATGATCCTGTTTTGGTTGTAATTAACATACTCACGAACGTTTATCACTTCTTTCTGATTAATGAGACTTTCAGTGTTGATGATATGGGAAGGTTGTACATTCAAGAGATTGTACGTTTACATGGGGTTTTACACTCCATTGTTTTAGACAGGGATGCACGTTTTTACTTCTCAGATCTGGCAGGGATTGCAGAAGGCCTTGGTTACACAGGTACTTTTGAGTACAACTTTCCACCCCTAGACAGATGGCCAGTCTGAGCGTACGATTTAGGTGCTTGAGAACATGCTTCAAACATGCATCCTGGATTTTGGAGGTTCTTGGGAGAATCACTTACCTCTTGTGGAGTTTTCCTACAATAATAGTTTCCATGAAACTATTCAGATGGAACCTTATGAGGATTTATACGGTAGGCTATGCTAATCACCCTTATGTTGGCTGGAGGTAGGAGAGGTAGCTATGCTAAGACCTCATCTTGTCTAGGAGACCATAGAGAAGATAGAGTTGATTTAGAATAGAATGGATAGTGCATAGTCTTGACCGAAGTCTTATGCTGATCAATGGATATGACCTCTGGAGTTTGAGGTTGGGGATCAAGTTTTCCAGTGTGTCAAACCGAGGTTTTAAATAGGAGTTTCTGGAATTTTTGAAGTACATGTTGTGCACTTTATGAGTACACACCGTGTACTTGGTTGTCGCGAGTAGCCGGGTGCTGGCCATGTAGTGGCCATGCACACGACTGTGTGAGTTGACCTAGAGACTGCATAATGTGGGGGGCAGTGAAGGCATGTACACACTGGGAACTTATAAAGTAAACACCATGTGCATTTATTTTTTAATTAAATGTACTGGGGTCATGTCTTATCAACAGAAACACCTTCTTCTATGCCATCTCCGACCAAGAGCACCCGTAGGGCCGCATTTCTTCCTCGAGCTCCCGATCGAGTATTTGTTCTCCAAATCAATTGTCGTCGATTGGGATAAGATCGCCTTATTACGATCTTCCTTTTTCTAGATCTTCGTTTCTTGATTCCTCCTCTTTCTCATGTTATCATCGATTGAGCATTTTTAATTTTTTTGTAGATATACAGTGTTATTGGGCAATTCAAGGCTTGAGTTCCACTTATATTGATCCTACAACACTGAGGTAGGTGGTTTGTGCCTTTCCATTGAATGGAATTATGTTATATGTGAAAAGGTTACCAATACCCTTGAACAGGGTATTTTTTGTTTGTTGTTTTAGCCTTCATAATTTTTAAACATGCTTGTATTCTTGAATAGAGGTAAATTTTAATGATAATAGGTTTAATTGTTATGCTTTAGAGGTGTTTCCCAGAAATTATTTCCTTTTTTACCATTTATTCTTGTTTTCTTATTAGGATATTTACATACCATGCCTAGTATTGTAGGATGGAGTGGATTTTTTTATCTGACATGATGTTATGTTATATACTATTAGCCAAGTTTTTCTTGAGGTTTACTTTGGATGATACGCTTCGATGTACTTTCTTGACTTGTACAGGGCCCTGAGAACCTGGTGTATATACCATAGAGAGAATGGATGAAAGGGCTTCTCCCGAGTGTCTTTTCTACTTGTTATACGAGACCAAAAGGGGAGTTGATGTATGTGCTTCCTCAGAGTGTCTGTAGTTCCTCGACAGAGGCCACAGGGGGAATGTGATGTAAGTACTTCCCTAGAGAGTCTATACGTAAGCTGAACCAGAGGGGTTAGACTGAGCGTACTGCACAAAGGGTTTCTTGGGTTGCTAGGTAGGACTACAGGGCGATAGGCTGTGAGTACTTCTTAGAGGGTTACTTGTTGTGTCATCTGCTTGCTTGTGTTATTTTGAAAAAACCATAGGGGTTAGGATGAGAGTACTTCCTAGAGGGTTACCTGCTTGATTTATATATTTTCTTGATATGTGGTGTTTGAATGATTTGAAACTGTTAGAATGTTTACTGTTGATTACTTCCTTGTTTACTACTTTTTCTTATTACCTTCCATATATATTCACTGACTCTTAGGCATAGATCTCTTGGTGGTTTCCTACTGGAATTTCATCTCACACTCTATTTGTTTCATGCTTTTGGGCCCAAAAAGATTATATTGTTACTTGTATAGATAAGGGAAAGTTCCCTTCTACTTCATGTACTTGACTGCTTTAGAGCTGGAGAGCATGTGACCAAGATGAGTCTTGTGATACTAAGGAGTTGTGTTTCTTTTTTTATTTTGTAATTTGGTTTAGTAATGTATTCCATCATTGTGACATGTTTGGCTGATTTCCCAGACATATTTATCATGCATCATTTATATATGTGGGCTCCGATTTTTTCTTCATCAGTCTTCCACTGTTTACTATTTTATGATATTATACTTCTTCCGCTATTGATATATTTTTCTCATACGTTGTTTTACTCTCCCTATGAGGGAATAGTTTCCTCACTATCACACCCAAGTCCCTCGATTCTAGTCATAATTCTATGGCATTAGGGTAAATGTGATTGAGGCTATGTGACCAACCGGGAAAGGGGTGCCTCGAGGAGGCTTCCAGAACCATGATGTTACAATTTATATATTACATTTGGACCTAGTATTAGAGATCTTGGTGCCATTATGTATACTGTGATAGAATATTCATGTCACAAGTAGATATTGAATATAAAACTATAAAGAGATTTTTTTCCCATACATAGAGAGTGGAATGTTTTCTATCTATGTTTTTTATAGACCTAGGAAGGAGATTCAGGTTTCATTTCATAGAGTTCTATAACAAGAATAAAGACACATGTAGTTCATGAATGGAAAAAATCCAATGTATGTCTAAACCATGTGTCGAGGGGTTATTTGATTCATTTATTATTTTGGATGGACCAATGAATGGAGATTTTTGTGTCACTAGGTATCCTATGGTGGAATGAATCAAGCCACACATAGTTCTTGAATAGAAAACTCCCCAAAAATGTCAACACTATATGAAATGGGGGGATTTTTTTAAATTAATGATGTAGATGGACTGAGTATTGGATATATAAGTGTGACTACAAAATCCAGTTATGGAAATAATCAACCCACATGTAGTTTTTAATGGAAAAATCTCCATGTTTTTCTAAACCACATGTAGAGGGGGAATTTTTTGTCAACTGTTTTTGTGGTTGGACCAAGGATTTTATATTTGGGCTTCACAACATATAATTAAATGGATGGAATCAAGCCACACATAGTTTTTTGAATTTTAAAATCTCTATATAGGTCTAACCCGTATGCAAAGAGGAACATTTTTTACATTGATTATTGTGGTTGGACCGAGGATAAAAGATCTATGTGTGACTACATATCCTATGATGGTTGAATCAAGCCACATGTAGTTCCTAAAAGGACAAAACTCCACACACAGATTAACCATATGTAGAGGGTTGAATTTTTTATCATTAATGTTGCATATGAAGCCAGGATTATAGATTCAAGAATCACTATGTATTTTATAATTGTAAGAATCGATCCACACATAGTTCTCGAATGAGAAATTCTCCATGTAGGTTTGAGCCTTACACAGAGGGGGGAATTTTAACATTGATTATTTTGGATGGACATAGAATTTGAGATCTATGTGTTAATATGTATCTTGTTATGGAAGAAATCAAGACAGACATAGTTCTTGAATGGAAAACTCTCAATGTATATATAAACCATACTCTGAGGGAGGAATTGTTTCAATTTATGTTTCAGATAGACCTAGTATTTGATATTTAGGTGTCACTATGTATCTTATATGAATAAGAATAAATCCTCAAGTAGTTCTTGAATGGAGGTGTGATTGGAGACCAACACCAATGATAGTGTCCCTTTTGAAAAAGGGACATAGTAATGTGTAGTTTTACATCATGAATAATATATAAACCATGCGGTTTAAAATAATATGATAAATAAATTTGGTGTGTATTTTAAGGTAATGTACCCAAGAACATTCTAACCCTAAAGTGAATTCATATGTCTTTTTCATATGGTCAATACCTTACCAAAGTTCGTAATAACATGTGAGATATGCAATGTATGAGAAAAAAGAAATGGAAAATGTTTCTTTCACCACACAAAAATTATTAGAAGAAATGATAGGGGAATTTTTATCATGTAATGGTTGGGCTAAGATTTACAATCTCAGAATCTCTATAAATCTCATCGGAATGAGAATGAAGCAGTACATAGTTAATGAAAACCATATAGGTTAACATCACATGGTAAGGAATAATGTTACTAGATGTGGAAAACGAGGGAATGAAAACCCATAAAAACGTTATTTGTGTTCAGAAAATATTATTATTAGAGTCATCCTTTGTTTTCGACATGAGGCTTCATAAGCTGGTTATCAAAGGCATCCTATTCATGGTACGCAATGTATGTATACATTTTGACATCATGTTCTGAATTCATTATCATACAATTTAACATCTTGTGACTGAATCAATTTGATTCATGTAATTTTGGGTCAGGAGAAAAATATATATCGTGCAGTTTATCATCATGTGACTATAATGTATTGTGTCCTATAGTTTTAGTTCTTACGATAAGGACCGATAATATAGTTTATCATCATGATACCAAGAAGATAGATTCTTCACAGTATCTGTGAAAAGTATTTATTGGGAATCCTTGTATTGGTGGATGGAGTAACATAACTGGAATACATTGTGGATGATTTGCATGATCCATTGGAATATACGATATGTATAACTTAAGGACCATCCCTTTTGGGTTCCACATTTAGAAGTTTATTTCCTAGTATCATTGGAGTTCTGAGAACCAATACCAATTCTACTAAAAAGAATGAGTAGAGGTGAATATTTTTAGTTGAAGGATTGTGTGCTCCAATTCTGAAGGTCTTCTAGGTTGTGTAGTGTTGGAATCCTTTTCTTATTGAGGCTTTCTAACTCATCCAAAAAACTTTTTTGAATGTTCATCATCTGATAGTTTTCCATAGACGGCTATTCAGAGTAAGATAAACCTAAATTCTATGGGAAACACTGCATCACTACCGTATACCAATGAATATTTATTTTCTCGTGTAGTAGTGTGAATGGTGGTATGGTTGGACTGTAACACATGAAATAGATTTTATGACCAGTATATATTTTCATTGTTCAACATCATCTAGTATATATTTTTAAATATTATTAAAGAACTCTATTTTCCATTTTTCACAGCATGATAGTCGGATAAATGGTTAGACTTGATGTTTTACTCCTGGTAAAACTTCATTAACTTGGTAAAAAAAAATATGTGAATTTTTTCATCAATATTAGGTTAGGGAATATCAAATGGGTGATACTATTGAAATTTATAAAGTAAATGATATTCTTCATCCTAACTTTTGTGATGGTTATTGCCTTATCCCATTTGTAATAGAAGTTGGTAGTAGTAAGGATATACTTAAACAACCTAGATGTGGATGGTAGATATTCACCCACAACATCCTTTACCCATACGAAAAATTACTTGGAATTTTTTGCTACATGTAGCAATTCTAGGGGTCAATGGTTGATGAAATCATGATTTTGGATTGCATTAAATTTCGTAGTTTATTCCACACTAACCTGTATCATTGTTTTATAGTAGTGACCCAGTCTTTTAATTTAAAGGGAGGGTTTGGTTCCAGACTGATGAGTGAGGTAGGAGCCTACATGGACTACTTCCATTCTAGTGAAAATATCTCATTATTTTATGATTTTGACGATGCATCCATCAAAGACTAATTTTTGGATGGATATTTTTCACATCATAAAGGTTAATGTTTGCTGATCAACATTGAGTATATTCTATTTTGTCTCGATCTAATGGGAGGGTTCTGTTTTGGAGGTAATCAACTATGGGATCCATCTATCCCTCTAAGGATGTTTTGGCATGATTTATTTTTCCATGTTACAAATGATGAATGATGATACCATCCTTTAGTACATGATGTAGAAAATAAATTCTTCATAATCATATTCATCTAGGATTGTGGATACATTATACAGTGCATCAACACATGCATTTTGTGATCAAGTGTCATGATTCAATGTTAGTACAAAATGTAATTATGCCACCAGTCCTCTAACATAATTGATGAGAGGGTCCAATTATTCCTTTTTGATTTTGTATTCAATTTGTAATCTTTTGATCACTAAATGAAAATAACCTTTGATTTTCAGGTATGCCATTTGTGGATGTAGGGGTAGTTTCATCTAAATAATGAGGAATCATTTTTCTACCTCATTATTCGCATAGAATTTGGACAGTGAGAAGGAGTATAGAAAATTTCTTTTTTCGGGGAAATATATACAATAGCTAGACCAACATAGTGGAGGTTTAGGTTTTACAACAACTTACCAAAATGACTTCAGAATGCATCATAAAAATCCATATTATATGTTTGGGTAGTGTCGTGGTTATAGAAAACCTCTTGGTCTGGAAGTTTAGTGTCTACTAGTGTGATTTTTGGGGTGGGATGAGCCAAAAGAAAATCATACAAGGCATTTCCTTTAACTACCTTCTTTAATATGAACAAGATGTCATATTATAATAGATTAACCAACCATTAAGAAAAATTCCTAATAAAAATATGGAATCCAATGATTAAATTGAGTGGGTCAATACAAGAGACCATGTGGACATTGTGATGCTACATGTAATGTGTCGACATTTTTTAAAAGATGAATGTGGGGTTTTTTATTATTATTATCACAATATTGGTTGTTAACACATCGAATTGTTTGACTGACTTAGTAGTAGATTTTTTCATTTATTGCCTTTTTTGTGTGAGGAGAGAACCAAGAGACTATTCCAGGTTATCCATATATATGACAACTGAATTTTCTTATACTGATGACATCAAGACCGATGGGTATAGTACGTACTACCTGAAATTCTCAAAGGATTCTCTGTATTCCTCAACCTATTAGTAGATGAATCTCATCATTATTAACCTAGTGGAGGGGAACTATTTTTAATCTATGTTAGATATGAAATTCCAAATGTAAAATAGGTGTTCGTAAAGACCACTCATTTCATTGATATTTGAAGGAGGTAGAATTTATAGAACTACTCTAGTATTTTCTAGGTGAACCTTAATACAACATTGGCATACCAAAAAGACATGGAATTTCCTAAAAATTACCCTAAAAGATCATTTTAGTAGATTCATCTTGAAACTGTAATACAAAAACTAGCTAAGGATTAATTAAGGATCCTTAAATTGATAACTTAATTTACAAGATATGACAACTTATTCATCGATGTAGAATTATATTGTTCACAATAATACTAAAACTACATTTAATAGAAATAGAATTGGCCTTTATCTGTGCTAAATAACTATCAATATCATGTGAATGGTTAAAAGCCCAAATATTTTTATCTTAACATTTTGAGCATTGATAAAGGCCCACAGATAAAGGATATAATTTTTTTATAAAGTCCCATTGATAAAGGATATAAATTTTTTCCCATCCTCCACTACCCCCTCCCCCCTTTATTACCACTTCCCCCACTATGACCTTTATAAGTTCTTCCCCAACCCCTTTAGTTGCACTTTAGATAATTCAACCCCCTACAGTGCCTACATTTAGTGTGTTTTGATCCTATGACCTTCATCTTATAGAACAACAACTTTTCTACTCCCCTATACTGTTTTCTTACATTTTATGATATATCTATATATTTATATATATTTCATTCCATTTTTATCTAGGTAATTATATAATGTTTATATATTAATAAATATATTTTATTTGTAAATATATTTAATAATTAATTTATAAAATTAAATTTTTATGGTTGAATATAAAAAATTGGTTATATTGTTATATATTTGATTTTAAATAAAATTACATTGTGAAAAATGGTAAAATTTCAAACCCATAAAATTAATAAAAACGAAATACCTAGGAATAAATTTAGTAACCACTAAAGAAATGAAAAAAATACCCCCTTAAATGAGGTTGGAAATCCATTGAATGTTAGAACATTTGGTTACCCCAATTAAAAACTAAATTTTGGATGCATTCTATGAATTTTTGATTCTTGAAAAATGTGATGGAGGGTTTACCCTAAGTCACCATGCCCTAGAACTCATTGCAAGCATAATTTTTATTGTGGTATAGCCCAAACCAGCACCCAGATCAAAAGTTGTGGCCATTTGATTATCGAGTCATTTTTTTAACATATTTTATATATTTAATTACTTTTTTGACTTTTTTTATCTTCCAATTGATATTAGATGACTATTAACCGATCATAATATGAAAATTATTAACTAAATTTGGTTTTTATTAATTTTATAATCCATTTCCACAAAATATATTTTATATTAATTGTAAATGTTTATTTAACTTATCTAAAATATATTTAAAAGTATATATATTATCTTTCTATAAATATAATTATATTTATATATTGGGGGGTCTTTATCAGCACTTCTATAAAATGCTAATAAATATACACCCCTTTATTATAGAATTTTTACAAGCGATGATAAAAGTATCAATTTATCAGTGATATTTTAAAATAAATTCATAATTTGGACCTTCATTAGTGATTGTAAAAAATCGCCGATAAAGGCCGCTCTTTAATAATAATTTTTAGTGCTATTAAAGGCGACCATTAAAAATGATTTTAGCTAGTGCTATTCAAGCCCTAGTGTTGGATAAACAAAGATTTACTATACTGTCATTCCCAAATGGGAGTAAAAATACTATTCATTGAACTATGGTAGGTAACACAAACAATATTTAATCAAAATATAATTACCTAATATAAAGAGATCCACTAAGGTTCTCTAAAGGTTGTAACATCCTCATCGTCAAGGGCCATATTTATCTAATTATACCCACAATCACTATCCATAAAGGAATGGTCTTGGAAACTAGTAGATTCATAGATAAAATGTTTCATGATCAATAATGGTAAATCGTCATTTGGACAGTATTGATTCATGTCCCTGAAATCGATGTATAATTAAATATATTTGTCAATTTTTATTAATTGGGGTGATGTATCTATGCTATTTTGGGTAATTTAATTCCAAAAAAGTTATCTTGGATAAATTTATCAACTTCTAATTCTACATTTGTAGAAATATAGGGGTGCATTCTTCTGGTTGCATGCTTGAATCCCTGATTGACATCCGGTAAGGCTAGGTGGTATATAACCACATTAGGGTTAAACCCTGAATTTTTTTGTCTAATTACAGGTTAACACAAATAAATGTCTCTTTATAAATGGAATATATATATCATGCTACCAAAGAGGCAAGGAGGTACTAATCAACATAGGCCACTGGTAATCTTCTATTTCTGAATTCACCTACCTGGTCTCATCGATGGTGGTGGAGATTCCTTTATCAAATACAGAAGGGGGTTCTTGAGTTCAACTTCATCTTATTACATATCTAAGTCCATTGAGACATATTAAAACCTAGTAGCTAATAATGGGTTATATCTATCACTATGAAGGTAAGGCATGCCTTGGGAAGAGACATTTTCATCTTGATTGGTAGGAGTCATCACTGAGAGAATCAACATATTATTGTTTTCTTTTATGCTACCACCAAGGGTTGGAAGAATATAGACATTTCAGATTAATTCATATGCTTCAATCAATTTTATGGGTATCACATAATCTATATATCATACTCTAGGTATTTGTGGGGGTATTTCCCAAGCCATTTTCAAGAGAAACCTACATATCAAAACCCATCATCGGTGGTTTTCCATAGCTTTTGTATTAACATGACTCAACATATATAGATTTAAAAAACTCAAAGGGGGAAATATATAAATCTAGTTCGCCAACCTTACCATCAATGGGTTATTTTTATTATTGATGAAATGTTGAAGGTACTTAATTGTGGCTATAAAGCCAAGGTCTTCCAAGAAAGACATTATATACCATGTCTTACTAGACAACCATGGACAAAACATTAGATTTGATACTTCCTAACTGATTATTGAGCATGATATTCCCAAGATAAATTTTCTCTCTTGTTATACACTTGAGTTCTTATCATTTTTGGATATAAGTCTCCCTTTCTAAATACAAATTTTCGGAGGGTCTGAATTTGGATGAAGTTGATCCTGAAATAATTTTCCATCATATATCATTGTATGTTGACATGTTCAAGTTTTTCTAAAACATATGGAGGTCTAATATGTCCTTGGATAACTTCTTCCTAATCCTGTTTGGTGAGTGAGATTGTGAAATGCCTTTATGATGGAATAGTCTCCACTTAGTAAACCTGGGATGTAAGGAATTTTATCTAGAACTCTTGGGGGATCATGAGGGCCTCAATTATTTCATGTATGAAATCTTTTGAATGATGGAGAGAATCTACGATAGATAGTTTGGATTGGATAACCACCAACTATTTCAGAATTTCATACATTTTTCCCAGATTTTTGTGCTTCCAAAGTTGCGGATGCACCCTATTATGTGGCTAAAGAATTGATGTGTTTGAGGTGGATGGGCATGGTGCTTAAGAAAAGGTTGAAATGAGTATCTGCTACTAGTTGTATAGGTCACATCATCCTTCCCCTTTATTAGAGAAAATGTTGTGGCCTTTAAATCAATTTATTTTCCATATATTTTATTTATTCTTTCATGTTTTAAATAATTTATTTTTACTTTTATGTTAATAATGTAACACTCGAGACTTTTATGAGAAATATTTTGTTTTTGTGTTATATAAATCATCAAAGGAATCTTTCGCTGCACGCAATCGCGACCTTCCTCGATAGCGTGTGTAGTACGCAATACCAAGTTCTACTAAACAACAATATACTATTATAAAATTATAAACAAGCCATTATGAATAGTATTAACTGAATTTTAAATTTTATAACATTATTATTCATCTTACACATTTTCTAGAACATGGTAAGAGAACAAAATAATATTTGGGTAAAATAAGTATTTATCAAAAAATGCAGTTTTGCCGCCTTTTGATGGCGCCCCACATTAAATCTAGTTTTTGACACATTTATAAGTTCAATTTGACAAAATAAAATTCTTCTTTTGAATCAGGATATAAAAATTTACTTTGGATAAATTTTTGATATTTTTCTGATAAATTTCATATTTTGATGAATAGTAAAAATACGCTAATTTTTAATTAAAAACAAAATTTTTCACTGAGATAATTTATATAGTTAAATTATAATATTGAATGGTTTTAAAGTATATATAGAATATATTTTTACCATTTAATATAATGTATGTCATTAGGATTAATCTCACATTGAATTCATAGGTAAAACATTTCAATCTTTGGCAATGTTTTAACTTCTAAAACCCGTTTTCTTAACAACGGGATTTATTTTAAATTAATTACTGCAACTTATATGTTTTGGATTTTGAAAAATGGATTCCATATTCAGAATCATTGGGTCCAAATTATGTTAATAGGCTACTTTTTATTTTTGGGCATTATGAATAGTAACTACGGTAAATTTTAATTACCATAGTTAAAGGTAAATCGGGTAATTAAGAGTAAATATAAGATTATAAAATTACCTTAACCCTACAAAAATCCTATTGGATGACTAAAAGTAGACCCATATCACCTAAGGGGCAGATTAGATTCATTTAATAGACTTTTTTCCATGAAAATAATTTAATTATTATTAAAACCAAAGAATGTGACAACATGTCACTTTCTTAAAACTTATAAGTATAATAATTGTAATTTGTTGATAAACTTAATGAAACTTCAAACATGAACAGTCTCCAGATAGCTAATGCAATTATCTACATCATAGAAATTTATTTAGAATTTTTAGGGATTAAATAATTATCATTAATTATGACACAATAGTGATGTTGAAATTATTTTATTAATTAAAATATCAAATAAATGGTTTTAAAATATTAAAATAATTATTATATGCACTATTTAATGTTCTCAACTAATTTTATAGATCCATATGACGTTTTATTAATCTATTAAAGCTTTTAGTTCGAACATATCTTCTGTATATATTTTATTTAAATTCAAATAAATGAATAGTGTCAAAATTGACTCTATTATTATTTTATAAAAATAACATATTATAAAATTGTTTAAAAAATCAAAAAAATATTTAAAAATTACAAATTAAAATTTATATGGTCTAAAATGTCATAAAGTGTCAAATTATGGAAAATTCACAACACATATGTAATTATTAATAATAATTTAAAATTTAGAATATTATTACCACAAATAAAATTAAATTGATAAATAAGGATAAATCAAGTTGATAATGTTTAAAATAAATTCCTAAGATGTATAAATTTTATTAGTTGATGCGATTACAACCTTATCTCGTATAATCTTCGTATATGAGTCATTTTGAATGTTTTTAAGTGGGGTTGAGATTTAATATAAACTAATATTTCTTATATTTCCAAAGGTGCCCCTCTCCTCCCTTTTAAAAGGGAACCTCCTCCCTCTCCTCCTCTCACCAATTTTAGCCTTCAAGATCGGCCAAAACCTGCCCACTTCACTTCCCCACTTACCTAGAATCATCCTAGAGGTTCTGGTCTTCTTCAAAGACCAACCCTAGAGCCCTAAGAGGAGGTTAAGAAGAGGCGCGTCAAAAAGAGGTAATATCCATTACCGATCCTTTCCAAATTCATTCTTCTTCAACATCTTCTTCTTTATTTGTTTCATTATGAATTAATAACATCCGTATCACTCATATACTTATATGTTATTATAAGTATGAAACAACCCTATATCAACATCTATCCATCATATGGAAGATGAAATCACTGCGCGTGCGTACGTACGGAATACCGTCTCCACGCCGTGGTGTAATCTATTTTCCCACACCACCTTACTCGGATGGGTATAATGGTGTAAATAATTACTATATATGATTATTTTAAAGTGATATTTATTCTGAAATAGTATACATACACTCCAATACAATTCCACGATCATGGGAACAATATCATTGCTCAGGCATACGTACGGAATACCGTCTCCACGATGTGATGCGATTCGTTCTACATGATCTTCATTGCATAATGATTATATAAATTAATTGAATGAATAAATATGATATATAGTACATTAATACCATTATTTAAATGATTTATCTATAACCTAAAGATAATAATAAGAATTTATTCGACAAAACACATATAAGAACAAAAAGTTATAAACACCCGAATAACAAGTAGCAATGAAATATTACTAATAAAAAGCTAAGAATATGACCATATATGATATCATAAAAATAATTATGATTTTGGAATAAGTCAATAACATTATTTAAATCATTATATAGGAGGTTAGGACACTTACAAGGCAAATCGGACCTAAGGTAAGGGAAAATATCACAATCTCATTTTTATCTGAGATTGTTTATACTTTGGAATTTTCTGGGGTGTATTTTATCATCCACATCCATGTTTCCTCAATATTTAATGTTATTTCCATCCACATACAATTGTTTAAATCCAATTTTACCCTTCGGTGTGTTTTTAGTAAAATATATGAAATGAATCTGTTGTAGTTTTTCGTACGATGTACTTTTTGACTTTTCTGACAAAAGTACGAGAAGAATGTTTTTTAACTTATACGGCATGAATGGATTTTTAAAACATTATTTCCAAAAATCTTCCTTTACAAGTTTTCAAGTTTATTTTAAATCAAATTCTTTTAGTTTAGAATTGCATGACACGTTAAGAAAGGAAAAGTGTTTTTGAAGTAGAAAGGATATTTTCCTCAAGAATGGAGTTCAAGTGTTTTATCAAAATTATTTTCCATCTAAGATAATAAAGGGTTCTGTTTCTATCCCTATTGTTACATTGATTTGATTATGTTGTTATGGAATTATTTTTATGAATTCCTTTATCTTATATGAATTGTTTTATGATATCATGATGTTTAAGAATCCCATTTTTATTACATGGGTTATGCTATGATATATGGTTTATGATTTTGTGGCACACATAAGAATGGTATCATTATGATATGGGTGGGACCTATATCTCCCTCCAATGCATTAGGTAAAGATTTTATATCTCATGAGATATACATGGCTGGAACGACAGGTTAAACCGGTTCAGTGAAACATGACTAAAACGAGGAGTGATCTCGGTTCAGAAATGGACTTTGTCCACTAAGATAGTCTTGGCAATTAGTCTTGACTAACAAGAAATGATCCTATATGATTATGTGTGTATGACATAAAGTTTCATGTTTTAAGTTATGATTATTGGGATTACATTTCACTACAATAATTTGTCCCATGTTATGAAATTATGATCTCTTTTGCAGGTTACTATTTCCAAAAGTTATGTTCTTATGTATACGATGTGATTGATATTTTTTTTACCCTTACTGAGCATTTGAGCTCACCCTTTTGTATGTTTTATTTCCCCAGTTCAGGAAGACGGTTATTAAGTAGGATATGCCAAAAAGGGACTCTAGATATGATGAAATGAATGGGAGGCAAAGTAGATGCTTTATGAACCAGTTGTTTATGTTTCCCAGTTTCTAAAGACTCCATACCTATACGGTCCTTTCATGGTTTTGTTATATATTGTAATACGTGTGCTTCAATTTTGAAGTATTAACAATGTATTTAAAGTATGGGTCGTTATAGTTGGTATCAGAAGAAAGGTATAGTCAACCTTTGGAAACTAGGATGTGAAAGCCTTAGTAAGAATCCTAAGGATAAGTCTAAGAATAGAACACAGTCTTAGTGTTTTAGAAATGGGAATGAACAACCTATGATAAGACCTTAAGTGTGAAATTTTATTCTTGATTATGTGATTTTCCTATTATAATTAGTGTTTCTCACACTATTCTTCTTGGTTTTAGTCAATGGCTGGAACCCGAAGGAACCGTGTTAATGCGAAATGCGATGGGCAATGCAATGATTGTCCCCCTGAGCAACAAAACTTTATGGGAGCTAGAATGAAAAATCTTGTAGCCATGCTCACACAACATTCTCAAGCTATGAATCATGTAGGACTTCCAAACGATCAAAGGAAGGAGCAACATTCTGTTGAATCCTTCATGAGGCAGCGTCCACCTTATTTCAGTTGGTCTACTGATCCATTAGTTGCTGAACAATGGATTAGTACTATTGGAAAGATATTTTCAGTTCTTCAATGTTCTGAACATGATAAAGTCATCCTAGAAGTGTATCGTTTGGAAGGAGATGCTAATCAATGGTGGAATCTTATTAAGAATACGAGGCAAAAGGATGAAATTGAGTCCATGGAATGGGACTAGTTCAAGAACTTATTTCTCAATAAGTACTTCCCTCGTATTCTCCGAACAAAGATGGAGAAAGATTTTCTTGAACTGAAGCAAAAGTATGATGAATATATTGGTACTTATGAAGAAAATTTTACAAGACTTTCAAGTTATGCTTCTGGTATTATTATCCAACCTGAGAGTAAGATCGATCGATTCTTTAGTGGCTTAAAACCAAGTCTTCGAAGGGCGTTATCCATAAGGGACTTCAATAGCTATGAGGAAGTCATTTGATGTTCTCTCAAAGTCGAGATGGAGATTGGAGTAACCCATCAGTCATATGGGTTTGATAAGAAGAGGAAAATGGAATTCAAAGGAAAATCTAAAGAGCACACTGAAAAGAAGATGAGATTTCCCTTATGGTCAATGTGTGGAAAGAAACATGGAGGGAGTTGTCTTAAAGATACAAGTAAATGTTTCAAATGTGGTAAGGAAGGTCATGAGGCATTTGAATGCCGCAATGATGGGAAGAAGATGTCTAATGATGCAAACAATGGAAGGGACACACAGAATGAACCTACTACACTTCAATGTTTCAAGTGAAAGGATATGGGGCATTATGCCAATCAATGCCCAAATCCAAGGGTTGATGATGATGGTCGACGTCAACAAACTCTTAAGGCTAAAGACAAAGGAAAGTCACATGCAATTTCTATCAGCGATGTAGAGTACGATAACGATGTGGTTAAAGGTACACTTACCATCCACTCTAAAGTAGAAAATGTTTTATTTGATTCTGGATCCACCCACTCTTTTATTTCTGAATATTTTTCTAAGGGTATCACCGTATTACCTCAACAATTAGATGTTGAGTTAGCTGTGACAACACCTAATGGCACAACAGTCGCATCAAAAGTTTATAATTCTTCCCCGATTGAAGTTTGTGGGAAAGTTCTTCCTGCAAATCTTGTGATCCTTCCTATAGTGGAATTTGATGTGATTCTTGGCATGGATTGGCTTTCTTTATATGGAGCTCATATCAATTTCCAAAGAAGGGAAGTCACATTTCATATTCCAGATCAATCTATGATCGTCTATCGATGCTAGGATGAAAATAACCTTCCAGTGGAAATTTATTCCATCTTATGGGTCTTGACTCCACTTAATGAAGGTTATTTATATCAAATGGTTGTTGAGAAACTCACAATTAAGAATATGCCCATTGTACGGGATTTTGATAATGTCTTTCCGAAGGAATTGCCAGGTCTTCCACCGAATCGTGAATTTTAGTTTTCAATAGAACTTGTACCGGGTGCTTTGCCTATTTCAAAGACACCTTATAGAATGGACCCAATTGAGTTGCAGGAATTGAAGAAGAAACTCCAAGAGAATCTTGATAAGGGATTCATATGCCCTAGTGCGTAACCTTGGGGAGCACCTGTTCTATTTGTTAAGAAGAAAGATGGATCAATGAGACTCTGCATTGATTATCGACAACTTAACAAGATCACTATCAAGAAAAAATATCATCTCCCACGCATTGATGACTTATTTGACCAACTACGAGGAGCTCAATACTTTTCCAAGATTGATCTTCGTTCTGGGTATCACCAATTAAGGGTCAAAAGGGAGGATATACCAAAAACGGCTTTCCGTACAAGGTATGGACACTATGAATTTATAGTGGTGCCATTTGGTCTTACTAATGCCCCTGCTATCCTCATGGATCTGATGAATAGAGTCTTTAGAGACTATCTTGATCAATTTGTGGTAGTCTTTATAGAAGATATTCTTGTATATTCAAAGAGCAAGGAAGAACATGAAGATCACTTGAGAATTATGTTGAAGACCCTGAGAAAGGAGAAGCTTTATGCCAAATCTACCAATTGTGAATTTTGGCTTCAAAGAGTTCCATTTTTGGGTCACATAATCTCAAAATAGGGGATATCTGTGGATCCAGCAAAAACAGAGGTTATCAAAAGATGGTCGAGACCAACAACAGTGACTGAGATCCAAATTTTTCTTCGTTTGGCTGGATATTATCGACGTTTTGTGAAATATTTTTGATGATTATCTAATCCACTCACCAAGTTGACTCGGAAAGGAGTTAAGTTTGTTTGGACGGAGGAATGTGAAGAGAATTTCAAGGAGTTGAAAAGAAGGTTATCCAGTGCACCTGTGATCACACTGCCTTGTAGTGGAGAAAGGTTTGTGATCTACAGTAATGAATCCAAGAAGGGTTTGCGGTGTGTTATTATAAAAAAGGATGTGGTGATAGATTATGCCTCACGACAGTTGAAAATACATGAGAAAAATTACCCAACTCAATATTTGGAGTAAGCTGCGGTAATCTTTGCATTAAAGATTTGGAGGCATTACCTTTATGGTGAAAGGTGTGATATTTATACTGATCATAATAGTTTAAAGTATATTTTCACACAAAAGGAGCTGAATATGTGCCAAAGAAGATGGTTGGAGCTGATTAAGGATTACGACTGCTCAATTCACTACCACCCTGGGAAAGAAAACAAGGTGGCAGATGCATTAAGTCAACAAGACCATGCCAGTTTATCCATGATGAGGATCACAAAAGATACAATATTTATGGATTTACAAAGGATGGATCTTGGAATTATAATGAAAGGGGAAAATCGTATCTTTCTCAAATGAATGTTCAACTATCTATACATGTGAAGATTAAAGAGGCACAGAAAGAAGATGTCGAGTTACAAAAGAAGGTGAGAAATGTTCCTGAATTAAACCTTGATTGTGATGGGATAATAAAGTTTAGGAATCGGGTTTGTGTTCCTCCCATCCCCGAATTAAAGAAGGAGCTGCTGGATGAGGCTCATAGTTCTTCATTCTCTATTCATCCTAGAAGCACGAAGATGTATAGGGACTTGAAAGAGTACTTCTGGTGGGATGGCATGAAAAGAGATGTTGTTGAATATGTCTCTCGATGCTTGGTTTTTCAGAAAGTTAAAGCTGAGAGACAGAAGTCTAAGGGGATGTTACAACCATTACCCATACCCAATGGAAATGGGAAAACATCACTATGGACTTTTTCATAGGACTTCCTAAAACATCCAAAGGCAATAATTCTATCTGGGTTATAGTTGATCATCTTACAAATTCAGGACACTTAATCGCTATTAGAGAGGATTTCTCTCTAGATCATCTTGCCAGGATATATGTGAAGGAAGTGGTAAGATTGCATGGAGTACCACTTTCTATTATATCTGATCGGGATCTGAGGTTTACCTCAAAGTTTTGGCGAAGTCTTCAGCATACTCTGGATATAGAGTTGAGTTTCAGCACTGCTTATCATCCTCAGACAGACGGTCAGTCTGAGAGAACAATTCAAACTCTAGAAGATATATTGAGATCTTGCTCTATGGATTTCAAAGGTGGTTGGGATCAACCCCTACCTTTGGTGGACTTTTCTTATAATAATAGATTTCACTCCAGTATTCAGATGGCTCCTTATGAAGCTCTCTATGGAAAGAAATGCAGGAATCCAACTTGCTGGGATGAAGTTGGGGAAAGAAAGCTATTAGGACCTGACATTGTTGATAAGATGGTAGAAAAGGTCCGATCTATTCATCAACACATAAGAGCAGCTCAGAGTCAACAGAAAAGTTATGCCGACAACCGAAGAAAAGACCTAGAGTTTGAAGTGGGTGATAAAGTGTTCTTACGAATATCTCCCTGGAAGAGGGTCATGAGATTTGGAAAGAAGGGGAAGTTGAGCCCTATATATATTGGTCCTTTTGAAATACTAGATCGTGTTGGGAAGGTAGCTTACCGATTGGCACTTCCACCGAATCTCTCTCAAGTTCACGATGTGTTCCATGTATCTCTCCTGAGAAAGTACATACCTGATCCTTCACATGTACTCAGCTCAGAAGTTGTACCGCTGGAGCAAGATCTTTCTTATAAAGAACAATCGATAGAGATTCTGGATCGTAGTGAAAAAGTACTACGAAACAAGACCACTCGCTTGGTGAAAGTTTTATGGAGGAACCACCAATTAGAATAAGCTACATGGGTGCTTGAGGATATGATGAAAAAGAGGTATCCTCATCTGTTTGTTACAAAGTGATGAATTTCGAGGGCGAAATTCATTTTAAGGGGGGTATAATGTAACACCCGAGACTTTTATGAGAAATATTTTGTTTTTATGTTATATAAATCATCAAAGGAATCTTTCGCTGCACGCAATCACGACCTTCCTCGATAGAGTGTGTAGTACGCAATACCGAGTTCCACTAAATAACGATATACAATTATAATATTATAAACTAGCCGTTATGAATAGTATTAACTGAATTTGAAATTTTATAACATTATTATTCATCTTACACATTTTCTAGAACATGGTAAGAGAACAAAATAATTTTTTTGGTAAAATAAGTATTTATCAAAAAATGCAGTTTTACCGCCTTTTGATGGCGCCCCCACATTAAATTTAGTTTTTGACACAATTATAAGTTCAATTTGACAAAATAAAATTCTTCTTTTGAATTAGGATATAAAAATTTACTTTGGATAAATTTTTGATATTTTTCTGATAACTTTTATATTTTGATGAATAGTAAAAATACGCTAATTTTTAATTAAAAACAAATTTTTTCATTGAGATAATTTATATGGTTAAATTATAATATTGAAAGGTTTTAAAGTATATATAGAATATATTTTTACCATTTAATATAATGTATGTCATTAGCATTAATTTCACATTGAATTCATAGGTAAAAACATTTCAATCATTGGCAATGTTTTAACTTCTAAAACTCGTTTTCTTAACAAGAGGATTTATTTTAAATTAATTACTGCAACTTATATGTTTTTAATTTTGAAAAATGGATTCCATATTCAGAATCAGTGGGTCCAAATTATGTTAATAGACTACTTTTTATTTTTGGGCATTAGGAATAGTAACTACGGTAAATTTTATTTACCATAGTTAAAGGTAAATCAGGTAATGAAGGGTAAATATAAGATTATAAAATTACCCTAACACCTAGAAAAATCCTATTGGATGACTAAATGTCGACCCATATCACCTAAGGGTCGGATTAGATTCATTTAATAGACTTTTGACCACGAAAATAATTTAATTATTATTAAAACCAAAGAATGTGACAACATGTCACTTTCTTAAATCTTATAAGTATAATAATTTTAATTTGGTGATAAACTTAATGAAACTTCGAACCTGAATAGTCTCTAGAAATCTAATAAAATTATCTACATCATAGGAATTTATTTATAATTTTTAGGGATTATGTCATTATCATTAATTATGACACAATAGTGATGTTGAAATTATTTTATTAATTAAAATATCAAATAAATGGTATTAAAATATTAATCTAATTATTATATGCACTATTTAATGTGCTCCACTAATTTTCTAGATACATATGACATTTTATTAATCTATTAAATCTTTTAGTTTGAACATATATTCTGTATATATTTTATTTAAATTCAAATAAATGAATAGTGTCAAAATTGACACTATTGTTATTTTATAAAAATAACATATTATAAAATTGTTTAAAAAATCACAAAAATATTTAAAAATTATAAATTAAAATTTATATGGTCTAAAATGTCATAAAGTGTCAAATTATGGAAAATTCGCAACACATATGTAATTATTAATAATAATTTAAAATTTAGAATATTATTACCACAAATAAAATTAAATTGATAAATAAGGATAAATCAAGTTGATAATGTTAAAAATAAATTCCTAACATGTCTAAATTTTATTGTTTGATGATATTACAACCCTATCTCATCTAATCTTCGGATATGAGCCATTTTGAATGTTTTTAAGTTGGGCTGAGATTTAATATAAACTAATATTTCTTATATTTCCAAAGGTACCCCTCTCCTCCCTTATAAAAGGGCACCTCCTCCCTCTCCTCCTCCCACCAATTTGAGCCTTCAAGCTCGGAAAATCCCAGCCCACTTCACTTCCCCACTTCCCTAGAATCATCCTAGAGGTTCTGGTCTTCTTCAAAGACCAAACATAGTGTCCTAAGAGGAGGTTAAGAAGAGGCGCGTCAAAAAGAGGTAATATCCATTACCGATCCTTTCCAAATTCATTCTTCTTCAACATCTTCTTCATTAGTTGTTTCATTATGAAGTAACAACATCAGTATCACTCATATATGGATATGTTATTATAAGTATGAAACAACCCTATTTCAACATCTATCCATCCTATGGAAAACGAAATCACCGCGCGTGCGTACTTACGGAATACCGTCTCCGCGCCGTGGTGTAATTTATTCCCCCCACACCTTACTTGGATGGGTATAATGGTGTAAATTATTACTATATTTTATTATTGTAAAGTGATATTGATTCTTAAATAGTATACATACACTCCAATACAATTCCATGATCATGGGAATGATATCATCGCTCGTGCGTACGTACGGAATATCGTCTCCACGATGTGATGTGATTCGTTCTACATGATCTTCATTGCATAATGATTATATAAATGAATTTAATGAATAAATATGACATATAGTACATTAATACCATTCTGGAAATGATGTATCTATGACCTAACGAGAAGAATAAGAATTTATTCGACAAAACACGCATAAGAACAAAAAGCTATAAACACCCGAATAACAAGTAGTAATGAAATATTACTACTAAGAAGCTAAGAATATAACCATATATGATATCATAAAAATAATTATGATTCTTTAATAAGTCAATAACATTATTTAAATCATTATACAGGAGGTTCGGACACTTACGAGGCAAATCGGGCCTAATGCAAGGGAAAATATCACAATCTCATTTTTATCCGAGATTGTTTATACTTTGGAATTTACTGGGGTGTATTTTATCATCCACATCCATGTTTCCTCAATATGTAATGTTATTTCCATCCACCTACAATTTTATAAATCCAATTTTACCCTTCAGTGAGTTTTTAGTAAAATATATTAAAGGAATCTTTTGTCTTTTTTCGTACGAGGTACTTTTTGACTTTTCCGACAAAAGTATGAGAAGAATGTTTTTTAAATTATATGGCATGAATGGATTTTTAAAACATTATTTCCATAAATATTCCTTTACATGTTTCCAATATTATTTTTAATCAACTTATTTTAGTTTATAATTGCATGACACGTTAAGAAAGGAAAAGTGTTTTTGAAGTAAAAAGGTTATTTTCCTCAAGAATGGAGTTCAAGTGTTTTATCAAAATTATTTTCCATATAAGATAATAAAGGGTTTTGTTTCTATCCCTATTATTACACTGAATTGATTATGTTGTGATGGAATTATTTTTATGAATTCCTTTTTCTTATATGAATTGTTTTATGATTTCATGATGTTTAAGAATCCCATTTTTATTACATGGGTTATGTTATGATGTATGGTTTATGATTTTGTGGCACACATAAGAATGGTATCATTATGAGATGGTTGGGACATATGTCTCCCTCCAATTCATTGGGTAATGATTTTATATCTCATGAGAAAGACATGGCTGGAACGACAGGTTAAACCGGTTCAGTGAAACAGGACTGAAGCGAGGAGTGATCTCGGTTCAGAAATGGACTTTGTCCACTAAGATAGTCTTTGCAATGAGTCTTGACTAACAAGAAATGATCCTATATGATTATGTTTGTATGCCACAAAGTTTCATTTTTTATGTTATGATTATTGGGATTACATTTCACTACTATGATTTATCCCATGTTATGAAATTAT
This sequence comes from Viscum album, assembly GCA_963277665.1. Lineage (NCBI taxonomy): Eukaryota > Viridiplantae > Streptophyta > Magnoliopsida > Santalales > Viscaceae > Viscum > Viscum album. The sequence continues at coordinate 1,257,557,576 of OY728139.1, forward strand.
GATCTCTTTTGCCGGTTAAGATTTCTAAAAGTTGTGTTCTTATGTATATGATGTGATTGATATTTCTTTTTTTTACCCTTACTGAGCATTTGAGCTCACCCTTCTGTATGTTTTACTTCCCCAGGTCAGGAAGAAGGTTATTAAGTAGGATATGCCAAAAAGGGACTCTAGATATGATGAAATGAATGGGAGGTAATGTAGATTCTTTGTGAACCAGTTGTTTATGTTTCCTAGTTTCTAAAGACTCTATACATATACGGTCCTTTCATGGTTTTGTTATATGTTATAATAAGTGTGCTTCAATTTTGAATTATTAACAATGTGTGTAAAGTATGGGTCGTTATAAATAAATTTTAATTTAGTAATTTAATGGATTATATAATTATTTCATCTTTTTTCATGGTTAATCCTATAATATTTCATTCAAATTATTGATTCTTATTATTTATATTTTCATTCTATTTTATTTCAAATTATGTTTTAATATAAATTTTTGAATTTTAATTTTAATTCCGATAATATTTCTAATTAAATATATAAAAAATTATTTTATTTAATTAATTGAACTTTAATTTAATTTTATGTCACATATTTATCTCCTTCAATATATTTGATTCTCTTTGTTGACAATTTTATTAATTAATTTGTTTTCATTTTTTAATTTTTAACCTTTTTGAACTTAATTTTTTTTCAACATATATTCGAGCATTTAATTGATTATTTAATTTTATTTTTAATTTAAATACTTGAATTATTTTTTAGATTTAAATTTCTAGTAATTATATTTTTATTTTAATTATTTATTCAGTATTTTTAATTTTTAATTTTTTCACCTTTGATTTTTAATTTTTTTTAATTAATTTATTTCATCTGTATTTAGTTTTTACTTAATTAATCTAACATTACCATTTATATTATTTATTTTAAAATTTTAACTTTTCTATTTTAGTGTTTCTTTTGTTGGTGCTACAGAAAACCCATAGCAAGACCCTCCCCTTTTCCTACATTGCAACTGGTAGCCCTCACCTAGTGGTGAAAAAATAGAGCATCTTCAACTACAACAGCGAGGCACTGATATCCAACCATCTGAAAAAAAAGTCACCACCAAAATTTCTTCCTTCAAACTCCATAATATTCTTACCCCAATACTCCATCTCCATAGGGCCTTCGGCCAGAGAACCCACTTTCCAGAAAATCATCTACTGCCAGAACACTCTCCACTAGCTAACTCAAATAAGCTGACCAACCTCTGTATCATCTTCCACCATCTCCCTATTGCTTCTAATTCATCCTTGAAATAGAGTATCTACCACCACTTTCGTGCTCGATCCACCACTAACATTAAACCAGACATCGAACCCACAACATGATTTTGAAGAAATAATAATCCATTAACATAGCTTTCTACATTGATGAAGGGTCATTGGAAGATGAAACAAGAAATATATCAGATTCCCCAATACTATTGAATCCATATGCTAGACGAGATCCACATAGAGCCTCCAATACAAGAGGACACTATAAGAGAAGGATAAGAATCACTGAGTACCTAATGACACAATGTATTAGTCTATGTCACCATTGTAAAAGTCTGGATCTATAACAATCATCACCAAATGAAGATGAATCTTGCAGTCTATGTAGATGAAAAGGATTTATTTTTGAGAATCCAAAGTAGAGCCTTCCTTGAATGAACTTCCATGATTCAATGAGTCTTCCATGAAGCTGACCACCAGATCTGTGGACCTCAACTGTGCTAAAGAAGATGACACTGTTATTTCCATACGACCTGCCGCCACTAAAGAGAAAGATCAACCGTTGAGAATCCTTGAGAGGAGGATACCCCCTCATAGATCTAGGGATAAGTATTATAAATAATTGAAAAATTAAAAAAATAATAGTAATAATAGTAATATTAATAATAAAATAAAATATAATAATAAATGAATTAAAAATAATAATGATAATAATAAATTAAACAAATAAATAATTTTTTTAATCTAATTATTTAATATTTAATTTTCATTTTAATTATAATGAAATTTAAAAATATATATATAATATATAATAATTTTAATAATAAAATAAAAAATATTTATGTAATTATATTGATTAATATAAATAACTAAAAAAAATTAATACTTTTATTTATAAATATTTTAATACTAATTTTATATTTTCTTATTTTACTAATTTATAAATGATTTATTTATTTAATCAAAAAATAATAATAAATTATTGACTAATATCTGTTCTTTTTACAATTCGATCTCTAAGTAGATTACACATCCATCTTATTACTACCAAATGTGGTAAATATTGAGTTAAAAGTGTTTTTATAAGGACATGATGATGAGAGAATAATGTGAAATATGTTTAGTGACTTCGACCACATCAAACTAAGTCATTTTGAGCCGTTAGTTATGATCAATAGAATGACAGAGTTTATGTTTGGAGGGAGAAATCAGAAGAGGATGACATTGAGTCATTCTTGTGTGTGGAGACTAGGAGACAGAGACAGACACTTGACATCCTTAAGGAAGAACAATAGGAGTAAAAAACACTATTCTTCATGACTACCAATCTTGGAGGGAATTCTTCTCCCTTGTTTCTCTCCATAAACTAAAAAATAATTTCTTTTGTTTCCTTGATTGGAAATGTTTTTCAGGCAATTTTCTATTCTCAGGGGTTTAATACAACTAGGTGTATTCATTCTTTTTTAATTGTATTTACATTTCAATTTTCATAATTGATCGAAGACATCAATTATAGAATATTTAACATTGTAGATGTGTCTTCATATTATTTTTCTAAAACATAAAAATGATTGGAGAAATCATTAATAATGACTTTTTTAATTAAAACCCATTTCTTTTGAGTGGTTCTTGAAGTATTGAACATCAAGAATCATAATTTTTTGTTTTTAATATTCTCGAAAGTGATATTAATTAATCCATTTTTCAATGTTTCAAAATAAATACATTTTTTTACTTATGAAGAAACCCATTTAACATAGATGTGTTTAATTACTTGTTTTCTTTCTTGATTATTTACCTCAACCTCTAAATCTACTATTTGTTAGCTATTTTTTCATCATCCTTTTTCAAATCACATACATACTCTTCTTATTCAATAATATAACTGTAATAATTGTTTAATTGTAAAATTCATTTCATAATAAAATCAACAATAAACAATAGAATTTTCACCCGCTATTTACAGTAGGTTTGGTTTAGAAATTTGCTACACACAACCTTTCTTATGTGTTTGACCCTAGGAACTACTATATAGTAGTAAATATGATTTATAAATAATTATACTAGGCACTTTTTAATGATGTACACATCAATTTTTTATCACTGTTTCTAGGGAATCCTTTTTGTGACCAATTTTAAAAAAATATTGAAAAACATTCTCCAAACAATTACAAAAAATCGAAAATTGAGGTTCTAAAAAATATTTCAAACTACTTTTTCTATTATTGATCATTGAAAAATCTATCAATCTACATCCACTGATTATATTTGTGAGTTATTTTACTATTTATATAGATTTGGTTTTTTTGCTGCCTATTTCATGATAATTGGATCTTCAAATGATAGGTTAGAGCCTTTAATACCTTCTGTTGAAAAATATATTAGTTCTTTAAAAAGGATAAAAAAATATTAAATGGAAATTTTATGAGAAATATTTCATGCTCGTAATAATTTTTCTAAATTTTAACCTGAACTCAACAATGAAGAAATAGGGAGGCCTAGAATGAGGGATTTACAAATCCCCTATGTGTCAGGTAACTCATATTTAGTTATATTGTCCTCTAGAGATATATATTATGAGATAAAATAGTCTCACCTTCCATTATTTCCCACTTTTAATGGGATCTTTAATGAAGACTCATTAGCCATTATTGGTGTCTTTAATAACATAGTGGAAAAATTACCACTAATAAGACTCTTTGAGAATGAATTAATAATGAAAGAGTTACACTTTTTTCCATAAAGAAAATTATATAAATTTTTATTTATTTTTAGATAAAAATATTTTTGAAAATTGTTAACAAGTGTATAATTTATTTTTAATGAAATTATACCCCCAAAGATATAATGGGTAAGTACGAACTAAAATCACTAGCTTTTATCAAGATCAAGTTAAAACCATTAATGAGTGTTGGGATAAATTTAGGGATCTTCTTGGACAATACACTCATCATCTTCTCTAATCACATGTTCTAAAATACACCCTATACAAAGTATTGTCACCATCTAGTCAAAATAAAATAAACCAATATACTTGGAGTAATTAAAATGATAAATTTGATGATTAAATGAGAAATATTTTCAACAACCACGCTTTAAATTTTCGACATAAATCCTATATGAGGAATAGAGTTAATAAAAATGTAAACAACACCGGTTAAGGGGAAGATTAAAATTCAAAACTAGCATAAATAAAATACTGTCTAATTTATTTAATGAACTAAAATTTTAAAAAAAATGTAAACTGAGCGAGCTATACAAAAATGAACCAACATCATAGGGAATAGTTTCATTAGTGTGCTATTTTTGGAAATAGTGGAAATTTCTTTTAAAATTTTTATATTCCATCCTAATAAAAAAATTAAAAATTAAAAATTATTTTCCTAAGATGCGAAACAAATATGATCCATTTTTTAAAATTAATATCCAAGGATATAAAAACCATTATAATTTACCTTAGAAAAAACAAGGCTGGATAAGAAAATATCCTACCCTTAGTTACTAAATCCAACCTAAAAACTGTTCCAAAACCAACAGAGGTGTGAGTCATCTAATTATAAGGGGAATTTTGAGGGGTAATTTTATAATAGAATAGATGAAATGCCTAAAATATTTGACTCTAAAGAATATATGTTTAATTATAAAATAGAAAAACATTGAAATGATATACCTAAGGATGATTCTAGAATTCATAATCTATAATAATGAATTGTACAATTATTTATATACATGACATCCAAGGATAACGGTAAACTTCCTAATACAATTAAAATAAACTATTGGGATAATGTTAGGGTAGTAGTCATAAGAAGTGGGATAAGTACTCAATAAAAAATTGAAAAAGACCTTAGTAGCCTAAAATGAAAAACTATGTGAAATATGAAATAAATATCTATAATACATAGTATCTTGAAATGAGGAGAAAAATCTAGAAATTGAAAAAATCACAATGGTTCACAAGAAGTTCAAGTTGAATAAGTTTTTGAACGAAAAAATATTAAGGGAAAGAAGATAATTGTTGAATAAATAAGAGATATTACTTTTTTTCATAGGAAATATTTTAAAACCTTCCATTTCCTAGAAAATATGTATCCAAAGGCTAATAAAAATGATGTCCTCTTTCAGTTCCATGTGATTCTTACCAAGATCCAAGTGAATATTCCATTCATCTGAGCCTTAATTAAATACCATTATATTTGAAATATCTTACAAAAATTATTTCAAAAATATATAATATAGAATAAATTTCAACATACAGTCTCATTGTAGAGTTTAGTATTTTCCTTGACAAGATAATCCCACCCAATCTTAAGGACCCTGGAAGATTTTTCATTCCCTTCACATTAGGGAATAATGGTCAATTAAACTATATGTGTAACTTAGGTGCTATTATTAATCTTCTCTCAATCTCTATTTCTCATAATTTTAGTTTGGGTGACCATTAATTCATCAATATCATCTTATAGTTGGTCGAACATTCATTCACACATCCTATAGGAAGGCTAAATGATATATTGGTTGAAGTTCACAAGCTATATCTTACATATGATGTTCTAGTGATATGAAAGGAGTGTAACCAGGTGGCTCCCATAATTTTGGGTAGTAACTTCTTTGTCACTGGATGATCAATTATATTTGTTTCAATGGGTCAACTAATCTTTAAATTTGTGAAGAAATATGAGTAATTAAATGTTTTTAAAAATGGTGAACAACCAACATTCTATGAAAAACTGTTATACGGTGGAGTCCCTAGAACCTGAAAACACACTAAAAATTTAGAAGAATATAAAAATAAATATTTGTCTAATGAAATAAATACTGAAAATGAACATGTGCACATTTCTTAATCTATTCACAGTTAGAATATGGAAAATTTTCCAGAATTGGATAGCAGTCATGTTTCTACTATTCTTGGGAATGAATCTTATGTTTTTGAACATAAATGATTCAGGATAGAACATGAGTATTATATTATTTTTAAAAACATTTCTGAACAATTTACATGATTCAGGATGATTTCTTAAAAAAATTGGATAATTATTATTTAATTAATTTTACAAAATTTGATCTTTAGAGTTATGAAAGCGAGCTTCCACTTCGAAAAACAGTAAATATAATTTTAAAATTGGGTATGAAATTGAAAAACCATTCCTCTTTTCAAAATATTTATAAGAAAAATGTCATAGATAATGATATTCTTAAATCCTATAGTCTTCCTTCAAGTGAAGAAGCACCCAATTTAGATCAATACCTTCTCCCAGAACACCATAAATACTCGTTTTAGGTGAAAATTCAACACTTCATATAATTATCTCTTATAAACTAAAATGTAATCAAGAGAAAAAATTGTTGTATATTATTAAAAAATTTAAAAATACATTTGGATTATCCATTGCTGATATAAAAGTGATTATCACTTCTTTCTACATGTACAAAATCCCTATTAAACTCGACCACAAATAGTGAGTTGAATGAAAAAGGAGACTAAACCCTAATATGAATTAAATGTGAGAGAAGAATTTATCATGATACTAGTCACTAGTATTATATATATCCCATCTTTTTTAGTACTTAGTTCAGTTCAGTTTAATTTTTCCTAAAAAGGATGTTTCACTCTAGTAACCAATGAAAAAAATGAACAAATTCCAGGGATAAAAGAAACCAAATGAAGTTTTTTTTTTGTTGAAAATAAAAATCTAAATGCATCAACTTTGAAGGATAATTTTCCAATGACCCACTTATATGAAATTATTTAAATCTTTTCTTGTATTGTGTTCTTTGGTATCCTGGATGGCTATTTCGGTTACAACTAGATTCTTATACAACAAGAGGATCAAGAGAAAATTACATTTACATGACTCTTCAGGACATTTTCTAATTTAAGGATTAAATTTGGATTATGTGGTGAGTCTGATACCTCTCAGAGATGTACAATGGATATATCTTAAGACATGATATGGAGGATCTTTGAGGTATTCATGGAAAACTTATCCATTGTTGTTAACACATTTGAGGCATGTCTGAGGGATATGGAATTAGTTATAGAAAAGTTCTTAGAGTCCAAAATAGTTCTAAACTATGAGAAATTCTGTTTTTAGTCATTAAAGGAATTTTTCAAGAACATAATGTTTTTAGGAGGGGTTCTTAATAAGATACATCAAAGATTTAAGTTATTCAAAAATCTCAACCTTTTGAGAACATTAAGGGTGTTTGACGTTTCTTATGGAATGATGGTATTTAATAGAGGTTTAAAAAATATTTTTCAAAAATCAAAAAATCCATTGTGTTATCTTATATTAAAATATACACCATTTCTATTTGATTAAATTTAATTATAATCATTTAATTTATTAAAAGAAAAACAAACTTCATTACCCATCATGACATCACCTGATTGAAAATTTAACTTTTAAATAATGTAAGATGAAAGTGGAATGGATGTTGGACTAATCACAGGTTAGATGAGAGATAAGATTTTTCATGTGGTTTATTATGCTTAAATACTACTAGATGAATCACAAAATAACCACAAAACTACATAGAATATGTTTTTGGTTTTTCTGTCTACAATAGAAATATTTAGCTAGTTTCATCTAGGATGCAAAGTCATAATCTTTACAGACCATTCAATAATAAAGTATTTTCTAACAAATAAAGTGGATAAATCATGACTTATTATATGGAATCTATTATTGTAATTATTTTATATGGATATCAGAGAAAAAATGGAGAGGATAAGGTAGTTTCATATCATCTTTGTAGGATTTACAATACCTAGTGTTAAGGTCCATGAGTTATTAATTCTACCTTTACTAATGAGAATATGCTCACAGTCTCTGTTAAGTTGTCTGAGATGTTTATAAACATTCCTAACTTTATTTTAGTATGTTTTATTTTTAAGGATTTTTCAAATAACTAGATAAATTAGTTAATTTCGGTTTTTAAGTACTATCATTGGGATAACCCCTTGCTATTTAGGGGATGTGTTGATGGGATTCTAAGATGGTGTGTGCTCCAAAAGAGGAAATGTTTTTAATTCTGGATAGTTTTCCCTCCTCGCCATTGAAAGGTCATCATTGTGGAGATAGGATGTCTCAAAAAGTATTTCAAGACGAATTTTACTAGGCCACATTATTCAAGGATGTTAAGAGTTTTGAAATGGGATGTGATTGATGCCAATGGCTAGGGAATGCTTGGGGAAAGGATGAGATACCTCTAAAAGATATTCTAGAAGATGTGATATTTGATATTTGGGGATTACATTTAATGGGACTATTACCATCATTTCATGTTAATGACTATATTTATGTTTTTTTGACTATGTATCCAATTGGGTTGAGGTAATATAACTTCCCAATAATTAATACAATAGTGTAATCAAATTCATTAAAAAAATTTGTCAAGGATTGTGGTACATTTTTCTTTTATTACTTATTATTTCACCCAACATAAATATTATAAATTTTAGGCTTTAATTGAGAAATATGGTTGTTCCCATAGAACTTGAACAACCTACCATAAAAAATATAGTGGATAGATAGAAATTTCAAATTTGGAGGTAAAAAAATTAAAGGAAAATGTATCAAAATCTATGAAAGATTGGTATTTAAATTTTTATGATACTTTATAGGCCTATAGAACTACATTATAAACCCCAACTGGTATGTCTATATATAGTCTATTATTTGGGTAAAGTTGTCATTTACATATTGAGTTGCAACATAAGTCATATTTGATAGTAAATGATTTATGCTTTGATTTTAATACTTCTAGAGAGTGGAGGCTTCTAGATCATAGTGAACCGAATGATATTAGGAGAGAGCCTAAAAAAAATTATCTGATTTAAAAATATAGGTAAAATTTATTTTTTCTGATTCTACCATTCAAAATAGAGAATTCAAATCTAGATATAAGGTTATTCTTTTACTTATATTCTTAAATTCCTTCAGGGTAAATTGAAATCTAAGTGGTCAGGACCTCCCTATATTCATAGATTGTTAAAAATAGAGTTCAAAATATCAATGGAGATGAAAATAAATTAATGTTTGTAAATTTTTAAGGAATAGAACTTTATTTTGAATGAAGCCAAATGTCTTGGATTCTATCTTCTTGTTTGAAAATTGTTTTTCATTTGATGTCTAACTAAAGCATTAAAATTAATTTCTTTTTGGGAGTCAACCCATGGTCTTTATTTTCTTTTAACTTTGTTTTCTTAAATATAAAATGTGGATGATTCCTTATATTTACTTCTTCTTATATTGGTTTTATATTTGTGGTCTTACTATTATTTTGTTCTTAAAGATAGTTGTTGGTGAGGTGATAATAGAATAGAGGAATTCCTATATTTACATTGAATTTTTCAGGAGAAGCCTCAAGATGGAGCCTCACCCAAATTATAAATCTTTATTAAAATATACAGTTTTTATTTCAAAAACATGTTTCTAATCTTCGTTATTACAACTTTTCATTCATTCTACTTCTGGAAAACATTACTTATTCCTTGTAAATTTATTCTTCGTATGAAATTATGTGTGGGGGAGTTAAACCCCTTATTGATTGTGTTTTATTGAATTCTATTTTCTTTGTTGGGGATTTAGCATAATCATATTATGGTCTTATGAAAATCTTATTGAAAAAAAATTCTTAAATTTATAAAACACATTTCACAGTGTACTCAATATTTAATAAGATACTATTTTAACTTAATTGAAAAATTCTAGTCACCATACCATAATGATAATGAATGTGAATCTATTTTTAAATGATTTTTTTGGAAATAATATTGTTTTAACTTCATTGTGACCCTTGAATAAATTATTAAATTGATGAATTTCACACCTGTATTAAAGGTTATAAGTCAATTTGTTTTTCTCCACCTTTGAATTTATATTTGAGGAAACATTTGGTCTTTATTCGTGGGGGAGAGGGTATTCTTTTAGGATATTATTTTCTTTAATTTAATCCCATAAATCCCTTTATTGTTTTTAAACTATGTTTTCTTCATGTTTTTTATCTTCACATTCTGTCAGTCAAAATTTTTATTACTTTTGAAATTTATGATGCCACTCTAAAAATGTTATTCTTTAATTACCCCATGTAAATAATTGATTAAATCAACCCAATGTCAACATGGAATCAGTTTTTCATGGTAATATTTTTGAAACATTGTTATAAAACTATCATTTAATGTGAAATGTTTTATTGATATAATCTTATAATAATTTCATTTACATGGTCTATGAAATGAAAATCCTAATTTATATTGATCTTCTCCCCTAAATTTATTAATTAATTTATTTTTATCCAAATAATTTTTTATGAGTTATTTATTAATTTATTTATTTATTTAATCCACTCATCTATTCAATTATGTCTATTTTATCAGAGTGATAATTATTTGTTTCTGTTCCCCCAAAGGTAAAGAGAAACTTGGAATTCTTAGGTAAATGAAAGTTGTTGTTTGTTTTATTCAATTCATTTTTTAAACCATAAACATTATTATAAAATTAATTATTCATTCATCAAATATACATTATTTTAAGTGTGAATTTTCAATTACTTATTGAAAGAGATCTGGGGAAAATTATTTTTCATTAACCAATTCTTTAGGGTATTTCAAATGTTGAACTTTAAGATTTATTTTTCCCCTCTAAATTTGATTGTTATTTGTTTTTGTGAAATCATTGATTAATTATGAGGGAATTTTATGTGGCCTTTAAAGTAGTTTAATTTGATATATTTTATTTATGTTTTTGATGTTTTAATTAATTCATTATTCCTTTTATGTCATTAAATTGTAATTTAATAATTTTATTGTATAAATAATTATTTCATAATATTTCATATTTAATTTTGTATTATTTGATCTAAATTAATGATTATAATTATTTATATGTTGATTATATTTAAGTTCAAAATATCCTTTAATGTATAAATTGGGTTTGTAATTTTATTATTGAAACATTTTTTAAATAAATATTTATCCTTTTTTAATTTATTTAATTAATTGAATTTTATTTTAATTTAAAGTCACTAATTTTTTTATTTTAATATATTTGAATTTATGTTTTAATATTTTAATAATAAATCTATTTTCTTTTTTAATTTTTAAAATTACTAAATTTAATTTTTTTATTTTAAATTATACTTAAAATTTATTTATCTGATTGTATTTTTAGTTTTAGTGTCTTAATTTAATGTTTGATTTTAATTTGTAGTAAATATGTATTTTATTTAATTATTTCGTAGTTTTAATTTTCTATTTATTCATATTTTATTTCAATTTTATATTAATTAATTAGTTGAATTTGTATTCAGTTTTTATTTAATTAATTTAATATTATAATTTTAATTGTTAATTGTTAATTGTTAATTTTTAACTTTTATGTTTTTGTGTGTTTTCTACATGTGCTAAAAAACTCATAGGCCGACCATTTCATATTTTAGTGGTACCACCATCATCCCTCACATAGTGGTAGAAAAACAAATCATCTTCTAATGACAAATTGTGGTACTTCTATCCAACCTACCACTAAAGTGATTCACTACTAGCCTCAATGACTTCAACCTCTAGTATATGCTTCTACCAATAACTCAATGCTAGTGATCCTTCCGCCAGAGAATCCACCGTCCGGAAGGTCATCCAACACCAGAGCATCCTCCACCAGCCGACTCACCATTAGCCAAGCCACCACCTAAATCATCTTCTGCCATATCCCTATAACATCATCCAAATCCTCAAAACAGAGTCTCCACCGCCACATTATATCCTGATCCACCACCCGCATCAAACAAGACACTGAATCGACACATATATTTTGATGAAATAATAAAACCATACAACATATTCCTCCATTTAAGAAGATTCCTTGGTTGATGAACCAAGAATGGTTTTTGATGCCACATCACTGTTGAATCGCTTTGCTAGACAAGATCCAAGATGACCCTTCAATATAATTGGATACTGGTGGAGAAGGATAAGCACAACCGAGTACCTAATGATGTCATGTTATACCCTCTACCACTTCCTCATAGCTCAGGATCTATAACCATCACCACAAGATAATGATGAATCTAGGAGTCTATGTTTTTGTTGTCTGGGTAGAGGCCTCACACACTCGGATTCAAACAATAAAACAAATAAATCAAACAAAAATAGTGGCACAAAAATTTAAGTGGTCCAATCGGATGACCTACATCCAGGGGGAAGGCAGTGGAAACTTATTATTCAATTGGGAAGAACAGATAAAAAATTTCCTCTCTCTCATCTTAGATGGGCCCCACATATATACAGCAATGGAGGAGAAAAAAACCAATTAGGACACTTCAATTTTCTTCTTGGGAAGCCACCAACTTTTGCATATTTTTCTTCCTTAGAGGCCTCCAAACATCAACATCAACTCTCTTCTGGTGGTAGGTCTTATATGACGGTCACCCACCTTCCTAAATAGTGATTGTTTTCCTCAAAACATCAACAATCTCCAACTAGATGAAAACCTTCACCATGTTGGCGCTCAAACTAATTTTCATGTATGTAAAACAATTTTTCTGCCTACTAATTCCTTCCTGATGCCTATAGGTATCTCAAATTTGAGTCATATTGATCAATTCCAAAATTTGTTGAGACCTGATCCCTATAACATTCTTTTTTTCCTTAAAAGGAGGAACAATATCCCATATCATTTTCTAATGCAGTGGATTCATATATTATTCCATAATATACTTCCAATGGTTTATTTATTTGACATCCAAAACATTTCAGTTGCAATCTAGAACACAATCTTTAACCGTATAAATAGAATAACTAAATCATTTTTCAAAACTAAGATGGATTTGTATAATCATTTGTGTTCTACCAGTGGTGATACTCTTATGTGATGTCACCGATCCACCAGTAATAGTCTCAACAATCAAATAATACAAAGTACCATTTCGAATACCTTTCATTGCAAGGAGTGCACCACTGTTAATTTTCATGAGTCCATCTTCTATAGTTATCTGGTAACCAATATCATCCAAAATTCCAATAGATATGATGATCTTCTCCAATTCTAGTACATATTTCACATATGTAAGGTGTCGAATTATAGAGACCCCAAACATGACATACATGGACATTATATTACTTTTACATAATACTTAATACATAACAAAAACCAGCACTCAAGGAACGTAATAGTTTAGTGTCTTTGGAAACTCGGAACAAAATCTTCTAATCGTTGTGAAAGATCATCAAAATCTCTCATAAAGATCATCCCCTTTGGTTTTCTTACCTAAAACGTTTCATTATATCCTGGGGAAAAGAAAAAATATAAAGGGTGAGCTCAAATGCTCAGTAAGTGCAAGCATGGAGAAAATTAAACAAACCATATACATTTTAACTTCAAAACATGAACATAATATTTAACATCAAAATATTGAGCAATGAAATAAAACAAGGCAGTATGTAAGGCATAGATCATAAATAAAAAATAATCAGTATAAAATAGTAGGGGAATAACACATGTAATTGTGGCAACCATTAAGCACATGATATTATTTCCATAGTAGCCAAGGCATTGCTGCCAAGACCATTTTAGTGGAGAAAGTCCCTTTCAGAATTGAGTTCACTCCTCGTTCCAGTCCTGTAACACTGAACCGGATTAACATACCGTTCCAGCCATGTCTATCTCATGAGATATATATATTTACCCAATGCATTGGTGGGAGATATAGGTCCCACACATCTCATAATGAAATCATTCTTACTTGAGCCAGAAAATAAACTTAAAGCATTCATCATAACCCAAAGAATAAAATGGGTTTCATAAACATCAACCCATCATCACATAATCCACATAAAACAAATGTATATTTCACCATAAGAAAATTGAAAACATTTAAATCATAGAGACATTATACATGAAACATACACATATGAAATAATTTCATCTTAGATGGAAAATGGTTTTGATAAAACACTTGAAATGAATTCTTGAAGAAAATATCCTTTATTTTAAAAAATCATTTTCTTTTCACAAAATTCCATGCAATTTAAACAGAATTTTTTTTTGTTGAAAATAGTAATAAAATATTGTAGAGTAAGCTTCATGAAAATGATGTGTTATGAAACCGTAAAAAAAATTTCACGCCGTATAAGTTAAAAATAACATTATTCTCGTACTTTTGTTGGAAAAGTCAAAAAGTACATCGTATGGTAAACATATATTCCTTCCATACGATGTGGTAAAAGAAAAAAAAGTGTAAAATGGCTTTAAACATACATGGAAGAAAAGTAAATATTTTATGAAAACATTTTTGAGAACATATGGACATGGATAATAAACATAACCCTAGTAAATACTTACGAATAAACAATCTCAGATAAGAATGAGATTGGAATAATTATCCCTTACCTTAAGTATGATATGTTTCATACATATCTGAACCTCCTTTATAATGATTTAATTGATATCATTGACTTATTACATAATCATATTCATTGTTATGATATCATTTATGGTTCACTTATGACTCTATATTACCCGTTCTTTTGTAAATTCTATGTTAAAGCAGTGTTTTGGGTAAAATCGTTTTATTTATCGTACGTGTTTGGACTTGTTGTTCATGATATTATTATTACTTATGTAATGATTTAATTACTTCCAGAATTTAAATAATGATTTATATATCATATATATTCAGTATATATATATATATATAGTAGACAGATAAATGAAATGAAATACACCGTTTATGGAGACGGTAGGCTATACGTACGCATGAACGATGTTTTCTTTTCCTTATTGACTTGAATGGAAGTAAGTAGAAATATATATATATACATAAATCCAGTAGCTTTATCATGTCATATATTTCATTATTATTCATTATATATACTTCATAATCATTCTTGAGTGGTTAACATGGAGAATGAATCTCATCGCGTCGTGGAGACGGTAATCCGTACGTACGCACGAGCGATGATATCGTTCCCATAATTATTGAATTGAATTGGAGTGGATAATATAATATCTTAGAATCAGTATGAAGTTACAAAAATCATATATAGTTATTATTTACACCATTATACCCATCCATGTAAGGTGGCGGTAGAAAAACTGATTACACCACGGCGTGGAGAGAGTATTTTGTATGTATGCACGCGCGGTGATTTCATTTTCCTTGGGATGGATAGAAGGTGAAATAGGGTTGTTTCATATTTATAATAACATATCAGTAAATAATTAATACTGATGTTATTACTTTATAATGAAACAACTAAAGAAGAGGAAGTAGAAGAAGAAAGAAACTTCAAAGAGTCGGTAGAAGAGATTACCTCTTCCTCGACGCACCTCCTTTAAACATCTTCTTAGGGAACTAGATTCTGTCTTTTGAGAATACCAGAACCTCTATGATATAACTAGATAGGTTGAGAAGAGAAATTTTCTGGGTTTGTCTGACCTTCAAGGCTCAAAAGGGTGTGAAGAGAAGAGGGAAGTGGTGCCCTTTTTATAAGGGAGGAGAGGGGCACCTTTGGAAAAACATAAAATATTATTTTATAATAAAGTCATATTCGGTTTATAATATCTTAAAATTGATTTATTTTGAAGATAAAGTGGTGATGGGTCGAAATCCTCTCAACGAATAGGTTTTAGTCAAGTTAAGTTACTATTTTTACCTTATAATTTATATTTAACTCTAAGTTAAATAATTTAACTTTTACCGTGCCTTCTATTTTTCTTACACTATATGGTTAATAAACATACAATAACAATCCCAAAGAACCCCAAGTGGTTCATTATTCATATATATAACATTATATAATTCATTTGGCCTAACCTTATATTTTTAGGAATAGAATAACAATTAAAAATATAATATTTATTTTAAAAACTATTTTATGTCAATTTTGACACTATTTGGTACCTAATTTCTGTGAAACTCATAACAGCATGATTAGTTCAAAAAAGTAAAATAAATCTATACTAACATGTCATATTAACCTATGAAATTATCAAAATTCATAAAAAGTCTAAAATTACATTTATTAGGGTATTTATAACAGTAATTATGTTAATATTTCATTATTAAGGTTATTACTGTATCATCATTGTGTCATAAATAAATTAAATTATTTAACGTCTAAAAATAATAAATAAAATACCATTATGTAGGAACTCTTTTTATCTTTCTAATGAATATTTATATTCTAATTTATCTTATGTATACCCAAATATTAAAAATGTTTTATTTATTAAACATTGATTTTAACTATTTTAACTCTTCTTTAAATAAAATAATAATAAATGTCCTAATCTAATCCAAGTGGACCTAAAGGGTAATATTTTATTCCTAAGGTTGTTTTTGGTTGAATTAAACTTATCTAATAGAATTAGGACAGGTGTTAGGGTAATAGTAATATCATTTTTACCCTTAATTACCCTATTTAATTTTAATCGTGGTAAATAAAAGTAAAAAAGTTATTATTCACCAAAAATTATTTTTATATTATTGAACCAAATTTTACTCCTTGATATTAACAGTGTCTCTCGGATTTTCAAAATTCCACTTACAAAAGCGGTAAAATTATGTTTTACATAAATTTTCAAATTCTCCTATGAGGTTGGTAAAAGACGGTGAAAAGTTCAATAAAATTTTTATATATCTAAAATTATAATAAAATGACTCCAATGAAATAAATTTAACTTATATATGTATTATGTATCAATTTTAACCTAAAATAAATTTAAATAAAAAGTTGGTTTTTAAATAGAAACCCAGTGTTTTCACTATTCATCAAAAATTGATTGTTTTCAAAAAATACAAAAAATTCACCCTAGGCTAATTTCAATATTCTGAATCCAAAAATTATTTCCATTTTTAAAGATAAAATTTATAAAATTTCAAAAAGTTGGTATTACTATTCATAATGACTAGTTCATAATAATAGTATAATAATATCTTGTTTAGTTAAACTTGGTATTGCGTACTACACACACTATCAAAGAAGGTCTTGATTGTGTGTAATGCAAGCCAAGTCAGGGCTGCGTGTAGTGAAAGCTCTGTTTGGTGTTGCGTATAACATAATCAAAACATATTTCATTTATACATTAAACAAAATATATACTTAATTTTGAGTAAAATCATTTCCACAAAACGAACTTGAAATTGTGTGTAACATGAGCGAAGAATAGTGTTGCGTATACTGCAAGCTAATACGGTGTTGTGTATAGTGCAAGATAATTTTGGTGTAGCGTACAACAAAAAACATCAATTAAATTAAAAAGAATAATTCTCATAAAATCTCGGGTTGTTACATTCTACCCCCTTAAAATGAATTTCACCCTCGAAATTCATCAGGGTTATAAATGGTTTACTACTTGAAATGTTCTTTCATAGAAACCCACATCGTACTAAGGAACACTAAAACATAATTTTAAAAAGTGAAATATAAAACATAATGGTTACCCAAATTAACTCATCACTAGGTTTCCATATAGGAGAACATAGATGAAAATATGGATATTGAAGAGAAATCCAACCATCAGGTTCTGATGGATACTGGTAGAGGACATAGCTATGGACAATCCAATAGTCACAAAGACATAAATTTGCGATGATTTAAGGTACCATCTGATTCCTCATATATAAGGACACTAGGACAACATTTTTTGGTTTTCAAGATCATTTCCCTAAAGTTGAAGAATTGTTGAATTAAAAGAAATATTTACATGATTTTGGTACAATCTTACTGTTATTTTTGCCTTGAACAATTTCCACTTCATCTCTTAAAGAAATGAAGTTGAATTTGTCTTCTGTGAAGTGTTAGCAGATCATGCGAGAGAATGATAGGTCATTCCATATTTCTTAAACAAAAGTATACACTACTACCACTTGTCCCTTTATCTGCGCTAAAAACCGGCATTAACAGTGCTAGAAAAGTGCTATTACTTCCGACCAAGATAAAGGGGGGTCGCCTATATTAGCACTTTTCGGAGCGCTGATAAAGGGGGTCCTTTATCAGCGTCATTCTAGCACTGTTAAAGGTGTTCTTTATCAATGCTAAAAAAAGAGATGATAAAGGCACCATTGCCTGCACCTGCAAAACATAACCTGCACACCTTCACACCAGAATACCTGCACAAAGTAGCACATACACACTGGCACAAAATAGCACCCGCACACAATATTTTGACAGACAACTGTATATACATTTACTTAACATCATGAATACAAAAAAACACTACTATATACATTTCAAACATTGTTTTACATGGTTACAATTACAATTATTCAACAACAGTTATAAACATTCATGTTTCATCCTTTGATATCTGCGATCCGCTCTCAAAAATTGTCTCCCACGGTATTTATTTCCGAACAAAGCATCTGAACTCGAGGAAAAAAATTCACCTATATAAGAAAACAAATATTATGTTGGTAATGAAATAATGAAATAAATTAAAACATTAATATAAAAGAATATATTAATATGGAAATTTGAAACTAAAATACGAAATTTTAAACTCATATGTTTTCATTATTATAACAATGAAAGGGAATAATGTAAAATCAATATGTTTTTGGATGATTTATCTCATTTAATAAATATTGATTCTTTATTTAATGAAAAGCTTTACCGGTCACACCGTGCATCAGATTGAGCTGTGGTCGATTCGTACATATTAAAAATGACTTGTGTATTGTTGTCCTAATGTTTCAAAACAATCCGAACGCATTTCCTCGATATTCCGTATGTTAGTAGTGTTGTTTTCTAAAGTTTTTGTCATTTTGAAACTGATATCATACACTTTTAGCCATACCGGTCACACCGTGTGTCGGATTGAGGTGTGGTCGATTTGTGCACGTCACAAATGACTCATGGATCATTTTCCTTAAGTACCAAAACAATCTGAACGTGTTTTCTCGGTATTCCGTATGTCAGTAGTGTTATTTTCTAATGTTTATCTCAATTTGAAACTGATATCATACACTTTTAGCCATACTGGTCACACCATGCATCGGATTGAGGTGTGGTCAATTCGTACACGTCACAAATGACTCAAGGATCGTTGTCCTAAAGTATCAAAACAATCCAAATGTGTTTTCCCAGTTTTTCGTATGTCACTTGTGTTTTTTTCTAAAGTTATGTCAATTTCAAACTGATATCAAACACAATTAGCCATGCCGGTCACACCGTGCATCGGATTGAGTTGTGGTCGATTCTCACACGTCAAAAATGACTAATGGATCGTTTTCCTAAAGTATCAAAATAATCCGAACGTTTTTTCTCAGTATTCCATATGTCACTTGTGCTTTTTTCTAAAGTTATGTCAATTTCAAACTGATATCAGACACTATTAGCCATGATGGTCTCACCGTGCATCGGATTGAAGTGCAGTCGATTCATACACGTTACAAATGACTCGTGGATCGTTGTACTAATATTTCAAAACAATCTGAATGTGTTTGCTCGGTATTCCATATGTCAATAGTGTTGTTTTCTAATGTTTATGTCATTTTGAAAATGATATCAGAAACCTTTAGCCATAACGGTCACACCGTGCATTGGATTGAGGGGCAGATGATTCGTACACGTCACTAATGACTCATGGATCATTTTCCTAAAGTATCAAAACAATCCAAATGCATTTTCTCAGTATTCTGTATGTCAGTAGTGTTGTTTTCTAATGTTTATCTCAATTTAAAACTGATATCAGACACTTTTAGCCATACTGGTCACACCGTGCATCGGATTGAGGTGCGGTCAATTCTTACACGTCAAAAAAAACTCATGGATCATTTTACAAAAGTATCAAAACAATCCGAAAGTGTTTTCTCAGTATTCTATATGTCAGTAGTGTTGTTTTCTAAAGTTTATCTCAATTTGAAAGTGATATCAGACACTTTTATCCATAACGGTCACACTCTGTATCGGATTGAGGTATGGTCGATTCTTATACATCAAAAATGACTCAGGGATCACTGTCCTAAAGTATCAACACAATCCGAATGCATTTGATCAGTTTGTCGTATGTCACTTGTGTTGTTTTCTAAAGTTATGTCAATTTCAAACTGATATCAGACACTATTAGCCATGCTGGTCACAACGTGCTTCGGATTGAGGTGTGGTCGATTATTACACGTCAAAAATGACTAAGGATTATTTTCCTAAAGTATCGAAACAATCCAAATGAGTTTTCTCGGTATTCCGTATGTCAGTTGTGTTGTTTTCTAAAGTTATATCAATTTCAAACTGATATCAGACACTATTAGCCATGCCAGTAACACTGTGCCTCAGATTGAGGTGAGGTTAATTCGTACATGTAAAAAATGACTCATGGATCATTTTCCAAGAGTTTCAAAACAATCCGAACAAGTTTTCTCGGTATTCCGTATGTCAGTAGTGTTGTTTTCTAAATTTTATCTCAATTGGAAACTAATATCAGACACGTTTAGCCATACTGGTCACACCGTGCGTCGGATTGAGGAGCAGTCGATTCCTACACGTCACAAATGACTCATGTATATTTTTCTTAAAGTATCAAAAAAATCCGAATGTGTTTGATCAGTATTTTGTATGCCAGTAGTGTTGTTTTCTAAAGTGTATCTCAATTGGAAACTGATATCATACACGTTTAGCCATACCGGTCACACCATGCGTCGGATTGAGGTGAAGTCAATTCGTACACGTCACAAATGACTCATGGATTGTTCTCCTAAATTATCAAAATAATCTGAATGTGTTTTCTCAGTATTCCGTATGTCAGTAGTGTTGTTTTCTAAAGTTTATCTCAATTTGAAACTGATATCAAACACTTTTAGCCATACCGGTCACATCTTGTGTTGGATTGAGGTGAGTTAGATTCGTACATGTCACAAATGACTTAGGGATTGTTGTCCTAATGTATCCAAAAAATCCGAACGCGTTTGCTCAGTTTTCCGTATGTCACTTGTGTTGTTTTATAAAGTTATGTCAATTTCAAACTGATATCAGACACTATTAGCCATTCCAGTCACAACGTGCGTTGGATTGAGGTGCGGTCAATTTTTACACGTCACAAATGACTAATAGATCATTTTCCTAAAGTATCAAAACAATCCGAACGTGTTTGCTCAGTTTTTCGTATGTCACTTGTGTTGTTTTCTAAAGTTTATGTCAATTTTACACTGATATCAGACACTTTTATCCATACCCGTCACACCATGTGTCAGATTAAGGTTCGGTCGATTTTTACACGTCCAAAATGACTCATGGATCGTTGTCCTAAATTATCAAAACAATCTGAACGCATTTTCTCAGTATTACGTATGTCAGTAGTGTTGTTTTCTAATGTTTATCTCAATTTGAAAATGATATCAGACACTTTTAGCCATACCGGTCACTTCGTGCGTCGAATTGAGGTGAGGTCGATTCGTACACATCAAAAATGACTCATGGATCCTTGTATTAAAGTATCAAAACAATCCGAAAGCGTTTTCTCAGTATTCCGTATGTCACTTGTGTTGTTTTCTAAAGTTATGTAAATTTCAAACTAATATCAGACACTATTAGCCATGTCGGTCAGACTGTGCATCAGATTGAGGTGCGGTCGATTCGTACACATCACAAATGACTCATGGATCATTGTCCAAAATTATCAAAACAATCTGAACGCGTTTTCTCGATATTATGTATGTCAGTAGTGTTGTTTTCTAAAGTTTATCTCAATTTGAAACTGATTTCAGACACTTTTATCCATATTGGTCACACTGTGCATTGGATTGAGGTGTGGGTGATTTTTACACGTCAACAATGACTCATGGATCGTTTTCCTAAAGTATCATAACAATATGATTGTGTTCGCTCGGTTTTCCGCATGTAACTTGGGTTGTTTTCTAATGTTTATGTCAATTTGAAACTGATATCAGACACTTTTAGCCAAACTGGCCACACCGCGCATCGGATGGAGGTGTGGTTGATTCGTACATGTCACAAATGACTCAGTGATCATTGTCCTAATGTATCAAGACAATCCGAACGCATTTTCTTGGTATTCCGTATGTCAGTAGTGTCGTTTTCTAAAGTTTATCTCAATTTGAAACTGATATCAGACACTTTTATCAATACCGGTCACACCGTGTGTCGGATTGAGGTGCGGTTGATTTGTACACGTTACAAATGACTCATGGATCGTTTTCCTAAAGTATAAAAACAATCTGTATGTGTTTTATCAGTATTTCGTATATCACTTGTGTTGTTTTCTAAAGTTATGTCAATTTCAAACTGAGTAGTAGGAATTCACTAATCTAATGATATGAAACATAAGAAAGGGATATCATAGATGAACAATAAGTGTAAAGGGAGATATCAATGACCATATAAACATAACATAAGTATTAGGAATTCACCTTAATTGTCCTATTTGTTTACATTCTCCCATCAGGTACGCTGCCCTTTCATTTCTAAACACATTTTTATCATCTTCTGAATAGGATTTTTTGTGACAGTATTAGTAGTACTAAAAAAATATAAATACACAATGGATTAATTACTATTTTATATTAATTAGTAATTATTTTCAAAAATAACACTTCAGGGATGCTATTTTTTTCATGAAATATGATCTCTTTCATAAATTCACCAACATAATAATTGTAGCCCTTGTCGTTTGTTTGTTTCGGACACTGCAGAAACATCAATAAAAATAAGCAATTTGTTTCGATATGTATTTGGATAGTGAAATATAATTATATATACCCAGATAATTCTCTATTTGTAGATCTTGTGGGAATTGTTGTCCTTATGTTATGGATTCATTCCAGCCTTTAGACGATATTCATACACCGCCCTATCATAACAAAATCTTTATTAAAATATAATATAAATTATATAACCAGATATTTAGTTCTAAAATGTTAGATCTAGCGTATTACAAATTGAAAATCTCCATCATGTGTGGTCGGTTTGTTGGATATCCATGCAGTGAATCCAGAAAACAAATATTTGGAGTATCCAAATTGACTACAATGAGCATCTAATGATCCCTAAAAACACAAAAAGGAATAATTACTGAAAAAAATGAAAATATAATTGATATTATTAAAATTTAGAGGTTTACCCCCAGAAACATTGGTATTAAAAAGAGTCTGTCACTCATAATTCTACTTTGAAACGTTCTGAGCAGATTTTACATTAATTCAGCCTGAAAATAAGAATTTATTTGTTCTCATTGTGTAGAAATGGTGTGAGGACAAACGAGTCCAAATTTGTATTCATGGTAAAATTCCTTAAATTGTTTTTCATATATACGCCTGTGAACAATATGAGATGTATTTAGCCATAATTAGAAAAGTATATCATCTTCTGTAAAATCAAATCCTGAAAACATACGTCATGTATACATTTATAACTGAGGTGCCTAGCCAGTCGTGTGTGATGATCTCAGCAACAGCGTCTGCACTAACTAAATCTATTGTTTCCTCTCCATACATATCTTTTTCACAAACAATTGTGTGACTCTTGTCGCCTATCATTTTCGTATCCACATGCGCTAGTAATGATATTAAATGTGGATATAGAATGGGCGGGGTGAACGCATTCTCAATAGATCGTTTTGATCGGTTGGTTGATCCTTTAGAGTCGCTTTTTCATTTTAGATCCTCCATTTTTCCTTCTGTAATAACATTCATTGGTTCAGCCATTTTCTAATTTAATGTTAAAGGTTCTGCTTGAAAAATGAATTGGAAATGAATACCTCCTGGTCAACATGTTTTTTTATAAGATTCAACGGCCATGCAATGAATGTTCCAATAGCCTTTTCCACTGTTTAATGTTGTCATCGTCATTTAACACAGGTAGCTTGGCGCTCGGCTCATGAGCTATGTTAATCGATACTTTGAAATTACCGGTTGGATGTGTTCTGGAGTGTAGTGTCTCATTCTGCATATTTAAAACCATATCCCTCACTACAAGGCGATGGGTGGGAGTTGATAGATATAAATCACAGTCATTTTCACCCTATAGAATATTATTACATGAAAGGTATCAGTGTATATGTGATTCTCATTTCACAGAAACGAATATTAGAAAATTTATTACCTCGGTTAAGTCAGGTCTTTGAGGGGAATGGATCGCCTCAATGTAGGTGGGGGTGGGGCGGGATCTTCTCATGTGGGTTGTTCTTGTGTTGTTTGTTCTCTTCGCCTCTCCTCCATCAAACTTGCTAGCATCTCTCCCTAACATTGGAATTTTTCTTCAAGGTTAGCTACTATATCTCTCATGACTTGCAATTCTTTAGTTTGTTCATCCTTTTGTTTTTTTTTCTGAAAATATGCCCGGGGTGACACCCCAAAACCCACACCTCGGACGCATCCATACTGTTCTGGTTTTTTCAAGGCCTCTAAAAGTATGTCTGCATCCGGTGCGGGTGTTTTTGATTCCTGTGACTATGTCAAATAGAAAATATGGAAAAATAAGTAATCATAATTATGTAATTATGATTTAAAGAAAAACAAGTTTATATTATGTCATACTTACATATGTTTCCCACACTTTTTGTGTGTTTTCATCTACCAGTTTCCTCTCTTTATTAACATGAGCATCCATCCATAGCACATGTCATGGAATGGAAGTGGCTTGGGATTTTGCTTTATCAATCTGCATTTAAACAGAGAAATATGGTTAGAGTGTTGTTTTATGTCACATAAAATTATTACAGTACTTTTAAAATACGTACCAATTGTTTTTCAATTGAAGCGTACCCCAAACTTGCTTTACGGTAGGGGTACACTAGTTTTGCTGCCCGTTATTTATTTTCAGCACTCAGTTGTTGTTTCATAAATAAAAACCTGTCAATCAACGTGATGAATACAACCAATGTTGCACAACTTGTAACCAAACACAATGTACCTGAAAAGTCTGTTCCGCACGACGGTTTCAAAATGCATCCCATGTTCCTTGGGATATCAAGTGTGCATAAATAGGAGGCAGGTGCGGCTTGATTTTCCATTCAGCATCTTTCAGATGATGTTTCGTTACAATGGTGTGAAAGCCTCTATGAATCCTTCCTGCCAGTCTTAATACATATTCTTTGGGAGAAACATCTACTATAAATTTACTCTGCAAGAGATGATGAAGAGTTAGTCAATATTTCAGTATTTTATTTAATTTTATTTTAATAAATTAAATATATGATATCGTAATGTTACCGTAATCTCTTCCCACATTAATGTTTTCAACCCGCTGACAACATGGTGCCACGACTCTACATCAATCGGCACGCATTGTCGAGTTACGATTCCAATGTAGCTACTAAACATGGCTTTGTTGGGGTTTACATACTGGCCTCATTTATTCCATCCCACCTCATATTTGATGCCTTTTGCTTTTTCCTTAAGGATTTTGGCTAAAACTGTCAAACTACAGCGCACCTGTTTTTTTTGTGTCGTCGGGGATTCATCGCCTACCTTTTCCTCAATTTCTGCATCATCATTATGTTTCTCTGAAGCACTAGAATCAGCACTGGGACCAGCTGCAATAGGTTGAGAGACCTGTTGTACCTCAGCAGTGGGACCAGCTGCAACAAGTTGAGAGACCTGTTGTCTCTCAGCAGTGGGACCAGCTGCAACAGGTTGAGAGACCTATTGTGTCTTGGGAATGGGTGCATCAGCAGTTGAAGAATTCATTATCTACAGAACAGGTTTAACATTTAATTTAGATCACATAAAATCAGCAGCGAACACATAATAACATAATGTACCACAATCTATATTACAATAAAAAATAACCTGATTATTGAACACTTTTTTTAAAGGCTGAAAAGATTTGACCACTCTATCAACTATCCATATCCCATCATTTTGGTCTCCTCTGACATAAAAAACATCTTCTACATTGGGACCACTGTGAAATGATTGCGAAGTCCCAATGAAAGGGTCATCATCATTTGAATTTTCATCTGACCCTTCAGCTGTTTTGGTCGATAATAGAACGATTGACTAGTTTCAGTTTGCTAGATCTGAAACATAAAATACTTGCACTGCCTGTGATGCCATTATAAACGGTTCGTCTTTCTCCCCTTCCTTACTAAAATCAACTTTGACGAATCCTAAATCATCTATTTTAACATCACTCCTGTTATCAACCCACTTGCAATGAAATATCGGAACATGAAATTACGTATAATCCAACTCCCATATTTGTTTGATGATGCCAAAGTATGACATATTAGCATAAATTAGATATTTTTCCTTAGCACCGGACACATGCATCACTTCAGCCACAAGTGTAACCCCACTATTCTGCATGGTACTATCTTCATCATGTTCATTAGTAAAAAATGTGTAACCATTAACTACATAAGCATTGTAAGATAATGCATACACACATGGTCCTCCGGCTAGCCATCGAAGTCGTTATGAAATTGACTCTGTATTTTCATCTGACTTCTTAAAAATATGATCTTGAAACCATCCTATAAACTGTCGATTATGTGTATCTGATATACATTTTTCATCCCTAGTTGGATTCAAATGCCTAAGAGTTTCTTTGTGGATTTCAACATCTTGGTCAACGTCAAAACTGTTATGAAAAACATAAAGGTGGGCCTGCTCCGGATATTTAATATTGATTGTGACAACCTGTCTTCCAGAAATTCCTTCACCCTCATGCTGCCCAATGTGATGAGATTTTGGTAGGCCAATGCTTTCCACACCAGACAAGTATTCGGTACAGAATTCAACTGCTTCCTCAACAATATATCGCTCTGCAATACAACCCTCTGGCCGACCTTGATTTTTGACATACCCTTTCAAAATATTCATATACCGTTCAATGGGGTACATCCATCTGTAATGTACAGGACCACATAGTCAAATCTCTATCACCAATTGGACCATCAAATGAACCATCATATCAAAAAATGAAGGTAGGAAGAACATTTCTAATTCAAATAATATTATGGAAATTTCTTTTTCCATAGCTGGAAATTTCACTGGGTCTATAACTTTGCTGCATATAGATTTGAAGAAGAAACATAGTTTCATTAATGTATGGAGGACATTCTTGGGAAAAATGAAATGTAATGCAATTGGAATGAGATCTTGCATCGAAACATGACAGTCATGTGATTTCAGACCTTTTAAATTCAAGTTTCTCATTGACACGAGGTTACTGATATTTGACGAATACCCCTGTAGAGCATTTACGTCATTCAAGAAGTTTCAAAACCAATATCTCTCCTACCTGGAAAGAGTGTAAGTAGTAGGAGGAAGAAATGATTGTTTTTCACCATTCACTGGTGCCAACTCTTCTCGTTTTCCCATCTCAACCATGTCCAACCTAGCCTTATTTCCATATTTTGTTTTTCTAGATATATTTATCAATGTGCCGATGACACTATCAAATAAATATTTTTCTACATGAATAACATCAAAAAAATGTCTTACATACAGAAAATTCCATTATTGTAATTCAAAAAAAACTGATCTCTTTTTCCAACCGATTTACGTAAGGTTTTTCGAAGCCGGTTTACCAAAAGTAGTGTCCGTATTTTTAAATTTCTCAAAAAATTGATCGCCTGTTAGTGGAGACGGTGCTCTATGTTCTTCTAAACTTCCATCGAATGATGTCGTCCCAGAACGGTACTTATGTCGTCGCGGTAGAAATATGTGATGTCCTAGAAACATGGTTTTCGATGAATGTTTAAACCTAATTGATTTTGTACCTTCTTCGCAAATAGGACAGCCTTGAGTTCCTTTAATGCTAAATCCTGACAAATTTCCATAAGCAGGGAAGACATTTATCGTCCCGTACAACATGACTCTCAAAGTGAAATCTTCTTTTCTATGATCATCATACAATGTAACACCTTAATCCCATAATAATTTCAAATCTTAGATCAATGGATCTAAATAAACATCAATATCATTACCTGGTTGTTTTGGTCCTGATATAAGCATAGATAACATGATGTAGTTTTGTTTCATGCATATCCACGGTGGTAAGTTATAATTTATCAACATAATTTTTCATGTACTGTGACTGTTTCTTTGAAAACCAAAAGTATTTACTCCATATGTAGATAACACAAGACGAAGGTTTCTCGACTCGTTTCCAAATTCAGGATACTCATGATAAATTCTCTTCCGCTGAGGTGAGTCTATCAGGTGATGTAATATCCAATATTTAATTCTTGTATCAGCAAGCCATGTTAATTGTTCTGCAGTCTCCTCACTTCTATATAGGTGTCTAAACCTTGGAATGATTGGAAAGTACCATACAACTTTAGTAGGACTGGATTCATCTTTCTTGAATCGAGAAGCACCACACTTTGGGAATTCTTTAAGTGATTTGTGGTCCTTGCGAAACAGTATACAGTCATTCGGGAAGGCGTGTATTCTTTCAGAGATCATACCCACTGAGCATATCATTTGTTTGGCATTGTATATTCGGATCGGGAGCTCATTGTCTTCTAGGAACATGTCATTCATGAGAGAAAGTAGTTTTGTGAAACTGTCATCACTCCACTAGTTATCTTCTTTCAAATTATATAGCTTCAGTATGACTGAAAATGCTGTATATTTAGTGCAACCATCATACAATGTCATCTTTGCACAACTTTTTAACTTCTCAGACAATTTTGGGCAATCACGAAGTTCATCTTCGATGATCCTTGTCATTTCCACAATATGATCTTCATCACCATTCACATCTGTAATCACATCCTCCATACGGTCATCTTTATTGTTCATGTTTGTAATCATATCAGATGATCCATAAAACGTAGTGTCATCCTAGTCACTACCTACATTCGTTGTTTCCCCATGTTTATTCCAACATGTATAACTCTGATCTATTCCGTGACAGATTAAGTGTTCTTCCAACTCCTCTGGACTAATTTGTTTTGAATAACAACAGTGTAAACAAAAAAAAAGGATTTGAGAAGAGTCACCTTCACGATATTTTGCAAACTTTGTAAACTCTTTCACACCTTCTTCATACTCTTTTTTCAACTGATTAGCATCCATCCATTCTTTATTTATATTCATCCTATTTGAAATCCATAGGATTAGTATATAGGTTAGGTGAGAAGGAATATGAGTATAATTTAGATAAGAAACTAGATACTTCATAAATGGTAGGGGCGTTCTCATTAATAGCAAATCTTGGGTGGTTCTTGGGATTCATCCAATCTCTTCCTCTCTTCGATCCCCCCTGATGAGGGGTGGTTTTTGGGAGTTTTTTATAGTGTGTTAGTGAGTTTTCCCATCATACTTCCTCCATTACTATTATCCTTTATTTTACTATGATTTGGGATGATTTTAACTAGGATTTGTGTGATGATTTCACTATATCATCTTAAAATCAATTCAGATGATGTATATTTTGATTGTATTGGATAGAGGTTATCCTTGTATGATAAACACACCATGTTTTGTGTGGTTTAGGTGGTGTTGTGTTTCTTAGTGAGTTTTTAAAAGATTATTCCTAATGATATTTAAGTGAATAATTAATTATATGTTTCTATAATTAATTATTTGGGAATTGTGGCTTGAGATTCGGTCTCAATCATTGGTACAAGATTAGATAAGGCATGTATAGTCTTAGTTGAGGATGAGTTGATCTTGGTGAGGGGGTTACTCTATTTTTTGAGGTAGGTGGACCCTATAATACAAAACCATGTTCCAATTTATGCATGATTGTGCATTCATGCATGAGTATATGTGTTCCAGTGAAAGTGATAGAAATCAAGAGCAACCAAGGTAAATAAAGAGGGTGTTTTTGATCCACCAAGAGATAGAGTGAGGGTTCTATTGAATGTTTGTGATTTTTTGATCTTCCAGAGATTATGTCTCCATGGAGTAGTTGTGTTTATGAAAGGATGGGGTTTGGTATGAGTTTTTTATATCCTAGTTAGGTTTTCTAATTCTATTTTATTAGAGTCTTAGGCCTATAGAAGATGGATCATATAGTTTTATATATCATGTTTGATGAGGAACACCCTCTTAAGGATATATAAGAGTCATGGTGTGATAATATGATGTGAGATATAGAAATGGGGATATATATAAACAAAATAGATCACACAACAAAACCGTGAGGATCCATAAGAGTAAAACATAAAGAATACATAAACATGATCCATATACAGCATCAACTGAACAAAAAAAGAAACTAAAAATAGAGAAATAATAAATCATAACCCGACTGGATATCCATGTGACCTTTGGGTTACCACTAACTATAAGACCAACCTTCTTTAAAGGAAACCTAAACAAGAAGCCCAAACCTAAAAATAACTTGGGTCTACTGATGCCGAGTGTCACAAGTAGGGTGTGAGCATAAAACAACTTAGTAGGTTAGTACCACCGAATCCATACATTACCATTCTTGAAATAATACAAAAACACTAGTTTGAAAAACATTTATAAAATAGGTTTTTATCATTTAAAGAACCAACACATATTTTTTAGAAATTCAATTGTCAAAACAAATAACGACCTCCCTTTCTAAAATAGATATCTAGTTTAAAAAATGAATTCAAAATTCAATATAAGAATCCAAAAAAGGTGATCACAGAGCCAGGATTAAATTAATTAAAACATTAAAAGTAGAAAAATACTGGAAAACTATACAACCAAAGTGCAAAAAAATAAAGAAGAACATATAGATAGGTAATCATTAAAATTACCTAAACATACCTAGAAGAAATCCCTAGACTTAATAGGTTCAGACTCACCTGGCGACATATGGTGTATCTCCATAGTAAAAAACCAAAATTGATGATCAATTATAGTATTATACCAGAGAATGAAGAGGCCATCACATGCACGGTATAAACCAATAACACACAAGTGCCAACCGGGACTATACATCACATGAGTTTCAAAACCAGTTTCCAAAACACCACAAAATACCAATAGATCTTTAAAATTTACAAATCAAATTTTATTTTCAAAACCAAGGGGAAAACCCCATGTGATCTCTGAAGATTCCAAACGGGCCTTTACGCCATTTAGAATCCAAACCACACCTCAAGAAGCCAAATATACATAGATTTAGGGAACACATTTGAAACTAAATTTGCAATTTGGGAACCAAGGATCCATTTTTGAAACATTTGGGTTTTATAAGAACCATTTGAAAGGATGAGGGATAAGGAAAATAAGGAGGAAAGGAGGGAAATTGTTTCAAAATCGAGGGTTTAAAGTGAGGATCATTTTTTAAAGCCATTATAATTTGTGTATCAATCCATATTTGCACCCTGTGCACAAATGAATATGCCTACATCCAATAGTTCACTTATGGAGGCCCAAATAATACAAAACATTCTAATTAAATAAACACAGGGGGAATTATAATTAACCACTAGGGTTCACACAATGAACCAAAACATAAAAGGAACCAAAACCCACTCAAAAAGATCAATTAATAAGTAAACCAACCGTAAGTGGGGAGAGATAGTCAAGATCAAACAAGTAACCAACCACATATACATGTGTCACACACACAAGCATCACATACAAGAATCACGCCAAATCATAATTAATCTCAATATTGACAATAAATGAAAACCTAATAAATTCATGAAAATTCAATTTTACTCACCTTAAGGAGGAGGACCCGGTGGCGGAGGAGAAGGAGGCGTCGACAGCGGAGGCACCAGAGGAAGCAGAGGCAGCGCAGAGACAGCGTGGAGGCAGTGCAAAGGCAGGGCGGAGGCAGCGGAGGCAGCGGAAGAAGCCTGGAGGCAGCGAAAGTAGCTCGAAGGCAGTGGAGGAGGAGGAGGAGGCCGCAGTAGAGGAGCCGTGGTGGAGAGGAGGCAGCGGAGTAGGTGGAGGAGGAGGAGGAAGAGGCACCGGTGGAGGTGGAGGAGGACGAGGCCGCAGTGGAGGAGGAGGAGGAGGCGGCAGTGGCGACAACGGCAGAGAGGAGGCAGCGGCGCATAGGAGGGCTTCCGCGAAATCTTGACAGGGTACGGGGAGGAGGAAGAGGACCCGGTGGATTTAATAAATCACGCATGGACCTTTATCAGCCCTAGTAAAAAGCGCTGATAAAGGGGGTATTTATCAGCGCTAAAATGAAAAGCTCTGATAAATACCACCTTTATTAGCGCTTTTCATTTTAGGGATGATAAAGACACTCTTTATCAGCGCTTTTGTAGCACTGATAAATACGTAGTTTATCAGCGTTAATAAAAGCATTGATAAATGTATCAATTTAAGAGTTTCTTTATATTATCATATATTTATTTAACTCTAAATATATATATCTCTATTTATACTTATACAATTATTTGAAAGGTATATTTATATATATATCATTGAAAATATAATAAAATATATATGTATTTTTTTAATATAATTTAATTTTAATTATAAGTGTACATTTTTTATAACATATATATTATATGGGTAACATAATGAATTATAATCTATAAATGAAAATTATTCAATATGCACATATGTATACGCATGTATGATATATTCATTGGAAAACAAATATATATACACGCATGTATGATATTCATTTACCCCAATTCATTGGAAAACACATATATATATTCAATAATATCAATTATAGTACATATATATTAGAATGGATTATATATTTATAAATAAAACAAATACATTAAATATAAAAAAATATATATTAAATATAATGAATTGATAAATCAAATAAATATAATGAATTAATAAATCTAATAAATTAATATATAATGAATTAATAAATCTAATAAATATATTATGAATTAATAAATCTGATAAATATATTTATTTTTAATCTTATAATTATTTAATTATATATATATAATTATTTAATTATATATATATATACGTAGTTTATCAGCGCTAATAAAAGTGTTGAAATGTATAAATTTAAGAATTTCTTTATATTATTATATATTTATTTAACTCTAAATATTTGTATCTCTATTTATACTTATAAAATTATTTGAAAGGTATATTTATATATATATCATTGAAAATATAATAAAATATTTATTTATTTTTTAAATATAATTTAATTTTATGTTTACATTTAATATATATATATATATATATATTATATGGGTAACATAATGAATTATAATCTATAAATGAACATTATTAAATATGCATATGTATATATATATATATGCATGTATGATATATTCATTGACCCTAATTCATTGGAAAACACATATATATAGACGTGTGCATGTATGATATTGATCGATCCCAATTCATTGGAAAACACATATATATTCAATAATTTCAATTATACATATATATTAGAACACATTATATGTTTATAAATAAAACAAATACATTAAATGTAAAGAAATATATATATATATATATTAAATATAATGAATTAATAAATCTAATAAATATATAATGAATTAATAAATCTAAAAAATATATAATGAATTAATAAATCTAATAAATATATAATGAATTAATAAATCTAATAACTATATTTAGTATTAATCTTATAATTATTTAATATATATATATATAGTTATAACATGTGTTTTTTATTTAATGTATACAATAAATATTATCAGCGCTAAGAAAAGCGCTGATAAATGTTACATTTATCAGCGCTAATAAAATCACTGATAAAGGGATATTTAAAAGCACTGATAAAGGGTCCACCATTATCAGCGCTTGTTTTAGCGCTGATAAAGGAGACATTTATCAGCAATTTTTTAGTGCTGATAAAGGCAGACGCATGCCTTGCCCAGTTTTGTGGTAGTGATAGAAAAAGTTATTAAATATACATAATTCCATCTATAGTGAGATTGGACTTATAATTCATATATCACACCGCTTATAATAAACCTAGTTTCTAATAACCAGAGACAACCTGTAGGCCAGTGTTAGGCGATAAAGGCATGTCGTACTTCGGTTTTGGGTTCGATTCCCATAGCCTTGTCCTACGTGATGGTTTGTCACCCATTCTGCAGGTTTTCCTTTTTCTAAAATTACATTATTATAAAATTACAGAAATTACATCATAAAACATTTCAAGACCTAAAAAATACTATATTATGTCTAACTTAATTCATTCCAATCTTTAGGCTTATCCAAAATACTTTAGTCCAAGCTCATAGTATAAAAAAATGATTACTGGAAAGGTCACAAAATAAGCAAGTGAATACAATCATTTATCCCCCGTATATCATAAGATATATCTTATTGATCGCATTCCAAACATGTGAATACCTTAATCATGTATTCTATTGAAACACAAATTATCATAGAACCATAATGAAAACATGAATGCTATCAAAACATAACTCTTTCCACATACCAAAGTCCCAAAAATTCTATATACTCTAACTATGAAATCACATTGTCCTTATATCAGTCATGAGCTCATTAATACAATCAAACATTTCATTATCTCCTTATCCCTTCTTTATGCTCATATTAGGTGCTTTCAAAAAATATTTGAATAACCTTTTAGTGTTACAGGTACAATTCAACATATAATTTCAAAAACATAAGGAAAAACAATAGTGTAACAATCCTTAGATGTCTCATTATTCCATAGTACCATGATATTACTTATAAAACATTACTCTTGATAAAAATGTAATCATTCCACTACCTTCTTAAACCATTGACCGATGTTGAACAATTCTTTCATCTCACATATCATTTGTAGTCTCTTCATCATCATCAACATAAATACTACCCATAAGACCATGATGATTCTCTTCATGATACTTTCCCTTAGGTCATTGGTTTGCATAATGCCCGTACATTCCACATTTAAAACATTTAATCAATGTTGATGTTGTAGCAATACCATTATCCTTGTCCATGGTGTAAACTGAACCTTTTTCTTTGCACTTACTGGCTTTGTGTACATCTTTTCCACACCCAAAGAATCTACCAGTTCCTTTGAAACATTCTCCTTGATTCCTCTCCCCACATGATTTACATTAGGGAAATTTAACTTTATTTCCTCTATGATCATCATGAAACTCCATCTTTCTGTTATTAGATGAGTCGGGATACTTACCAAAGTTGATATTATTGATCATATTTTGAGATTTCTGATTAGGCATAATAATGATTTTTTGACTTCCAAATACTGTTTCATTTGGTTCCTCATGAAGAATATCATTCCTTTGTCCATCATATTCTCCATTATTGTGAATCTTTCTGTTTCCGGCCGTTTTCTAAAACCCAAAAAGAACAGTATGAGAGTCAAATATAATGCTACGAAAAAAACATAATAAAGGGGGAGTACCTTCAATATATAACATCTTTGGTTTAATTATAAGATCATTACTGTAATTATATTATTATAACCTATACGTATACTTAACCTTAGGGGCATCCCTAGACATACCTTAGACATATCTCGAGGGATATCACTAAAGTTCTCGCATCCTAGTTTCCAAAGGTTGACTAAACCTTTCCTCTGATACCAACTGTAGACACCCCAAACATGACATATATGGACATTACATTACTTTTCCAGAATACTTAATACATAACAAAAACCATCACTCAAGGATCGTAATAGTTTAGTGTCTTTGGAAACTCGGAACAAAATCTTCTAATCATTGTGAAAGATCTTCAACATCTCCCATAAAGATCTTCCCCTTTGGTTTTCTTACCTAAAACTTTTCTTTGTATCTTGGGAAAAACAAAACATATAAAGGGTGAGCTCAAATTCTCGGTAAGGGTAATCATGGAGAAAATAAAACAAACCATATATATTTTAACTTCAAAACATGAACATAATATTTAAACATCAAAATCTTGAGCAATGACATAAAACATGGCAGTACGTAAAGCATAGATTATAAAGAAACATTAATCATTATAATATATCATGGGGATAAAACTTGTTATTGTGGAAACCATTAAGAACATGATATAATTTCCATAGTATCCAAGGCATTGCTGCCAAAACCATCTTAGTAGACAAAGTCCCTTTCTGAATCGAGTTCACTCCTCATTCCAGTCCTGTAACACTGAACCGGATTAACATACCGTTCCAGCCATGTATATATAATGAGATATAAATCATTACCCAATACATTAGAGTGAGATATAGGTCCCACCCATCTCATAATTAAATCATTCTTACTTGTGACACAAAATAAACTTAAAACATTCATCATAACCCAAAGAATAAAATGGGTTTCATAAAAAACATCACATCATCACATAATCCATATAAAACAAATGGATATTTCATCATAAGAAAAGAGAAAACGTGTAAATCATAGAGAAATTATACTTGAATCATACACATATGAAATAATTTCATCTTATATGGAAAATGGTTTTGATAAAATAGTTGAAATGAATTCTTGAGGAAAATATCCTTTCTTCTTCAAAACCATTTTCTTTTCACAAAATGCCATGCAATTTTAAAAGAAAAGTATTTAGTTGAAAATAGTCACAAAATACTATAGATTAAGCTTAATTAAAATGAGGCGTTATGAAAATTTAAAAATCCATTCACACCGTATAAGTTAAAAATAACATTCTTCCCATACTTTTTTCGGAAAAGTCAAAAAGTACCTCGTATGGTAAACAAAAGAAAGATTCATTCCATATGATGTGGTAAAAGTAAAAAAAGTGTAAAAATGACTTTAAACATACATGGAAGAAATGTAAACATTTTATGAATACATTTTTAGAACATATGGACATAGATAATAAACATAACTCCAGTAAATACTTACGAATAAACAATATCAGATAAGAATGAGATTGGAATAATTATCCCTTACGTTAAGTCTGATATGATTCGTACGTATCTGAACCCCCTGTATAATGATTTAAATGATGTCATTGGCTTATTATAGAATCATATTCATTGTGATGATATAATATATGGTTCACTTTTGACTTTATATTACCCGATCTTTTGAAAATTCTATGTTAAAATTGTGTTTTGTGTAAAATCATTTTATTTATCGTAAGTGTTTGGACTTGTTGTTAATGATATTATTATTACTTATATAATGATTTAATTACTTATAGAATGTAAATAATTATTTATATATCATATATATTCAGTATATATATATATTATATAGATAAATTAAATTAAATACACCGTTCATCGAGACGGTAGGCCTTACGTACGCATGAATGCTGTTTTCTTTTCCATATTGACTTCAATGGAAGTAAGTAGATGAAATATATATATATATACATAAATCCAGTACCTTTATCATGTCATATATTTAATT
Source organism: Viscum album (assembly GCA_963277665.1). Lineage (NCBI taxonomy): Eukaryota > Viridiplantae > Streptophyta > Magnoliopsida > Santalales > Viscaceae > Viscum > Viscum album. The sequence continues at coordinate 1,257,595,008 of OY728139.1, forward strand.
ATTATTCATTATATATACTTTATAATCATTCTTGAGTGTTTAACATGGAGAATGAATCTCATCGCGTCGTGGAGACGGTAATCCGTACGTACGCACGAGCGATGATATTGTTCCCATAATTATTGAATTGAATTGGAGTGGATGATATAATACCTCAAAATCAGTATGATGTTATAATTTTCATATATAGTTATTCATTACACCATTATACCTATCCATGTAAGGTGGGGGTGGAAAAACTGATTACACCACGGCGTGGAGACAGTATTCCGTACGTACGCACGCGCGGTGATTTCGTTTTCTGTAGGATGGATAGAAGGTGAAATAGAGTTGTTTAATATTTATAATAACATATAAGTATATAATTAATACTTATTTTATTAATTTATAATGAAACAACTAAAGAAGAGGAATTAGAAGAAGAAAGAAACTTGAAAGAGTCGGTAGAAGAGATTACCTCTTCCTCGACGCACCTTTTTTAAACTTCTTCTTAGGGCACTAGAGTTGGTCTTTTGAGAAGACCAGAACCACTATAATATAACTATATAGGTTGAGAAGATTAATTTTCAGGGTTTGGCCGAGCTTCAAGGCTCAAAAGGGTGTGAAGAGAAGAGGGAAGTGGTGCCCTTTTTATAAGGGAGGAGAGGGGCACTTTTGGAAAAACATAAAATATTATTTTATAATAAAGTCATATTCAGTTTATAATAGCTCCTAATTGATTTAATTCGAAGATAAAGTGGGTATGGGTCTAAATCCTCTCAACCAATCAGTTTTATACAAGTGTAGGTTACTATTTTATCCTTATCGTTTAGATTTAACTCTAAGTTAAATAATTTAACTTTTACCACGTCTTCTTGTTTTCTTACACTATATGGTTAATAAACATACTATAATAATCTAAAATAACCCCAAGTGGTTCATTATTAATATATATAACCTTATCTAATTCATTTTTACGGACCTTAGATTTTTAGGAATAGAAAAACAATTAAATATATATTATTTATTTTAAAAACTATTTTATGTCAATTTTGACACTATTTTGTACATGATTTTTGTGAAACTCATAACAGCATGATTAATCGAAAAAATTTAATTAAATAAATACTAACAAGTCATATTAACCTATAAAATTAATTTAGTTCATAAAAAGTCTAAAATTACATTTATTTGGGTATTTATAACTTTAATTATGTTAATATTTCATTAATAAGATAATTACTGCATCATCATTGTGTCATAAATAAATAAACTTATTTAACATATAAAAATTATAAATAAAATACCATTATTTAGGAAATAGTTTTATATTTTTAATTAATATTTATAGTCGAATTTATCTTATGTATAACCCTATATTAAAAAAAAATTAGTTATTAAACTTTGATTTTAACTATTTTAACTCTTCTTTAAATAAAATAATAATAAATGTCCTAATCTAATCCAAGTGGACCTAAAGTGTAATATTTTATTCTGAAGGTTGTTTTTGGTTGAATTACACTTATCCAATAGAATTAGGACATATGTTATGGAAATAGTAAAATCATTTTTACCCTTAATTACCCTATTTACTTTTAACCGTGGTAAATAAAAGTAAAAAGTTACTATTCATAAAAAATTATTTTTATCTTAATGAACCAAATTTTACTCCTTGATATTAACCTTTTATCTTGGATTTTAGAAATTCTACTCACAAAAGCAGTAAAATTATGTTTTACGTAAATTTTCAAATTCTCCTAGGACGTGGGTAAAATACGGTGAAAAGTTCAATAAAATTTTTATATATCTAAAATTATTATAAAATGACTCCAATAAATTAAATTGAAATTATATAGGTATTATGTATCAATTTTAACCTAAACAAAATTAAATAAAATAAATAATTATTTAAATAAAAATTCGGTTTTTAATTAGTAACCTAGTGTTTTCACTATTCATCAAAAATTGAATGTTTTTAGAAAAATACCAAAAATTCACCCAAAGAAAATTTCAATATTCTGAATCCAAAAATGAAGTCCATTTTTAATGATAAAATTTTTATAATTATAAAAAGTGGGTATTACTATTCATAACAACTTGTTCATAATAATATTATAATAATATCTCGTTTAGTGAAACTTGGTATTGCGTACTACACACGCTATCGAATAAGGTCTTGATTGCGTGTAATGCAAGCCATGTCGGGGCTGCATGTAGTGAAATATCCGTTTGGTGTTGTGTATAACATAATCAAAACATATTTCATTTATACATTTTTGGTCGGAGTGGACACTCAAGAGGGGGGGTGAATTAAGTTCCAATTAAAATTTCTGCTAAAAACAATTTCTATTAAAATCCCCCAAATTTCAAAAACAGATTAAACTATAGTGAATTTTTACAGATTATAAAGGTTCAATTAGTTTCTCAAAGATTTATTAGTTCTCAGTTAACTTAATCTGATGATTAAATTAACTTTTGAAACTAACTTACTAATTTATAATAAATATAAACACTTGCGAGTTTAACTATCAAAGTAGCTTTGAAGACAAATTATATTTCAAAGTAATAGCAGTGGAATATGAAATAGATATGTATTGTATGGATATAGATTTTAACTAAAAACAAAGAGGAGTTAACCAAGAGGTTCAGTCTCAAGCCGAGACTTAGTCCTCTCAAGAGTTTATATAAAGATGATCCACACCCTGGATCGGGGTTCAACAGTTTACAACTATCCTGGTCCAAGACATCTACCACTGTTATCCGTGGGAAACAAAACAACAGCAACCAGCTGTCCAGATCACACACGACCTCTACCACTATCCACAGTGGGAAAAATAATGAAAAGATAGTGAGTAAGGATTTACAAATCCTCCAGTTAAGGTTCAGGAGACAGTGTGTGTGTAAAATACAACAGATAACACACACTGCTCGTAATGTAAAAAGTAAATCACAGAGATAAATATTTAGAGATTAGAAATGGATCTAGTGATCTTCGTGTAGCTCTTGACTCCTTTTGTTGATTAGAATTCCTTCTGAGTCTTCTTCTGGTTTTTGTCTGGAAAACAGAGTACCATCTGCTTCCTTGACTTCGAGGTTCAGCTTGCTTATCGGCTCAAGGAATGATGAGTTTTGTGTGGTTCTTCTTTAGCATAGATTGCTCGATGTATGCTCTATGTTCTGGAGGCTGGTAGTAGTAGTCTCGTGAGTGCAAGTTCTCCAGTTGATCTTGACACGTTTTTAGCTTGATCGCAAGTGTGTTATGTGTGCTTGATCTCTTCGAGTTTTCTTTCACACACACCTTTTGATACATACACGATGTCCTCTTTATACCCTTTTTGTTTTTCTGACAAGAAGGAATGATTATACTTTTTGATCGTACTTGGTACGGTTTCCTGAAATGGAAACATAAATCATTTAATAACATTAAATGCATCAAAAGTAACAAATGTAACCATTAGTATAATAAAAAAATGGTGTCGAGGATATAGGATTTGACTCCATAGTTCATTATAGGTAGTCGTTTGTTTGTAGACGTGTACGGTTGACTCGGTGTAGGGATCTTCCATCGGTAGCTCTTTAAACTCTTATCGGTGGCTCTTATCGGTAGCTCTTATCGGTAGCTCCCTGTGTGCATCGGTAGCTCTGTGTGCATCGGTAGCTCTGTGTGTGCATCGGTAGCTCTGGCTATCGGTAGCTCTGGCTATCGGTAGCTCTGGCTATCGGTAGCTCTGGCTATCGGTAGCTCTGGCTATCGGTAGCTCTGGCTATCGGTAGCTCTGGCTCTTATGCAAACCACATTTAATTGACTTAGAATTGTTTCAAGGCTAAACAGGGATAATCGAGATTAACATAAATCAGAGATTATTTAAACATTATTATTAACTTGATCACTGATTTGAAAGAATTAAAATGTAGATCATCAGTAATTGAGAGTAGCATAATATATGAACACATAATTGGGATTATCAAAACAGGTGAGGTCAACAATCTCCCCCTTTTTGATAATCACAACTTATGATATGACCAAAAATAGTGAGAATATAGTATAAGAGAATATAACATTTATATTCTAATTTCTCAAAGAAAGCAATCAGAGGAAATGGAGGAAATAGTAATAGAATGAAATAGATAAAAAATTATCATAGGATGTATTAAATACAATAGTATTCGAGATAAGCTTTGAAAGAGTTGGTACCAAAGAAGGAAATGTAATAATAGTAGAAAAGGCTCAAAATTTCTCCCCTTTGATATTGCCCCCCCCCCCTCTCTTTATATTTTCTCCCCCTTTATAATTTTCTCCCCCTTTGTAATTTTCTCCCCCGTTGTAATTTTCTCCCCCTTTGTGATAATCAAAAAGTGGGAAAGCAGACAGAGAGAACTGAGAAACAGAGATAGTGTAAAGAAAAGAATTTGTATTAGACCAGACAAAACATACATAAACAGAATAGAAAAGAAACAAGAAAAAAGACAATTACTATCAAACAGCCTGGCCACTTCAGCAATCCGGAGCTTCAACAGGAGATTTGCCCTTTGGATCACAAGAAGAGGCAGGTGGTGAGGATGTGAGTGAGGGCTTTGGAATCCCAGAAATGATCACAGGAGGCTGAGCCACTGATACAGTGCCTGTCCTGTATTGGGAAGTGTGTTGAGTGATCATAGGTGTGAGGCTTCGGATGGCCTGAGCAGGAGTCATCTGGACTGGAGACTCAGTAGAGGCAGAGGCAGGCAAGGCAGGAGGGACAATAACTGGTCTGGCATCAACATGAAAAAAGGGCAGCAATAGATTTCTGAAATCCCTGATGATACCTCCTCCTCTTTCCATAGCAGATATAAAATCATCTTTGTTCTCCATAAACTTTTCTAAGGCAGGAGTCAGCTCTCTTAGCTTGCTTACTTGTTCTCGGAAGGCTTGAGTTACAGGGGGTAATTTCATGTTTTCCAACATCAGCTTGAAATGATGGGTGAGTTGTTGCTTGGTAAAAATCCTTTGGAAATAATAATCCACCTTGTTCTTGATTTCCTCCTGAGAGGCAGAGGCCTCTTTCATAGTGTCGTGGACGAGTTTCATTATTTCCCTTACTGAATCTCTTGTAGAGAGTACTACCCGGCTTAGATCTGATGAGTCCACAGAGCCCCTGGTTGAAATAGAACCAAGCTCCTCCTTCATCATAGCTCGTAATTGATTCAAATCAAATGCAGGTTTTGAAGCTAGAGGACCAACCGAGAAGGATACAGTTTCTTTGAAACTTTTGGTCAAGCCACTAATCATCGTTTGCAGTTAAGAGTCCTGATTTTTAACATGATCCTTTATAGAAGATTTTAAATCTTCAAATACTGAAACCATTTGGCTTACAACACATTTCACATAGGCTAAATACTTATCATCTTGAGGCTTTGAGCTCATGTAAGAATCTAAAGTAGTAACAGACTTCTTTAAGGCTTCGAGATCTGCTTCTATTCTAGAAGATTGGGTATGGCACTCTTTGACTACTTCCATTAGCTCACCCATAAAAGTTGACAGATTGAAACCAAGAGAAAGCTCAAGAGATTTTTCTAAAAACTTCATTTCTTCACGAAAATAGTGCTTCATCTCAGTAACTGAGGCAGTGAAGGATTCTTTCAGCTCATGCTTCAGGGATTCCAGATCATACTTTGTAAAAAAATCAGTAGGAGCAACTGTAGTAGATACTCGTGCAGAAGCTAAGCTGACTACTGAATCATTCATGACTGATTGAATCGAGGAAACTAAAAAAGATTCCATTGTCTTTACTTCTTCTACAAAACTGACTTTGAGATTTTCTTTCAGCACATCTAAATCATGTACTCGGACCAGATCATCAGGCAATAACTTAGAATTGATGTCATAGCTGATCTTTGGTCTATTCAAGGATACTTCATTATACGAATCAGGATAATCCAAACCACAGACTATAAAACCTGGGTCTTCTACCCAGTCTTCAATCTCAACATCCACTGTAACATTTCCAAGATTGGAATGATGCTCCCCCTCAATGGGTGCATTCCTATGTACAACAACTACATTTTCTGCTGGTCTTTCTTCATCAGAATCTTCCACAACAACTTCCATCTCAGCAGCAGTAAGGAGATTTTCTGAAACAGGTACAGCTTCTTCTCTTTCTTTTTCTACTTCATCAGTAGGCACAACTGAGTTTTCAATCAATGGACTCAGACTCAACCTAGAAGAATCAGACGATTCAGATACATTCTCTTTTTCTCCTTCTTGTTGAGGAACTGGCTGGTCTTCCTCATGAATAGATAACACTTCCTCTACTTTTCCTTTTCTTGAGTATACAAACTCAGTAACAGGACTTGGGGTAAAGTCTGGATCTCCTCCAATATCCATAGGAGTTTCTTCCTCTTCTTCTTCTTCTTCCTCTTCTTCTTCTGACTCATCACTGTACTCGGGTTCCTCTTCATCAGATCCTAAACCTGGATCTCTTTTATCCTTTGGCCTTAAAGGATAATCCATAGGATTAAACTTATCATACACCCTCTGGTCATCACTGACCCATTCTCCTTTCCATGGGTTCCAATTGATTTTCATGTACTTACAAACTGTAGTAGTGATACAGAAGTTATTCTTAACTACAACTGTCTCATCCCGAGACTCAACTATCCCTTTCACTTTTATCATCACAGAGATCATTTTGGAAAAGAATAAAGCATTAGTCTTTGATTTTGGCCTAATCAGGTCTTCCATTTGATTCAACAGCAGTCTGCACAGATTAACTTTCACACCATGTCTTAAAAGATATAGAAGATAAATATCTTGATATCTCAGATTAGAAAAATCTCCTCTCCTCGGTATCAAAACATGTTGAACAAATTTGAAAAGCAGTCTGTTCTCTACATCCAATTCAGTAGCAACCACTTGCCTTTGACTTCCATTACCCGTTAGCTCTTTTAAAGCGGTCTCATAGTCAAAGATGTTACTGGTAGGTGGAATTGCTCTTTAGACATACCCGGATACACCTTCATGTGGGACTTTTAAACATTCTTCCCACTCTACTGAAGAGAACAACATTTCTTTTCCATTTAAAAAAGAACTTACCCGATTCTCATTTTCAGACTTCTCGAAGATTACGAATTCGTAGAACTGTTTCACTAACTTTGGGTAGTAAGGACCATTGTTATTTGAAAAACAATCTACCCATCTCTGATCTTCCAGAATTGCAAACACCAACGACTTGCTTGGTAGCAACCAATCTACGCATAGCTCCTTTTCAATCACAATATCTCTATTCTGCAAATGAGGGTTTATTGGTCGCTTTCCTGACCTAGTTCTGACATAACTTCCACGAGATTCTTGCTACACTTTCTGCTTCTTTGTTTTAGGCTCTACACGGTCATCTCTGCTGGCAGGAATCTTGGTTTTTGCCATCGCGGATTTAGGGTTCTCAGTCGATTAGGGAGCTAGGATTCAAAGGTGAAGGGTTTTGGGTCTGGTGGAGTGAGAAGCGGTTTAGGCTTAGTTTTATCATGTAGGAATCATAAATAAACGAATAAAGTAAAATAACATAAAAATAAAACGATTCATATTCTTGGCGGCAGACAGAAGTTTTAAAATTAATTGCATCGGTGAGAATTTCAACATCGGTGAGAATTTCACATCGGTGAGAATTTCACATCGGTGAGAATTGATCATCTGTGAGAATTTCAACATCGGTGAGAATTGATCATCGGTGAGAATTTGAACATCGGTGAGAATTGATCATCGGTGAGAATTTCAACATCGGTGAGAATTGATCATCGTTGAGAATTTCAACATCGGTGAGAATTTCAGCATCGGTGAGAATTGATCATCGGTGAGAATTTCAACATCGGTGAGAATTTCACATCGGTGAGAATTTCACATCGGTGAGAATTTCAACATCGGTGAGAATTTCACATCGGTGAGAATTTCAACATCGGTTAGAATTTATCATCCCCAGCTCGTGCCTAATGTAACTTAACCTATTAGAACTTAAAGGTTTAGTGAAAATATCGGCCAATTGATGTTCAGTGCCAATAAATTCAAGAGTAATATCTCCTTTTTGATAATGATCTCTCAGAAAATGATGTCTTACATCTAAGTGTTTGGTTCTAGAGTGAGATACAGGGTTCTTAGATATGTTTATTGCACTTGTGTTGTCACAGTTGATTGAAACATGTTTAAACTCAAATACATAGTCCAATAAAGTGTGTTTCATCCACAGAATTTGTGCACAGCAACTACCAGCAGCTATATACTCTGCTTCGGCAGTAGACAATGCAACTGAATTCTGTTTCTTACTACACCATGACACTAGGGATCTTCCCAGTAAATGACATGTTCCAGATGTGCTCTTCCATTCTAACTTACACCCAGTAAAGTCAGCATCTGAATAGCTAGTTAGGTCAAATGATTGTCCTTTTGGATAAAATAAACCTAAGTGTACAGTATGCTTAAGATATTTAAAAATCCTTTTAACAGCCAGTAAGTGTGATTCTTTAGGATTATCTTGAAATCTAGCACACATACATACACTGAACATAATGTCTGGTCGACTAGCAGTAAGATAAAGTAAGCTCCCAATCATACCTCTGTAATTGGTTTGATCCACTGGTTTCCCAGCTTCATCTGTATCCAACTAACAGGTAGTACTCATAGGTGTATCATTTTCCTTAATGCTATCCAATCCAAAACGTTTTAAAAGATCTTTTGTATATTTACTTTGATTTAAAATAATTCCATCTCTAGTTTGAAAATTTTGAAAACCAAGAAAATACTTAAGCTCTCCCATTAAGCTCATTTCAAATTCATTTTGCATACTTTTTGAAAAATCAGTACATAGAGAGTGTTTAGAAGATCCAAATATAATATCATCAACATAGATTTGTACAACTAAAACATCTTTAGAAATTCTTTTAATAAAAAGAGTTGGATCAGCGATCCCTTTAGTAAAACCCTTTGAAATAAAAAAATTGCTGAGTCTATCATACAAAGCTCTTGGAGCTTGTTTTAAACCATATAAAGCTTTATAAAGTTTAAAAACTTGATTTGGAAAATGAGGGTTTGTAAATACAGGTGGTTGTTCCAAAAAAAATCTTCAATTATAAAACCATTTAGAAATGCACTTTTGACATCCATTTGATATAACTTGAAATTCAGATGTGATGCATATGCAAGTAAGATCCAAATAGCTTCCAGTCGAGCTACAGGTGCAAAATTTTCTCCATAGTCTATACCCTCTTCTTGACTATATCCCTGTGCAACTAGTCTAGCTTTGTTTCTAACTATGTTTCCTGATTCATCAACTTTATTTCTAAAAACCCATTTTGTGCATATTGTCAAGGTGTCCTTGGGTCTGTCAACTAATTCCCAGAATTTGTTTCTTTCAAATTGATTTAACTCTTCTTGCATGGCTATTACCCAGAATTCATCATTGGTAGCATCATTGATATTTTTGGGTTCTAGTTGTGACAGAAAAGCTTGATGTTCAACCTGGTTCCTTAGAGAAGCTCTAGTTTGTGTTCCTCTATCAAGATTACCAACAACAGCATCTAATGGATGATTCATTAGAATCTTAGTCGATTTGGTAAAGGTTGGACTAGAAACTTCAGGTTCATCTATAGGTTCGGGTTCAACAGAAGCAGATTCTGGAGAAAGTCCAGAACTGGATATTTTTATAACAGGTTCTTTAGATTTATCATTAAGGTCCAGAATAGACAAATCTTCTTCAAGATTCTCAAGAGAGGTTTTAGGCTCATGTGGATCAGTTTCATCGAATTTGATGTGAACAGATTCTTCCACACATTTGGTTCTCTTATTGAAAACTCTATAAGCTTTACTTGAAATAGAGTAACCCAGAAAAATTCATTCATCGCTTTTGGGAGAAAACTTATCCAAGTTATATTTAGTATTAAGTATAAAGACTTTTCAACCAAAAACTCTGAATTAATTAACCTTAGGCTTTCTATTGTTCCATAACTCATATGGGGTTTTCATAAGAACAGGTCTGATCAAGACTCTATTGATAACATAGCAAGCTATATTAACAGCTTCAGCCCAAAAGTAGATAGGTAGTTCATATTCATTGAGCATAGTTCTAGCTATTTCTTGAAGGGTTCGGTTTCTCCTTTCTACTACACCATTTTGTTGGGGTGTCCTAGGGGCAGAAAAATTGTGACTATAGCCATTGTGTGAGCAGTAAGATTCAAACTCATGATTTTTAAACTCACGACCATGATCACTTCTTAGGGTCATAATCTTAAGTCCACTAAGGTTCTCTAAAGACTTGGAATATTTAATAAAGTAAGAACAAGCTTCACTTTTGTGAGCTAGAAAGTACACCCAAGTATATCTAGAAATGTCATTTACAACAACATAGACATAATGCTTCCCATTTAAACTAGAAACTCTTGATGGTCCAAACAAATCCATGTGAACCAACTCAAGTGGTTGAGAAGTTGAGACTTCTTTCTTTGATTTAAAAGAAACTTTGTGTTGTTTTCCCTTTTGACAGGGATTACACACTTTGTCATTTGGGAATTCTAACTTAGGTAAGTCTCTAACTAAGTTTTTCCTAGCCAGTTTTCTAAGTGAGTGAATGTTGCAGTGTCCTAATATTCTATGCCATAGCCAATATTCTTTATGAAAAGCATTCAAACAAGAAATATTTTGTTTGGCTAAAGAATTTAAATCAACAGCATAAACATTTTCATTCCTTAGAGTAGAAAATACTAAAGAGTTTTTGGTGTTAAAAACATCACACGATTCATTTTCAAACTTGACATTGAAACCATCGTCACATAATTGAGATATACTAAGCAAGTTATATTTAAGTCCATCAACGAATAAAACTTTAGAAATTAATACTGATTCAGTGTTACCAATCTGGCCTAGGCCGATGTTTTTTCCTTTAGAGTTGTCACCAAAGGTGACATGACCACTATCAACCTTTATTAAGCTCTTGAAGTAAGAATAATCTCTAGTCATGTGTCTTGAGAACCCACTTTCTAAATACCATATCTTCTTGTAACAGCTCTTCAGGCAGGTCTCCTATAAAACAGATTTAAACAGGAAATGACTTTGGTACCCAGATTTTCTTGGGTCCAGATAGGTTAGCAATCAGGGCCTTAGGTACCCAAATTTGTTTTATGGGTCCCATACAACTAACAGAAACAACAGATTTTTAAAGATAAACTTTATTTGTTATATAACCATGTGAACAACCTGTTCAAGCATATGAATTTCCAAAACTGGAACTAGCAGAATTTTTTTCAGACTTAGGAATAAATAGGGTTCTAGTGAACTATCTCTGTCCAAGTTGGTATCCCAAACCAGTAGCATATCTAGGTGCAACTTGATTTCCTAGCATTTGAGTTAACGCATCCTTTCCATTTGTGAAATTTTCTAAATCCTTTCTAAGTTGCTCATTTGACAGTTTCAGTTCTGTATTTTCCTTTAGTAGTTGAGAATTCTTTTCCTTTTCTATATCAAGATCAGATTTATGCTTAACACTTAAAGCATACTGTTTCTTTAAGCCTTTGTATTTGTCTTTAAGCTCATTACAGGTTTCTTCCAACATATCACAGTACTCAAATAGTTCATATTTTGACATGTTTTCTGAATCAGAATCATCTCCAGAATAATATGAATTTAAAACAGGAGTGTCAGATGTTACCTCAGAAGTATTTGTCATGAAACACATGTTGGCTCGATTCCTTTCAGAGTCCGAAGATTCTGCTTCACTAGTGTTGTCTTCTGAAGAACTCCAGGTAGCCTTCATGGCTTTCTTGTACTTATTGTCTTTGTAATAATATTTCTTTTTGAATTTTAACTTTGGACAGTCTTCTTTGATATGTCCTTTTCGCTTTCATTCATAGCAGACAACTTCATCAGTCCTGTCAGCCTTCTTCCAATCCTTTTTCCATTTGCCTTGTTGATCATACTTTCCCTTGTAATTTGGTTTCATAAAGAATTTCTTTTTCCTATAAAACCTTTTAAATCTCCTGGCTATTTGAGCCATCTCGGCATCACTTTCAGATTCTGAATTTTCACTCATTGAACTCTCAGTCTCCATTTGTAGTTTATCCTTGTCTTTACTCTTAAAAGCAGTAGTTTTAAACGCTACAGATTTTCTTTTGGGTTCCTCATCTTCTTGTTTATTTAATTTAAGCTCTTCTTCATATATCATCAGCTTACCAATTAACTCCTTGATAGGCAGTGTTCCAATGTCACAGGATTCTCTAATTGAAACGGATGTACCTCTCCATCTATCTGGCAAACATCTCAGTATTCTCATAATTTTTTCTTTTGCAGGAACAATCTTTCCGAGTGAGCTCATTGTGTTCACTATCTCATTGAACCTGAGATACATGTCAGAAATAAGTTCATCAGGCTTCATTTTGAAATTATCATATTTAATAGTATAAGTGTTTAATCTCATTTCTTTAACATTAGTTGTTCCTTCGTGAAAAATAGCCAAGGTATCCCAAATTTCAAAAGCAGTTTTACATGCAGAAATTCTATTAAATTCTTCATCTCCTAGAGGACAGTACTGAGCATTCATAGCTTTACAATTATTATTGTAAGCAGTCTTTGTAGGTTCATCCCAAGTAGATCTATCAGTAGTGGGAACTTTATATTCAGATTCAATAGCAGTCCAAATATCAAAACTCATGCTTTCTAGATGAATTTTCATTTTAAGTTTCCACTGAGCATAGTTATTTCCATTAAAGAAAGGTGGCCGGTTAGTAGCAACACCCTCAAGTCTATTATCCATTATAAACAAAATTTAAAGAGATAAAAATTTAGGAATAACAGAAATTTTAAGAACTTTAAAATACAACTAAAATCACAGTTGAAAACAGAGTAATTTAGAAGGTATTAATAAACCCTCTGATACCAAATTTTTGTCAGAGTGGACACTCAAGAGGGGGTGAATTGAGTTCCAATTAAAATTTCTGCTAAAAACAATTTCTATTAAAATCCCCCAAATTTCAAAAACAGATTAAACTGTAGTGAATTTATACAGATTATAAAGGTTCAATTAGTTTCTCAAAGATTGATTAGTTCTCAGTTAACTTAATCTGATGATTAAATTAACTTTTGAAACTAACTTACTGATTTATAATAAATATAAACACTTGCGAGTTTAGCTATCAGAGTAGCTTTGAAGACAAATTATATTTCAAAATAATAGCAGCGGAATATGAAATAGATATGTATTGTATGGATATAGATTTTAACTAAAAACACAGTGGAGTTAACCAAGAGGTTCAGTCTCAAGCCGAGACTTAGTCCTCTAAAGAGTTTATATAAAGATGATCCACACTGTGGATCGGGGTTCAACAGTTTACAACTGTCCAGGTCCAAGACCTCTACCACTGTTATCCGTGGGAAACAAAACAACAGCAACCAGCTGTCCAGGTCACACACGACCTCTACCACTATCCACAGTGGGAAAAAGAATGAAAAGATAGTGAGTGAGGATTTACAAATCCTCCAGTTAAGGTTCAGGAGACAGTGTGTGTGTAAAATACAACAGATAACACACACTGCTCGTAATGTAAAAAGTAAATCACAGAGATAAAGATTTAGAGATTAGAAATGGATCTAGTGATCTTCGTGTAGCTCTTGACTCCTTTTGTTGATTAGAATTCCTTCTGAGTCTTCTTCTGGTTTTTGTCTGGAAAACAGAGTACCATCTGCTTCCTTGACTTCGAGGTTCAGCTTGCTTATCGGCTCAAGGAATGTTGAGTTTTGTGTGGTTCTTCTTTAGCATAGATTGCTCGATGTATGCTCTATGTTCTGGAGGCTGGTAGTAGTAGTCTCGTGAGTGCAAGTTCTCCAGTTGATCTTGGCACGTTTTTAGCTTGATCACAAGTGTGTTCTGTGTGCTTGATCTCTTCGAGTTTTCTTTCACACACACCTTTTGATACATACACGATGTCCTCTTTATACCCTTTTTGTTTTTATGACAAGAAGGAATGATTATACTTTTTGATCGTACTTGGTACGGTTTCCTGAAATGGCAACATAAATCATTTAATAACATTAAATGCATCAAAAGTAACAAATGTAACCATTAGTATAATAAACAAATAGTGTCGAGGATATAGTATTTGACTCCACAGTTCATTATAGGTAGTCGTTTGTTTGTAGACGTGTACGGTTGACTCGGTGTAGGGATCTTCCATCGGTAGCTCTTCAAACTCTTATCGGTGGCTCTTATCGGTAGCTCTTATCGGTAGCTCCCTATGCGCATCGGTAGCTCTGTGTGCATCAGTAGCTCTGTGTGTTCATCGGTAGCTCTGGCTATCGGTAGCTCTGGCTATGGGTAGCTCTGGCTATCGGTAGCTCTGGCTATCGGTAGCTCTGGCTATGGGTAGCTCTGGCTAGCGGTAGCTCTGGCTATCGGTAGCTCTGGCTATCGGTAGCCCTGGCTATCGGTAGTTCTGGCTATCGGTAGCTCTGGCTAGCGGTAGCTCTGGCTATCGGTAGCTCTGGCTATCGGTAGCTCTGGCTCTTATGCAAACCACATCTAATTGACTTAGAATTGTTTCAAGGCTAAACAGGGATAATCTATATTAACATAAATCAGAGATTATTTAAACATTATTATTAACTTGATCACTGATTTGAAAGAATTAAAATGTAGATCATTAGTAATTGAGAGTAGCATAATATATGAACACATAATTGGGATTATCAAAATAGGTGAGGTCAACATACATTAAAAAAATCTATACTTAATGTTGCGTAAAATAATTTCCACAAAACGAAATTGAAATTGTGTGTAACACGAGCCAAGAATAGTGTTGTGTATACTAAAAGCTAATAAGGTGTTGTGTAAAGTGCAAGATAATTTTTGGTGTAGCGTACAACACAAGACATCAATGAAATTAAAAAGAATAATTCACATAAAATATCAGGTTGTTACACGAATTGTATCATCTGGCATCTTTAACTGTATTAGTTCAATAAATCTCATATGGAAATGGTGGTGATTTCCCATAAACCCCAAACCTTCATCGGACTCATTGAGGTTAGAAAACCAATCTCAATTATTGAACATATGGAATGAACAACCTAAATCAATAATCTAACCTTCTTAATGGTTAACAGTTGATCAAATAAGGATAGTATCTTCAGCATCTTCGACGTCCTTGGTTATCCGTACAACATTTTCCTTTGATTTCCCCATTTTGGGACAATCCTTCTTCCAGTTCCCATTTTCATGATAGTAGGCACACTCGACTTTTGATGGACTTCTAAATATGGACTCGCCTTTTTATGTCAATCCTGATTCATCTCTTCTGAATCTTTTGTATTTTCTTTTAGATGACTTTCCTCAAATTTTCATCAATGCCTCTGATGTGGAATCCTAATGGTCATAATTTTTATTCATATTGTACTAATTGTTAACTATATCATTTTAAAAATAAAAAAATCACATTGTACTTACCATACAGTAATGTCGTAGTAAGGTGATCATAAATATCTAGTGGAGAGATAAACAACAACATATCCTTATCATATTCTCCGATTGGTACTTCCAAACTTTTCAAATCTTCCAAGATTTTATGAAATGAATAATGGAGCTCAATCATAAACATACCTTTCTTCTACTATAATCTGAACAATTTCATTTTCTAGTAAAGATTATTTTCAATGATTTTGGACATATACTTATTCCCCAAAATAGTCCACAATATTTTTTCTAATGTTTAATGAATCAGACTATATTTTGGATATTTATCCAAACAATGTCAAATCGTACCGCATGCTTGACTGTTGAGTCTCTTCCAATCATCATCAGAGATATTAGTGGGTCTTTCTTCCATTGTGATATCTCGCTCCCTTTGAGTTAGAATATACAAAAATTCACACTACCACATGCTGATGTTTCTCATACCATCGAATTTCTCCACCTCAAATTTGATACTAGACACTATACATCTATGTCTAGAACTATTTTCACTACTAGCATGTGTAGCTAGAATAGATTGTTGGTGCTCATCGGGTGATACCGAACTACTTTTGGTTTTCGGAGTCTTCATCACAAAAACACATCATAAATTTCAAAAACAGACAATACCAATGAATCAAAAATTGTCAACAAAGCTGAAATCAACTATTTAATTGATTCAATCAGATCCCCAATGAAAATCAAAAAAATTTATCCTTGTATTTTTTTTAAAAAAATACACAAATGCCGACCCAAAATTTAATCAAATCCAAATCCTTCTAGTTTTTTTATGAAGGAAAACTCATATGCCCCACTCCTATCAATTGTTTCCATAAATAAAATTTCTCTTTTGGCATTCACATACACAAAAGGATAAAAAGAAAATCAGACTAATAAAAAATAAAAACAGATACACTTTTACTTCTTTCCATGCCCCACATTTCCATAACCCTTTTTAACTTTTCATTTTCCTTATACCCACATATATCCCCCTTCTCTTCCCTACACAAAACACAAACAAAAAGTCTCATCCTTTTGGGTTTCATAGACTTCGCAACCAAAACAGAGGTCCAAAGAGAAATCAAACTAGATAACAGGACCTGGTTCCTAAATCTGTCACTGAGTAGGACACTCGGAGAGAAAAATATGCAAGTTAGCACAATCAGATAGTAGTGTTGTTGGGACAGATCTTTATACCCAAAATTCTAGGACAAAGCACAGACCTCAACAGTTTCAGTTATGTGGACAATGGGTTGCACAGAAGCATATTCAAACCTGTAGAAACCACTTTGAGTAGGGTGTGGATAGAAGTGGGATGCCAAAGAGTGTGATTCTCAGGTGATCCAACACTCAAACGTCCCTTTGATAACACTTTTTTGGTGTGGAAGCCTTGCACACTCTGATTCACAAACAAAAACAATTAAATCAAACTAAAATAGAGGCAGACATATTTACATGGATTGGACAGATGACCTACATACACAGGGAAGGAAGTGGAAACTTATTATTCAAATGGGAAGAACATATTACAAATTTCATCTCTCTCATCTCAGATGGGAAACACATATATAAAGAAGCAGAGGAGAAAAAAACAAATTTGGAGGCTGTAATTTTCTTCTTGGGTGGCCACCTAATCCTACATATTTTTATTCTTAGGTGGACACCAAACATCTGCAGCATGTCTCCTCTGGTGGCTAGTCTTCCATGGATGTCACCCACCATCCTATACAGTGATTCTTTCATCAAAACCTCAACAATTTTTTGTTCTTTGTTTTCAAGGATCCAAAGGCAGAACCTTCCTCAAATTATCTACCGTTCTTGGATGGGACTTCTCTAAAGTAAACTAGTAGATAACTGGACCTTAATTGTGCTGAATGTGATGACACTATCAGGTTTTTCACTGCCTTCGACCACTGAGGAGTGCGGGTACGTCATGAGCCACATCAAGAGGAAGAAACTCCACTCATGAATCCTGGGATAAGTATAAGAGAGGGTTTTGAAATAATAATAAGTAAATCAATTATAATAAATTAAAATAATATAATAATAAATGGATTATAAAATTATAATAATAACAAATTAAATAAATAAATATAAATATTTAAATCTAAATATTTAATATTTAAATCTAATTATAATAATAGTAATGATAATTTACCTGATAATTTATAAATTATATAATTATTTTATTAATAAATATTTATGTAATTTTATTAATTAGTATAAATAACTAAAAACAATTAATATGTTTATTTATAATTATTTTAATAATGTTTTTAAATTTAATTATTTAAAAAAAATTCCTAAGTATATAAAAAATGATAATAATAATATTTTATTAATTAATATCTGTTTCATTTTGTTTTGTAAATTAAAGCTTTGGAAAGATTCTGCGTCTATATTCATACTACCATCCATTAGAGACATTCTGTTAGAAGTGATTTTCAAAAGTAGTGATGATGAGAGAAAAAACTGTAACTGGTTCAATGACTTCGAGCGAACCGAACTATGTGAGCGTGCACCATCAGTGATGATCCATAAAACAATGTATTATATGTTCTGAAGCATAAAACAAAAGAGGAGGACATTGAGATATTTTTGAATTATTGACTGGGAGATAGAGATTCAAATTGGACATCGAGGAGGCAAAAAAGTGGATTAAAGCCTCACTATTCATCATGACTACTATTCTTGATGGAAAATTGTTCTCCCTTGTTTCATTCCTTAAACTGTTATAGAATCTGATAATTTTCATGAATTAAAACATTTATATAGTAATTTTATTTTCTATGGAGTTAATATAATAGGGATTATTCTTTATTCTTCGATTATATATCCTTTTAAAATTTCATAATTGATTAGTGAGATCAATTTTAGAATCATTAAAATTATTTTTTTCACCTTTCAATCATTTCTTTAAGCTTCAATAGTGATTGGATAAATCATTTTTGATGACTTTTTAAATCAAAACCCTTTGCTTTTGAGCAGTTCCTGAAGATTAAAACTTCAATTATCATTCTTAGTTGTTTTTAATATCCCAGTTAGGAAAATTAATCCCATCCATTTTAAAACATAGTAAATCAATAATTTTTTTCATGAAGGATAAAACTCATTTAAACCAGTAGCATTTAATTTACATATTTATCATTCTTGATCGTTTAACTCAACCTCTATTTCAACTATCATTTCATCATTTTTGTTTTAAATTTATTTAAATAACTTACCTTATCATTGTATTCTGGAATCGAAAATATAACTTTTTCATTTTCAACTTTAGTTCATAATAAAAAGGAAACAAAAAAATTCGATTTTAAACCACTGTTTACAATGGGATTTCTTTATAAATTTGGTACCCAGATTCGTACCTATGGGTTCGACCATACAAACTACTATATATCATAAAATGTGATTTATAAATAAACAAGGAACATTTTAATGAAGTATGTTTCAACTAATTATAAAATTTCACCCCTACTAGCTAGTCATGTAAAATGAATTTTCTTAGAAAACTTCTAAATAGCTGTGAGGAATCTCCATGTTTATTTTTAGATTTATATTTTTATAAAACATTGTTCTCATATGCATATATTTCTTCTAATGGAATGTAACTAAAATATTGGGTTCAACCATGCCGACACCATCCCCTATATCCTTGGATTTTGTATCTTTGGCCTCTAGCTCCCTTGTAATGTTTGGGGGACTCAAACAAGAAGGTATGTTATTCACCAAAAATTGTATCTAATAAGTGAACTATATTAATAAAAAACAAATATTTCCTTATCCGGTAAGGTTTCCATTTGGTGGGGTGATGTTTGTTCTTTTGATATTGAAGGAATGAAATCTACAAGAGTCATAGCTTGTATAGGATCTATATATGACTCTTCCTCTTATGTGTTTTATTATGTTTTATTATTACTTCTACCACTAAGAGGTGTATTCAATAACACCTCTATAGGTGATAATATCATTGTTGGTTTTTGAAGCTGTGCTATAAGGGTAGTATAATCTTGATAAAGTATCTTTCAAATCATACATCTATCGAACTATTATCCATTCTTGGATATAACTTATTTATAATGCCCTCTTATTCTACTATTTCAAGGAGTAGGTGATGTTCAATGCACCATACATTACCCACCCTCATATTAGTATATTCAAAAAGGCTTTTGCGATCATTTTCTAAAGAGTTGTGGTGAAATAGTGGCAAGTGTGTTTTACATATTTACTATTCATTTTAAATCACGGGTCCCATGCCTGGGAGATAAAATCTCAGTCCATTTGATAATAGAGTATGTATATGGTCTGAAGGTTACCCTCATATCCATGATAATAGAGGTGTCTAGTCTTCAAATGTTGATGAGTTTCCCACATATTTAGGCATAGGTAAGGCATTCACTCCTTAAATATCTTATATCAGATAATATAGTTAGAAGTGGAGATGGGTTAGAACATGGTTTGTCAGTTTTTTTGAATAAAAATGTCCATATATAAACGTCAGCCTCTTTTTTGCATATTTAAATTCCTCTGCCAGGCAATACCATAGAGGCTGCCTATCTGGGTCGCCTAATGACCTCATATAAATTATGGTGAACATTTATGGGGACCTATATTTGGTGAATCCCAATGTTTTATTAACGTATCTATATGAAGGTCTATGATTGTTGAGAACATCCCTATATAGATTTGTGTGGGAAAGGAGAGATTTCAATGTCTAATAAGGGTATCACCATGGGGAGGTTGACCATGGATGATGTCTAGAGTAGAGTCCCTATGATCCATCTCTGCACAACCATGATGAGGACTATCAAGGTAATGATCACATTATGTTTCAATTAAATATTTAATACACCCTTTTGTGTTTCTGATATGCATCAAACAACATCAAGGACACTGGAATTTAGATGGTTAGGGTTTGAGATTCATTCTACATTGTTGCTAGAAAATGTCGGCTTTTCTTTTGGTATTTATCAGGTATATAAGCCTACTACATCAAAATTATAGGAACATATTGATAACCATATAGGAATGCAGTTATATGATCATATAGTAGATAAGTTGTTTTAGTATTTCAGTGAGCTTATTTATTGTCAGTAGGAATTTCAGAATTTCTATGGGTGGTCTCATGAATATGATTTTCAATCCTAGACAATGTGGGGATATGATCGTGGTTCAAATTTGCATTCTATTCCAAAATATTATGAATTACATCATAAATGGGATAAAAAATGAGCCTACTTTGTAAACCCTTATAATGATTTAGGTGTTGTCAATTATTATGGGACGTGGGGATATGATCCTTACTTCAATGAGATTCTATAATGTTCTATATATCTTCACGGTAAGGGATATGAGCATGTTCGAAGATTATTTATATATTTTCCTGAAAACCCATGGGTGGAATGTAGATATGAGTTTAGTCTTGCACGTTAGGAATATTCCACTGGTCTTTTTTGATTGGAATTTGCACCTATCCCTTGGAATATTCTAAAACAACATAGTGAGCCCTAGATAGAATTAGAATATAAGCTCAATCCTGGGACATTCAAATATTCCATAGAGATTTTTTTGAAAGGAATGTGTGAATGTCTTGAGTCATGTTACAAACTCACTTGGTGTGCTCTGGTTGGAATGGGGATATGACCTTTTTCCAATTCCTTTGGAGTATGTCGCTGGTATTTTTTGAATGCAATGTGTGCCTTCCTAATACATGTTCCAAAACCACTTGCTGATCCCCAATTGGAATGAGTATATGATCTGAATATTGTGCCTCTTCTTTTATTAGAAGATGATGATAATCATCCCGGATGAGAGTAAGAATGTGCTCTTTCTATAAAGTAGAAACCTGTTCAGACTGACTATGGTGGCATACTAATTTGACTATCAAGATTATAATATGTGCATATATCTTTATCTACAGTAGTACTAGAATATTCCTATGGATTTCTTCATATGTTTTAATAATTTAGTGACACTTTAGAAAATAATGTACAAGAATATAGGCCTGCACTTTTTCAGTATCCAAAGTCTACTAGAATATATCTTCGATTTAAGTAGGAATATATTTCACTACTATCCTCATTAATCTATCATAATATTTACATGGGATTTTTATATAAAGGAAGGGATATGTTCCTCTAATATTATTCATGTAGGAATATTCATACATATCTAATCCATGTGAGAATAAATCTGATCCTCTGCACTGGATACCACTAAAATATCCTTGTAGGATCTATCAGCATATGTGAAGATATTAGAACACTCTTCTTTTTTCATAGGGTTTTTTTCTTAGCAAGAACTCCTTGGTACCTATTCATGAGTGTAAAGTGTTTAATTTTTTAGGTGGTTCCCTCAACATGTGAATGAGGGGAACCGGTGGCATGATGATGGTGACATCAGTTGACGAGATACCTCCTTGATATCCCCTAAACATGGATAATTCCATCGTGGACTCCTTGATCCTCTTTCCTAATATATGGATGGGAATAATTTTATTCTCTCTAGATAATCTTTCGTAGTGATTGGTTGGGGAAATAAGTTCCCCTGGATTCATTACAGATTTCACAAATGAGATAGTGTTGTCATCTTCAGTTTCTGGAAACCTTTACATGCATCCTTGATGGTCAGGATCCTAAAATATTGGTGGTATTCTAAAGCCATCTCAATTTACACCTGAATCTAAAGGTTTTAGGTGGGTGAGGTTATTTTGCAACCTACAAAGGCAATTACCATTGATAACATTCCAAAACATTCGACTGATAAAGACCTGATCTCGGGTCAAGGTGTTGTTTTTGAGAGAATTATCTTCTTTCATAAAGAAAAAAGAGAACATGGTCACCAATAAGTGTGTCATCATAAATATAAAATATGATTATTCATTTATACATAGGTAACAAAATTATCCTTTATTCTTCTCAGTTCAAACATTTTAGTTAGAGGAATTTCCTGGTGACAATGGAGATATTTCATGGGAACCTTGGTTATGATAGATCTCACATCAGGTATAGCATTTAATTTTTCATAGGAGATGTAAAAAAAATGACCCGATGGATAGTTAGTAGATTACTTTTAATATTTGATAGATTCAAGTTAGGTTCACTATTTTTGTCTCACTAAAAATATGAACTAATTGTGGTTTCCTTAGGATTTTGGAGATAGGATTCTTAGTGCCTATAATGATTTAGTAATTCCTTCACTACATTATTTCTCATCAGGTTCATGATCATTCTTCCTATTTTGGGATTTATTATGGGGGGATAAAGTATAATTTCACAATAATTGACTTCAGGATTAACATTTCAATTATTCAAAGACACTCCCATTGGTTCCCACATCTATAACTAGGTATAGATATGCTTTATAAAGGTATATGGTTAATCGGGGTTCAAACCCAATGATGCTTATGAATTCACATTGGTGGATTGAATGGGAGGTCAGTCTCATCACACATTTTAGGGGGGGGGTAAATTATTTCCTATTCTAAGAATCTCTTATAGATTTGTGATATGATCATGAATCTCATCCAAAAACCAATATGATACTAGTTACCCAACACAATGATTGTATGCTTAATCCTTATCTCTATAAATGGGGTTCCTATTAATTAAACCATATGTATATATATGAGGTTCCCAAACTATTTCATGTTAGTACATCTAAATGGTTAAATTTTTATAATTTGAATCCATATAACCAGGAACTCTAAAGTCCACTACCATCAAAAGAGGTAATTGATATTTTAAGGATGGGTTTGAACCTTTATGAGGAATCTTATGTATCGTATTTATAACATGAATCAAAATCCACATATCTATTTTAATCCTTGTGGTATAATTTCATGCATAAACAATATATATGAGGTCATTTAGATATGGGGTATAGTGATTTATTCTTAGGAATGTGTCCTATG
The DNA here is from genome assembly GCA_963277665.1 of Viscum album. Classification (NCBI taxonomy): domain Eukaryota; kingdom Viridiplantae; phylum Streptophyta; class Magnoliopsida; order Santalales; family Viscaceae; genus Viscum; species Viscum album. The sequence continues at coordinate 1,257,618,351 of OY728139.1, forward strand.
TATCCTACTTAATTTCAAAATTAGATTCATCATAATTTGATCTTCCCTCAAACCACTGATGGGAGATTATATTTAATTAAGACCCATAAGGGTTATTTCCCCATGCTTTACTAATATGGGAATTTCTTTAGGTCTTATTTTTGGAAGATTCCCTTGAATAGGAGAAATCATATCATGTAACTGAATGAGTCTTACTCATTAAGGTTTCCCTACCCAGGGAAATTTATGATTTGAGTGACATGATTGTTGAAAATTCATAAGATAACATAATTCATGTTTGGTGTGAGAAGACTGTATAACAAGTGATCTATCTCATTGAATTGTTATTATGGACTTATGAAATGGGGTATCCCTTATGGGGTGTTTGATATATAGATGAGGCCATATGAAAGAATCGTATATATCCTATTTGGACATGAATCAGAGTCCTCAAAGATCAATATGAGGTATGTAGAAAAATTTATAATAGTAAAGGTTATCATGTCATGGGGTGTTTTTATAAAATTCTTGACATGTTGTGTGGTCTATTCCTGGAATATCTTGAGTATCTATTTGACATGACATGAGTGTTTTCCTGACATATCCTAATTTTCTATCTGATATGTCAAGATTTTTTGTTTGACAAGGAAGACATGTCTCAAGGTTATTTACATGATCAATGTAGACACATTAAAGGGTGTGATGTGTACAAGGATAATAGGTGGGAAGGTTTTCACATGATAACTCTGAAAATTATGTAGGACATAACATTATTTAGATGAAAATTATGATATTATTCATGTGATCAAAAAAGAAACATCAAATGGTGTCATGTGGTCAAGGATGACATGTTGGAAGGATGTTGTATGATCTGGCTGGTAGGTCTTGAGGACTTCAAATGAATTGTTTGATACATATGGAGGGCTTCATGTGACATGGATGATACATACATGAGACCTTGAAATATTTAGATGAAATGACTATATGAATTTTCAATACATGGAAGACATGTCTGGAGGACATTATAATACTTGGAAGACATATACGAAGGAATTCATAAGACATGGCTATCATGTTCAGATATTGTTCCGTGATCTGGATAGGTCATGCGAAACACATGATGCCTTCACATGAAAATCAGTACACATATATTCACATAAAGATTATTTATTTTTCATCGTTTATTTTATATATGACTCAGTGTTTTTCAAGTATTATCTTATTATGATATCACATGAAAAAGTTGACACACTGAAGCTCCTTCACATAATTTGGTTGGCACACACAATTTTCTTTGTAGAATTAATAGTGAAATATTTTAAATTTAATATTCATTCCAATTAATCCTTTAATTCATTACATGGAGTTTACCTAGTATAATTTCATAATGATTGTGCTTTAATTCACTCTGAGATATCCTATCATGCTAATGAACTTTAGTGGGAGTTCCTTGCCACTTGTGTGTGTAGTTAGTCTTTTTTGTGTTAAGGGGGATAAATTTAAATGTCTCACAACCCAGGATATATGCCACCTTTAATTGTGAGTATATTACTCATATAGGATTGATTTTTTGGAGGGAGTATCACATAATGAACATTTCATGATCCAACTGTGGTTCATCCATATAATTGCATGATAAACAACAACCGTGTGAACACTCCATCATTTCCATATTTATTAGACCCTTATATTTTCAAGATGATTTCACATGATCATTTTACATTTCAAAGGGCCTTCGTGAGATCAAGATATCATGTATATAAGTAGTAGTGGGATTAGGATTCCTATTGAGGAATATTTCTCCTAATCTAGTGGACTTGTATGGGTCCCTTCATGAGACCACACTATCTTATTAGAGATCCTTTGAGAGATCAAGAGGGATTTTCAAATTCCATTCATGAGAACAGTGATCTAATCACATAAGGTACATAGCCTCTTCACATGAAAAAATGCATCTTTTATCTCATAAGACTTCCTCCTTTGAAGGTTTATTTATTTATTTTACAACACATTGAGTCTTTTCCCATTGGTTTTCCAAAAGTGTGTGTCACGATCGAAAAAGGATCTCATGAAGGTGTGTGAGCATTGTCAGGGAAAATTGCTCTGATTTTACATTATGTGTTCCATGATCATATTGATATGTTAAAGGTTCTCCACATGACCAATCTAACTTGTATTAGAGTATTCGTGATACTAGGATGCATGTTGAAGAATATTTTACAAGATTAAGGATACTTGTATGAGACCCTTTCCGATTTGAAGTTGGCTTATCATAGTGCCTTTTAGAGGTCAATATGGGTTTTCAAAGTTCATTAGTGAGATCAATGGTGATAAAATAAGGAACACACCCCCTTCATATGAAAAAATAGTATAAATATTACCACATACACATTTTTCATCTTTATTTACTTAGATTATGAGAGGATTTGGGTGATTTTCATGCGTTTATCACCTGATATGTTTCATGATCATAGGATCTCATCCATAATCCCTGCATTATCTCCAGTGCTTTTCTAGACACATTTGTAAGAACAATAGGTCTTGAATGAGGGGTTTTTTATGATCAGAAGTACTTATCAATAGTGGTTCATGTGATCATCGTCACTTTTATATAATCATTTTCAAGAACATGAGGGATTTCCCGAGGTGATTTTGTATGATCATATACACTCATAAAAGGGGCTTTCATTATAGTCCATCCTTGTTCAAATTACTTTAATGGAATAAGAGTGATTTATTTTGGGGATTTTTATGATTTAAAAGAATCATCAAAGGGGCTTAGCATGACCATCATCCCTTTTCTAGAATACATTGTAAGAATATGAGGTCTTACCTGAGGGGATTGTTATGATTGAAATGATATGTCAAATGTATTTAGCGTTATTATCATTAGATCAGATAGATTACATGATCTAGTTTTATTGTATTCCTTGAGTTATTTCATCAGGTTTCCTCTTGGGTGTTACATGATTCACATGATCCGGACACTTGGTCTACATGTTTCCATGCTACTCCTTTTTCCTCATAGATGAGTTAATACCCATACTTCAAGTATTACTTCGATACAAAAATATTTCATGTTCATTTGGAAGGAATAAATAGTGATATAAAATGTTTTTAATGATGATACGATGATGATGAAAGTGATGATATAGTATAAGATATGGTTTTCCTTGATGGATATGTCACGAACCTTAATGATATGTAAGGGTGAGTGAGGGAGAGTCTATAAAGGCGGACACGTGATAATATAGAGAGTTTCCATATGTGTTTAAAACATCCTAACTTGTGTAGGATATGGTAGGGAGATTCCCTAAGTGTGGACACCCAATATCATACAAGAGTTCCTTTAGGTGTAAAAAATCCCAACTAATGGATGTGTATATGTTAATGTGTTCCCTATGGGTAGATAACTATTTGGGAGGTGGAGAAGTGTTATAGAGTTATGTATGTGTGGATAGATACATGGTGATAGTGATATGATGATAATTTCCCTATGGTTGGACAACTACATAGGGGTGGTAATATTATATTGAGGACATTATAGATGGAAATCTATATCATTGTAAAATATAGATTGGAATTTATTATAACTGTAATGGAGTTTTATTGATGAGAAATGATGAGAGATGTTTATGGTAAGGAATTTTATATGACGATGTGAATGTTATAGTTATACATATATGTGTCTAAAACTAAGAGAGGTTGTACATTGAGGTCCTTACTGGTGGTAAAACAATTAGTTTATGTGAGTTGTTTTGATAATGGTGGTTTTACATTCTTGGGATTTATGTATTTACAATTTTAAAATTAACAGAACATAATGGGTGGTGTTGTTGAGAGACCTTTTCAATAGACATATGTGATCTTATAGTAGATGAAGATTACATTATAATTTATTTCAGATATAGAGGAATTGATATACTTGATATTGTTTTTCCATTAATGGATTGAATAATATAATATATCATGTAATGATTTACACTATTTATGCAGTATATTTTTAAATTAAATATATTATTTTCGGTGATGTGAAGTTTTAATTTATAAATGGTGATAAATTACTTTAATGTGTTTGTATATACCATTTTTTATAGTTTCCAACCAATGTCCTATTAAATGTAAGAATCATGGTTTATTCTAAAACTCATTGATAGATCAGGTGGGGTCCTAAAAAGTGTGATTCTTGACACATAAACATTAAGTGAATCCATATAACAATGAAAATAATTAATTAAAAATGATAAAATTAATTCTATTAATTCAATAAAAAAATTATAGAATTAAGGATATAATAAATCAGTTTTCTCAAAGCAAATAGGAATGCATTAAAAATATTAAAGTTCATTGTTGTGAACTATTATTATAAAAATATCATTAGGAAAGATGGAATGTTCCTAAATACCACATAATTTAATCCCAATGAAAGATTTTTGGTAATAACTTTATGAGGTGGTAAAATAATAAATGTAAAGGGCAAGAAAAAAGTTCAATATTGTTGAAGTAGAAATTAGAAAACTAGATTGAATTAACTATAAAGACAATAATGATGATCAAAATCCATGAGGATGATAAAAAAATCAATATAATCACTTTATCCTATGGAAACTTTTAAGGAGAGTTACCATAGAAGGGAAATGTTGAACATACTATATTTAAGTGTGAATAATTATAAAAATATTATATCATTAAAATATTGATATAATGAATTAGATAAGTATGTGGATAAACACTTCAATATATTTTTAAAATTGTTTCGAAATATTCAGTAAACATGCCATTTGTAGATGAATTAGCCAAGATTCTCTCATACATAAATTTTTTAAAGAATTTAATTTCATAAAAAAAGTGTGTGAGAATTTTCTTAGCTCCTATAAGTGATTAATACAGAGTAGTAAGATAGAGAAGGATAATGAAAAATGAAAAAGATTTTGGAGATTTATAATTATCTATGAATTTTCAAGAAAGAAGACCTTTACACATTTGGTGGATTTGGGCTTTGTCATTAACCTCGTTCATTTAAAAGTTTACATTATGATTAAAATAATTGATATTAATAAAATTATAGTAGTTTAATAGATTATATATAGATACAAAACTTATTGAATTTTTGTGATTGAAGATTTATTGGTAATAATTAGTTATCTAGTATTACATGTAAATTTTCTAGTGGTGAACATGGAAATAGATAAGTAAGATCAAGTAATTCTTGGGTGGTTATTTTATAAAAATAGGGGGAGATCTAGTTGATTTTTCTTAGGTGAAGTTTACATTCTAATTGGGTGAAAATGTGTATATTATTAAATTTCTTCATGTATTGAGATACAAAAAACCATATAGACTATTTTCTATCAATTTATATATGAGGTTTTCATCAGATGTTAATGGGAATATTATTTTTTAAAATAAAAAATTAAATGAGTAAGTTAATGAAAATTTTCAAATAGATATTCTAAAATGAATTATATCAGAAGAAAATAATCTAAATAGAGAAACTATCAGAAGAAAGCACATCATAGATGCTCGATCTGCTTTTAGAATATGTGAAAAATTAATAAAGATAATTAGAGTTAGTGTTGTTTATGGACAAAGAAATACATGAAAATTTTATGCCTAGAAGTATTTATTTAAATCTAATGATTTTTGAACTGATCTTCATTATATTCAGGACTAGTATTGATGGAAGGATAATCACTATCATCCTTAAACTAAAATCGAATAAAATGGCTTCAAAACCAAAGTGATATAGAATATTGAAGTACCAACTCCATGAGAAATTATAAATAACACATCGAATAGTGTAGCCAACATATTGGAATATTGAGGAAATTAATGAATATTTAGAAGGAGATATATTCCCTGGAAGATTAAAAATAAGGTATTCTAAATAATGTATTCTTAGAGGTAGAACATTCTAAATATGACCATTTATGAAAGTATAAATTGGGATGATCATAAAGATGAACTATAGTGAAAAAATTAAAAAGTACATATTATTAATTCCTCATGAATTTAAGGTGATTGTCACCTTATAAAGATATATTCTACAATAAATATAGAAAATGAATGAATTTTAGAACCATTGAATGTTAAACTAAATATAATATAATAAATGATTTCCATAATGTTATACTAATAATTAAGATGAGATATTCAAACTATTTAAGTGTCATAAAGTTTAGAAGAATATTTTAGAAGGATATTCTAGAAGGTGTATTATGAGGTAGATTCTATTGTATGTTTACTGAAGAGTTTATTGTCTCAATAATCATGATTAAAGAAACCTAAACCATTTAATGTTTTAGAATAACTATGTTACGAGATTCTTGGATGTTATTTAATTGGAATAACATCAATTTGGAATATGACCAATAGTGACCTGAGATGATTTGAATTCAGAAAACCAAAGTATATGTATTTTAAGATGCATGTAAAGAATCATGGAGTTTTGAAGTTACTATATGATAAAGAATTAAAAAATGAAATAAAAAATTCACCAGAATTATAAGGATGTTCCATAGAATAATACTGAGAATATGATAATTTGAATATTTAATAACAATTTTTTGTGGGAATAAAGGTGAAATAATTTGTTTTCAAGATAGTCTATAAGGATAAAAGACATTAGTTGATGTAAATATTTACTATCAAACATAATAAAAGTACCAATGAATGGTCTTCAAATATATTTTTTGAGCAATATCTAATGCTGAAGAGCTAAATGTATTGAATTCCTAAAGATATTTCAATAAGATGATAAGATGGTCAAAAGTTCATGGTGCCCAAATGTATTGAAGTTAAATGTATCATATGTAAGAATATTTTTTTAGAATATGTAAAGATTGGAAGATAAGTTTGCTCTATATAGACAGAAGTTCATTACACCAGAAGGTGATGGCTAAGTCAATCAAAAACTTGTAGAGTTTAGTTGATTAAAAGAAGAAGTTGTAATATGAGTTTGAATTGAATGAATGTTCATCATATAGAGTCAGCCAGAATCACATGAATTAATCTAGATGAATTTGAAAGAATGAAATGCTTCATAATATTGATGTGAGGTAAAATCAAAACACAAGTGGATAATTTATTACATTGGATGAAAATTTACTAAAATATTCTATAATTACCTTAAATTGTTTTAAATTTATACATTCTGATGATGTTGTAAAAGAAATTAAAACTAGTTTATTAAAAATGATTGAATTCATGATTCAATACTTGTTTTGAAGATGAATTAATGCCTTTTTTGAGTTTTATATAAAATTTGATATTGTACAATCCTAATATCATTGAAATATATTTAAGGTGTTCTATTCAAGAGTTTATAATGAGGTAATTTCAAATTTAATCATGCAAGTTCTCCATATTTATTATAGGAAGCATGTCTATATAAATAGAAAACAATGCATAAGTTCATAAAAATGAAAGTCATATGAAAAGAAAATGATATTGATTATAAAAGGGAAGAAGTATCTACCCAATAAAGTATATTGGAATATTGGAAAGGTGAAGGTTTTAAAATAATATAAAATGAAGTTTTCAATTAAATAATGAGTTCTTCAGATTTGGAAGAACTGTAGGGACAGATCTAGACCGACATCATGCTTTAACTTATAGATGTTCCATATTTAAAATTTTAAGATATTGAGATCTTTTGGAGACCAATATTTAGGAAGTAAGATAGGGATAATGTACATTTTAGGTATGACATAAGAACAATATAATTTTGAATTTCAATCTATGAATAATTTTTTAAAAATCTTATGAATATGGTTGGTTCCAATATAAACAATTCCAATATTCTTACTAGGAGGTATAAGTGGATTATTACGAGATGTATGAATCACTGGAATTTTAGTATAATGTTGGTTAAGGATATATTATTCCCACACAACTCATTAATATTGAAATTATTATACATGGATAATCAATGACTCGACGTGAGATGACATTACAAATAGTTGGATCTCAAATTTAATACAAAAGTTTTAAAAATGAGAGTTTATTGTTTAATTTATATTATATTCAAAGAATATAGTATAAGGGGTGATGTTATAAAAAAATTGGGTACAACCGCGAAAGCGGCACACACCCAAGTAAGACAATTACATTAAATCGCAAGCCCAGGGACTTCACCCCGCGATCTGCCCTTCACCCCCCAAACCCTTACCACCCCACCACCAACGGTGGGGCTATAAAGGTGATGGTATATTATTATATATTTGTACCTCTTAAATAATGATATATATTAAATCAACATAAATAAATGATTAATTTATGTTGAACTTAATTGGTTAAATATAGTCTCCCCTAATTCACCCCCCACTCAGGGTGACTGTACAATCCCCTGTGAATCTCAATTAGTATCAGATCTAGGTTTACATTTTTTATATCTACTATTTTTTAATATTATTTGAGTTTAATTTTATTAAATGAAGTGAATATTTTTGAATGATACAAATATGCATCTAGAAGAAGAACAATTTAAAATGAAAAAAAATGAAGATAGTCTTGGTGGAAGAAATATGGGGAATTTGACAAAAAGTTTGAAAATCTAGAATTAAAATTTATCTAAGAAGTATCCGAATTTATCCAATCTAATGAAATATTAGGTGGATCCACCACTAATGGAATTTATAATTTTTTATAATAATTAATTTAAACATGATAAAATTAATAATTTGGATGAAGATTTTATAGATGTAGTGACTATGATTTTGTTGAATATATTAACCTTGAAATAAAAGATTACATTAATGTTTCCCGATAAAGGTTTTCATATAAATACATTCATTTATAAAGGGATTATATGAATAAAACTAACAACTAAAATAATAACTTTATGAGATAGAGAACACAATATAAAAGATGTTCTAATCATGTTGATATCATATTAAACTCACCTAAGGGAAGGAATAAATGTTATAACATTCTCATGAAAATGTGTACCCTTCTAAAGATTCATTTAAATGAATTTTTTGAGAATGAAATATTTTTTATTTTCTATAAAAAAGTATTATATGAATTAAAAGCAACAGTATATGTCAAATAATTTCAATTATAAGTAAAATAAAACATAATTAAAGATCATGACAACTTAATAAAAATGAAAATTTGATGCCTGATTAAATAATTTAGATTTAAAATAGCTAAATTTGAAGAAAATGTATTGTTACATGAAAACATGAATAACACTTTATATTTAAAGTGTGATTTGTATGAAATAAAATTGAAAGACATGGAAATTACTAAAGTTGAATCTTCACATAAATATAAGAAAATATACACTACCAAAATTTAAAAATATATTTATAATTAGATGAGATTCAATCTTCAAAAATTAACAAATAAATTTTTTTTAAATTTTCCTCTTTTAAAAGGTTGAACAAAAAACTAAATCCATGTTATGATGAACTAGTATGCACTAATTTCTATACATTTTATTGTGAAGGTTTTAATTTTTTGAAAAATATAGGAAATTAAAAGAGATAATCCCACCTATTCTATGATGGTTTATATAAAAAAGGAAAAATGAAGGAGTTCTCTTAAATATGATTCGAATAAAAAATATAATATCTTCAAGAAAGAAGTTTCATAAGATTTATCCACAAGTAATAATTCAACACATTGGAAGAATCCATGGCTTATTATCTAGTATTGGTATTGTTGAATGTTTATATATATGAAAATTGGTTGTAAGAATAATGTCCAAAGGTATGAAACACAAATAATTCTATTGATAATGGGGTGAAAATGAAATATATTGGAAACTAATCTATATGCACCAATCCCTCATAGAAGGAGAAAAATATCATGATATAAAAAAGATTTGAATATATTGAAAATTTAGGTATAAGTTGTGGAAGAAGTGATAATGGGGATATAGAGTGTTGCTTTACTTTTTCCAATAACAAATAATCTTCTACTAATTGAAGGATTTATAAAAATATGAATGAAAATTATCCAAATATATACTATAATTCTACATTGTGGTGAAAAAAAAGTAAAATTTATAATGAAGGTTTCAATTAATAAGAATGATTTAAAATATGTAATTACAGATAAAATATTATAAATTAATTATATAAAAGTGAACTTCATGGACATTTGGAGACTCACAGTGAAATTTTATGCTTATGTAAATATGTCTGATCAATAAATGTAGTCAATCTAATAAATACACAAGAAGACTAAAATTTGGGAAAAAATATTTTATGAAGATGATAAAGTTCACTAGAAGTTTCCATTTAAATGAAACTTACTAAAAGATGAATATTTATTTGTAAGGTGGGATTTGGATGAAATAATCTTTAATAATGGAATGAAAATGTTACTAGTGAAGGATAATCTTTTAAGAAAATTAAACCAAACATAAAAAAAACCCATAGATGATATTGAAGAAGAAACCCAAACACAGTTTGAAAAATAAATGTAAAAGGAAGAAGTCCATTATACTTAATAAGATAGATTATTATAAATTTAATGGTGAATGAATAAGGAAAACTTATGTTAAATAATGAGTTTCTAGGTTGAGAAAAGTTTCTCAACTCAGTTTCTCTAATTGACGAAAATAATATATTAATGTTATTCCCATTTGATCCAAAAGTTTTTATTGAAAATGTAATTAACATTGATTGAATTAAGGAGGATCCCTGAAGTGAAGATAAATAATGTGATTCTATAATATTAATAAGATGAATTATAAAAGTCATATCCTAGTCAACCAAGTTGTTTAAACATCAGATGTTAAAATATCCGTTGGATTGGAGATTGAAGTACCTAGAAGAAAAAGATCAAAATAATGAAGATGAAGTTCAGGAAAATGTAAATCCATATAATCAAAGATTATACCGTGAAAGAGGTAAGTTATCTATACACTCTAATTATAATATGAAAAATGATGATTAAATTAATAGGGGTGATATATAAATTTTTATGACACAATAGGAATTCTATTGTAAAGGGTGTGAAATATTCTTTTAATATTTAAAAATTCTTAAACTAATAATTAATATAGATGTAAGAAAATAATTTGAATGAAAATATTATTAACTTACTAATAAAATAATATTTTACAAAAAATGACATCACTTGGTATTTTTAAGGACAAATTTAATGTCCAGGTTTGTCACCCTTATTTTCTACACCAATCACAACTCACATAAATTTATAGTTGGATAATTTAGGGATTATTTATTTAATAAAATTATTTTTATCCTTATACTAATAAATTAAAGGATTTTATTTAGTGAAACAGGATAAAAAGTGATTAGAATAAAAGGCATTATGAATGTTTATCCCCACCCCAATATGTTAATAAGCGAGGTTCAAATTTTGATTATTAAGGGGGAGAGAAAATAAATTATTCACAATATATGTTTTTATCATATTATCAGTAAAGGGGAGAGAAAACTGAATGATTATAAATATAATTAAATATTTACTATAAATTAAAAATGATATATTAACTTACATATCAAATGATAATGACAATGATGTATTGTTTTTTCAATATTATTTTGAAAATTCAATGAGTTAGTAGAAGGAAATTGTTTCTATGGATGTTTGAGAAGAAATTAAACTATATGAACATGATTATGATAGAGAAACCATTAGAAGTAGAAATAACATACATGAAATATATACTTTTGGAAGATGATCTAATGTAATGAGGATAATTACAGTAATTTACACTAACTAATGTAGAAATAAAATAAATTTTGTATTCCTATAAGTATAAATTTATAAAATGTTATTTTAGAACTAATATTCTGGGTATTCATGACTCATTTTGAAGGAAGAAAAAAAATGTAAACCTCACATTGAAATTAATGAAGTAAGCTACCTAGATATGGTGGTCCAAATGACTAAAGTACAAATTACATAAAAAATTGAAAGGAACCAATTAAATAATAAAACCATCATATGTGGATACTGAATACCCTAATGAAGATTAAAAAATAGATATGTTCTCTAGAATATTCAGATGAATTTTTTTGAATAAAGTATTACTGTAGGAAAATAAACTAAATGATTATGAGTGAATAATGAATAATCCTAGATGATATGAAGGATGATCCACTCTGAAATAATATACAAATTCCCTATGATTAATTCAAGAGTATTGTATGATGACAATTATCTTATAAATATAGTTACATCCATAAATATGGAAATTTCATTATGTGAAAAAACATCAGAAGATGCACAAAAAATAATTTGTTGAAAGAGGTCTAGAATATTATGCAACAAAGTAACTTGAGAAACCCAAACTATTGAAGTGTTAATAAATTTATAAGGATATTATAGAATGAGTTTTATGATATAAAATATGTATTTGTTGTACTAGAAGGTTGAAAGACTTTTGATAAATGATCTTGGAATCCCAAACCATTGATGTTTTCAAAACAACCAAGTCATATGATGTCATAAAATTTAATTATTATAAGAAAATAACTTTAGGAGAACAATTTTTGTTGTCAAATATTTGTTGAATTTATACAATATTTCTCAAATAATTTTTATGATGAATATACTGAGTCATGGAGTATTGAAGTTACAAGAAAATATATTACATCCACCCAAGGTATCTAAATTTTTTAAAATAAATTAGATAAACAATACAATACATATCAAAAATAATAACACAATCGTAAGAACAAAAGGTTTGGTGTCTTTGAGAAATGGTTTTATAGGAAACTTATTTTACATATCTTTTGAAAATTTATCCATAATAGAATCACTATATATCCCTTCTTGAATTATTATATGTTACACTCATCATCATAATCTATGTGATGGAAACATAAGAGAGAGGCAATATTATATTCTCAATAAGGGAAAACATAAGGGATTAAAATAAAAGATCATATGTGATCATAGGATAAGGATATGGTTATAATCAGTATATATATGAAAATAACAACCAATAAAATAAATATCAGATGTACTAATTTGAAGGAATAAGCCTTTCCATAATAGAATACATGAATAAAAAAAGTGTAAAGCATTATTCAATAAACATGATACAAGATTGGATTAAAATGGCATAATTTTATTTATAAGAAGTAGGAATAAAAATAAAAATAATAATAAAATATCATTTTAGACATATCTTAGCCAAATGTTTTTCCACACACAGAATTTTGATCATTGATTAAATACAATTATAATAAAGAACATCTAAATGATCATAACTTAACAACATTTATTCGCACACACAACCCTATGAGCATTGATAATCACCAATTATACCCACAAAAAACCTTATGATGATAGCTAAACCACAGTTACAATTATGAAAAACCTTGTGAGTATATATTGTCTATAATTATACCAACACACAATCTTTTGAGCGTAGCTTAACTAAAATTAACCCATTAAAAACCTTATGATAATAGCATAATCATAATTATACAGACATGACCTTTTGATAAAAGATAAACCACAATTATACCCACACACAACCATTTTATAATTCTTAAACCATAATTATACCCCCACACAACCTTGTGAATATAGTTAAACCACAATGATACCCATAAACAACCTTGTGAGGTTAACTAAACCAATATTACACACACACACAAAATCATTATCGCATAATATATAAAACATTAACCAATGGATTATATGGTTATATAGAACCCTAATAAATCATAAATTTATATTTTTTTCACATAAAATCAATCATTCATTATATAATAACGAACCCATGGAAAGTAAAATCGGTTTCATAAAACTTCCAGAAGGAATAACTGAAATTAACCTCAAGCAGGTAAACAACTAATACCCAAAAATTAAATCACAATAAAAGAGTATTTCATAACAAATTTCAAGTGTGTTTCATGAAATATCTATTATATATAAATAATAAATATTGAGATAAATAGGAAAATAGAAGAAAAACTATAAAAGAGATTTTATCAAACATTTTTAACATTTAAAAAAAAGGAGGAGTTATGGGGCATTTTAGAAAGTAATTTTCAGAAATGTATCTTTGAAAACTGAAAATAAGTAAAATTTAAAATAATTATAGGCAAATAAATCTCAATGATGAAATATTTAATGAAAAACGTTTTTATAAGAGACAAGTTAATTCCTTATGAAATCATTTTCTTTTAAAAATAATCATCAATAATAGTGCCTTGAAATGGAAAAAATGATTTCAAATTTGACATGAAAAATTGGTAAGGCATTAAAATTTTAAAATAAAAAAAATAATAGATCCAATAAATAATATATAATGATTATCAAAAAAAAATATTTAGTACAAAATAAATCATATTCAAAAGATGAAACTCCTTTTTAATATATTGAAATTCTTTTATTGAAAACCCACATTTTTTTAAAGAGTGAAAAAAAAATCATTTTTAAATAAGGATATGGGAAATATGAAAGTAATATAACAAACAATATACTTACGTTTCTAAATTTAAAGAAGAATATTATTAAAAAAGTGAAATATAGATTAATAGGGTAAACCATTGATAAGGTGGATGGAAATTATTCTCAATAATGGTACACTTCTAAGAACTGAATCTATCAATATAGAATTTTTTAATTAAATATTTTTTTTCAATTGTGTCAAAGATATAATACTAATAATTATGGTATTTGGGTGTAAGAAAGAAATATTATAAGTATAATGTCAATAAAACCCATCATATATCTGAACCTTGTATTCCAATTTACTTGATATTACTCTAACCTCTTGTATACCAAACATAACCATATTAATCACAAACTTCTGAAACTTATTAATAAATTTTAAAATATTATAAACTAAATTTATTATTGTTGTAGATTTTTATAGAAGTAATTTTTTATCTATTTTTTGAAATTAGGTGTGAGTAATCATTATTGTTTTGAACCAATTTATAAAAACAATGTCATTCTTCATTGTTCTTCAAATTGTAGTTATTCCTATATCATACAAGGTACTAAAATTAATTCATTATAATTATTTATAATTTTATAATTTCATTCTATATTTTTTTGGTTATGATATTTAAATATGAATTTGGGGATCTGTGTGTTTCGATGATTCTTAGTGAATAATGGGTATTTTCTGAAATAATGGGTTAACATAATATATTATTATTATAGTAAAACAATAAACTCTTTATTTATTTACTTATATAAAATAATATTAGAGATTAAATTCCAATCATACATGATATAAATTTATATTACTTTTTAATCTAGGGGTTAAATAAATCCAAACAGTAACATACCATAATTATTTGGTGATTAAGAACTGATTTATATATAATATCGTTAAAACAGAAGAACGATGACAATATTTAGTTTTTATTGGTGTGATATAATATAATTTTATGGAATTATAAGCATAATGGAACTTATTCTATTTTATTTATTTGTGTCAATAAATAATGTTTTTTCTCTATGAATTATCAGTTATGATATTAAATTTACTACAGTTGTTTATTACCTATACTGTTAATAGGTGGTAAAATATTTATTTATAGAACCTAAATAATTTTATAAAAATCACATTTATCTATAAAAAACCAGTCACATTATGATCCAAATAAGTTGATGATGAAAAGTAAAATATATTTCAATCGTTCCATGGAGGCGGGAGTCCATAGGTTTACATGGATGTTGATTACATTTTCCAAAGATTGAGTAAGATAAGAAATATCGTTTATCATTTTAGAATTAAAAATATGTCATGAATATTATATATATATATATATATTTAATTACCTATTAATATCATTATTATAGTAAGGTGAAGTAAAATGAATCTGTTTTCATAATGGAGGCAGTTGTCCCCACAACTCATGAATGTTGGTTTAGTTTATCTTAATAAAAAATGGAATGATGATCAATGCTTGTACGATAATTATAATAAAGTACTAGTATACTAATAATAATAATGTTATAATTTTTATTTTTTTAATGAAATTTTTTATAGAATATTTTCACCTAAATAAAAATAAATGAGGAATGAATGGTTAGAAATTTGTAACTCACTTCTTAGATTCTATCATTTACAAAGGAGGTTAAGCATTTGAGGGATGGTATTTTTAAAAGACCAGAACCTATTAAAGGTGGATATAAATTTCAAGGATAGTTTTTTATAGAATATTTGATGAACTATTAGAATTGTGGTGTGGGGGATCAGAGTATAGGAGAGCCCCTTTTATAATTGAAAAGGGATGACATTTTTGAAAATACCCATAACTTTTCAATAATGGGAAGTCACACCCAAGGAAAGTGAATATAAATTGATAAATAATGGATAGGGGAATATATAAGGCTGATAAATGTATCAACCACCAACACCAAAACTATTTTTAATCATGTTTTCAATACTTTACCATTAAGTTATTCACTTTTACTATATTAGCCTTTATCGTAGTAACAAGTTTTTACCTAAGGTAACATATCTTATATACATAATCAAATTATTTATTACATAGTTTTAAAACTAATTATTGTAAAATTTTAATCCATTTAATAATATTAAATTTATAAATGTAATGCAAAAATATAATAAATGTCTAATGTATTAAACTTTTTTAGTGTAAATATTAGTTATGTACTAAAATGTCAAATTTAGAATTGAAATATAGAATAAATATTTAAAATGTCACTTAAAAAATAAATATTTATTAAATTATAATGTTTAAATATTTTTTAATGTATACTTCTATACAAATAATGTCATAAAATTCATGGTATTCATAAAAATTGTATTTTACACTGTTCAGCTAAATATAATTTTTTTAAAATAAATACAAAAAATCATCATAGGATTAAAACATTGTTCATAATAAAAATTGATCTTAATTTTAAAAAATTAAATTTATAGTTTTTTTAATTCAATGGTTAAATTTAATTTCAAAATATAATTGAAAAAATTCATTTAGGAAAATAGATTCTTTTAAAATGTTAAAAATTATTTATTTTTATTTTTTATCACTTACTAATTAATTTAATGTTAATAAATTATAAATATGATTAATATAAGTTATTATCATGATATACATACTTTATTTAAATAAAAATTTAATTTAAAAAAATTATATTTTATGCAGAAAGTCATTTTATTAGTGGATTAACAACACTAATTGAATTCATTTTTATTAAAAGTAAGATTTATATTCTCTATAAACATATTTCATTTTGTGGTCATTAATAATCATATAAGTTAATTCATGGAAATATTTTTAACAATAATATTTAATAGTTATGATTCTATATAAATGTCTCATAGTTTTTTTAGTTCAGAATTTCTTGTGGAGTAAGGTATTAAACACAATATTTATTAAAGGAAAATACATAGTGAAATATCAGGTTGTTATATTCACCCATTATATAAATAAGGTCATTAAATATTTAATTATCATATACTAATAGCAATATATATTCTTATTTAAAATATAGTCATTAATCAAGATACAATTTATAGAGATATATTTACCATATAATGTGAGGAAACATTACTTTTTTACTTATAACAGGCTTATCCATATCATTGCATTTTTCTCCAAAATTTTAATCATGTTTCTATAATTATTTGTTATAAATACCTAAATTATATATCATACATAAAATGGTTTACATAATTATCCTTTAATAGAGATTCTACCATAGGTTAAGGTACCTTTTACACTAAGTACATAGATCCAATCCATTTGTGAAATAAAATAAGATTTATTTAATGTAAGGTCAATATGATTTTCAAAAAGAAGGTTCCAATAAAATTAAAAAATTTATACAATAAAATAAAAATATTCATTCAATAATAAAATAATCAATTTGGTGATTAATTTTAATAGAAAACTACTTAGATACAGTAGAGAAAAATTCAATAAGTTATCCAAAAATATATTGTAGAGGATAAGTTTTCCCAAATTATTATGACCCACTTTAGTATTTATGATTAGATAATATTTCCCTTATTCCCATGGGTTAGGCGGGTGTAAATGTCTATGATTTTATTTTGTCCACGTATTGGGGAATATATTTTCATAATTACAAAATACTTATATTTTAATTATTGGACATCCCACTGATTCATTGCATTGATCGTATTATTTACCCCAAATCAAAAGTCACAATATCTATATGTGATACTTCCACATGTGAAAAAACTTATTTTTTCCTATGATACATTACCTTTTATGCTTCTTCCCACATTCTTGACATGATGTAAGTCAAATAATATTTACTCCACTATCTTCGTCACCTAATCTTCAACAAAATTCCATCCTTCCCATATTTGGTGTGTTCATATGTTTGGAAAGACTCAGGATGTTAATCATAACTCAAGATAGCTGGGAAAGCATGAGAATAAGGTTTTAAACAACTTATTCTGTCCAACTTCCTTTCACATTAAGTCAATTTCTATATTTTCAATCACATGCATTTTTAACTTTATTTCCCTTTTCTCTAGAAATTTCTTAAACCAAAAGAGTTAATCATGGATGAAAAATATTTAAATTATAATATAATTATGTAAAACCCTAACTTGAAATGTTTTACTCTTTTATACCGTTACATTAGCTTTTAGTTCCCCTAAAATCAGTTTTGGTTCAATCTATGTTTATTTAGGTTATATTATGTCGTATTCCTTAACCAAATTCATAAAACTAAAAAAATCATAATTGATTCAAAATAGACTGGGATTAACCAAAACATAACCCTCGGGACTGTTAGACCATGTGTATTGTTGTGCCTATTTTTTTTTCATCAAGTGATGATTGAGTTAGTATCCAACATGAAAGTTTTGTGTTATTACACCTAGATACATCTATTTTAGTTCCTGTATCCACTTTTAGTTTAACAAGGGGGCATTATTATAAGAAAACCTAGTTAGTATCCACTTTTCTGAAATCTTAAGATGTTATTATATACTTAGAATCATATTTTAGACACATTTATAGGGTTTACACTAATTTTATTTAATACAAATCCTTAAAAAATAACTAATATATTCCACACAAAAAATAATTAAACCATTCTCATAAATGAATTATTTTGACCCAAGATAAAAATATTTATTCTATATCTTTTACATAATCCAAATAGTACATAACAGAAATTATCACATGATCCTAAGAATATGAGTTTTAGTATTATTGATGTCTAATTATATAGTAGATATATTTTCAAAAAATAGTGAACATTTCTCTTTAACAAAACCAAAAAAATATTCCTTCTAGACTTATAATAATTTATACTCATCATTATTACATGTGGGATGGAATCATAAGAAAGGGGTTAGATCAGATGCCCTATAAGGGAAACCATAAGTGATAACAATCTATGATCAAAAGTGAGCATACAATGAGAATATGTGTATAGTCATGATATATAAGGAATTCATACCCAATAAATCTTAAATTGAGATTCTTGAGTTATAGAACACGGAATGACATAATATAAAACATGAATAAAAAAAGTGTGGAAACATTATTCAATAAACACGAGAAATGAGTGCAGAGCATATGCATAATAATATGCATAAGCGTGTTTTTAGATTTGGTTTTCTAGAACCAATTGTTTATAATTTGATTACATGTATATTAAATGATTTGAATATTAATGAAACACATTATTACATATTTTTACTTATTTTTAGTGAATTTAAAATAAAATTGTAATAGGGTATCTGTTGAATTGATATGATCATAACAGTTCCCTACTTTGATGAGAACCTAGAAGTGCTATGATGATATTCTTAAATATATTTTAAAATTTAGATAAAATAATATGATTGGGAAAATAGTATATATATACTTTCAGGTGTGATTACTCAAAAGTGGATGATGATTCTTATCCTGAATTTCGCACTTGGTAATCACCAGGAATGATGATTGTGAGAATAGACCAACAATTTAAAATTCCTCATGTTTTTTGTCCATAGATATTCCTATATTTTAGTGTGTATAATGTTACATAGAACATATTATCATAATTAATACATTTAATGAATCGTGATCTTATATTTGCTGACCGAAAACATGATTCCATGTCTTAACAGGAAGAAAGCTGTGTTGGGTGCTTCAAGAATAATAGGTTGGAGATTTATTATTCAAGGATGTATTTTCCCCTTTAATCATTGTAAAAGTAAATATCATTGAAATTTTATTGAAATAAAACCACTGAATTAGATTCCAGGATAGAGGTGAAACAACATGTTTTTTTAGAGAGTCAATGAAATGCATATTAATCATATAGGTTGAGGACATTCATGAAGAAATTTCCATATGTGATATTGTAACAATGTAAGTATAATACACAGGGAGCCTTAGTATTTTCTTATCAAAATTTACCTTAACTCCACACAACCAATTATTGATAGCATAGTGTACATGGATTCATCCAATGGGGTTATACATAATATTCTTCTAGGGTATGTATAGATCCATTACGTTGATTCCTCAACACAAGGACATTATCTATCTAGCTCAGGAGGTTCTATGTTGATGAAGATTTATATCTATCCATAAGGTAATGATATTCATTGTAGTCAAAGCATATAATTGGTATTTACACTAGTTGTGTGTAGGTGTCTTGAAGATGCTATTATAATTTATAATGATTTTGGAATTGATTAGTGGATTTAGATATTCCTTTTGGATTTTAGTCATGAATGTGTTGTACATTAAATAAAAAATGACAATCAATAGTGAAATAACATATATTAGAGTGCATTTTCAATTGATCAACTTCATCGATATAGGATGGAGATTTGGTATTTTTTACATTTGAGAGTCTTGATTTTATTAAAGAATTCATGTTAAGTTTAACACTTTAATTTGTCACAAATTTTGGGGTAGTTTCAATCAAGAGTTATTCATGCAACAAGAAACACCCAATAGTTCTCGCATATATGATACATACCTACTTTAAATAGGCAAGGGATCACCAAGAAATTTTCCAATGATTCTTTGAGACTCATGTTGAGAAAAAGGATGGTAGGTTGAGCTCATCTCACCCAGTTGAGGAGACTAATTTCATAATCTGGGACTCTATTATATATTAAATATGTATTCATGAATCCATCCAAAATCCTATTGTGTGAAAGGTTACCCCTATTCCAATTATATGATTAAAATTAAGTTGATATATGAATATCCATGTGTTTTATAAGTTTCATATATTTTTTTAATAAATTCAAGATGCTTTGGTTTAAAGGCAATTAGTGGGAACTCTAGAGTTTTTTACCATCTAGGTAGTCAGTTTTTATTTGGGAATCATGATTAAACATAGAAGAGGTGTCCTATATATCTTATGAGAACATGAATCAAAACCCTTGTACTTAAATTTAATGGTTAAACATTACACCTAAAATGGAGTCCTGTAATGGAAGCACTATCACTATTATAATGGGATGATCAAAATAGATGTCTAGAAACACATGTGTTAACATTAGTGTGAGAAACAAGGCACAATAGAAGATGATTAACATTTAATGAGTGAATACTATTATATATATAGGATGTATTTCACATTGAGGCTACCCTAAAGATATTCATATTCCATGAAAAGGGAGAAATTAATAAAGAAGTTGGGGGCATACCATGATCCCCCCTATGATACCCCACCTAATAAGTTGTTCGGGTTAGAGTATGTTTTTGAAAATACACCATGGAGTATGCGAATGTATTTTAAACCAAGAATAGTATCCCAACTCAAGTTAGGTAATAAAAATCATGAGAAGTATTTTGAATTAGGTTGAACTAAAGGTTTGTTTAGGGATTACAACTAGATGGATTTCCATGTATCTAGAGCCATAATGAGTATCTCAACTCATGTATAATTTAAGGTTTGGTTTGTTCTTACACCTAGGAGGTTTTCCAATAATAGTTTTCCCACAAAACATATGTTGGTATCATGATGAATAAAATATATTTTTATGGTTAGGGACTACACCTAAGGATGAGTCCCATGTATTTGAATCTAAGAGAATTATATCAGCATGAGTTGAATAATTAAAACCATGAGGAGTACCTTAAATTAATGTTAATTGAAGATTTGATCAGGGCTAAACCATAAGATAATTTCAAAAGATTAGATCTGGGGCTTTCACCTAGTAGCAGGCCCGATAATAATTTTCTTCCCCCTAAAAATACGTTGTTAATTGGATAAAGAAGGGATGTTTTTATATTTGGGGATTACAACTATGGAGAACTAAGATGTATGGAGAATTTATCAATATATTGCATTCCCTTCTAGTACTTTTATAATGGTTCTTCACGATGGGGTGTCCATATAGGACATTGCATAGGAGATTCTCATTGTGGCATCTATATAGTGATTCATGAAGGAGGTCCACCTAGGAGCTATGCATAGGGGAATATATATAGCAATTCATTAAGGGGTATAAATAAGACCTACCCATAGGGTAATCCACATAGTATCTCACATAGGGGCATATGTATAGTTCAACACAAAGGGGTTCACATTAGAGTACCCTATAGGGGCATCCACATAGTTCTTCGTGAAGGGGGTCCACATAGGATGTCAGTATAGGGGAATCCACATGACATTATCCACATAGGTTCATTATAGAGTTAATAATAATAAGTATAAACATATAAAATTTCATGAATCTTCCTTGTGGAGGGACTTCATGAGATTACATCGTAATGTTCCTCCCCAATTTGGAAGTCAATAATTTTACCTGAGTGGTGCAAAGAGAGTGATTCAAGTAAAATACTCATAGTGAGTCATCAATTTATATACTATTGTCCATAGGTACATTTTGGTATTTAAAAGAATAAATTAATAAAATCATTCATGAAATAATCAACCACATATAAATAGTCTCATAGTAATAGGTGGATACAAAGAAGATCGTGAAGGATGGTGTCCACAAAGGAGCTTCACATAATTGTCTCAAAAATGGATGGTCACATATTAGAATCATGAATTAATTGATTCTATATGTGGGGTTATAAAATGGTACCTCAAACATAAAAACATATTTTTATGTGGGATGTTGAAATATATCACCTTAGAATACAAACAACATGATTTTTGCATATGAGTGTTTGACAAACCTTGTGTAGTGGCATATAGTCATAAAAAGGTAAAATAAATTGGAAAACCAACTCTTATGAGAAAAAAAACTATTGATTCATGAATTGGATTATATGATTTGACAAAAGAGTAATGTATTATGTGGTTTTAATATAACCACCACCTGGGAGTCACAAATGAATTTTAGTCCACATAGTGATTAGTGCATTATGAATAGTTTTCATCTTTTTTTTCTTCTTGTTAAAATGATTACCGACTTTTAAAGTTCTAAATAATTGTTCAATACAAAATTTGGGGATTCTCATGTATAAAAATACAAGCATGTAAAGTGAACTACACTCTTGGTAATTTTTGTATAGACCATAGCGGGATGTTTTCTGAATCCAAAACGTTCTCTACATACCCTCAAAAATTGGTCTTAAGGAATGAAAACATTTTTATTATAAATTTTTGTAATATATTTCCTACTTCTATATGGATGTTCTCCCAACCATATCACTGGGTCATGCAATATTTAAAATTAATCCACAAACATCATTATGTGAGCATTCTTGTGGCCCATTGGAAATCAAATCTGATTTTTTATTCATTAGGGATAAACCTCTATACTCAAACTCTACATGTGTCTTATAAGTGAGGATAATATCATGGGTCATCCGGGAATGTGTGTGGAATTATTTTTTCAATGATAACAATAATAATTGTTGTATATAGTGTGTATCTTTTAAGTACATTCCATTTAGTTTCCCAATAAAAGAAATGATTAAATTACCTTAAATTTCTAATTTCAACTTAAAAACGTTATTATATTTATTGGAACTATTTTGATTATAGATTAAATAAATGTTTTTATGAATTATTAAATTATCAATTAATTAACTTTAATTTTTTTAAATTATTATTTATGCCATTTATTTTACATTAATTCATTTAAGATAGATCTCTAAAAGAGAATTTATATGGTCATCAAGATAACAGGGAATTAATGAATTAATTAATTAAATCACACACATTTATCCTAATAATAAAGTATGTGTATAAATGAATGTTAACCATTTTTTATTCTTTATATTCGATGTATGTGTATAATGGTTCACGAGCTTGACCATGACTTGTATGTGTTTTGGCATTATTTATCTTAATTTATTACATTGGTTTTAAATAATTAATTACTAAATTAAATATTATGTTTTTTAATTAATCCCTCACTCCATTATTATATAGGACCTACATGTCTGTGGTTATTTATGTAATCCCCATTAACCAATCCTTTGGTTCCCCTCACATGGGTGTGAGTTTTAAATACATATAATAATATGATCATAGCAAGGGGCGTGGAGGTGGTTCATGAAAGAACTAAGATGATACTAACTTAGGTGATATATCTATGTAGAAAGATAATTATAGAACTCATGCCACGATCAAAAAAAGGATTTCCCCCTTGTACATAGGTTGATTTATTTTCCACTTAGTAAAACAACCATTGATAAACTCATAACCGTGTCTTTTATTTCTTTATTTGTTTATGTATTATTAAATATTTAGTCTATGGATACAAGAGCACGATCACATTAATAAATGAACTAATATTAAAATATATAAAATCAATAAATTTACCATTATTAAATGTTTTATCAAAACATGTTTAATCCTTTAAATAATATCCAATTGATATTAATAAGACAATTAAAAGAAAAATATATATGATTATGCATAGTGAATAAAATACTTCAACTAAATATTAAGTTAGGCTTGGCCTTCCATTACATGATTAGGAATGAATCCAATATAACTAAGAGTTTGAATAAACATTTATTGGACACTTACTTTTATAAGGGGTGTTATCATGTGATTTTTGGATTGACTTAACCATTTTACATCAAGAAGAGCAGACCTTTCTAGACCTGGTGTAACTTGGAGGCAAGTATATAGGAAATACAAGTCAATATTTCTAGACTGGGGATTCCACTTAATGTATCAAGTAACATCAATCCAACAATTCAAAAATACTTGCCTACTTAAATACCATAAATTAGCTCAATGAACCCTTATTGGGGTTATTTGAAATGGAATATGGATCCTTTCTACTATAATTTCATAGAATCTAAAGATTACGAGTTTAATATTGATGGATAACAGGACATTAATAAATAGTGGGAGATTAAAATATTTTTATTCGTAATATAATTTTCAATACAGAATGTGATAATAACTAGATTTTGTAAATTTTCGGGTAATGAAATGGTCGCCATTCATATTACCTCTATCGTATATATTTGAGAAATATTATTGATCCACTGGTAGTAATTTCCAAGAGTGGTTCAGAAGCCTTAAGTATGTTTTATACTGTGAATGTAATTCTTACATGCTAGAATTCTCACTACATGGTCCATATATATAGCAGGTGGGTGATGAATAGTTCCTTGTCTGTGAAAATTATTTGAAGGATGTAGTAAATGTTCAATGTTTGATGTTGTCATTTATGTCTAGTGAACTGATGAATTATTAGGAATACATGGATTCTTATAGCACATTTGAGAATCTTTGTGGTATTTACCATGAGAGAGAATGGATAGAATTTTTTTGAGAACTCTTAAGAACTCATTCAGTGTAACCTTGGAGTTGGTATGCTAGCTAGTCCTCATGTAGTAAAACTCGTTCAATACATTGAGTTCTTAGAGTTTCTGTTGTATAAACTAACCGATGAATTGGGCATTGATTACATTATTATGGAAATCCCATTAGATATTCTGTACATTTGATGTAAATTTTAATATAAACAATGTGTATAACTCTGTTTTCAATCTTCTTACTCTTCATGTCCATGTAGATAAGGTGATGAAGCATGAAAATACATATGTACTTATTGTGAAAAAATGGAAAGGAAAAGTAATGAACTATAAGGAACAAAGATTTTTCACAAATAACTTCCAAGAATATAAAGACCAAGAGAAAATTAGGGGAGTTTTGTGCTATCAGTTTTTAAGGTGGAATGAAGGGCCGCTAGAAGAATAATTTAAACCTAACCTAGACGTAAGGGAAAGCATTATGTGATTTTGTTATGAAGATTAATTTATTTGATTCAAAAAAATAAGTATTAAATACAACATATGGTGCTCACATATGTATTGAAATATAGGAACAATGTAGATTCAGTATAATCAACTGAGTGAACTAATTTGTATGCGTAGACAATATGGACAAACTAGATATTGTGGATAATAGTAACTACCACCTCATGTTGATCATGTGAATGATCTTTTTTCAATATTTCTATTATTTTTCATATTTTATCAAAAACATTATTTCTATATCTAGACTTTATAAATATAGATTTATGTTAAAATATAGATTGGTTTTATTCTTTTATAATGTTATAATTTTTTATGTTTAGTGACATTAAAATAGAGGTATTTTGTGTTTGATTACACAAACCCAGTAATGGAAATTGTTAATAAATCTAATTAACATAACTCATACCACACCAAACTTTTCTATCACTGGGAAGGTCATGAAATCAAAAACTATTGAAACAAATTTCCCCAAGATGGATATTTATATTCCATTCAACTAAAAAACATGGTCTATATCATGCAAGTTTACATGTAAAAATGACCAAATCCCCATTGAGTGGAAAAGTTGAAAGGGACAAAGAGATTCTTATACTATTTGACACTAATGTGTATAGAACATTCCCAATTGAATCGATGGGTGATTATTCATATTTAATAATTTTTACTAATTATTTTAGTTCAATAATATTTGTCTAATTGTTTAGGTATAAGTTGTATTATTTTGAGAAATTCATATAATACATTAATGAAGATGAGCACCATCCTGGTATAAAGATTAAGAAAATTTATTTACACCATGGTGGAGAATATCTTAAACAAGACATCATTTAGTTTTTATTAAAATTTGGGATTATATCTCAACTAACGATTCCATATACACCTCATTAAAATGGTTTATATGAAAGTTGGAACAAAACATTGTTTGTCATTGTAAGATTATTGTTGAGTCATGTGAATCTTACATAATCCTTTCAGGGAACCACATTATTGAGAGAACAATACATACATAAACTAGTATAAAATAAATAGATAAATGGTATTCCATATTAATTTAGGAGTGGAAGAAAACTATGTTGTCTAATTTACATATGTGAGGTATTGATCCATTAATTAAGGAATATTCAGGTAAAAAACTTGCACCGCAAGTCAAAAACTGTACCTTTATAGGATACCCCAAAATAGCAAGGGGATGTTACTAATATAAATTCTCAAAAAATGGGAATAGAAAAAATACATGACATAATACATGAGCAGTAAAACATTTATAAAATATATAGTGAGAGTGAGATTGAATTTGATCTTGTCCAAGATCAAGGTACATAAGAGTTGGTATAGGAAAAGACTCCAAAAATCTTCATGGAAGAATAAGTCATGGAGATAGAAATATTATGAAGGATTATGAGAGTGGTTATAAAATTATAGTGGTATCATTTTCTAGCCACGGAGTATGGTGACTCATTATTAGTTGATAGTAATGATCCTATAACTAGTACACAAATAATAAGTAGAACTAATTTTTCTACATAGAAAGAAGCTATGAATTGTGAAATTTATTCCATAAACCAAAGCCAAGTTTTTATTTTTGTAGATCCTCTAGTGGATGAAAATACTATTGGTTATAAATATTTATTTCAAAGAGACTAGACAAGGATGTGAAATGAAGTACATATAAGTTTTGGTTGGTTGGAAAAGGTTTTAAACAACATCAAGGCATTAACTGTCATGAAAACTATTCACTAGTTTTTATGAATAAATCTATCAGAATTCTACTTTCCATTAATACATTCCATGAAAATTTTATATCATAAATTTATTTCAAAACAACCTTCCTTGATGGGAAAATTCATGAATATGTCAATATGACACAACCTGATTGTTTTTTGTTTTCAAAGTATTCCAAAAAATAAAGAAAAATAAAAAAACCAATTTCTGAATTAATGAATTCATAAATATCATGGAAAATTCAGTTGATTAATCTGTAATGGAATTTGGTTTTAAAAATAGTGAATGTGGTCCTTGTGTCTATTAGTGGTTTAGTGGGAGTCTTAATTTTTTCCAATAGAATATTTCAATGACATATTACTTTTTGGAAATAAAATACTAATCATAAATTTTTTTGAAGACTAGTTTAATAAATTCTTCTATATGAAAGACTTGGGGAAGGAAATATACATTATTGGTATTAATAACCATCATGAAAGATCCAAGAGGCTGCTCAGCCTAAGTCAGGGTATATACGTTGACTAGATACTGAAGTGATTCGGTATGGAAAAATCCTAGAGGAAAGTGTTTCAAATGTAACATTTATTCCTCTCTCTAGGAAAATATGTCATTGAACATATAAGGAAGCATAAATAATGGAAAGTATTACATTCACATTAGTGATTGAGTCAGTCATTTATTCAATTTTATGCATTATGCTAAATGTTTTCTTCACCTTGAGTGTGATCACAAGATATCAAGTCGACCCATGTGACCACCATTGGATGGTGGTCCAGACTATCCTCTAGTATCAAATTCATTTTAAGGATATGTTCCTAGTATATGGATAAGATGAGAAAATAATCATCAGATAATATAAAGATACTAGTTTCCAAATAGATCCAAAATATTTGAAATCATAAATAGGATACAACATATCTCTGAATAGAGGTTCAACAAGCTATTAGTGATCAAATAAATCTTTGGTCCCATATTATATAGAAGATTATGGGTATATTGCAACTTCTCACAATTCTAAGGAAGCATCATGTATATGAAACATCATCTAATACAATTATGTAGTACTTAGAAATAAATATTCTATCATGCTCTATTTTGATAATATAATAGTGGCAGATCTATAAAAATGGACAAGGTGACATCAATAGATGAATCATAAAATTTAGAAGTATAATCACTTTATGGATTTTTCTCAGAGAGGTGAAGTTGCAGTGAGAATAATTTTCAGAAAAGAAAAAATGATTGAACCCTTGACTAGAGCCTTAACTCAATAGAAACTTTATCATCGTATGAGGTCTAGTGGACTGAAAGTTATTCATAGTTAGATGTAGTAAAAGTGGGTTTTTAGTAGAGTGTTTTTTCTCAAACTATATGTTTGAACATTAATTTGATGTATTATTTTTAATGTTTGATTATTAATAAAACATGATATTACATATTTTTAATTTTTTTGTTATGATATAAATGTAATAATGACCTAGGAGTTATTTCACATTGATAAGGTAATAATAGTTACTTTCAATGATGTGAAATGTGAAGTTCCGTAATGATATGATTAAATATTTTTTTTCAGTTAGATAATATACTACTATATGGAGCATAACATATATACTACTAAGAGTGAGTACTCGTAAGTGGATGATGCTTCTTCTAATTAATTTCACACTTGGTAATATCTAAAATGAGAGATTTTAAGAGTATACCCATGATTAAGAATTCTTCATGTTTTTATGTCAATAGATATTCCTATTTATGAGTGTGTGTAATGGTCCTTAGACATTATGATTATCATCAACACATGTCATGACTCATAGAATTATATTTTTTGGTCAAAAACATGATTCCATAGGTTTTCAGGACATAGGTTATGATGCGTATGTCATGAATGACTTGTTATTTATGGATAATTCATGGATGTATTTCTTTCTTTCATATTTATAGAATTTTATATCATAACCATTTAACTAGAATAGAATTATCACATTAAATTACAAGGACATAGTGTAACAATGTGTTTACTACAAAGAGTCAAAGAAAGAAATATCAATAATATTGGTTCAGGAAATAGATGTGAAAATTTCATGATAATATATTATATAAAAGTGATTATATTACATAGTTGAAATTTTTATTCAGTATTCAACATTATTTCATTAATTAATTTATCCTAGGTACCTTAACCAGTTTTTAGACAGTAACCTTGGAATTTAAGTAAGCCCACCAAGTTCCTACAAAATATAATCCTAAAGGGAAAGAAAAGAAATATTTATATTAATATATATTAAATTGTATTTTTATTTAATTAATAGAATAAATATTATTCACAAGACATAGAAATAATTTTATTCATGTTTTATTGATCAAAAAATAATTGATGAGTAAAATATTAAATTAAATATCTATTTTTGAATTTAAAAGGTGGAGAGGAATTGGAGAATGCCAAAATTAAGTCTTCTAATTAATAATAATTTTCATACTAATAAATAATATTAAAAATTCTCTAACATAGTGTTCACTATAAATGTCATAATATTATTATTATATGTATTGGGGTAATAAATGGTTTTTATATTATTTAATGGCTGGTATGAAATTAAATTACATTTTATCATAATCCTTATCCCTATAAATAGGTGGTCATTTTTATTGTGTAGGGTTAATTGTGATTTGAGAATATTTGTTCATAATGCAATTTTCTATCCATTCCTCCTCTATTCAGATCAAGAATGGGAAGAAGAAGAGATATTACATCAATCACAAAGGATCTGTAAGAGATCCACTTGAGAAATGAAAGATAATTCATTCATTGAACTAGATCCATGAAATAAATTAGTATTGATTAGAGATAATAAGGATCACATCTATATCCCCACTAGAGAGATTCTACACCTGGATCGTCCTAAAAAAATGATGGTAAATTGATAAGGGTTAACATATGATCATCATCATCGCCGAAGAAATTTCCTCGATGAGTTAATATTTTCTTTTGATCATAAATAAATAAATTATAAATTTAATATTCAAGATCCTATATAGTTTATAGGATTATTTTTTCAATATTTACTAGAAAACATTCATTGGTCATGGCATTCACATTATGTACAATATTGAAAATGGTATACTTAATTGAAAATCCATTTATGGTTTATCACCAAACATGGTGGTTGCACTACACCAAGAACCATATAGTTTGGAACAAACATAGGTAGAAGAACATATAGTATTTTGAGCATAACATAAGAATATTTATCTCCACTTGAATACATGTGAGGGTAGATTAATAGTAATTATACCCAAGAACATCCTTACAAGAATCACTTAATAACAAATATTCCCACACACCACCTTGTTGGAATATCTAAACATAATTTTACCCTCATATAACATATTTTTCATAGATAAAATATAATAATTCACAAAAAACCTTATTCACATATCTTAACAAAAAATATACTAAAACCCCTTGTGAGAATAACTTAAAAATAATTATTCCCATGAAGAACCTTGTGAGACAATATTAGTCACAATTATACAAACACACATTATAAGAATATATTAATCATAATTATAAACACAAAATAACTTGAGATAAAACTAAACTCTCATTATACAAACACAGAACCTTGTGAGTATATCTAAATTATAATTATACCCCTGCACAACCATTTGAGCATATCTTAACTAAAATTATACCTATGTACAAAATTATTATCTCATGAAATTTGAAACCTTAACCAATGCATTTTAAGCATATATAAAAAAAATAAACATAAATCATTCATACATATGTGAGGCACTTGAAATAAATCATATATTATTTCATAATGAAACCATGGAAATAAAATTAGGGTTCATAATATTTCCAGATTTTATCAATAAAATTGACTTTAAGAGTTTAATAGATGATTCCCAAAAATTCAGTCACCCTAGTAGAGTTTTTCAAAAAAATGTTTTAATTGTGGTTTATGGAATATAATTTTTTTTGGAAATGAGGCCTTTATAAATAATAATGAAATTTTTCGATAAACCATAAAAGTGATTTAAAAAAATGTTTTTTAGAATTCTTAAATGGAGAATTTATGACTCATTTTGAATATTCATTTTTAGATAAATCACTTTTGAGAAATTGAAAAAAAAAATCATTCTTATAATAATTATTTAAAAATAATTCTCAATTATGAAACATTAAATGAGATATAAAATTTTTTAAAAAGGTAAGTGAAAGAAATTATAAAACAATTACTTTTAAAAACAATCCTCAATAGTGGAGTACTAAAAAATACATAATATGTAAAGACCCATAAATTTCAAGGGAAAGTTTTTTTAATTTTCTTTGGGATTTTATGAGTGCACAGTTTCTGACGGCACCTGATTCTAAGGCCTGGTGTGCCTGGAATCAATTTCCAAAGTTTATCTTGGGTACGTTCATTGAACGAATGAGCAAGTTTTCCTAACTTTTGACCTGGTGCTCGGAATCAAAATCCGAGGACACTGATGAAACCGCAGAGCCGGTAATTTCTTATCAACATCTTTTCCGGATTTGCGTTTGCTTGGGTGAGGTTATTAATTAAATAGGTTAACTAAAGAATAAAATAAAATATTGTGCTACAAATTTTATTTCTATTCTATGTAGTGATAGACTAGGAATGGTGGTTGGAGTGGGACCCACTAATATCCTAACTCCACTAGGTAGGATATTAGTGAGGTGGGGCCCACACGAGCCCCATCCCTTTTATTTCCTTTTAACCTCCCACGTGTATTTAATTTTGTAACTCACCCGCAACCCCCTTTTAAATGCCAAGTCGACTCTCTTAATTAATGAATTGAATTAAGTTATTCAATGTAATCAATTCTTGAATTCATTTAGAATTTTGAATTGAATGTTGGATTCTGTGTTTTAATTAAATAAGACAATGTCTTATTTCTTTAAGGGTTATTTCGTTGTGCGA
Organism: Viscum album; assembly: GCA_963277665.1. Classification (NCBI taxonomy): domain Eukaryota; kingdom Viridiplantae; phylum Streptophyta; class Magnoliopsida; order Santalales; family Viscaceae; genus Viscum; species Viscum album. Next base: position 1,257,651,100 of record OY728139.1, read on the forward strand.
GAAGGTTGGAGAGAAATTTCTCAAGCCCCGGAATCTTCATCTTACTCCTTAAAGAACGTGAAGAACGCACCGTCACTGACGAAGAACATCGGACTCCGACGAAGGATGACGAATAACGCTAATTTCTTGTAGATCGACGATGCGATGCCATGTACCACGACGCCGAAGGTCCTCTTCTCCACGATGATGTGTGCTACGATGTCGTGTACCGCGATGCCGATGATCCTCCTTCCACGACGCCATCATCTGTGACGTCCCTTTCTCGTGAAAAACCTTGTTCGACGACTTCATCGAGGTAGGGGTTTGATTTTGGTTCATCAATATTTTTGACCATCCAAACGTCAATTTCTTAGCCGCTTGATATCGGATTAACGGGAGGGGGTCGGACCGCACGAACACGGCCGACCCTCCTCCCCCTTTGATGATGTGTTTTTCATGGCATGAACAAAGGTAGCGTGGTACAACAGAATCGCGTGCAAACAAAGAAGAAGTGTGGCGCCGTCGCGCCGCGCTGTTGAGGCCGAACAAAGTCGTGGCGTCGTCGCGCCGCGCTAGAGAACCACGAAGAGGTTGTGGCCGGAGCGGGGCCACGGTGGAGGGGCACGGAGCCGTCGCGCCACGCCCGTCGGATAGAACCGTGGCTCAAGGACGCAGCGGTGCAAGGCGGGGCGGCCGGAACCGTCGGCCACCAGCACCTCGGAGGGGCGGGACCGCAGGGTCTGGCGGCAGCAGCACCGGATGGCCGGACTGGGTCTGCCGTTTCATAAGGAAGACTGGGGGTCGCAACCCTTGGATGGAAAAGGAGCAGCCCCACGTGGGGTCGTGGTTTTAATCAAGGGGGGCAGCCCCCCCCCCCCTTCCGCTCGGCTCTGCCAGCACCGAGCTGGCTACAACGGGCTGCGCCCGCGCCGGTTGGGCCTGGCCGCGCCCACCGAACCGGGCCACGCCCTGATGGGCCGGACCCGGACCCGGGTCAGGTCAACCCGGTTCGGGCCGACCCAGGGGGTCTCGGACCGGGTCGGTCCGGTCCCAAAACTCCCTAAAACCAGTCTGGTTCTTTATTTTTCCCATATCTTGGGCTACGGACCTCCGATCGATGCACTGGCAGTTTCGATGCGATTCTTGGATCAAGACGGTCATTTAGGTATATTACACTCATGGTTTTGGAGATCTTTGGGTATGGCTGGGTTGGTTCGAGCACGAAACCAATCGGGCCCTCAGAGCGGAAATGCTTATAACTTGAGCTCCGGACGTCCGATTGACGTGCCGTTGACTTTGTTGGATTCCTCTTAGTGAGACGGACCTTTTGGCTTGCACTGCTCAAGGATTGGACATAGTTGGAGTGCGGTCAGATTTTTTTTGACATAAAAACCAACCGGGCCCCTGGAACGAAAAAGCCAACAACCCTCAGACCGGGCACCGATTGACGCGCCGTCTATCACGTTGAGTTCCCTTTATCGGGAAGGAACTTTTGGATACATCAACTCTGAACTACATGTTAGTTGATGTATCGACCTCTCGGCTCATGGAGCGGACCCTCCAGGAATGAGCATGCTGTGTGCGGAAACCCTAGAGCTGGCTGAGACTTGACGACTGCTGATCGATCGACTCAGAGTGTTTCGATATCTCATTGGGGAGCGCTTGGTTGTAGCGGCAGACCCACAACGGAGGAGCGCTCGGTTGTAGCGGCAGAGCCACGGTACTCAACAGAAGGAGTACCTCTGTAGGCTATAAGGGGGGCGCTTGGTTGTAGCGGCAGACCCATGGTGGGATGCGTATGGTTGTAGAAGCAGGCCCACAGTACTTGAAGCAGGAGTGCTTGGTTGTAGCAGCAGACCCATGGTGGGAAGCACTTGGTTGTAGCAGCAGGCCCACATTACTCAATAGGTGGAGTACTATAGCAGTCCAAGGTTAGTGGGAAGTTCTTGGTTGTAGTGGAAGGCCTAGTGTACTTGATAGAGGAGGAGTTCCCCAGCATCTATGGTTTCGACGGTGAAGACTTTCGTATTGGAATCCTCCGTGGGTTCGATGGTGAGAAATTTCGTATTGGAATCCTATGTGGGTTCAACGGTAAATACTTTTGTATTGGAATCCTCTGTGGGTTCAGCAGTGATGACTACAGTACTTGTATCCTACGTGGGTCTGACAGTATTGACCACTGTTGTAGTATCCTACGTGGGTCTGACAGCTTTGCTGGTCTAGTATCCTACGTGGGTCCCATCTTGATGAATCAGTAACTACATCTGATCATATCCTTTTCCATTAAAAATGATGTATACCTGTGTGAGCTGAGTCTTGACTTTCAATCAATATCTTCGATATGATTGACTTGCTTTCCTATGTGGATTGGGTTGTGTTATCCTGTGTGGATTGGGTTGTACTATCCTATGTGGACGTGATCGAACATGGGATCGGATGTTGGAGCCGAACGGGAATTGATGACTTAGGTATATGTATGGGCATATACCTAAGTAGTGTTGGTTGTCACTTCATGATTGTATCTTTCCTTGAGGATTATCCTTTGTGGATTCTGGGAGACCTTCGGGGGTCTCGGGGTCCCTACTGAGTAGCCCATACTCACCCCTACACGAGATTCACCCACACTACGTTGTGTTGGTTGCAGACGACGGACATCACTGATCGTGGTTGAGGCTTGTAGAGCTGGTCGGTACTTAGAGGACAATCTCGTGTCGAGTCAGTTCACGGAGGTGGATTTCACGACGATTCGGTACTCGGAGGAGACGGACGGACGTGGAGTGCTGAGGAGGATATTTGTACCTACCCTTCAGGAAGGAAGCCGAAGGATGATCCAGGAGCGTCTTGTCACCTTTCAGCTGTTTTCCTTTGAGTTGTACTTTACTATCAGTTGTAGTTGTACCTTTCTTTTGGGCTTGTATTCATGGCCCCTTGTACTTTCAGCATGTTTTATTTACAGTTTACATAGTGTTTACTCATGTTTTCTCACTCTATGGTGTTTGTTTACTTTATAAGGCTATGCCTTCCGTTTTTATCAGGATTTATGCCTTTGGTGCTAGTCGCCATCCCCTGGCCTAAGGAAGGCCGGCTTGGGGTAGTCACGGAACGGGCCCCAAGGACGGGTCGTGGCAAATTGGTATCAGAGGAGTTCGGTTCTACCGCAGAACTCATGACTCTGATCATTCTTCTATGTGAAGCAATAATGTTATGGGTATTGAGTGTGGTTATCAGTCCAGGGAGTCCAGTGTTTGTGTGGAGGCCGACGTATCCGTACACCAGGACCCTGACTTCTAATTTCCGACTCAATGCCAGAAAACATTGATTGCATGTGTGTTTCAAAAGTTTTCTTTATGATTACTTTGTTTCAGCTCATCAGGTATACTGTTTTAACCGTGGCGCACCTGTTACTTTTCAGGATGGCCCCACGACGGCAGCCAGCTAGGGTTTAGAGATTTCTGTGAGACGACATCCCACTGAGTGATGAGGCCTCGATGCAGGGCCCTTTTTTAGTGGAGGCACTGGCGGTACCTCTACCCGCCGATCCACTGATGCCACCAGCCCCAACCACTAAGAGTGCACGTCGCATTAGCGCACTGCACGGGTTCCAGCGTCAAAGACCGCCCAGTTTCCACGGGGAGATGGACCCTCAGGCAGCCGAGGATTGGCTGGAGGCGGTTGTACGAGTTTTCCGGTTATTGGGGACACCAACTGGCCTCATGGTTATCCTTGCAGCGAGCCTCCTGAATGCGGTAGCAGGCAGATGGTGCAGCTTGATGCTCTAGGTGCATGACAGGAAATCTCTCCTCTGGACGGACTTTGAGGGCCTCTTCCGCTCAGAGTTCGTCCTAGCCACCCTACGTGCGGTGCACATTCAGGAGCTACTATAGCTGCGGCAGGGCATCATGACGGTAGCCCAGTACTCGGCGAGATTTACCGATCTGTCGCGCTATTCTACAGACATGGTACGGGACCCATTCTTCCAGGCATGGACCTTCGAGCAGGGACTGAGGCATGCGATCAGGTCTTCGATGATCTCCCTCAACATTCCGACGCAGGCAGTGGTGTTGGAGCGAGCCCTCTTGGTGGAGAGTTTCCATGCTGAGTAGTCTCCAGCAGGAGGACCCACCACTAATCGGCATGCGGCCGAGTCTTCTACAGTGGGTAGTAAGCAGATTACGCAGAGGTCCAAGAGGACCAGACCTACAGGTGATCGACCACATGACACAAGATCATGTGTGCGAGGCACCCGGGGTGGAGAACGACTTACGAGGAGTGTACATTGTTACTCCTGCGGTGGGGTTGGTCACATGGCTCATAACTATCTGACCCGCCATACAGATGACCAGTAGATAAACGAAGGACCTCCCAGGCAGAGGTAGAGGTTCGATCGGGGCGGATGGCAAGGAGCAGGAGACTGAGGCAGGGGAGTTGGCCGTGCAGTTGGAGGTGGATGACACTTCGAGGTGTTGCCACCACCACCACCAGGAAGACCACCCCAACCACAGGGAACGGGTGGACAGGGGAGAGCTCAGCTTCAGGCAGCTGAGGTTTACGACCATGGAGCTCCGGGAGCTGATGGACAGGCGTGGGACTAGCTCAAGACATGGAGGCCTTTGTTGCTGGTGCTTCTAGATTTCTTTTTGTTGATGTTGTGGTTGTATGTGTCTTCGTACTTTGATCTGCAGTAATAAAAGACACCTTTCTTGTGGAGTTTACTTTTATCTCCTCTCTTTATGTTGTTACTAATAGGTTCCGGTTTAAAAACCATTGACTTGACCCTCACTTTTGAGATACCTACTGGAGGATACCCAGTGACCACACACTGATGCCGACAGTGTGACTAACCCCTTGGAGGCGAGAGTAACAGTTGGATCTATTGGTAGTAGTGTCGAGGCCTTATGACATCATCCTTGGTATGGATTAGAATCATCCATGTCAGGATTGACTGTATTTGGCAAAGAACGTGGTTTATCATGGGGATGAGACCGGATTTCTCTTATCAGCAAAGATAAAATATTAGCATCTCTTGTAGGACCAGATTAGTTCCAGGTCATCCAAGAGTGGATGAGGACAGCTCAGATCCAACAAAAGTCTTATTCGGACAGGAGGCGGAGACCACTAGATTTTGTGGATGGCGACCATGTTTTGTTACAGTTCTCACCTCGACATGGATTACGGAGTTTTGGCTGAGGCGGCAAGTTATTTCTACGCTTCATCGGACCCTTCTAGGTCCTCAACAGGGTAGGCAAGGTGGTTTACCACTTGACCCATCCACCTCAGTTTCACCAGGTGCAGGACGTCTTCCATGTATTTCAGTTGAGGAGATACGTGCATAGCCCGACGCATATCATCGACCACGGAGAGCTGGACTTTGGCGATGGGGTGACTTTTTCGGAGGTCCCGGTGGAGATCGAGGATCGACAGGAGCAGGTCCTACGTGGATGGTCAATTCCTCTAGTGCACATCAGATGGCAGCACGGGAACCTGCAGGAGAGCACTTGGGAGTGGGAGGCTCTGATGCGTGCTCAGTACCCTCATTTGTTCCCCTAGTGTGTGTTGTAGATTTATGGGGATGTAAAGCCCTGAGGTGGGAGTAATGTAAAGACCCGTAAATTTCAAGGGATCTTTTTTTAAATTTATTTGGGATTTTATGAATGATCAGTTTCTGACGCCACCTGATTTCGATGTCAGGTGTGCCCGGAATCAATTTCTAAAGTTTAGCTCAGGTATGTTCAGTGAACGAACGAGCGGATTTTCCTAACTTTTGAACCGGTACTCGGAATCAAAATCTGAGGACACTGATAAAACCGTAGCACTGGTAATTGCTTAAGAACACCTTTTCCAGAGTTGTGTTTGCTCGGTTGAGGTTATTAATTAAATGGGTTAACTAAATAATAAAATGAAATATTGTGCTACAAATTTTATTTCTATTATAAGTAGTGATAACCTAGGCATGGTGGTTGGAGTGGGACCCACTAATATCCTAACTCCACTAGGTAGGATATTAGTGAGGTGGGTCCCACACGAGCCCCACCCCCTTTATTTCCTTTTAACCTCCCACGTGCATTTAATTTTGTAACTCACCCGCAACCCCCTTTTAAATTCCAAGTCAACTCTCTTAATTAATGAATTGAATTAAGTTATTCAATGTCATCAATTCTTGAATTCATTTGGAATTTCGAATTGAATGTTGGCTTGTGTGTGTTAATTAAATAAGAAAATGTATTATTTCTTTAAGGGTTATTTCGTTGTGTGAGAAGGTTGGAGAGGAATTGCTCAAGCCTTGGAATCTTCATCTTCCTCCTTGAAGAACACGAAGAATGCACCGTCACCGACGAAGAACGCCGGCCTCCAACGAAGGATGACGGCCTCTGACGACGTACGACGAATAATACTAATTCCTCGAAGATCGACGATGCGATGCCATGTAGCGCGATGCTGACGGTCCTCTTCTCTATGACGCCGTGTACTGCGACGCCGTGTACCGCGATGCCGACGATCCACCTTCCACGACGCCATCTTATGTGACGTCCCTTTCCCGCGAAAAACCTTGTTCGATGACTTCATCAAGTTTGGGGTTTGATTTCGGCTCATGAATATTATTGACCGTCTAAACGTCAATTTATTAGCCACTTGATATCAGATTAACGGGAGGGGGCCAGACCGCACGAACACAGATGAAACTCCTACCCCTTTGATGACGTGTTTGTTGCAGCACGAACAAAGGTAGCACGGTGTAATGGCCCCGTGCGGAAACAAAGAAGAACAGGGGCACAGTCGGGTCATGCCGTTGAGGCCGA